>CM031237.1:332191175-332816175 GCA_018340775.1 Taxus wallichiana var. yunnanensis | reverse complement strand
ATTTTCCCTGCATCCTCCGTTGGTCCCTGATTGGCTGGAGCAGTTTTGGTGGAAGTTCGGGCGACGAATCCACTTTATTCTCTAAGGCATTACGGCGAAAGGGTGAAAAGTTCTAAAATGACCCGCGACCCCACCCAAGTGAAAGGATAAATTTCTAAGTTGAAATTTGCAACAAATCGAATGAGGCACGTGTTCACGTTGAAAATTCAATGGCGGAGGCATGGACTTGAGGGAAAAAGTTGGAATTTTTCCCTTTCCAAAATAGATAAAAAGTGAAGCACATCCCTGCAACCAATCAGGTGGCTCCATGTGTTGAAGAATGAAATAGGGACACATGGCTATTTTTTAGTTCATAGGCACTTTGGCAGACCGACAAAAGACTTTGGGAATTTCAGCCTTGTTTCCACAAAGGGCGAAAAGTTCTAAAAAATCCCATGGCCCCGCTCATGCGAAGGGAAAATTTCTGAGTTAAGGTCCACGGAAAATCAGGAAGGGACACGTGGTCTACGTTGAAAAGTCAATGGCGGGCGTGGACTTTCGGGAAAAGTTGGAATTTTTCCCCTTTCTCAAAATAGATAAAGTTTAAAACTGATGCACATTCCCACACCCAATCGGGCATGCCACGTGTTCACATTGAAAATTCAAAGTGGGTCGGCGGAGATTTTTATAATTTGAGCTTTTCGTTAAAAAGAGTCTAAATGGTAGATTTGGACCTCATTTCTCAGCCACTCAGATGGTGCCACATGTCCGGCATGGCGCGAGAGTTGCGGGAGGCGGAGCAAAATGGGAAATCGCACTTTTTCTCCCAAATGTCAGGAAATGTAGCTTTCTTCCCTAAGGCCATTATTGCTTGGATCTTGCCACATGTAGGGTCCAAATTTGAAGGTAAAAGGGGGAAAAGATAGCCAAATACAATCATCTGGTTTTTGATGCCATTAACAAACCAGAGCTTTATAAAACGCAAGAAATGGATCATTCTTCATTTCTTTTTCTCTGTATCCTTGTTGTTTCTCCATGAGATGCTTTTTTGGTTTATTATGGAGCCAAATTGATAAGTTTAAAGGGATGTAAAGTTTAATCATCAGAAAATGGAGTTTATCGGGCATACATGATAAAAAAAAGGGAGAAAACTTACTAGTGAGCACTTGAGTGTTACAGAAATAGTTAAAAGGTGGAAATGGAAAGACCACAAGAAGAAGAAAATCATGGGATATCCTGTTAAAGCAATCATGCTCAAACTAACGAAATATTTTCCTTTTGAACCTCTAGTTTTCATGAGTGCATTTGTTTCATGTCACTTTCCAAAAGTGGATCTGCAACAAACATTATTCCGTTTGGATATTCTTTTCTTGGGGACAAAGTATGGATGTATACGAATTGTTATAAGAACAGGGTTTTGGCCATGGATCGAGGATTTTGGTTTTCTGGGGAATGTTGTAAATTATGAAGTGATTCAATACAGAAGTTCTTTCTCTTCTTATTTTCTTCTGATATATCTTTCTCTCTCCTTGCTCGATTCAAGGGATCATTTGTTTTGCATTCAATAGAAACTTTGTGTTTTGGTCTATGTGAATCTTTAGAACTTTGTGTCTACAGATTTGTGCCAGTGGTGAAGTAATTGATCCTTTTCTTTATTTTCTTGGTTCAATGTAAGTAGGGAGATACTCTGCTATCTATATTTCCCAAAAGAATTGTTGTTTTCTTCCTTCTCCCATCTCTCCATTCTTCTATTCCTTCTGGTTGATAATCTTTTAAGTATGAAAACATCCCAGAATATCAGGGTCCAAACATTGAGAGTTGTATATTTGTACATTTGTTTTTCCTGCTTTCAATAAGGGAACCTCTCCCATTAAAGAGGAGGGACTTGTTGTCCCCTAACTGTGGTTTCAACCCATGTTCCATTCTGAAACCCAACAGAGACAAAATTGTTGTACACACAAGATTCCAAAATCGGCTCATACTTTATTTCCATACACCTATATGTTGAAAAATTCTAAATATCAATACACAAGACTAGTTCCCAAACTCTACCCTCTACGATGCAACTTTCAAATTTCATCTATTTATATCCTTGTGTTTCGATCCTTTTTGTGTACAATCAGATAATGAAACAAATAAGGGTGTAGGAGGTTTACTTGTTGTTGGGTTGATGGGTGGAAAGTGCGCATATAGACTTTTGATCTCGTCGATCGTGTGAACTCCTTTTTGGCTGGGAAGGACTACCCTGAAATAAGAAAGCAAGACCACAAGAGAGAGTTAAACAGTATATGCAGTGGACTGCCTAGCATATGCTAGATCCAGGAAGTGTGATACTCCCTAGAGGGCTGTCAATCCACTATTTTATAAATCAATATTAAATGACAAAAGCATGTAAATAAAAGGAATCTAGTGCTAGCATTTTGATTTGGGTGCCTCGGTGTTCTTTATCGGTGTTGATTGATTAAATAATAAACTATGCAGGTAAAAGGGTGTTTGGGTCAAGTTTTGGGTAGGTTAGCTGGTCTGAGTCACGATGGGTTTGGTTAGGGTTGGGTAGGGTATTCTAGGTTATTTGGATGAAGGGGTAGGTTCTTTGGTCTACTCATTGCAGGTAGGTTAGCTGGTCTCAGTCACGACAGTGGTCCGGTTAGGGTTGGGTAGGGTATTCTAGGTTATTTGGATGAAGGGGTAGGTTCATTGGTCTACTCTGTGTTAGTAGACATAGAGACCAGGCTTGCCGGTTCTTCAAGTAGGTGGTGCCGATTAAGGTTGACAGTGTATCGGTCAGCGTGGAAGTGACATAAGTCTAAGTGAGAGGTGCTTGGGTCCCACTCTGTCTTAGGACAGAGGGTTAGAAGAATGTGGGTGGAGGTTTAGGTGAATAATGGGTTCAAGGTCAGAACCTAGGGATTTAGAATGTGGTTATGGGTGTGTTTAGGTAGAAGGTAGGGAGTTGGCTAATAAGAAGGTGAGCGACGGTGGTGCCCGAGCCGATGGCGGTTAGGGTTAACCGATGACGGTCACTGGTACTTGGTCAGAGTTTGGAAATGGTGGGATATGGTGCTCTTTGTGAGTGATCAAAGGATTGTTAGGGAGCGGAATGGGGTGAGACAGGGTCCCAAGTGTGTATATGGGTTAAGTAGGTGAGGCTGGAGGGGTATGAGGGAAGTTTTGTTCTTGGAGGAGGAAAGTAGAGAGACAAGTACACAAACCAGGGTGAGAGATACATGGATCTACTTACCCAGAGTCTAATGAGTGTAGAAGAGTGATAGGCATTGGTGAAGGCTGGTAGGTTGGTTGGAGGGCTCTTGCTTGAGCTCTGTCTGGTTTAGGTTCCTTTAATGGCTATGCTCACAAAGGCTCTTGTGAGTGTGTCCACCAATGGTCTCTGCTGGGAGTTTTGATGGCCTTGTTGTTTCCACCAGTTGTCAGTGTCCAATGTATAGTTCTAGCAAGTAATGATGAATGAAGTTATCCCAATAATCAACCATAATGCTAACGATGAACTAGTCGAATGTCCAACGATCAACCAACATGAAAATGCCAACCAATCCTTTGGAAAGAGTCGGGACTGGGTATTTGTAGGTGATCGATGCCGGTCCCACCTGACCGACATTGGTCAGACTATCACCAACACCGGTTATGTCGGGGATTTGATTTTTGAAAAGTGGGGAATATGCCTTCCCCACTTGATTTTGAGTGGTGAAGCACATGCGTCCTCCGCCCTTAGAATGGGTAATAGGACAAAGAGGGGTCATATGAGTGGAGTGGCCACTATTAGGGCTTTCTAGAAGGGTATGGGCTAGGTATGGGCAAGGTGGGGAGTGGAATGGTGAGGTGGAGGGGAAAGTGGGGTAGTGGAAGGGTGAGGTGGAGGGGTAAGTGGGATAATGGAATGATGAGGTGTTTGAGTGAGGTGGCCGGTCCAGTGGCAGGGTGAGGTGACTTGATGAGTGAATAAAGGGGGAATTTAATTTATTGATGTTAATTAAATCCCTAGGATGTGTGAATGAGGATCATTGTGATGTGCGAAAGGGGTGTGAGTGACCGAATTAGGGTTAAATCGATTGCCCATGTGTAGAATGTGGTTATTAGGTTATTTTGGAGGAAGATGATGAAAGGTGACGTGTTTTTGGTGTCTACATTTTGCTCCTTTTTATTGGGCAGCCTGTAGTGGTAGGTGGTGTGAAAAAAATGAAGGTTGCTTTTTTCCCCATGAAGTTAGGGTGAGGAGGCGTTATCTCGTTTTAGTGATTTCAACTAAAATTGAGATAACCATAGGAAAATTTTGGAAAAATCTCTTAAAATTCCCTTTGAAAGAGATTTTTGGGTTTTGAGTTTTCATTGCATGAAAACATGTTCCTTGCATGCAACATGTCTCATGTTCCCCAAAACCTGAAACCCGATTGCCTAAGTCCATTGTGTCGGGTTTTCAGAACTTCCAAGCATCGGAACATGCTTTGCCAAATGCATGTTTCATGTCGTTTGTTTCGAAACCTGAATTGAATCAAATCCTTTGTATCAAGTTTTCAGACGCTCAAGCATGATGACATGTCATTAATGTCTAGTTGTTTGGTATTTGGAACACGTGTCAAGTGAGGTGTAATTAATGTTAGGTTGTTATAAATAGTTGGTTTTCCATGTCATTTGTTACCTTGTATGTTTTTTTTGCGTTGGATTTCGTTTATGCTTCTTCCACCTCAAACCCGATTGAGCTTCTTGATCGATTTCGCCATCCGTCTTTGATCATTTTTGAGCTTGTTGAAGGTACTCTTCTCTTCTTTCTATTTTAAAGATTTTTGGGTTATTTCCTGAGGTGTTCGTTTGGGGTTTCCATTTCATTTCCTCCTCCATTATTGGTTTAGGGTTTTGGGTCATTTTCCTTGATTCTTGTCTTTTTCCCATATGGTTTCTTGTTTGAAATTCACCCATAGGTTATTTACTTATTTTTCATAGGTTGTACCCTGTAGTTTTCAAAAGAGTATGAAATTCCTAAGTGATCACGAGGCGGGAATTTCTCATATCCTGACATGTCAGAAACGATATATTTGTTTTGGGTTTTGCAGGGTGTTTAACATCTCACTTTTTCCACCTTGTTTTGGGTTTTCTAGGTGCTCGACATCCATCAAGATCTACGAGTGTGTCGGGATTTTCTACCTACTCGACATCCTCTCCAGGTTCCGTGTGTGTGTCAGGTTTTCCCACTTGTCCAACACTTCCTCACTTCCATGTGTGTCGGGTTTTCATCGATGCTCAACATGTCCTAACTTCCGACATACACTCCATTGTGTCGGGTTTCCTAAGGTGTTTTTCAAGTCTCAAAATCTGAATAGTGTGGCGGAGTGTGTAATTTTCCAACAAACTTTCAAGCCCGATTGCTCTTCTCGAAAATCATCAAGGCATTTCTTCTTCGAGACTCCTCATGTCGGACCCCAGCCAATCTAAGGATAAGTTAGATAGGATAGGAAAGATGAAGTATAAGTATCATAAGATGGAGTCTCCTTCTTACATAAGCTGCAATTATGACATTTGGGACACAGAGCTCAACAATATAGATATCGAGGACTTCTGGAAGAGAATTAAGGATTCATCTCAGAATTCTTGGATGAAGTTGATAGCCAAAGCGTGGCCTCCCTCTTGTAGTAGAATTTCCAATATCAGCTCAATGCCCTAAATTCATCCTGGCCTATGCTTCCAACTATGACTTAGCCTCCCGCTCAGTAAGAAATCAAGCAGGAGAGTCTATAGTGAAATTGGATGGAGGTTACTTTGATCAACTCCTAAGGTTGCCCGACTTTGAGGAATATGTTGATTTAAACCTTCAATCAGCACAAAGGGCTTGGGATAGAGATCAGGAAGACTGCATCAAGCATGTAAACAAGAAGTTCTTGATCAAGGCTAAGCCACCATTTCTAGGTTTCCCAAGTTGGTCCCTAGAAGTGATTTCATTCTTGAAATCAATGATATCATCACCTTGCTGAGTCGATTATTTGGACTCCCGAGTTAAGAGATTTCCAAGGGTGGATGTACTAGTTCATGGTCATCATAAAGAAGAATGACCAAGGGATTGATTGGGGTAGCCTAATAAGTGACGAGATAGACTCCCAAATGAAAATAGTCTTGTCTACCGGTAAGTTCTATATGATGTCATACGTCACCTATGTGCAACAACAAGCATGAGAAATTACCCAAGGCTAGATGCGAAGGGAAATCGGGAAATGGAACACATATATTGGTACTTCCCTCAACTAACAATAAAAGGTCTAGAAGATCAATATAGAAGAGTGAACAATGCCTTCTTCTATGAAAACATTTGCAAGTTAAATCTTGATCTAAGGAAAAGAAGGGTTTCTGATGAAGCATGGGCCGAAGTGTCAAAATGGGGTTGCATCTTCTTACAATTCAAGAAGTTCACCTATCTTTGGGTGGTAAGGTTCCATGGTAACCCTTTCCATTTTACCTAGGTTCCCAGGTGACAAACTGATCCTTATGGAGTTAGTCAGACAATTGTTGGATTTTCACAAATTCCAACAAAGCAAGCACAAAGTCACCATCTCCTTCCCTATTTCCATTGGAAGGTATACATGCTCTATAGTGGTTAAGGCCAAGAACATGGTGCATGAGCTTTAGGAAAAATTGAAGAAACATATGAAGCTCAGGGAGGGATTTGACTTCCGAGGAGTCCTCAAGTCATATGGAACCTTGTATCTGCATGTGCCCAATGTGGAAGACATTTGGGTTGATCTTTGGGATGAAGTTTCCATCCGAAGAAAGGACAACAATAGAATGACACTTGAAGAAATTTAGATGTTAGATCTAGTTGATATCCCCTAAAGGCATCGTGGATAATGAAAGTGTCCTGGACACCATATACGAATAGTCAAATGGAGACCAACATGGATTCCCGGCCCGATTGGTCTATCTGAAAAAATTATCATCTGAAAAGAGCTAGCTTAGACTCTTTGTCATACTGCAAGGCATGGATCATTTCTTGGGGAATGAGTTATAAGGAAAAGAAATTTTTGAAGATAGCCACTTTAGAGGTGGGACCCTCCAAGGGAGAGAGGGAAAAGGATAAAAGCCCTACCAAGAGGCAGATAAAATTTAAGTTTGTCAGAAAAGGAGAAAAGCAAGGAGCCGCATCATTTGCCACTCCTTCACAAATAGTTGAGATATTGGATTCACCTCCTCCACCAAAACAAGGAAAACTTCCTTCAGAAGATGAGGTTAGTCAACCTCTCATTTCTCCTTTTGTTGATTTCTCATCAGAGGTAAGTCTCTCTCTTGCTTCTCAAGCTTTGACTTCAGAATCCTTACCTCCTCCCTTCCAATCTTCCTCACCTTGTATTTATTCACCACTTTCATCAGCCATGGCCAACATCTTCTCCAACCTCTCACCTCTCTCTGTTGGACCTAAGATGGCCATAGATATGCCTCCTCCTTTGCACCTTCATTCACTGAGTCTATCCCCATAGACACCATAGTTGTAGTCATCACTACTCCGCAAGTAAACCTTCCTCCACCTGTAGATGTAACCATAACACCTCTAATAGGGGAAACTTCTTCCATTGTACCTCAATGGTTAGTTGATCAGACCCCAAGGAAGAGGAAGGTGGTAGTTCCTCTACCAGCCTTCGACTTGATTCCTCAAGGTCTCTCTTGCCAAATCTGCCAAGAAACCCAAAATGGTTTCAAGGGTTTCAGTGGATGCCTCACGGCATAAGTTTGTAGAGATTACCACTCCCTGTAGCCAAAAAATAAAGGAGGATATAATGGTCACTTGATTATCGAGATCACAAGGGCTTATCTAGGAAAGGTACAATAAAGGAGCACAACAGGATGCAGGATGCCATAAACGTCTTTGTGCGGAAGTTGAAGGAAATGAAGGTGAGTAGAGATGAGCTAAAGTAGAAAGTTAAACAGATGACGATGGTCTTACTCAAGCTCTCAAAGCCTTCTCAGTCAAAACCGTCATCCCTTACCCCTACTCCTATTAGGTTCGATATCTCATTGGTACCTAGGATTGAAAAGATCAACGAGAAGGGGAGAATGGTTGATGAATGGATTCAGAGGCTACTCCTATAAGGAAGAAAGGTCATTGATGACATAGTGGAGGTTTATAAATCCTTGGAGGAGATAAAGAAGGATGGTGAAAAAATGGATGATGAATTTTCAAAGGAATTTGGGAACCTCGAGTTAAATTTTGAGGCTCTCAATGCGCTAAAATAGGTTCCGTCCCACATCTTGATTGAAGAAGGAATCATTCCGCATGGGGATAAGAATTTCCAGCTAACCAAAGCCATTAGATTTAGGATAAAGATTCTCGGTGAAGCTTGTAGCAAGTTGAGGGAATCTAGAGATCAATTGGTTGATGCCACGAATGACATAGAAGAGGAGCTTTCAGGATCTTCGCCAAGGTGTTGGATGAAAGCTCGAATATTCTACCTGCTGATGATTTCTATAAACAAATCCAAGAATAAATCCAGCATGAACCAACTTCCATCTTCAATCTGACAACCATTGATAAGTTTGTAAGGACTGATAATGTTTTAGAATCATTAAAGAAACTCAATAAGAGATTGAGGAAACTACTTAGCAATGCAAAGCGACACTCTCAGAAACTTACGAGGTCTGAGTGACCATTCAGTGCGCTAGATGAAGCTGAGATATAGGGCACAACTGGAAGTTCTAGGAATTTTGAGACAAGTAAGCTAAGACAAGCAAGCTTATGTTGGTGGAAAGGACGTTGAAATAGGATAAGCATAATGTTTCATGTCATTTCCATCCAGAGATTGACATGTCTTTTTCATTTTCATTTTGTCACATAGAAACAAATTTTGACTTTTCTCTCTGCGTGAGAGTCAAGCAAAATAGGATTCTTGTTAAATGACTATTTTCTAGGATTTATCCTATCTTCTCTCTACTCTTTCTATTATAAATAAGGGATGCTTGTGCATTTCAAAAGGAGAGATATTTAGAATATTGAGATCTATTGTGAAGAAGAAGAAAAACTTTGTATTTTCTTTTAATCATTGAGGAATAGAAACATGTGTTATTTTGCAAACTTTGTGTTGTGGGATTCATCTATCTTGAGAGATTGTTCTTACGTACAAGATCTTAAGCTATTCTTTGTTTAGTGTTCTTGATTATTTTAATCATTTCAAATATTACACCCATTATCTAAAACTCGTATAAGTATTTCTTGATCTATGTTTCTTGAAAGAAAATACGTTCCTCTCATTCCCTTCCCACTCTGTTTCATCTATAATAGTTTCCTTTCTAATCCATTCTATTTCTAAAACTATAACATCTCCATCTCGTGTTGATATGGATTTCGGGATTGTATCCCAACCCCAATGGTTAGAATAGCGTGAATATTGTACATATTATTTCTATTGTGTTTTAGATCAGTAATAAAGCAGTGCCTCACATGTCCTTGAGGAGGATTTGATCCCGTGTCTTGTGGTTGAACCTCATATTTTGGCCTAACAAAATATCCAACCAACAAGAGGTAAGGTTGGGTGCCCCAACTAGGGGCATGGTGACCCCCTCTCAAATCGGGCACCGATGATGAAGAATACAGAGAGTAAGATGGGTGGTTATGATAAAGTACGGTGAGAGGTGTGAAAGAGATGAGTGCACATGGGTATGGTGAAGTCATGTCGTAGGCATGGTGGAGTCAAGTTATAGGCATGGTGGAGTTAGGTCATAGGCATGGTTGAGTTGATTTCTCAGGTATTTGATATGATGAAAGATAAATGATGATGTATGCATATGTTTTGGTTTAATTTTTGGTATGTATGGTAACATGGATCATGTTGGTATGATCACAGGTAATGTAGGATTGTGGTAAAATGTGATGAAATGAATGGTGTAACACATGTATTAATTTCCACTTATTTGATGATAAATTGGAAACTAACTAGAGTAGAATGACATCTCTCTGAACAGTAGCCAAAAGGCGAGAGGTGACGGTTGCGAATGAGAGAAGGTGAAGAAGGTGATGGCGAAGTCGAGCTAACCTCAAGGGCCCCATTCCTTGGAGTTACGCCTCAAGCTCGTGAAAAGGGGCCTTAGACCGATGTAGTTCTCCCTTAAGCTAGGGAGGAAAATAATAGGTATATAAAATTATCTTGGTCGGGTTGAGGTAGGTTGTGTTCAAATGAGTATGTGGGTAAGGGTAGATAGGTAAGGGTCAATGGTACATTTAGGTAGGTAGGGTCATAAAGGATCATTATATGTGTAGATAGGTTGTAGTGCCCACTTCCCTTTGACACCTTTTGATGCTTATTTTGATATTGTGATTACATTATAGACATTATTATGTTTTGATTTAGTATGTTGTTAGACATTGATCATGGATTATCATTGATCTAGATTTGATTATGATGCATGATGTTTATTAGAGACACCTTATATGTGGATGATGATATATTATTTGACATGGATGTTTATGGATGTTGTTCAGACATGTGATTTGGATATTAGGAGTTGATCTAGAAAATGGATATTATTTGACGAGGATATAAGTTGTTGATTAAAAATGCAATTGATGTAGTTGTTACTTCGATGTTGTTGTGATTCACTTACATAGATGATTTTGTGATTTTATTTGTATCATATTGGATGTCTGATATGGTCACGAGGTGAAGGAGGTATTTGTATTTTGCAGGTTATAAATATCACAACAAAACATCGGGGCATGGAGATCAACCACAATAAAATTCTAGGTGAATTCGACACGGTCACCATGGTAACTTGTTTTGTGTTTATGTTTTGTTCGGTTAGAGATTCCCATGGGGGATCATCTTTACATGTGACCATGGGTTTGTGTATTTTATTAATGTGTTTCTTTTATTGTTGTTGTATGTATTTTATTAAGTAATGTGTTCCTTTCTTTTAATTAATTAAAAGTGTGATAGATTAATGTGAGAAATCTTATGATTAAAATTTAAATAAATTAAATTGGGATATGGGAAAGTAATTATAAGAGTTGTTGGCTATTTGTATTTAATTTGTAAGGGATGTGTAAGTTGTGTAAGAGCTTGTGTAAGTTAGATTTTGGAGTAAGAAATACTCCACCTCCATGGAAATTCGAATTTGTCCTTGGGGGCTATTTTGGAGGCTTGTGGGACAAGTAAAACTTGTCCCATGCCTCTAAATTTAATTTACCAACCATACTTATGGATGGAGATGTGATTTGTGACTTTTATAATGAATTTTAATAGTCATGTTGCATGTTTTTAATTGCACTTTCTTACATTTTAATTAATTTGTTGTCCCTTGAGGTGTGGGCTTTTTGGAGTGTGCAAGTAACTTGTCATTTTCACCCACCTCTTTATTGAGCTTTGGAGAATGGAACTTTGTCTTTTGTGTTTGAATTTGAGGATGTGTGATGTGGCATCCTACATGGATCCACATCATCCTCTTCTCTCCCCTCTTATATATAATTCAAACTCTTTTCTTGTTTTGGGGTGAAAACATTTGTTATGCAAACTTGGGGCACATTTTTCTAGTATTTTTGGGAGCTCTTACTTTGGGGAAGCTTGGGTGAAGATTTTTGCTTGGTTGTTGAATCATTTTGCAACTTCTTTGGGGTGCATTTTCTTGTGTTGGAGCTCTTGTTTTTGGAGGAAGTTTGGAGAAATATTTGCATGCTTGGGAGATTTTGTCTTGGACTGCTTTTGTTTTGGCATTGAAGCTTCATTGTTTGGAAGCAAAAGCAACCATGGAGAGGTAGGAATTTAACTCTCCTTTTTATGCTGTCATTTTCTTGTTGTGTTGTGTGAATGGTGCATGATTTGTTTTATTTATTGGCTGGTTGGGTAGACTGCCATAAGGATGGTGTAGGAGAAGGCTATGGGGAATTCTTGAGGGGGAGGCATAAGGGAATGCCATTGGCATCATAAATTTTGTGGAGGAGTTTGAGTTTAGGATCCACCATGGAAAAGAAATAGCTTGCATTTCTTACTTGAGGGGGACATAAGGAAATTTGTGGGGGCATAAGGAGGAATTGTGGGGGCATAAGGAGGAGACACACACACACACAGTGTGTGTGTGTGTGTGTGTGTGTGTGTGTGTGTGTGTGTGTGTGTAATGAATTATTATGGTGGTTTATTACTGGTGGATGCCCAATTCCCATTTGGGAGGCATAAGCAGCTTCCCCCATAGTCCTTTCTCCTTTGGCTTGCATGATCAAGCTTGAGTTTTGTTTGAATGGTTGCAAATGTAGTTATAAACTGCTGTTTTTATTTGGACCGTGTTTCATATTGAAATGTGCATGTTTGAAAGAATGTTGTGTGTTGTGGAAGCCAGTTGTTGCCATGGGTTGAATTACACATATTATTGTATTATGGTTGGGGCTCAGGGGCCAATGATGAAGGATGGCTTCTCCTTTCATTGGATGTCTTGGTTGGGTGGAGAGCGTTGCCTTTCCCCCACTTTTGTTGTGATCAAATTGAAAATGGAGAAAACTTGCATGTTGTTGTTCTGGAGCAGAAGAAGACAGTTTTGCTAGCCTTTGTGAAACCAATTCATTTGTAATCCTTTCCCACTTGAAGTGGATGAAGTTGTGATATCTATTTAGTAAAGAAATGATGTTGTAATTGATAATGGAAGTGTATATTCAAATTGTGAAGGATGTTTATATTCTATTCTATATTGGAAAGAAATAAATAGAATGTTGTTATTGCTTTCAAACACTGAAAGATGTAAAGTATATAACTAGAATTAATAAAGAATTGCAAGACCTTCCCTCATTTGCATTGTTGTGTGGAATTGGAATATCAAATTGTGATTGGAATCCTTGTTTTGGAAAATGGAAAAAAGGAGAAACACGTGAGATGTAATTGTATTAAATTGCCTTGTTTCAAATATATGATTTTGGGGAAAGAAAGAAACTGGATTCTTTTTTTTAATGATTTCTTGAAGAAGGAAAACACTTAAGTCTACCATGGATTGAATTCAATGTTTCTTTGTATGGCAAAAAGAGATAATTAAATCTCTGGTTGAAAGGAAGAAATGTATGTGGGAATAATACAGTATTATGTCTCCCTTGGAAATGTATAAAATTAAATTCAGTATTGCATTTGATTTAGAATAGTTTCTTAAATGTATTAGATTGAAAAAGGAAATGAACTTCCATACTTGGAAGAAGAAATGGCAATTAAATCCCTCAAGAAATTGATCTCTGCCTTAAATTTAAAACTGGCAATAATTCAATTAAAATGCATAGTTCGGACCTGCACTTAATAATCAACTGGAAAATGATATAATCTAGCATGTTAAGACATCAATGAACTCAATTTGACAAAGGAAACACTTAGGGAAACAATTAAAACATTGCAAAATCAGACCCAAACCTTTCACAGTCAATTTACAGTCCTTTTCTATCAATTGTTGGAAAAATTTAAATTGGAAAATATTGAGTAAATTAACTTCTTGAAAACACTTTAAACCCTCCCTAGAGTAATCCTCCATGTCTAGTTGACATGTTAAGTGAAGGAGGAGACCCAATTTAATCAAAATTTAAAGTTAGAATTTACCAGTTGGCTTGTTAAAAGCCTACAAATCCTTTTTACAAAATTGACCCCTTAAAGTTTATGTTTCATGTGCAAAGAGGGCATTGAGAGCTTTCCAAAAAGTCCTCGTTTGCCCAAAACTAAGCTTTCTAGCTCAAGTTATGGCACTTTGAAGTTTTTGTGCCTTGGCGGAAAACTTGGGAAAATTTTCCATAGTGGGCCCACGGCCCGAAAAATTCCTATTAAAAAAAAATCCTTGGAATTTTTTTTTGAAAAAAATTTGGGTCGGGAAATTTTTTTCTTTTTCCTCCACCACCGCATGACAATTAGAGGCTGCCACGTGTCCTCACGGGACAGCGGCGGAGGTGTGGCACTTTTTCTTCCTTAACACCTTTTGAAAATTTGGGAAAATTTCACCTTTCTCCCCCCTGGCCCACGGCCAATCGCAGAGTGCCACGTGGCAGCTTTGGGGGGGTGAAAGCGGGGTAGTGAAGACCCACAACCTTTTGCTTTTGAAATTTTCTGTTGGGAAAATTTCCCTTAGACCCTCCGTTGCCCGCCTCTCCCTCTCCCTTCTTCCCATGGTGAATGGTGGAGTGCCACGTGTCCCTGGCGGACCCGCGGGCATGTGGAGGCCAAGTTGGCTTTTCTTCCCTTTGGCGAAATGTCCAGTAAATCCCCACCACTCTGCCCTTCCCTCACCCCTTCCCCGCTTTGGACGGGACCCACCACGTGTCCCTAAAGGACCTGCGGAGGTAATGCGAGGCACAATTGGGAAATTTCTCCCGCGCTTGGGAAAATTTCTAAAGCTGACCCGCGACCCGCCAACCCGCCAGAGGAGTTTTCCTCTCCTCTTGACACGTGTCCCCTTGGGGAAAATTTGACCCCTAAGATTTGTCGGTCCATAGATGGAGTTCTACAAGGAGTTTGGAGGACTTCTTTATATCACTGAGAAAGGTGAGAAAATTTCTATCCAATGGGAATGATTTAGGAAATTTTGAATGTGTTAAGTGTGAGAAAAAACAATTTGCAACTCGAGCCTATTAGAGAGTGGGTAAGGTGATAAAGTACCCTTGAACCTAACTGAAACTTCTAACCCTAAAATTTGAACCATGTGAACTTGAGAATTGTTAGTAAAAGGAAAGTATGTTCTAGCAAACTAGAATTGTTCTAGAATCTTTTAGTGGCAGTTGTTGCCTTGCAACCTGGTTGTAGACACTCCTAATCAAGTTCTAGGAGTGGGTAAGTAGGACTTTACTCTGCTGATTTTTAAAATATGTATTTCGTTCCTCACTGTAATTTAACCCTACTCTTGTCTTAGACCTTGTGGAATTAAATACCTTGGGTATTTAATTGTTTTGGGTCCCTTAACCCTAAAATTTTTATTCAGGGAATATTTAGCTAAAATTGTCAATGTAATCAGTGATTAATTTAATCC
This sequence comes from Taxus wallichiana var. yunnanensis, assembly GCA_018340775.1. Taxonomy (NCBI): domain Eukaryota; kingdom Viridiplantae; phylum Streptophyta; class Pinopsida; order Cupressales; family Taxaceae; genus Taxus; species Taxus wallichiana. The sequence continues at coordinate 332,801,238 of CM031237.1, read as the reverse complement.
CTAGGGAGATTTGAGCTAGGTGTGGACCTATTACACTTATTGTTTTATAATGTGAAATCAGTAATTATTATAATGGGAAAGGTTATCAGTTGAATTTAATTGTCTTTGAGACTTTGGTCGTTAAATCCTAATTAAAAAAAAATATTCCATAATTTTCTAACTAAACCTAGGTTGTTCATGAGTCTCAAGTGGGTTGTTTTAAAGTGGGCATCACATAGGTAGGGTCAATGGGTATGGGTAGATAGGTAGGGTCAATGGGTAGGGGTAAACGGGTAAGTAGGTAAGGTCAATGGGTATGGGTATGTAAGAGGTAAGGTCAATGGGTATGAGTAGATGGGTAAATTGGTAAAAGGTATGGTCAAGTAGGTAAGGGTCACGGGTGTGGGTAGATAGGTAGGGTCAATGGGTAGGGGTAAATGAGTAAGTACGTAAGGTTGATGGGTATGAGTAGACGGGTAAATTGGTAAAAGGTATGGTCAAGTAGGTAAGGGTCATGGGTGTGGGTAGATAGGTAGGGTCAATGGGTATGGGTAGATAGGTGATGTGTGTGGGTGAGGAGAAATGGGTAAGATGCTAGGTCGGAGGTATGAGTGTGTGTAGGTAAAGTGATGAAGGTCAGGTGTGGTGTGAAATAGAGATTGATAGGTGAAGATAGGTGTGGGTGAGAGATAGTTGAAGGTAAGTGGAAATCATTATTTTGGTTGAAGAAGGTCAATAATTCAAAAAGTAGGGAATTGTAACAGGGTAGATGATGCGGCCAGATTGGGAAGGACCATCGATGCGCAAACCAAGGGTAGGTGTGATGAACCTCAAGCCCCTAAAAGACCTTGCAGGTTGGATTGTTCCAAAGGTGAATCAATGTGCAGGATCACGACAGATCGTATTCGTGGAAACATCCCGTGGTAGGTAATGTGGTAAAATGGTGATATGGTGAAAGGTTGGAAATGTGAAGGGGAATAAAACACCTCTTGTATAAGATGGTTGATATCCCAGATAGGCGAGTCCATGGAAAAAGGGTGTGTTATGTTTGTTGGATAGACTGATCAATGGGAAGTCTATGTGGGATGATTAGATAATATCCTTGAGGTCTTCATGAAGCTGATCGATGCGGGAAGCTTCAAAATGGGCCTAGTCTTTTTTTTTTGACTAGGTAGAGTATGGCTAGTGCAATATAGTTGTCCTTCGAGGGAGCAATCTATTTATGGTGACTAGATACAAATGGTAGATGTCCTTTTGAGGGATTCATCTTTATGTTTGGAAGTTTGACTCAAGGAGGGTGATCCCATTTTTGATAGGTGAATTTGTTTTTACCAATTAAGCCATGGACAAGGCTATAGAGGAATACGAACATGGTAAGTCAAGAGGTGGAGGGAAGGTGGAGGTGGAGTTGGGTTGTTTTTAGGGGTATATGGAATGGTATACGACCATGGGATTCCATCCATGAGGGGACGAAAAGTATCCATGAGAATCATGCCATGAGTAGAGCCATGGTACTCATATTGAAGACAAGGTTGAAAAAGTGACGGAGAGTCACATGATTCTTTGTTTAATCGTAGGTATGTGAGGTGGTGATAAGAGGAGTGGGTGCTCATGGGATGAGCTGGTAATAGTCAATGGGTGATAAAGCACTTAGGTAAGAGTGTCATGGGTGATTTGTTTTGGTTTTAGGTGTCACCTTGGGAGGTGGGGAGGTCAGCAATACAAAATGATGGTGCGACGAAGAGGGTCGTGCCAAAGGTGAGAGAGGAAGGGTTATCTAAGGTAAGAGTACTGGCACTATGGATGTAGGGGTAGGTGATGGTAGTGGTGTTTGGTGTTGCCTAGTAGGTAAAAGCAATTTCATAGGATTGGGTTGAAGAAAAGGCAATGGTAGATGGGAAGGTTTCCGACTTTTAGTCATATTGTGTATATGCAATTTTGGTGTCAAGGTCGATGGATGAGGGCCTAAGAGAGATGGTAGTGGTGAAGGGGACAAAGAGGTAGTGGATGATGCTATCGGCGTGCCTGGGGTGGTTGGTGTTTTGGTTTTGGTAGGGGTGTAATTGTGGTGAGGGGGTGAGAGGGGGTAGTTAGATCAAGCTTGATTGCTAGATGGGTAAGGTTTGATGTGGGTCGTACCCCCAGGATACGAGAGATTGTGGAGATTGATGAGGGGTTGGGAAGTGATGATGTAGATGATGCAGATGATGAAGGTGTATGTATGGTCAGAGGTAATGTGGGAGGTGTTGCAGTCACCTCTGTGGGTGGGATAGGTGTAGATGTTGCCACTATTGTAGGGTAAATAGTGGGTGAGTCGGTGGGCAATGTCTGCATCTATGTGGAGATAGGGATTTGAAGGTGTTCCCGAAGTAATGAATGATCAACATACTCAAGGGTCCATCGAATGGGGCGATGAAGAGAGGAATGGGATGAGGGTTGATTTGGTGGTGATCCCTGTAAATGGAATTGATATATATGAAATAGGGAAGCCCTCTACATCTGATTTGTAGGAAGGAGAGATGAGAAGAGATCATTTAATGTTGTAGGGGATGGTAGTAGGTCGATTGTTCTCAGAATGGGCTCTTCTTTGTGGTGAAGTGTGGGTAAGGTAGATGAAGAAGGATCTTCCTTGATGTGTGGTGAGGTGGAGGAAGGGGAAGGTACTTGACTCTTGATGGGTTTGGAAGCAGTGTGGATGGCAACTCTTCCAATATGAGGGTAGGGGGGTCAAAGACATGGTCGGGTATGATAGTTATAAGGTTCGAGGGAGATGAATCTATTTGCACTAGATTATCTTTTCTTTGGTAGTGGGAAAGAGGGTGAAGATGTTGGTGTAGTTAAAGGAATTTGTTAGAAGTTCTTCTCAGAGGTGCGGCGGGGGGTATGGTGCAAGCGGTATGGGTAAGACATCGAAGATGGCATGAACCTCTCGGGTATTGTCACTATCGATGGAAGAATGGTTGTGTTGGGTAGGGGGTGTATGATTAGGAAATGGATTTTGGAAGATGTGAAGGTTTTGGTTTGCGGGTGTGTTGGGATTTTCAGAACGAGATCTCCTCTATCTAACATTTCTTGGACAATGGTTTTGAAGGTGATGCAGTTGTTGGTATTGTGCCCTTGGGTATGATGGTAGTCGCAGATTTCATTCTCCCTATACCATGAGGGTATCAGTGGGTATGATCAAAACCATGGTGTTGTTTGATAAAGTTTGGAAGAGTGATAGCCCTTGTGTTTAGGAGTTTTTCCGAACAACGGGGTATGGTTCAACAATGGGGGTATATTTCTTTTGTTCATTTTGAAGAGGAATGTTTTCACTAGCGAGAGGTTAGGTGGAGGTTTTGGCAGGTTGGATGGGTGAGATGGGCCAGTCTTAGGACTACCACATGGGTGGAGCCTTTGGCTCTAGGAGGGTTGAGAGGAGCGGTTGGTGGTGCTTTGGAAGTAGAGGTGGGTTCATGTGGTTTAAAAGGAGCACCTTTGTTGTGTAATTGAATTCTTCTCTTTGATGGCTTAGATTTCGAGATTTTGGGCCATGGTGAATGCCTCGTCAAATGTGTGAAATGTTTGGATTTGTAAGGTGGATGAGATGTGGCAAGCACAAGCCCATGTAAACAGCTCTATTAGTTTGGTCTGCGGTAAGGGGAATGTGAGTTGATTGATCAGGCCATGCCAACGAGAAATAAAGTCTATGATTGACTCGTCATCATATTGATGCGTGGTGTACAAGTCAGTCATGGTGACTTTCTTGACTACATTGATGGAGAAGTGATCCAAAAAGGCTTGGGCCACCTGGTTGAAGGAGAAGATAGAGTGCTTAGGTAGGGAACTATACCAATCTAGGGCGGGTCCATTGAGGGACATAGGAAATGTTCGCAATAGCAAAGCATCATCATGAGCGATGAGATAACACATGTGTCTAAAAGACCTCAGATGTTGTTGTGGGTCTTCTTTGCTATTGAACCGGTTGAATTTCAACATTTCCCAGTGTGGGGGTATGGGAAAATAGGAACGAGAGAAATGAATAGGCTCATTACAAATCTCCTCGTAGGTTAGAGATGTACGTGAGCTAGAAAGAGATGCTTCTAGTGTTTGCATCTTATCCATCATCATTTTAATAAGATCGGGGGTAGGTTGTGATGGAGGTTGACTTCCCACAAGAGGGGGAGGAAGGTAAGAAGAATATGATGTGGAAGGCATCACATTGTGTGAAGGATCCGCGTATGAAAATTGTGGAGGTATATGTGAGGAGAAGGATGAGGAAGGGTAATATGTTGAATAAGAGGTAGAGGCTACTGGTGGAGGTTGAAAGTGTAGTATATAGGAGGGGTTGGGGTAACCACCCTAGTAGAAACGAGGAGGAAGTGATTAGGAATAGATAGAACTAAAATTTTAAGGGGGTATAGTTTTTCGATACTGGCGGGGGTTGAGACGGAGCAAGTATGTAGGTAGTGGATGACATGGGGCCACTTGGACTAATGGTCATGGAGGTGGGAATGGTAGATGCCATAGGGGTGAGGACATCAAAGGTGTGGTAAATGTCATATAGGGGGTGGATACCATCGTGGTAGGGTCGAGCTGTGACACCACTGGTGGTAAGGTAGAAGTAGGTATAGCCGAGATAGAAGTAGCCGACATGGAGGTAGGTGCGAGAGCTGGGAGGGATGGACACGGGCATACCATAGATAAGCTGGCCCAAGGAATCCTGAGTGGAAGCATGGGCTAGATAGTGTTGTAAAGAGGTTGGGTTTGGTCCAGAAATGTGTGAAGTCTACATCACCCATACTAACAATGGTGGGGAAACTGGGGTCCATAGGGGACGACACGGAAGGGGGTGATGGACTAGGTGGAAGAGGTTGAAGGCTAGCGTGGAACACAAGTGCGTTGGCTTGGTTACGTGTCAACACCATGTGAAGGGGGTATATCAGGTAATGTTGTGCTCTGCAGATGACACAAAAAGTAGTAGGAATGAAGGAGAATGGGTATTTGTAGGTAGATTGGGTGAATGTGCTAATTAAGAACTAACACATGATGGCCGACCGTGCGGTTGTGGGTGACCGATGCTTCGGTTAGGGTTAACCACTATCGATTACTGAGAGATAAGGAGGGGTTTATCAAACTGAAGTAATATAGTGATGATGATTAGGTGGGAAGGCTCTGTGACAACTTTACGGTAGGAAATGGAGTGTCTGATATTTTAAGGAACTGTGACAACAAAGAAACTGAAAGAGGGGCCTTTTGGGGAAGTTAACCCAAAAGAACAGAGATTGATGCGGTAGGGTATAACCGATGTTGGTGAGGAGTAAAGCGATGCGATTCTTATGTAGATTGAATTTTTAGAAAATTGTATTATGGTAAGTTTGAATAAGAAGAATGATCAAACCAACGATTGGTGGATGATATAATGAAGTCTCTCGCACCTCGAGAAAAATTCGAATACAACAACGTGAGTGAGTGGGGAGCAAAAAGGCAAAAGAGAACAAAAATGGAGAAAACGTACTCTCACACCTCAAAACACACTTCAAGCAAAATGCTAAAAGAAGACGTTACCCAATAAGTGATTTTAAATGTGTTGAGCTTACGCTATTTAGAAGGACTGACTCATGAACTTTAGAAAAAAGTTTTTGGTGAGGAAGGCTTCCTATGAATAAGGAGATCTAAAAGGTGAGGTTTCAGGTTATGTTATGGTGGGGGTGGGTCATCCTCTGAGATAATGACTTGATTGAAGTAACAAGCTGGGGAGTACCTGCCAACCTAATCGTGTGATCGCAGACAGATGTTCCTGGGAAGATGTTGTTTAAGAAGATGTGTTTTTTGAATTTTTGTGTAGTTTGGTAAGACTCAGAGAGAGAGAAAGAGAAAGAAAGTGCTTTTCTATGATTCGTTTATCAACCATCAACTAGGCATGACTTCCAGCATATAGGTTGCCCTCATTTAATGTGAGCTAATGTAGTAAAGCTAGAATGAAATGTGAGTGTTTTAAACCCAAATCAAAAATATGATATTCGATGTCACAACTGATGAATAGGAGAAGGGATGCTCTTTCACTAATGCGATACTAATGAAAGGGAAGAAATGTTGTTTTAAAGCACCAAAACACGATTGCTTTTAGACAATATAAGGAGAAGAAGATTCCAGAGAAGGAGATTAATGTGAAAGCCTTTTAGAAAGGGAAACAAACATACAACCTTTTCCTAGGAATGAACAAGATGCAAGGAACCCCGAATGGGTCCCACCGGGTGTGCCAAAATGTTTCGATCCTTTTTGCGTACAATCAGAGACTGAAATAGATAAGGGTGTAGGAGGTTTACTGTTGTTGGGTGGAAAGTGCATGTATAGACTTCCGATCTCGGTCGATCGTGTGAACTCCTTTTTGGCTGGGAAGGACTACCCTGAAATAAGAAAGCAAGACCACAAGAGAGAGTTAAACAAGTATATGCAGTGGACTACCTAGCGTATGCTAGATCCAAGAAGTGTGATACTCCCTAGAGGGTTGTCAATCCACTATTTTATAAATCAATATTAAATGACAAAAGTATATAAATAAAAGGAATCTAGTGCTAGTGTTTTGATTTGGGTGCCTCAGGTTACTATCAGCGTCGATTTAATTAAATACTAAACTATGCAAGTAAAAGGGTGTTTGGGTCGGGTTACGAGTAGGTTAGGTGGTGCGAGGTCATAGAAAAGGTTTGGTTGGGGTTGAGTAGGGTATTCTAGGTTATTTAGATGAAGGGGTAGGTTTGTGGTCTTCTATGTGTTAGTAGACACAGAGGCGACGCCCGGTTAGTAGACCAATCTTTGGTTAAGGTTGGCAGTATCGGTCCTTTGTGGAAGTGATAGAAGTCTAAATGAGAGGTGCTTGGGTCCCACTCTATCTCAGGATAGAGGGTTAGGAGAATATGGGTGGAGGTTCGGGTGAATAATGGGTTCAAGTCGAGAACCTAGGAATTTAGAAGGTCGTTTTGGGTGTGTTTAGGTAGAAGGTGGGAGTTTCTGATAGTAGGGGTGACCAACGGTGGCCAGGCCCGGCCAGGCGGTGGTTAGGGTTAACCGATGATGGTCAAGTACTTGGTCAAAGTTTGGAAATTGTGGGATAGGGTGCTCTGTGAGTTGGAGGGTTGTTAGGGAGCGAAATGGGGTGAGGCAGGGTCCTAGGTGTGTATATGGGTTAAGTAGGTCGAGGTTGGAGGGTATGAGGAAGGCATTGGTGAAGGTGGAGAGGTAAGTTGGTTGGAGGGCTCTTGCTTGAGCTATGTCGATTTAGGTTCCCAGAGAGGTGGAAAGGCTCTTGTGAGTGTGTCCACCAATGATGGTCTCTCTGAAGGGGGGTTTTGCGAGACTCTGTTGCTTGATGGCCTTGTTGTTTCCACCGAGTTGTTAGTGTCTAATGTCCTGATTCTAGGCATCAATGATGAATGAATTCAACTCGAGAATCAACCACAATGCTAACGATGAACTAGTTAAATGTCTAATGATCAACCAACATGAAAATTCTAACCAATCATGAAAATGCCAGGCCAACCCTTTGGAAAAAGTTGGGGATTTAGGTATTTGCGGATGATGACGTCGGTCCCACCTGCCAGTTTGGTCAAATTGTCGAAACCTGGTCATGTCGGGGATTTGTTTTTGAAAAGTGGGGAATATGCCTTCCCCACTTGATTTTGAGTGGCGGAGCACATGCATCCTCCACCCTTAGAATGGGTAATAGGACAAAGAGGGGTCCTATGAGTGGGGTGGCCACTATTAGGGATTTCTAGAAGGGTATGGGCTAGGTATGGGCAAGGTGGGGAGTGGAATGGTGAGGTGGAGGGGAAAGTGGGGTAGTGGAAGGGTGAGGTGGAGGGGCAAGTGGGATAATGGAATGATGAGGTGTTTGGGTGAGGTGGTCGGTCCAGTGGCAAGGTGAGGTGGCTTGATGAGTGTATAAAGGGGGAATTTAATTAATTGATGTTAATTAAATCCCTAGGATGTGTGAATGAGGGTCATTGTGATGTGTGAAAGGGGTGTGAGTGACCGAATTAGGGTTAAATCGAATCACCCGTGTAGAATGTGGTTATTAGGTTATTTTGGAGGAAGATGATGAAAGGTGACGTATTTTTGGTGTCTACACCTTGTCCAAAATCATATAGTTCGATCATGTTGTATAATTCGATCCACAGATGACATGTATGGTCTGAACCAACACATTTTATAACTTTGTTTTCGATATACTAACAATTTTTGGTCTTTTAATCCTAATGGTTTGGCTTTATCATATTAATTCATCTTCATAACCCTATATAAGTTAGTTAAACTCACCTCATTTAATAACTCAACACTCTCATGAGATCTCATTGCAAACACTAGCATAAATAGAACTCAAAGCTCCCTAAATCTTCCTAAAGTTGATGCACATCCATTAGGGAAGCCATCACTATAGTTCTAAAGCACTCAACTAGGTCAAGGAGTCTCTCTTCCCTCAAATTCAAGAACATGAAGTTTCTAATTTCATTTGTCTTAGCAAGCGAGAATCCAATCAAATAATGATCCTGTCATCACCAATCGGCACTATGATAATTCTTCACCGGGAACTCCTCGTGCTATGATTATTTACTAATGCAATGCCTTTAGTTTGGTGGATGTAACTGAAACAAAACAACAACATAACACAAGAATACCATCGACTATGATAAGACGGAATGATGACAAATCTGAAATATCAAAGTAAATTATAATATTAACATGAAATTGTTACAATCTCACCCATGAGGTCCTTCAAGGGTTATTGACTCACTTGCCTTTCACCAAGACTATGGGAGAAACTTTACAATTACACCTCTTAATGGCTTCTTTAACACACCTTTAAACTGTGGCTTCCTTCGCACACTTCCTACAATATTTCTCACTACTTCCTTCTATGCTAAATGAGGGGGTGGCCTCTATTTATAGAACTTCCGGGCTTATCCATCTTATCTCTAAGATAGGATAAGAAATCCACTGACGAATCATATTCCATACCTTAACTCTTATCTCGTACATGTAAGTTTATCTTTTAAGATAAGATAAACCTTATCATTTTACATGGGTTCCACATTTTTAGACTTTTTATAAATAAAATATACAAAAATATTTATGACCTCACTCCTTGTCCTTATTACCAATATAATATTTCTAATTCCTAATCATGTAGACCCTATTTCTCTAATTACCCAAACTTTGATATTTTAACATTACTTGGACCACTTACGACAAATATTTACTTTTTACCACAACATTCCTCATTGTACTTTGACTATTACCGTACTCACATTATTATTGGCGGCACCGCATCGATGTGGCCAAGTTATCTTCTATCGACGCTACTACTAATTATACTTAACAACATCATATTCCTAATACATACATTAATGAAATAGAAATTACTGGAGGAAAATTTTAGTGTCGACATCTTCCCCCTTCTAGCTTCTACTCCGTCCTGAGTAGACTATTCTTGGTGCTTGGAAAATCTTCAACTTGTCGTGGTTGACCCATTTCAGTAATGGGAGTGCCATCCAATTCCTCCAATTCAGACGTACCATTTTCATGCACAAACTGCTATTTTGTAGGCCCCATCCATTTTGGAAGAACTTTTTCTGTCTCTTTTTTTTGTATCTCGAATCATATACTAGAACCAAGTCATTCACATGAAATGGAGACCACCGGATCTTTTGATCAAAGTATTCCTTCTCGCTTCATTTTCTTCTTATGGCTTGTATCCTTTGCTATTTCTCTCATTTCTCCAAAGAAATGAAGATGTACCAACCTTTTTTTTTACCTGAATCACTTTCATCCATCCTTTTATTTTTCATAACTCTCACAAAAGGGAATATCAAACTCAATAGAAGAATCTGGATCAATGCCATAGGCCAACTGAAATGGGGAGTATCCTGTATGACTTTGATGTTTGCCCTATATGCCCACAATGCTGCATGAATCCTTTTATCCCATTTATGTACCGCAAGGCCGCATCTTTTGCTAGAATTTGACACAACACAAAATTTGTTCGCTCCACCTGTCCATTTGTGCTTGGCCAGTATGTTGTTGCCTTCCCGTGCTTAATAGAAAACTTATTGACTAGGGCTTCTACCACCTCATTAATGAAGTGGCTTCCTTGATCCATACAATTTCTAATGGGCAACCAAATCTGGTGACAATGCGTTCATACATGAACCTTGCCACTTCATCCATGGAAGTTGTTTTCAATGGCCTAGCTTCAACCCACTTGGTTAAATAATCTGTGGCAACTACAATATACTTATTTTGGCGTGATGTAGTTGGAAGTGGACCTACAATGTCTATTCCCACTTTTCAAAGGGACCAAGGGGAAGAATAGGACATAATGGAGCTGATGAAGTCTTACGGTTACCATGTGTTTGACAAATATCACATGTCTTACAATAATTATAACAATCTTTAAAAAGAGTGGGCCAGTGATAACCTGCATCCAAGATCCTTCTTGCTGTAAGTTGTCCAGAGAAGTGCCCTCCACATGTACCATTGTGGAATTCTTCTAGCAGTTCCTTCCTCGATCACGCTCCAATCGTGTCCATCGTGTCCTATTCGAAATAATACTCCATGCAGAATAGAATATGGATGACTGGCTTGAGTAATCTTTCTCTTAGTCTTTGCATTGGCACCATCAGGAAACTTGAATTCATTCAGATAATTCCAAATATCTATGTATTCACTAGGGATTGTGTCAAGGATAACAATGGCGCATCGGGAAATCATCATCATCACAAGATGATCCTAAACCATCATAGGCTCGAGAGAGTGCATCTGCATTGACATGCTTCTTTCCTGGCCTATCTATAATATCAAATTCAAATTCTTGTAGCAAAATTATCCATCTTGCTATCCTCCCTGATGGGTTAGGCTTATTTACAATATATTTTAGAGCCTGATGATCTGTTACAACTAGAAATTTTTGCCCTAGCAAGTAATTTCTAAACTTCTTTACAAAGAAAATGATAGCAACAGAGCCTCTTTTCGATTACAGTATAATTTACCTCAAGATGCTTGCTCATTTGTCTCGCCTCCCAAAGTAAATTGATGTTCATTCCTATTTTCATCCTTTTGGCTCAAAGTACTTCCTAGTGCTGCATCCGAGGCATCAGGTGTACACAATGAATGGCTTGCTCCAACTGGATTCTTCAAAACAGAGAAGACACTGTGGCTTCCTTGATTGTCCAAAAGCTTCATGCACCTTATTTCCGGTTCATAAGTAACATCCTTCTTCAAGAATCGGGTTAGTGGCTATGCAATCTTTGAGAAATTCTTGATGAACCTTCTATAGTAACCCACATGGCCTAAAAATGATCTCAACTTACTTCTATTAATAGGAATGGTAAATCTTTGATTTTGAAACTTTATCAGATCGCATACAATACCATCTCTCGGATACAACATGCCCTAACAAAATGCCTTTAGAACATCCAAAGACACACTTTCAGAGGGTTTAGTGAGGCTTGTGCTTCATCTAACCTTTGAAATGTTGTCTCCATCCGGTGCAGTGTGGTCCAACTTGTTCCCATAGATGCAAAAATCATCTAGAAATACTCGATGAAGGTCCCAATGTAGGGTTCGAACACCCTATTCATCAAACGCTGGAATGTTCTTTGAGCATTACACAACCCAAAAGGCATAACTCTATAAGCAAACGTTCCCCAAGGAGTGGTGAACGTGGTCTTCAGCTGATCTTTCTTTGCTATACGAACTTGGTTGTAGCCGCTATATCCATCAAAAACTATAAGCACTCGCCAGCCTACTTGGCCCAAGATCTCGATCCGAAAATGGAAGAGGGTAATGATCCTTCTTTGTTGCCTTATTGAGCTTCTGTAATCAACACAAATGCGTAGCTTCCCATTCTTTTTTATTGAGATCACAATGGGAGAAACCCATTTTGAATTCTCCACAAAGAAATATGAATGCCGCATCAAGCAACTTATCTATTTCTTCTTTTACAGCCTTGAAAAATTAAGATTCATTCTATATGGCATTTGCTTTATGGGCTTTAGCACCATCTACCAACTCAATACAATGTTCTACCCAACTTACTTGACATAGTTCCTTGTAATCAAAAGTGAATAGGTGTATGTACCTTCGAAAGAGTTGGAGGTAGGATTCCTTCTCACTCTCCATCACAGCATCACCAATCTTTATTTGTTGGAGATGATCATCAACTTATTCTTCAGATAATTTTATGGGGTCATGAGTTGGTGTGACTGGAAGGATATCCATGACTGAAACATCCACCTCACTTTCTTCATCTTCAGTGTCCACTTCACTGGTACTAGAGTAATCAGAGGATGTCCAATCATCAGTTTCATCACTTGAATCCACAGGTTCTACCTTATGATGTCGAGGGATCACGTTTATCTTCACCCTCTCTCTACCACGTCCAAGTGTCATGAAACCTTCATTCCAGTAGTTTCTTGCATGAACTCTCCTTAGCCATGGTCTTCCCAAAGAAAGATTGGGTACGCAATGCAAGTATTTCATTTTTCATCACTGAAAGTCTACCACACATACAACACCCATAACAGAGATATTGCCACATTTGAAACTACACCTTCTCGGTTTAGTTTTTCCTTATTTAATGACCTTAACATAAGTGTCAAGGGCGATCAATTTTTAAACCCAACATATTCATTATGGACTGGTCATTACATTAATCGCAACACCTCCATCAACTAAGACATCATGAATTGAAATACCATTACATAATACCTCACCAGGAGCATAGGATCCGCTCTCGCCTCCAAAATAGGGACCTCAACCTCCTTCTTCTTTCGAGCATTGAGTCCACCTCGCAACTCCCGCCTCTTCTCGAAGACATAGCCAAGAGTTGACCATATGTAATATTACATGGCCTTTTGGACAGATCTTCCAAGATGGAGTATGGTCCTTGCCCCGTGAAATCAGAAAATCCTGCACACCCAACTTTCTTCTCCTATGTTTCTTACTTGTTTCTTCTTTCATCTTCTTAGGATCATTTCCATCTTGATTATCTTTTTCTTTCTTTTTTTTGTTACAAACACATCTACTTCATTATTTCTGCTCTTATCTACTACATCAAAAGAATTCATAGGTGCTTTTCCTTTATCATTATCTCCTTTAATGATGTAGAAGCTCTATCCGACAATTATACTTATAATGACCCTTTTATAACAACCATAACATACAACTTCAGAAATATTTTTGGACCTCTATCTCCTCCCCGAGAACTAAATTCCTTTCCTCAAGAAGATTAATAGTTAACTGACCCATCTTTTTGAGCAAATCTTCATACTCAGTAGATGTACTAGGAGAAATATTTGTGCTCACCGGGAGTGGTTGTGGATTCTGGACCAAAGGTGCTGGTGTAGGCTCTACTTTAGCAACAATTTCTTTGGGCTCCTCTTCCATGCTTTCTTCTTGCCTTCTTGTAATCTCCTTTACTTGTTCAATGGTAGTCTGGGCGGTCATACTTCACTCGTTGTCTGATCTTTGGCTTCATCCCAAGAATGAAGTGCTTACAGAGGAGATTATCCACGCCATTCATCAACCCATCCGCTAATCCTTCCTTCCAGATCTGGGCATCGAGCTTCCTCCTTAGCTCTAGAACACGAGCATGATAATCCCTTATCTTCTCCTTCTCTCCTTGGGATAGCTTTGTGATCTCGATCATGAGATCTGCATATTTCTGTTGTTCACCAAATTCTTCAAGAAAACTTTCATTAATAAATCCCATGAATTTTTCACATTATCACCTAGTGTTTCAAACCATGGACCATCCAAAAAGGTAGGAAAAATTCAGTCCATTGTTCTTCTTTAAGGCCATTACAAATACAAGATCGCTTAAACTCTTGAATGAAAGAAGAAGCATCTTCATTAGATTGGGCTGAAAAAACAGAATCTTTCTCATTTTCAAAAGTAACCACCGTGAAATACCAACCCACAAGTACAATCAACAAGACTTATGTGCACAAATAATTGGAATCACTATACTAGAAAGTGACTTTACACCTTTCTATAGTAAAATAGAAATGACCACGGTAAACTATGGTAAAACTTGACTTATCATGGTAAAACCGACTTTTTTGTGGTAAACACTATTCACGGTAAAAAGTGAAGTTACTGCGGTAAATACTATTCACGGTAAAAAGTGACTTTACTGCGGTAAATACTATTCCCAGCAAAAATGACTTTACCATGGTAACTACTATGCACAGTAAAAACAAGGTTACCCTCCAATTGATTTTTGACTAAGTGGGAATATCTCTCCAAGAAAATCCACCAACGAGGAATGGTCCCAGCAACGGAACCAAAATGTCATCACCAATCTAGCACTATGATAATTCTTCACCGGGAACTCCTCGTGCTATGATTATTTACTAATGCACAGCCTTTAGTTTGGTGGATGTAATCTGGAAACAAAACAACAACATAACACAAGAATACCATCGACTATGATAAGACGAAATGATGACAAATCTGAAATATCAAAGTAAATTATAATATTAACATGAAATTGTTACAATCTCACCCATGAGGTACTTCAAGTGTTATTGACTTCACTTGCCTTTCACCAAGACTATGGGAGAAACTTTACAATTACACCTCTTAATGGCTTCTTTAACACACCTTTAAACTGATGGCTTCCTTCGCACACTTCCTACAATATTTCTCACTACTTCCTTCTATGCTAAATGAGGGGGGTGGCCTCTATTTATAGAACTTCCAGTGCTTATCCATCTTATCTCTAAGATAGGATAAGAAATCCACTGACGAATCATATTCCATACCTTAACTCTTATCTCGTACATGTAAGCTTATCTTTTAAGATAAGATAAACCTTATCATTTTACATGGGTTCCACATTTTAGACTTTTTACAAATAAAATACAAAAATATTTATGACCTCACTCCTTGTCCTTATTACCAATATAATATTTCTAATTCCTAATCATGTAGACCCTACTTCTCTAATTACCCAAACTTTGACATTTTAACATTATTGGACCACTTACGACAAATATTTACTTTTTACCACAACATTCCTATTGTACTTTGATTTACCGTACTCCACATTATTGGTGGCACTGCATCGACTTGGCACTATTATCTTCTATCGACGCTACTACTAATTATACTTAACAACATCATAGTCCTAATACATACATTAATGAAATAGAAATTATGAGGAAAATTTTAGTGTCGACAGATCGAGCATGTTCAAGTTGCCAACTAGCTATATCCATATATATGTTACATACTAGGTGGAGAACTATGCGTGATTTGAGGCATCTTCAATGTAATGCTGATGTAGGAAGTACATGAGGTATACCACAACCGAAACACTACCTTTTTATAGGTTCTTCTACCCATGGTTAGGGTTTTGGATTGATTCAATTGGTTATCAATGATATTGAGAATATGCAACAACTAGGGTTTGATAGTGAGGTACATTTCAGGCCATCAAAGGACCCTAAAATTTACTAAATCCCATTTCAAGGCATCTAAGACCATACAAAGGGTCAGTCTAGTGGATTATACATTCCAACTAGACCATACATTCCTGCAAGCGGGAGATTTGGAAGTTATAGTTTTTGTAGTGAAGGTTCTATGGGCTCTACATTTACATATTCTCCGAATTTCTGTCTTCCCAAATTATTTCTATATAGATAGTTTTATCTCTCTCTCTCTCTCTTATGTATTTTGATCTTGTATACATACATCGAAAGAACCCATATGTTATTATGATTTTTAAAATCAACGTTGGAAGTTAATTTATCATATAACTCCTAGTTTCCTAGCCTTACATTTTTTTATTGTTGTGTATTGCATAAAAATATAATAAAATTTAAAAGGGTGTAAAAATTTTGTGAACCTAACTTATCATTTAAATATTTTTGCTTAAACCCTTAACTACCCTAGGTTTCTGTTCTACTAGTGTATGGTTCTTTCCCTCATTTTGGATACCTTCATGGATTCTCTTTGTGATTATACCATATTCTTTCTTGAGTTTACGTAACTTTACCCTGAATGCAAGGATGTCCTCTATGAATCCTTTCAACATGCTTAGATTGTTCCTAACACCTCTATTGCTTATTTGTAGGAGCACATATAAGCATCTCCTTTCTTTAAAAAAAGTCATCTCCTTTACCTCTATTGATTTACCCTCACCAAATATCAGTCATCATGGCCTTACTTGATATATTCAATTCATAGTGAACACTACCTTGGTTAAGCATGTCATAATTGATCATGGCTCAAGCATTAATCCTTAACATTTCTTTTATTCATTTTCTAGTTGATCTATTAAGGATTTCTCCTGCCACTATGACTATTCAATATTGTACCAATACCACTCAGTAAGTGCGTGGAAAAATTACCCTACCCATTGTTGTTGGTCCCAAGACCCTTCACATTTTATATTATGTTATCCTAGATAATCACCATTATAATATCCTCCTTAGGCAATCATGGGTACATACTATGGGCATCACAACAGATCTACAAAGTTTACGGTTCACTCATCACAATTTTACTTTTATTTATTAACTAAACCCCAACCCTTTCCAATTTAATGCATAAAGACAATTCATGTGTTTTCCATGTGCTCCCCACATTATGCTAAAATAGTTACTTCAGTGCAACCTTGTGTTCCTTCCTCCACCACTTGAGGTTGATGCAAGAAAGCCTCACAAAAAGAGAACCAATACTAATACTTACTGTATCAGAATACCATAGATGTATTAGTCACCTCACTAATCGATGTATTAAGCTCAAACATGTTATATAATATCTTATCAATAAAAATGAAATTAATTGTTCTAATCCCACTAATTATGCTAACAAGTTCACATGACCACTTACTTCCCTCAACAATATTACACCTATTTCAACAAAGCATCATGACTATCATGCAATACCACCACCAGCTCATTATGGTCCATCCTCAAATATTAATCCTCTTATTTCTTCTCACTCTTTTCCTCCTATTGTTACTTCCATTATACTCATGATTTTGGGGGAAGCCCATATTCCCTTCACAATGGTACAATGTTTATGGCTTTTAAATTGGTTCCCTCAAATCAATCTTGATATAATTATAATAATAGTATACATTTTGATACAATAATCCTATAGCCCCTTCATATGATCCCTGTGGTATAGTCCCTAAAGGGTGTGTCCTCTCCACTCACACTCTTTCTAGTTTTTCCCTAGACACCTCCACAATAAATAACACCAACAATACATTTGATATTATTTCACCTCTAATTTCTTCACAAGATTCACCTTTGGTGAAATCTATCATTCTCTTCACCCATAAGATACATTGGTTGACTCAATCATTTATCCAATAGTCTCATTTTCACTTCCATCTACTCTTGGTTTTAATCATTCTATCCCTATTTGGTTATATACCCTTGAGGATACTCTATCTTTTGTATACATTATGTCATATCTTATTAGCATACTCCTAGGCCTCCGATAGGCCTCCCAACACACTTGTTATCTTTACCGACTTGAGCCCTCCTAAGTCTTCTAATAAGTCTCCTTTCACACATATTACATTTAGTGGCTCTCACCCTCCTAGAATTCCTCATAAGTATTTTATTACAGATCTCATCTCCCATGGATCTTGCTCATTGATCCCTATGCATAGATCTATTCCATCACACATTGTCTCGTGTAGATCTCATCCACATTGCTCTCCTCCCTTGGTTTCTATGGCACCACTTGCATATGACAATTATTTATTAACACACTTGAGACACATTCCTCTCATTTCTCTTGGCTCATATATATTTCCTCACAAGGCCCTCATCGGGTATCCTTCTTCTACCCATCTCCCGTAAATATCTATATTCAATATTATGAAAACATTAATATATTTGTAAAAACAAAAAACCAAGACCTGTACACAACTTGCATTGTTAGAAATTTACATTACATATGTTGTTAATCACTATGGTTTGATTGATAACATATCTTTTCTACTCTTTGTACGCATGTGTGCACGAGGTATATTGAGCTTTATGTAGGACACAAATATCGTTACTTACTAATAGGATCTACCATAGTTCATCGCATTCTTATTTTGGGGAATCCCTCCACCCTACGCAGTGTTATTTTTTCATTATAGTTCCTTTCTACTTCCTCATTACACTTTATTACAAGTATCTTGTATATGCTATTTTTGAACTAACAAGACTCACACAACTATCTTGTAAAAGACGACATATCTTGCTTCGTCAGAGACACAAAATCATGCACTTGGGTACATTTCTAGGTCCTAATCACATACCACTATTCATATGATTCCTAAGTGAGAAAACTAGCAATTGACAACTATCTTTGGCCTTTTGTCTATGTTTCTTATTTTCTATTTGGCCTTCTACACCCTATATCCCAGTCAGTACTTCACTGCTTTATCTTTCATGACTCTAGACACCAACACCCTTGTCCTTCTGGGTGCCCCCAACCTCTTTCTACTTTAATCTCTCTTTTTGGGATTCTTTTATCTTTTGGGCATCTTATTTTCTTATGGGTCAGCCTTCTAGTTGTAAATTACAGAAATTCAATCAAGGGAATCATATAAATACAAAGCTATGTGACCATAATAAAGGACCAATCTCTAAGCATCTATTATCACCACCTAAGGTTACATCTAAAGGCATTATAAGAGCATCAAGGCATCCATATAACACTCACTCAAGGGATAAGGGACTACATTTATTTTATACATGCATAAGAAGGGAAGTTCATTTTTCCATCCACACATCTATTTACACTTTGGTATATCTAGCTATTTTACGCCACACACTTGTGCAAGGGCTTCCTAGGGAACAATTCTATCACACACACAATAACTACATGGTGTTTGAATTGTAGTGTAGTGATTAGTTGTAAGATCACTCAGTTGGGTGACCATTGAGGTCAGTCTAACTCCTCATTTTACATATTTTGTTTTTGGGATTTGATGTAGTTTTAGGGTTTTATAGTTTATCTTCTATTTGCATGCAGTTATAAGAAAATTCGGTGATCATCTAGTAACATTCAATGATCTTCTAGTTCATCAATCTTTCAGTCAGAGAATAGTCCCGAGGATATCGCAAATCAGTTAAGTCTTTTATCCCCTCTCTTGTACCTAAGGTTTCAAATTTATTAGCTTACTTACTTGTGTCAAAATATGTACTGACATTTATTTATCCTACATTACTTTTGCAATTAGGGTTTTACAAATTTCTATATTTGTTAAATCATTTGGTGAACCCAACTTTTGATGACTATTGAATCTTTCTTTCTTTCTTTTAAAGTTTCTTCCATCATGGCTATGTCTATATATGCCTTTTTGCAAGCTAATCCTGAATGTAAGGCTAAAACCAACTCTCTCTGGATAATACTTACATTCCCGCTAATACTCCTCCATATCATGTATATCAGTTATTCGTTGGTGCATTTTCTCAACACCTTACTTTCCCATCTAATGTAGTTGTTGCTCTTTCTATTTACGAAAATGATCCTCCTCTTTATATTAATACTTACATCTTTAACATAGGCATTAGGAAAGTACTAGTTGATAATGGATATGAGCTCAATGTTTGTAATCTTACATTTCTTCAGAAGCTTGGCCTTTCCTCCACTAATCTCACTCCAACATCTATTTATATTCATAGCTATGATTCTTCTGCATGACCGTGCATGGGCCATATCACCTTACCTATCACAGTTGGGCAAAAACCATCCTTATAGTATTCTTTTCATCGAGACCAAAATCCAATACAATATCTTACTTGGTAAAATGTGGCTTCACACTATATAGGTAGTACCTTCTATAGTTCATCATTGTGTTAAGTTCCTACATGATGGTTGTGTGTATATTATTCTTATGACCGTAACCCATTCAAATATTGCACTCTAGACCCACTCACTACTCTTCCTACTCTATTTATCTCTCACAATGTTGGTTATCCCCATAATCCTCCTATGTATCTCATTGATGATTATCCATTCACGGAACCTACTACCCCTACCGCCGACATGATTTGTCTCCAAGGATTCATTTGTGCATTGGACACCATGCCCTTCGCTTGACTCTTCAAGAATGCTTCGTGTCAACACCTCCTCCATTTACATGTACTTTTCTCATACATGAATCTTATTGGCAACACATTCTCCTTGATCTTACTTTCTCGAAACTATTTTCATGCATGATGGATTTACCTGACTAAGATTCACATTAGATCATCTCTTACCACCGCATCATTCTTCTTACCTTTATCATGGATGCATATTTATTCTTGTCGATTATGTTCTTTGCGTCCTTCATTTACCAATATTTCTTGCACGTACTTCTCCACTTACTCTAAGGTATTCTTGGATTGATTACATTAGTGGCACTTTAGATCATGATCATATTGATATCAAATTTCCCATGCCTTTCATCTATGTTTCTATTTCCAATGATTCATTTCTCGCTTATACAAAAATCTTACTCGTTGGTATGCACATGGTTTTTTGTTGACTTCAACCATGACAATGATGATCTCTTAGATGATGTTACTTTATTCTTCTCTACATCATACACTTGGGGGCCTCTTGCTTACTTCTCCCCCCTCCTAGCATTCTCGGGTTCTTATCATTTCTACTCTTACACTCCGTACTTCATATTTCATCTCTCTCGAAAATCATTACACATCTTGATACACTTTTATCGTTATTACCTTATGACACACTCTTGTGCTAAGGTTCACACTTGACTATTGAGGGCATAATACATCCATGAACCTCAAACACTACACATTTCACACTCCACGCTTCACGATACATATTTTCAGCATTTCAATCTCACACATAACACCGCCTACTATGAAGCACTCTAGTTTCATGGTTCAGACTCATCTGTTGAGGGTTCAAATCTAAAATGAACCTCACCTCTTCTACATTTTTTATGCTCTATATTTCATTGATCATATCTTTCTAGATAACATAATTAAAACCATTTCTAAATGATGCACTTTTGTTCTATGGTTCATTCTTGAATATCAAGGGGTATTTTATAAATGAACCTCATCTCATACTCATCCACACTCTGTCAGGGGGCACGTTGCTCTTATCACATTCAATTTTCATTCCATTCCATTCACACTCACAACATGTTTTATATATTGGTTGCATATACTCTTGTTTTCTTATACTAGTTACATGTACACTTTGTTTACTATGTTAGACAGATATCTAGTATGTCATTATCTTTTCTATATACACATGTACGTTCACTTGTTCTCTAGTTGTGAATGTAGAATTTCTACATATATTTATATGCAGAAATGATGCTTCACACTATACCTCTTACCAGTCCCACCAAGGCTTTTGGAGGCATCTACATTTATTTCTCTTACACATCACAAGTGTTATTGTTCCATTATTTACTACTTCCTATTCTTACTAGCACACTACTTTCCATTGATCTATACATGATTTTACATACTCTTTATCTTGCTAACATGCTTTAATGGTGCTTCATGTGTAACATTTTCCTTGCAGGAATTATTTGCCACCATGGTTGTCTGATACTTTGCTTGATATTTGTTTTCATTTTTTTCCATTGTATGTTATTGTTTGTAGGCTATGACCTTTGTCTTGTATGCACATTGTATGTTTTTGACATTTCAACCCTGATTGTCTTGTGACATTGTGAGTGATGTCCCATGTTTGAAACCCACTTTTCACGGTCTCTTTTGTATGCACATTTTCTTGTTACACTACTTTTCTATGACATGCTTACTAGATTTTTATACTAACACATGTATCTAGCCATCTTGTTTGTATGTGCCTTGGTTTCCACCATGCACATTTCCCTCCTCGCAGGCTACAGAATTTCAGATCAACATCTGGTCCTCTCCTTTGGGCCGCATTCTCCTAGCGATGTCACATACACCCCAAATGAGGGGGCCATACATTGGGTGAATCATTCACCCCATTCAAAAGCTCGAGATTCGGATGCAGTCATGCACAATACATGAACAGAGATATAGTTACGGTCATATAACGACCTAAATTTCGACTTGAATCCTCGGCTCACACATATGTTAGTGCCCAACTATAGACACTAGTGCCTGGGCTCTCCTGACCTTTCCTGGGTGCCAATGACTAGGGAAGCTATAATTATTTTCTCATATCAACACAAGTTGACAATATTTTTACAAGTATAATCACAGTCCTCCAATAATTAGAATGCCTTCTATCTCCTTTTTCTACTTGGATCAAATTGGAACAATATCAAACTAAACACAAATCACACCATTTGCAGTGGTGTATAAATTCAGGAAGAAGTCATGGAAGGAGAATAAACTAGACCTTTCTCCCCAACACTCATTTGCCGTGGCGTGAGATCGCTCAAAAAACTCGCACTTGGTGTGATATCGCCCAAAACCTCACACTTGGTGTGAGATTTCCCAAAACTTGTTCTTGGTGTGAGATCACCCAAAAACTCGCTCTTATACAACATTTTTAGGACATTTTCTATCCCTTTCACTCTTCATGGATTAGGAGCACACTTTCCTTTTACTATTTTTTACACACTTTTACATACTTATGTTAAAAAAATCATATACACATATATGACTAATTCTTTTTCTATTCTTTTATAAGTCTATCCTTAATACGTAAAAGAAGTAGCCCCACATCAATGAACAAAAAGACAACATGGTACGACATAATGCGCTTTACTCCTAAGGTCACTTCCTCTTTTTAGCTTCCACGCTTCATTTTTTATCACTTCACGCTTTCACTTGTCTCCTCGGCACACTTTCACCATTGATCTACATGGTTATAATATACATATCTCTTATCCACTTTATGTTATCGAGTATTCACTCAACAACATAAAGTGGGGAAAATGTAGACAAAAATCACGCACTTGAGTACATTTCTAGGTCCTAATCACATACCACTATTCATATGATTCCTAAGTGAGAAAACTAATAATTAATAACTATTTTTGGCCTTTTGTCCATGTTTCTTATTTTCTATGTGGCCTTCACACTCTACATCCCATCAAGTACTTCACTACTTTATCTTTCATAACTCTCGAACACCGGCACCTGCCGAGGATGCTAATGCCCAGAGCCCTAGTCCTTCTAGGCACCCTAACCTCTTTCTACTTTACTCACTTTTTTTCGATTCTTTTATCTTTTAGGTATCTTATTTTCTTATGGGTCAACCTTCTAGTTGTCAATTCTAAAATTCAACCAAGGATTTCATATAAAAACAAATCTATGTGACCATAATAAAGGACCAATCTCTAAACATCTATTATCACCACCTAAGGTTTCATCCAAAGACATTATAAGAGAATCAAGGCATCCATCTAACACTCACTCAAGGGATACGAGAATGTATTTTCTACATATATGCATGGGAAGGAAGTTTGTTTTTCCATCCACAAATCTATTTACATTGGCACATATAACTAGTGCCCACTATCCTGTGATTGTGAAAGGGATTCCTAGGGAAAAATTATATTACACACACACAAGAACTACATGGAGTTTGAAATGTAGTGCAAGGATTGGTTGTAAGCACACTCAATCAGTCTAACTCCTCATTTTGCATCTTTTTCTTTTTGGGATTTGATGTAGTTTGAGGGTTTTACAGGTCATCTTGTCTTTTCATGTTACAGGAAAATTTAGTGATTATCCAGCGACATACATGCGACTAAAAGTGAAGGTTAGTGACACTTGTGTAACACAATGAAAACCAATTTCTCGAGCCCCTACATGGTCAAAGGCACCCAACAGAGGTCTCTAATGCCTAGGCACCCCCCCTAGTTTAGGATCATCTCGAAAATTCTAGGATTTTTTTGTGCTCGATTCTGCAACAATCTACCTTTTTGTCCATCAATCTTTCGGTCGAGAATAATCCCTGGGATAGTGCAAATCAACTAAGTCTTTTATACCCCTCTTACACCTAAGGTTTCAAATTTATTATTTTAATTTCCTATGTCAACACTTGTGGGTAGAATTTATTTATCCTACCTTACTCTACAATTAGGGTTTTACAAATTTATGTATTTGTTAAATCAGCTTCATGTGCTCTCTTACTACCGATTACTTTTTTTTTAACACTATTGCTTGTTATACATGTTTTCTAGTTGCTTATGTTTCTAATTTACTATTTAATTATATGCAACCTGAGTCCCTTGTTTGTCTTATGACATCGTGGGTGTCCCATGTTTATGACTTTGTGTCTTTCTTGTGTGAAATTTCCTCTCTTATATATAGCCTAAGTGCCTTGATTATCTTGTGACATTGTGGGTGTCCTATGTTTGTGGATTTATGCTTTGATGTGACTCTCATCTATGTACTTTTGCTTATGTTTTCTCACTTTATTGTTATTTTATCTATATTCTAGTTCTTTCACATTAGTGTTATTACTACTACTATTGTTCTTATTACTATTATTACTTCTCTTGATCTACTTGGTATGGTTGTTTATATTTGTAAGTGTCATGGTTGTTACCATGCAAAACCCCCTTTTATAGGTATAAGTTCTCCAAGGTTGCCACCTCTTCCAAATTTTACACTAAAATACTTATTCTCATACGTATAGTTCATGTTCACACATATTTTCTTTTGAGTTGCATGCTCAAATGGTTTTTCACATGCATCTTAAAAGAGGGGGCATTCATCGGGGCATATTCTACACTCATAGGTAGATCATAGGTTTAGAAATAAGTTTTCACAAGAAAAAGCACTCATAAATAACTCTAAACATCTATTTTTGGAAAAAACTACACATGTTCAAGAACATATAGGCGGTCCTGACCACACCATATCATTTTGGAATTGGGGAAAAAACACCAAATTTTTCTACAGTTTTATATTTTCCATTATTAATACAAGTTTTGGCACAATCTCAAAATTAGATGACACCATTCATATCATTTTATAGGGGGCATGAATTATTTCACTCCTTTTCTTCTTCACTACTCATATTTAGCTACAAAATATAGGTGTTTTAGAGGCACGGTCTCCTTCTTTAGTGATATTTAAGAATATTACATACTCTTACTTAGTCGTACAACACATGGGAAGAGCGTGGGGGCACTCATTCTCTTTATACCCTATTTGTATATACTTACATATTGGGCCTAGATCA
The DNA here is from genome assembly GCA_018340775.1 of Taxus wallichiana var. yunnanensis. Classification (NCBI taxonomy): domain Eukaryota; kingdom Viridiplantae; phylum Streptophyta; class Pinopsida; order Cupressales; family Taxaceae; genus Taxus; species Taxus wallichiana. Next base: position 332,776,092 of record CM031237.1, on the reverse strand, counting down.
TTTATAGTGGTATGGTTTGTGTGATTATGGAAAGTATCAAAGCAAATAATTTCTTCATAGGTAGTCTTTCTTCTCCTCATATTAATAGGGAATATTTACGAGTTATGAAAATATTTGATACATATTCTTATTCCATCACAGGTGCATTTTACCTCTCTCTTCTCCTCTCTTTACCTTATATTTAGTGTTGGGTTGCATGCACCCAATGATCTAGTTTCTCCCTCAACACAATTGGGGATTTATGTTGGACAAAAACTTCCTCATTGATCAAGTGAATGAATTAGCAATAAAATTAACTAGCAACTAAGAAATGTTGGAGGGTTTATGTTACCTCGGATGTGTGATGTGATGGATATGGGCACAAAAGGGGTGATTCTCACTATAACTTGATATATCTCGTAAAAATGGAGCACGAGATGGATTATGTAGATATATGCGGTGGTTGCTCGAAAATGTGGTTCCAGGAAGTGATTAGCTTCCTTTCATAGATGTCAACCCTTGTTTGTTTAGAAAGATTGATATAAGGGATGAAATTGCAGAAGCATGCAAAAAACATGGATATTGCTAAATCTAGAAAATGAGATAGATTGATCTAAAAGATGATTAGATTACAATAATCAGTAAATTGATTGTTACTTAGTGCAGGTCAACGGTGACCCATACCGTGTAGAGGTAGGTTGACGATGACTTGGGAAGGTAGAGATGGGTGTATGATAAATATGTAGACTGGAGAGTCTGAATGCCAACTAGAGGATGTTAGGGATATGTGTATGTTGTGAGTAGTCTGTAGAAAGGGACCAAGGGCATAAAACTCTAGGAGATGGTTGGAAACATTAATAGAAGAGGTCTATTTGAAAACTAGGCCTAGGTTGATGGTGATCCGATAGAGTCGGTGGTGAATGTAGCAGAATTAGATAAATCCAAGGATGAATGGATGAGAAGGACAACCTACAAGAAAAAGGCTAGAAAAGAAGGTTGCTGGAGAAGTTGTGAGTGCTGCTGAAACTAATATGAACCTACAAAAGATTAGATATGAGAAATATAAAGATAATTTGATAAAAATCTCAATAAATATACATAGAGATACCAATAAGTCTCATGAAAGATGATCATGAGTGATGCAAGCACGCTGAAATGATGTGTGGGAGATCTATGATTGTTTTAAAAGCTTTTAGGTGAGAGAGAAAGTTCACGGAGTTACAAGAGAGTTAAGATGTTTTGCATGCATCTCCTTGAAAATTAGAATGAAAGGATTCAATTTTATAGGGTCCACGGAAAAAGTTTCACCAACGGGAAAGCTTTTCTAATTTTGGCATGATTTTTGTGTTTTTAAGGATTGGTTGAATGTTTTAAAGCATGTAGGTGGGATTAAATTACTTGGGGATAAGTTTTAGGTAGTTAGGGCATAACAATATATGGGAGAAAAGCTTTAGAAAAGTAAGGGGATGGATTTAGGATAAAAGCATCCTAAATAGAAGGTTGGTTAGGGCAAGATAAAGGGTATTAATTAATTAATATGAATTAATTAATTAATAGGAATAAAGATTAATATGGATGGGATAATTGGGCATGTAAGATATTAAATGATTAATTAATTAATGTGGCTTAATTAATTAATGGGGATTGGATGGGAATTTAATTAGATAAAGGGGATGAATAAAATAAATATGTGTATGCGGGAAATCAAGGGTATAGATACCGAATTTAGGTGTCTATATTTTGCCCTTTTTGTTGAGTGGTTTGAGCTAGCAAGCCATGAGACAAAAATGATGAGAGTTGGATGAGGATTGAAAAAATATTGATGATAAGATCCCCCTCAAATGGGGGATCGATTACGTCAAGGGAAATTAATGACGTGTTTGAAAAAGGTAAATTATAAAGGGTGAATGGGCGAAGAAAAGATGGGTAAAATGATTACCAAGGAAAGATATCCCAATAAAAAGGATCACAATATGAATAAAAATAATGGTGGTGACTCTAATATCACATCGGTAGAGGACAATTGCGGTCTTAACGGAGACGGGCTATAATGTTCTATAGACCAGTGAGTGGGTGAAGATCACTGTAGTATGGATGCAAGCCGAGATGACCAATGGGTCATAGGAAAGTCATCAAAGTATGCACAACTATATGTAAAAATTATGTGAAATCCTTTGTACATGAGGAATCAAGTGAAAAGGTATGCATCCACAAGGGATGATGATAAAATATATGGTGTCTAGTGGGACACAAAAAATGTTGAGAAAGCAAAATGAAAAAGCGAGTGATGAAATAATATGTCCCAAGGGGAAAGTATGACCATGAAGGAAAAAAATAAAATATGTCGTAAGTATGGAAAGGTGTGGACATGAAGGCAAAAAATAAAATATGCCCCAAGTGGGGAAAGGTATGGCCGCGAAGGCAAAAAAATAAAATATGCCCCAAGTGGGGAAAGGTATGGCCATGAAGGAAAAAAAGAAAACAAAATATGCCCCAAGTGGGGAAAGGTATGGCCACAAAGGTGGACTTGATATGATGAATATGGTGCCCCCAAAAGTGCACGAATATGGCCACAAGAGTGGACTTGATATGATGAATGTAATGCCCAAAAGGGGAAGATGAATATGGCCTCAAAGGAGGACTTCACATGTGGATTAGATAGGATTTTGGATTAAAAATTCCTAAAAGAGGAGTAATTATGGCCACAAAAGGTGGACTTTGAAAGTATATATTCCTGAAGGAGGAAATAGTTTAGTGTGTGGATCAAAATACCCAGAGGGAAAATGATTATGGCCAAAAATGTGGACTTAAAGGTCAACAATAGATGATTCCCTAGGAAAGGATGCAAGGAAAGGGGGAAAAGTCCAAAAATAATTATTGTTAAGGGGAGTTGGATTTACTATAGCCAATTGATGGAAACCCAATGGGGTTGATGGTGACCTAAATTTAAGTGGCTATATAAGCTCGAGGGTCAGCCGATGATGCTCATTTTCACGCGAAAAGTTAATGAGAAAGAACAAAGTGATTAAAGAGAGAACTGAGATATGGACTCCACTCGAGCTGCGAAGAAGTGCCAGAGGATGTGGAGGATGGTGAGTAACAAAACCCATGCTAGTTTTTAATTAAATTTAATATTTTATTTTATTTTTTGCATTTTTTGTAAAAAATGGATGATGTCAGGGGGGTTGGCGGTGACCTAGGTGGGTTGATGTTGATTGGACCCTCGCATGCGTGTCGATTGATCCCAAAATGCATCGACCGACCGGGGTCAACGTCGACCAAGGTTGGATTAAATATATTAGGGTTTAAATTTAAATTTGGATGGAACTTAATGGATTAGGATAAGGTTTTGGATTTTAATGATTTTTAATGGATCATGATTATATTTTATATGGTAGATCTAATCTATGTATGTTTTGTCTATGATCGCGGGTAGAGAGACCTTATATTTGAGGGATAGAGTTCCTGCTCTATATGAGAAAATTAGAGGAGATGTTACAGATGTTGAGTGGGATCACTTGGTTGCAGTGGGGTTGGGTGGATTCAGGTACTATCAAAGGATCCCATGGGATGTGGGGCTCATGATTGCTTTGGTGGAGAGATGGGATTAACAGACAGGACATTTTGGTTTAGGACAGGGGAGATGACAATCACCTTGGAGGATGTGTATTAGATTATGAGATTTCTAATATAGGGGAGAAGATAGTTCTTATTATGTCAAAATCACGACACCCCCTAAATTTCCTGATTGTTGATATGACATTCGACGTGATTGAATAACATGGAGCTATCTTGAATGTGGCACATTACGAAACATGACAACTCTTTCTAGAGAAGGTCGGTTTCTGATCCTAACCTACCTACCACTAATTAATCCTAATGTAGGAAAATATCTTGACTAATCCTAATATAATGCTTCTAAGGGGACTAGGAAAAAAGTATTACGTGAAATAAACCTACACTACAACGGTGATACACCAAGAAATGAGTGTTGATCACTTCCCCCAACCTGCAAAAAAATGGAATAGATGAACCTAGAAAGGGTGGACCTACACCAAAAACTAAATTACATCCAATACATCATTCCCGAATGAGCACAACACACCAAAATCATGTAATAACCAAGGAAATGCACAAATTAAGCAAACACAATGAAAGGTAAGATGAAGACAATAAACCATGAGAGGTTAAAGAGATCAACACAGACATAATATTATTGCTCCATATGGATATACACAATACATTATTGTAGTAGAAAGAGGCATGAAGCCATTACAGATCTTGAGAGGAAGGATTGAAGCCCCAAGAAGAATGGGGTGCATGAGAGGAGATAAAATGACCAACCCTTTGCACGCAAACCCCTTACATTTTATAGAGGAAGAAAATGAGGAGAGAGAGGGAAGAAAATCTGAAAATGCACTCCAATCTCCTACAAAATCCATCATTTTCCTTGTAGGAGTGATGGGCAAGTCTGCAAAGCCCATACTCCATTGTACCTTGCTTTTTGGGGAAGAAAGGAAGCCCATACCTCATCATTTTGGGTAGGTGAGAAATTTAGAACCATTCCTCTAAAATGGCGGACTGTATTTCCCCATTTTGAAATACTTAGTCTCACTAAAATTAAGGAAACAAGTATTTTGTATATGTAGGACACTGAGAGCTTTCCAAAAGTCTGATTTTGTGCAAATCGAGATCCCAGTCAAAAGTTATGGCCATTTGAAGATGAGGGTGTCATACCACAATAAATGTGAGTAGTTGATCTACCTTTTCGGATTCCAACCCTGCATCACACCCTCTGAAATCCAAAATTTTGGAATTTCAGGATTTAGAGCTTTAGGTATTCATGCCTCAGAGGTCATTTCACTATTCATTTGGTGAGCTCATGGGACCTTTGAAATGCCAAAACCTAAAGTTTGAAATTTAGACTTCGGATTTTGGGCTTCAAGTGGTGATTTTCGTGGCATCTTGGGGTACATTGTTCCAAAATTTGAAACCCCGAAGTCTAAAATTTAGACTTCAGGTTTTGGACCTTTGTGTTTTCAAGGTTTTGGGTTTCAAGATTTCAGGGGTTTGAGGTTTCAGGATTTCGGTTACATTTAATTTATCCACGTGATGCATTTCTCCGAAATCCTAAAAGCTTGAAGTCTAAAATTCAGAATTCATGTTTCAGACCTTTGTGTCTTTGGGCTTGTAGCACTATTCACTTGCCTAAGCTCGCAAAACCTTTGAATCTCTGAAATCCCGAACTCCAAATTTCAGAGTTTAGATTTTGTACTTTCTTCTCACTTTTTCGCACTTCTTTCCACCGAGTCATTGAATTTCGCTTTGACCTACCTCTAAATGACCTCACCTCCAAAGTATGAAATTTAGAGCTCCTTTATTCCCCAAACTAGCTTGAACTCCCAAGCTCCTCCGTAATGTGTTTGGTCCTCTTCAACCTATTCGGTCAATCTTGAAATGTGAGCTCCCATGGCCAAATCGATCCTTCTATTTTCTCTGTGTGAGTTCATGTTTGTTCAATTTTTCCTGAGGGGCAAAATTGGATAATAGTTTCCATTACCAGTGAGGAGAGATTAGTAGTATTGAATCTGCTATTTAGAGCCAATGCATCTCACATCATATTTTCTTTAAGGACTTTTACATATGAGTTGAGATATGAGATCGGTAAGTGCGCACAACCATTTGATCTGCATGGTGATGATGGTTGTGTCGTGTTATGCATTTCAGGACTACGTGGGGCTCAATTTCCATGGGTATTATCTAGTGTGGTGGAAAATATTATAGATGACTTGATAATGTTTTCATTCAGGAATACTCTATTGGCTCAGGTTTACCATGAAATTTCTATGTATAGGGTAGGGTAGAGGTCGGGATTAGATGTAGGTTTCTTATTACACTGCTGGCTTATGAACATATAGTAGTGATTTGGCCACCATGGCTTCCATGGGTCATAAGAGACCACATTCAGTTAGAGGTGGGATTCTTGAGATGGAGGGCTGATTAGGCCTTTCGAGACATGAGTGATAGGAGGGTGGAATGGTATGTAGATCGGCTTACGGAGTTGGATAGTGATTAGATTAGATGGTGGTTGTATCAAGATTTCCTAACATAGCCTGGTGTAGACATAGAGTGTGCAGGGATGAGGAGGATGAGGTGGACGCAGGGAGACAATCAGAGATGATCAAGGCCATTCAATTTGATCGAGTGTGATGACATTTTGGGGTCATCTAGACTATACCAGATGGTCATATTTTATACAGGAGACGGGATGAGATAGACAAGGAATTACCCAACCCTATCATGGTAGATCCATTAGGAAAGGAGGCTACACCATGGGACAACAATGACAATGATGATGTAGGATTCGAGGTTGTATTTGGTGAATGGATGGCTATATCACGGGAAGCTAGGGTGGTTGTGGAGAGAGGAGATGAGGAGGAGGAGATAGAGGAGATGGAGATTGATGTAGAGGTAGCTCCTAGAGGAGGTGGAGATGGTTGAGCAGGGAGTCTGCAGAGGTGACACGATTTCATACTGAGTTAGATCAGATGAGAGTTGAGAGACACAACTCTACAAAGTGGGATATAGTCACTCGGGGAGAAGAATTTGGGTTATTTAGGAGAGATACTACTGCAGGTGAAAAAGGGAAGCCTACATGGCCCATTTTGGTGATATATCCACTATTTTGGTGACATAGTCGGTGAGTGGTGCCCAAGCAACTCCATAGGGGTCGGGACAGGTAGCACCTCCTGGCATGATTTCCATGGACATGTATTGAGCACTAGCTACAAAGGCTAGATTTTTCGAGAAGCGCCAAAGACACCGAGCTACTGGGAGCACCTACAAAGGACAACAGCATGAGGAACAAGTCCGTTTAGGAGCACAGTGAGTATGACATAACCACAATGAGTAGAGGAAGGCCATAAGGGTGGCGAAGATACATAGGGATCAAGTTTTTTTCTTGTCCCATGAGATGAGGAATTGAGAGCCTCGAATATACACTTCATAGATTTTAATAGCATTTTTACTTTGAGGGAGCCCCTAGAGGGCTATGATGTATTGATACAATATATGATATATGGTTTTGTCATGGATTATCATGTGTTCATTATGTGATGTGATGAATTTAATTTGATGTGATGATGATTTTGGATTATATGTCATGATGATGGCTTTTAGATTAGATGTGATGATGATGATTATAGATTATATGCTTGTTTTATGTATGATTAGATGGTCACTTTGGATGTGTATGTGTATAAAAATGATGATATATATGTGTGATGTGATAATGTGGATTAGAACTATATGTTTTGTGTTTAAATTTGATCATGATGATTAAAATGTATATGGGTAAGATGTGATGAAAAAAATTAAGAATGGATGCGAGTAAGAGTAAATATGTTTTAAGATAGATAAATAACATATAGGTAATTGAGATAAAAAAGATGTCTTTGAAAGATAGGTGCAAGTAAAATTAGGATAAAATGTAGGCAATGGTGGTGACCTATAGGTGCAAACAACACTATGTCATAGTAAAGGAACGTATAAGGAAAATATGCCTCCAACTACATTGGAGGTAAACAAAAAGAGGATCTAGGTAATGCAAGGCACATGTGACCAAAATAGATGTTAGCAAATAACCAATGATAGTTAGTCATTTCAAAGATCATAAGGAAATAATGGATGAGATGATCTCATAAACCTAATGTTGACATGAAAAAATGGGTTTGAGATGTACTTTTACAGAGGAAAGATGGTTCTCCAAAAGTCGTGCTCCCTAAAACTATACCCCATTTGGGAAGGAGAGAGAGAAAACTGATTAATGTGGGAAGTCTGCTAGAAGAAAGTTGATCAATGTGGGAAGCTTTCTTAGGATGTTAATAAAATGGAAGGTTGATCAATGCAAGAATCCTTCAAATGCCATAAGGAGTAGCCATCCTTCGAGGGTATGGTCTACTTTATACAATATATAGATGGTAAAAATAACATATAATAGATGTCTTTCGAGGATCAATTTATTTATTTGATTTTGATTTTGATTTTACATGATTTTATTTTTCTTTTTGTACAAACAATTATCCTTCGAGGGATCGGTTTGATTTTGATACCTTTGATTTTTGACAAGAGAATCCTTGAATTTTATTTTTACATGGGAGATATCTAGGAATAGCTAAGTAAACCACCTAAGAGGGGATAATGAATGTACAAAAGACACCCCTGGACCCTTTGCATGGTTCCAATAGGTGAATAAGATGGTGATGGATGTAATGATCATGAAGCTTTCAAAAAGGGAGAACCTATACATAAGGAATATACTACGAGTAGATCCATGGTGCCCATATTTAAGGTCACATCTAAGAAGTGACAAAAGACCACATAATTCTAAATCATCATAATGAGAGGTGCAAAGGGCTAAGATGGAGGAATGATCCAAGGATATGACTAAGGGCACATTAGTAAATGTGCTAACAATAGAATGGTTGCAATTGCAATGTGTTAAGTGGTTCCACTTCCGGTTTACCATAAAGGGAGGTAAAATGATAGGCTCTTGATCCATACTTGTGTGTAATAATGTATGGTCTAATCTAGTTAGGGGAAAATTTTCTATGTTGGCTCCTTTTTATAGTAGGGACATCCTAATAAAGTTATAAGGCTGCCGATGTTAACGTTGCGTTGAAAATTTGAGATGAGATAAACAAGTGAAAATAAGAGCAAACATTCCTTATTAAGGAAGCAGAATATATTCATCTAAAACAAATGAATAGTCCCCTAGATAGAAACAAGATGAACAAGACTAGATGAGATGAATGAGGATCACGAAACATGTGCCTTAAATGGCGGATTTTAGACAAAGCCATGGTGCTTCTAAAGGGAAACATAGATATGGCCAAGAAAGTGGTCATAAGAGGAGGAGATGAAAGGTACAATCAGATAAACCAAGCTAGATGAGATAGGATGATGTCGAATGTGGAGAGGAACTAATCTGTGAATAGACAAGTCCTAGAAAGAAGTCCCCCTAGTGCATAAGGAAGAATTAATGAAGATGAGAAGAAGGATGCTAAAAGATCAATAATGGGGGAAGATGTTCCCCTAGAAAAAGGGATGTGGATAAGATAATGGATGTCAGAAGATATGAAATGGATGTCAGGAGGATGGTGTAGTAAGGAAAACAAAATCAATGAATAAAGGAGGACCCTCATCAGGAGGAATGATGTGTGGAGGAGGGATAACAAAAGATGATGTGGGTAGATGAAGAGGTTGAATGGATGGAGATGTGGTAAAAGGAGCTGAATGATTTATGGATGAGATAGTAGATGGCGAAGGATACTCACCAATGAGGTCTTTCACTCAATAAGATCATGGATGATAGTATGAAGGGCCTTATAATGCTCAATGTTGTGACTTGGAGTATGATGATAGGAACATATGCAGTGGTAATTAAACCATGAGGGCTTTAGATGGTTTGGGTCAAAGGCCTTGATAGGCAGGAGAGTGATAGAAAAAGTTTGAAGTAGATGTTAGAGGACCTTTGCACATGATTTGATGTATGCACTAGGGGAGGTCCTGTGAGATGGTATGGATGACGAGGATGAACATAAATTGAGCCGGGGTCTAGGTTATCTAGAAGAAGATACAATGGTGGATGATTCAGGCTTGGGTGGTTGGATATGTGGAGGTTTCCTTGATGAGGGAGCTGGTCCTAGGAGGGAATAAAACTGTTTGGGTTTAGATTGGTTGATTAGTCATGATGGAGAAGGGGGTCCTAAGATAGATGGATGCAACCTCAAGATGGAGGATGTAGATTTGGTCTTAATTGGAGGAATGTCGATCTTATTAGGATAAAACTCAAGGGATCACAATGGAAGGATGCCAAGGTTTTTACATTTGGATTGTTGAGGAGTGCCCTTGGCGTAGGGTGCAAATGATTTCGACAAGCGGATCAGAAAGTGAAGTTGTGGTGGATGGTGGGAGTAATTTTTGAATAATTTATTCTAAGGAGGATGGGGATTGGCTCAATGTGGGAATGTCTGGTTGTGTGGATGAGATGGGAGGATCACCTATGGTGGCTGCAAGTTGAAGTGCTCTCTAATATTTCTCAAATGATGTAGGTGGTGTAGATGAAGAAGGAGATAATGGGGATGTGGTCATGATGGTTGATGCGGTAGGTGTGGGTAGAAGCATAGAAAGAGGAACCAATATAGACTCTAGAGACGGTATGACTAGAAAAGGTGGAATAGATGTGGATGGAGGAGTAGAGTTGACTGAGGTAGATGGGGTAGATGTGGGTGTGGAATCAATAATAGGACTAGGTGTGGTTATAGAAATAGAAAGGGGTGTTTGGATGATTCGATTGATGAGGTCTATGTGAGAAGGAGGTGATATAGATGGTGGATGAATCGGTGTAGAAATGAGGGGCTATGTAGTAGAGGTATGAATGTCTTATGTGTCTAGTCTCAAGAGGTATTGTGGATGTATATTTGGGATGAGTAGATGAGATGGGGGATGTAGATGTGGGGATGGTAGATGTAGAATATTGGGATGAAATAGATGATGTAGGCATGAGAAAGGGAATATGTGACAATGATGTCAAGGTATAATTGGGTGGATTTTTAGATGTGGCACATATAAGGGTAGTGATGGGTGTGCTCAGAAAAGATGTAGTAAATAGTTTAGGTATAATAGGTGTGGATAGAGATGTGGGTACAACCAAGGGATGTAGATGTGGTAAGTGTAGGACTAGATGTAGACAAAAGAGAGGTGTGGAAGTTAAGGTGGTAGGTAATGAGATTGTGGGTATGGTTGATGTGAGGATAGCTCCTGAAGGAGGCATAGGTACAATGTCTAGAATAAGAGTGGATGATGAGGTAGATAAGATAGATGTGGAGGGAGATGTCTGATGTATGGTGTTGATTGAAAATGGGTTGAATTGATATGGTGTAGAGGATGAAGATGAATTTACTAGTGGTGGATTAGGAAAGGATTATCTGAAGATATCGGATGGTGAAGATTGGATTGATTGAGGAGATATATGATGGGGAGAAGTAAGATCATGATAGGATGATGGGGATTGGATGGGGAGATCTGATACAGGAGAGAGAGGAATGTCAATAGGCTGGATAGGCATGGTCATGCTAGATGAAGTAGAGATGATAGAAGATGGTGGGGATGGGGTGGAATCTACTGGTTGACATGGTTGAGAAGTAGTGGGTCTATGATGAAGGTAGTCATAGATGGGGCTGGAAGAAGGTCTAGAAGAAACCAAGGGTTTTGATGGGGTCATGGTTTTGTTTAATTCCATTTTAAATAGACAAGTCAAGAAAACAATTCCTTTTATGTTTTGATTAAGAATGTGAAAAAGAAAAGGGGGTGGATAACAAAGGACCTAGAAGAAGGTGAACTATGTTTGATTTCGGGTAAGTTGTGGCTAGGAAATGTCTGAGGTAGCTTCTTGTTAGGTGATCAAATCCCAATCAATCTATTGGGAAAATAGGTGTTTCGATGTGTGATTTGGTTCATGAGTTTTAGGTTGTGTGTGATAGGATGTGATATGCAGTAAGTTAGAACTCTACTTAAACTATATGAGAAAGCAGGATGTAAAAATAATGTTCTTTTTAAACCCAAAAAAAGTGTGGTATTTGACGAGGACATAGACAAGAATGGGAAATTATAATGTAAAAAGGAGAAAATAGGGAAAAAGTGAGGAATACTTGGATAATGTTTTTCCTATTTATTTACACTTCTTAAGAAATGAGTGATCTAAACCATGAACCCAACACGCGCAAGAAATAAAGTGGATCCTCATGCTACAATGTTAGCATAAGACATAAAGAGCAAAGAAAAAGCAATAAATGTAAGAGATCACCTAAAGGGTGGTCCCTGGCGTGCCAAAAAATGTTAGACAAGAAAATTCCTCTACGATAAAGCGAATGAACTAACGATAAAATAAACTAGCAACTAAGAAATGTTAGAGGGTTTATGTTACTTTGGATGTGTGATGTGATGGATGCAGGCACAAAATGGGTGATTCCCAGCTGCAACTTGATATGCTTGCTAAATTAGAACAAAGATGGATTATGAGGATATATGTGGGGTTTCTTGACAATGTGGTTCCAGAACCGATTAGCTTTCTTTCATTGATGTTAACCCCATTTGTTTAGAAAGAGTGATGTAAGGGGTGAACTTACGAAGCATGCAAAAAAAAAATATCCCTGAATCTAGAAAATGAAAGATTGATGAAAATAGGATTAGATTACAATAAATTTAAATTGATTATTACTTGGCAGGTTGGCGACAACCCGGACTATGTAGTAGAGGTAGGTCGATGATGACACGGGAAGGAAGATTTGGACTGTAGGATAAATATATAAACCTGGAGAGTGTGAATGCCAACTGGAGGATGTTAGGGATCTGTGTATGTTGTGAGTAGTCTATAGGAAGGGACCAGGGGTAGAAAACTCTAGGAGATGGCTTGAAATAGTAATATAAGAGGTTTGTTTGAAAAACTAGGCTTGGGTTGATGGTGATCGACAAGGTTAGTGAGGAATGTAGAAGAATTAGATAAAGTCGAGGATGAATGGATGAGAAGGACAACCTATAAGCAAAAGTCTAGAAAAGAAGATTGTTGGAGAAGTGTGAGTGCTCTAAACTGATTGAACTGTAAAAGATTAGATATGAGCAATACAAAGATAGTTCGATAAAAATATCAATAAAGATACACGATACCGATAACTCTCACAAAATATGATTATGAGTGATGCAAACACACCTGAAACGATGTTCGAGAGATCTGTGATTGTTGCAAAAGAATTCAAGTGAGAGAGAAAGTTCACAGGTCGCAAGAGAGTTCGGGATGTTTTGCATGCATCTCCTTGAAAATTAGAAAGGAAGGATTCAATTTTATAGGTTCGACGATGTAAGGGTGGTCACTACCGATTGTGGAGAAAGTTTCCCTAAAGGGAAAGCTTTTATGATTTTTGCATGATTTTTATTTTTTTAAGGATTGACCGAATGCTTTAAAGCATGTAGGCTGGATTAGATTACTTTGGGATGAGTTTTAGGTAGTTAGGGCATAAAAATAATGGAGAAAATCTTTAGAAAGCAAGGGGATGGATTTAGGATAAAAGTATCCTAAATAGAAGGTTGGTTAGGGCAAGATAAAGGGTATTAATTAATTAATTAATATGCATAAAGATTAATATGGATGGGATAATTGGGCATGTAAGATATTAAATGATTAATTAATTAATGTGGCTTAATTAATTAATGGGGATTAAATGGAAATTTAATTAGATAAAGGGGGTGAATAAAATAAAATGCGGGTGATCAAGTGTGTAGATACCGAATTTAGGTGTCTACAATTGATCACCCCAATTTTTCAACAAAGTTTAACAAAAATATCAAAATATCCAAATCTCCAATTGAAAGCAAAGAATGAGAAATTGTTCCTTCAAAAACAAACATGTGTACTTTTTCCATGTTTTACATCTCTTTATTTCACTTTATACAAGTTCAAATTCTATAGTTACTATTGAGTTACAATTTAATTTTTACTATGGACATTGATTACACTTTATGTTGTAAGTTTCATCATGGAGTGTACTAAAACCAACACATCGAATAACAAACAACTTCAAGTGAAGACAAAGTGTGTATACACACTCAGGTATCTTTTCCTTTAAGTATGTAATTTTCATTTCATATTTAAAGGGGGAAACATAAAAACTAAAATATATAAATTTACCCTTTTGATAAAGTGCTTATTGAAATTACACTTCTTGGTTAAGGTAAACACCCATATCCTATTCCCACTCAGTGCATGTTATCATCTCTTGTCCAAATTTATTATTTCCATACACCTATGTGGTGAATTTTTTTAATATCAATACATAAGAAGAGTTCCCAAACTCTTCTTTCCAATATGTAACTTTCATATCTCATCTAATACACCCCTATCCAAACTGTACAATTTACTTATGTTGTATTGGTAGATAATTGTGTGCACCCTTCTGATTTAGGTAATAATTAAAGCTTCTAAGGGTATCTGCAACAACAATGGGAGTATATCTAAGGTGTGATATATTAACCATTGAGATAAAATTCTAGAATAAAGATGTATCCTTTCCTTATAATCTCTAGATTAACCATTTCTCTAATCTAGCTAAAAACTCTGCAAATTTTGAGGGAGAAAGATTGTTAAAATTTAAAAATAATGGTGATACATAAGATTATGAAGGGATCACTTTCCCGAGATAAAGGAAAAGGAATAAACATAGTGAGAGGGCCATAAATGAGCCAAAATCCAAACTAGATTTATTAGACTTAAATCCCCTATATAAATGACACAATGGACTGAAATTATACAACTATAACTCATACACATCATACAATAACAAGAGAGAAATGTAATATGCAATAACACAAGCCAAATGATATATAATAATCACAATAAACTAGATATTATTGCTTAAGGAATACACAATATCTCATAGTCATTGAGAAGGTAGTGAATGCATTACATAATTCAACACAAGGGTCTACATAGACTCAAAACACTCAAAAACCAATTGGGAAGGGTTTCTTTACATTTAAGAGAGGATAGTTTCACTTATGAAACTCATTACATTTATAGAAGGAGAAGAGAGGATAAGGGATCTAAAGATGCCATAGGAGATGCTCAACCTACTTGACCCTTCCAAATTGCCTGGAAATGGCCCAAAAGGTAATTCCTGAAAATCATGATGATCCACACCCATGGGGGTTCCTTGGATTGACAAGAAAACCTTTATATATTCCCTATGTGGATGATCTCTAACTTAGATCAATGAATATCCATGAAATCAGGGGAGATAGATAAAGAGTGAGTTATCATATGTCCAATTTTGGTCACATACATGTTTTAGACCATTGATAACAAGTAATTTCTTATTACATGCACCATTACACACATTTTATTATTTTTGTGGGGTAATGAAGAGAACATACCATCCTAGAGGCATCATGAGATAAAAGGAATCAAATAAAAGCATCTGTAATTGATTTGGGAATCAATTAATTGAGAAAATGACTCAAAATGACCCAAAATTTTGTCATAAAAATATCCCAAGTATCTTCATCATTCTCCTCAAAATTTATCCCTGAGTTAATACCTTTGTAAAACACTTTCAATGAGTCCTGGTCTTATATAAAATAGAACAATAAACCAAAATAAATGAGTAAAAACCTAGTCTCGTGTTTGAGTCACAACCCAAATCAAAAAATACCCGTAGGCCCCAAACTCAAATATATGATCACAAAAATGACCCAAAATTACCTTAAATGTGTAGCTTTCTTTAATAATTTTCCAATGATACTATTTTTTTCAATTTCTTGGTCCCCATCAAAAGTGACAACATCTTGAAGATTCCGTCAAAATCATGAAAAATCCTTTGTAGCATGGATGTTCAATTCCTTCATAATACGACCTTGAGTGGAATTGGAATTCCTTTGATGTGTGCCCTTGAGTGGAATTGGAAATCCTTTGATGTGTGGTATTTGTTCTACAAACTTTCCTATGGGTTTTATATGATCCGCTATCTTCTTTCTACCTTACGTGGGTTTTAATATTTTTATTGTGATCCATGGTGTTGTTTCATTTTCAGTTATCCCAAATTAACCCCCGGGATTAATTTGGATAACTCATTTTTATATGGACTTAGCCATTTAAAAAAAACACGAGACGTCCAAATATGTTCAAACAATCAGTTAAATTCCCATTTCTAAAGAATTATCCATTGTCATTTGAAAACCCACATGAGACTTAGTTTATTCATTAGCGGGTTATGTTAAAAGCCGTTTGACATTCATTTAGCCATCAAAATCAACATCAGGCATCAATGGTGCCATGCGGAAGAAGATCAATGGTTTAAGAAGAGGCCACATGGTAGGATTATAGATTTCTTCAAAGCAATTGGGCTCGGTGGACCTTGAGTCCCTGGAATTAGTCGAATTGATAATATTTCGGTCCGGATGGTGAGTAGGGAAAGTCAGAGCAGTCAAGTAGTGAATCACATAGTGCCACATGACCACGGGGGTTCATTACCTAAGTGATATCTTATCACGTCCATTCATATTGGGGTATTAAAAATGTCAAAAAAATACCAATATACCGGTATGTAAATGGGGATGGAAGGGTTTAATATTTTAGCATTTCGAATTAGGTATTGGGGTCGTGTAGAGAGACGAGAGCTGGGAGGAGAGGAAGAGTAGGTTTCTCATGTGTTTGGAGACATCTAATCCTCTAGATCTAGGCGTGATCTGGGCACCCATTTCAATCATTTTTTGGAACTAAGCCTTTGGACAACAAAATGCCCTAGATTCATTACAGAAATGGCCACATCTTTCTACCTCTGCTCCTGACCTGTTGCATCGATCTTATGAGGTTCTTTTCAAATCCTCAAAATTTATGTAGTAATCGCTAATAATAACTAAAATATTGTATCTTGCTGGATATTTAGTGTAAGAAATTGCCATTGTTGAGTATGTTGTTCAACCACAGTTAAGAAGATCATGGCTCAAGAAGATCATGGCTCAATCAGTGATATCAGTTCCCAAGACACCCACACTGCTTCCTCCTTCGGCTGATCTACTGCACAAAAAATTCAATGGAAAACCCCTCTCAAACTCGATAAGACCCTCTCTACTTCATTCGCCTCTCAAGTATGTTTTTTAGCTTTCTCCTTTATCTTAGGGTTTTATCTAGTGTTTTCCCCTAAATCTAGCGTTTTCTCTGTACATTTATTTATTACTACTGCAAATGCCCTATAGAAAATTAGTATAAACCTAGAACTTTCAAACCGTGTTCATTGGTTAAGCATCATTAAGGTTTTTAAGATACTCATGTGGTAGGGTTAGTGAAATAAAGAAATGCTTAGACTTCAGGAAAATATAGATGAAAGTGTATGGAGGCCGTGTATTGGCAAGTCCAAACATGGCAAATTGTTTATTGTATATTATTTTCATTATTTTAAGGAGACCAATTGGACCTCGGTTTCCTTAAGATTCCTCGGGTAAACAAAATAATGGAACCTTAGACTTTGTTTTCTCTGTAAATAGAAGGGTTAGGATGATATAAAAATGTTTAGACTTTACGTAAATATATATGAAAGCCTATGTAGGTAGTAAAATGAATGGTTTCTGAACAATATTATTATTTTCAAACTCCTACGATCAGATACATTATTTGCACAATTGCGAGAGGTTTGAATCCTAATCCTACTCTAAATTCCAAGGAGACGAGAGATAGAAAGTGCAAAAATTGAAACTAAACTAATAGGTGATACACCAAAGGAGTGGTGAACACTTCTTGTTCATGAAAATTGACACAATTTCATAAAATGCAACATGAAACATCATACACAGGTGATAAGATGTAATTAGAGTGCTGAAATGAAGCAAGACAATACAAACAAAGGGTGAAAATTGATCACGAGTGCTGCTTTGTCATTTTCTTTGTCAAAATCCTTGCATTTGCAACATCAAAAGAGTAGAAACCTGTTTCTGATCATGAAGAAGGTCTGATACTTGCAAAAATCACTTGTTGAAGGTGAAAGAAGAAGCTTGCTATCCAAAAAAATGTTCAACCTCAAAAAATGAGCCAAATCTGGCTTTTACAATGCATGGGTCGAGCCCAGGAGAGAGAAAACATGTAAAAAATGTGGAAGCCATTCCCCATTGAATGAAGATGCATTAAAATAGCATGGGCATCCTTACAGACCCATGCCCTGACATTTTTGGCCATGCTGAAGAAGAATGCGACCCATTTTGCATTAAAACTGGTTGTTGAAACGTCATTTCTGGCCATTACCACGTGCCAGAGGTGTTTCTTGATTTTCTCTCTCCAAACTCAACCAAAATGAAAAATTGACCTTGGAATCATGTAGATAATTTCACCATCTTTCCATTGATATAAAGAACATGAAAATCGAGCTCTGGATCGAAAGATATGGCGATTTGAAAATTTAGGGCAAAAACAGGCCAAAATCGGATCGGCGGGCAAAAGTTTGAATTTTTTACCCGTTTGGTCTTTGGAAAAATTTTCAAATTTTCCCCGTGCTCCGCCACTCCAGGTGCCACGTGTGGTGGCTTCCTATTGGCTGTGGGCCTCTAAGGAAAATTTCCCACAAAAACTCCATCGAGCCATAACTTGAAAAATATGAGGAGTTAGGAGGAAAACTTTACCTTTCTGGAAAGCTGAGAGAGAGCTCTATCCAATGGTGCCATTTTTAGAAAGATTTGAGTGCCTAAAAATAAAAAATGGAGACTGAGGCACAAGAGAGGTAAGAACACAAGGAGTTAGCCACAAAAATGAGCAGGGGCACATTTTGGATAACAATTTTGGCGACTCAGAGGGGTCATCTGCCTGCTAGATGAAGATACCAGTTGCCTGAAGCAGCCCATTGGGCATGGAGTCATAAAATTTTCTATTTGGAACCCCAACTGACTTAGAATGTTGCAAGGAGGAAGATGGAATATCACCTGATGGAAGCAAGGACTGCAAAACATCTCCAGGGACAGCAAGCCTGTGCCAAAGCACTTAGGGAAAGCAAAACAACCTACAACAAAACAATGTGCACAAGCACTTGGAGGAATGAAAACCTAAGCTAATATTTACAAGGTGGAGAATTTCCCTTTAGTAGCAATGCTTTAGATAGATTCCATTGACTGGAATCTGCAGTTCTTCGCCATCCAATGAAGACAATTGGAAGGCATTGTTGTCCTTACACTTTGTGACCATGTATGGGCCACTCCAAATGGCATCAAATTTTGAATGCCTTCCTGGTTTTTCTCTATCTGCATCCCATTTTAACACTAGATCTCTAACTTGGAAAGATCTACTCTTGGCCTTCCTATCAAAGGTCTTCTTGATCAAAGCTTGATCCTTCTCCATTGCTTGGGATGCCTGATCTATGATCTCTTGGAGCTCCATCAACTCTGCATATCTCACCTCCATGGGCCCAAACTCTAGCAACTCTAACTGCTTCATGAGTTCCAATGTTGGCAACTCAAGTGACATGGGCAAGATTTTGCCTCTCTTCCATAAACAAGCCTGAATGGAGAGTTACCTGTGGATCTCTTGGGAGTTATCCTATCAGCCCATAAGGCTGATTTCAGTTTGGTATGCCAAGACCTCTGATTCTCATCAAGAGTCCTCCTAATGATCCTCAACAAGTTCTTGTTTGTAGATTCAGCCTGGCCATTACCCTGAGGGTAGTAGTTTGATGAAGTACTTAGGTAGATCCCGTTCTTGACAGCCCACTCAGTCACCTTGGATCGATGAATGCCAATGCATTATCTGAGATTATTGTAGCAGGTATGCCAAATCAGTTACTATCCCCTCATAGAAGTCTAAGATCTTAGACTCATTTGCTTCCTTGAGTGCTCTTGCTTGATCCACTTGGTGAAGTAGTCTGTGGCTGTCAAAATCCACTTATGCCCTTGGCTTGAATTGGGATTAATGACTCCAATGAAGTCTAAACCCCATTGCATGAATGGCTGGTCAACTGAAATTGGATGCAATGGAAGGGCAGCAAGCCTCTCTTTACTGTGAAGAATGCACAATTCTTGCACCTTTTGATCCATGCAAAGCAATCACTGAAAATCTTGGGCCAATAATAACCAGCCTTCATGATTTTTAGAGTTGTCACTCTTGGTGCAAAATGACCACCAGCTGGTCCACCATGGAACTCTTCCAACACCCTATGAATCTGATTTGTGCTAATGCATCTCAGCAGCACTCCATTCACATCTTTCTTGAACAAAACACCATCTACTATGGCATATGGGATAGCCTGCAATCTGAAGTGTCTTCTTTGGGTTTTGTTCATCTCTGGAGGGCATAGGCTGTGCTTAGGAAGTGCATTATACCTTGGGTCCAGCAAGGAGTGGGGACAACATTATCCTCTTCTTGAGTGCTACCTTGCACATGGCTGTCTTGAACTGTCAAAACAACCTCTTCTTTATTGCATACTCCTTTTTGCTTGCCCAGAATCAGCTGCTCACACAATCCTTTTCCTCTTACCAGCTTGGTGACCTTGATCTCAATGTCATACTCCATGACACGAGTGATCCAACCTGCCCTTTTCTCATTCAAATCCTTGTTGAGGAGGAAGTCCTTTACTCCGCATGAGAGACCAACAACTGAACCTTGTTGTTTGAGACTAGATGCTTGAATTTCTTCAAGCTTCTGATTACTGCAAGTACATGCTTCTCAATAAAAGAATATCTCACCTCATAGTCATCTAGGCTTTGGCTGAAGAAAGCAATTGGCTGCTCATCATTGTCCTTGTTCTGCTGTACCAAAATGGTAGAAATGGTATCATTACCCCCAAATGCATAGAGGATGAAATCCTTGGAGAAGTCGGGTTGATGAGAGTTGGTGCTTGAGAGATGGCTTCTTTGATTGCTTCAAAACTCTCCTTGCCTTTTGTTGTCCATTTGAAAGCCATGCTTTTCTTCAACATCTTGGTGATAGGTTTGACAAGGGCTGCAAAATCTGGGACAAACCTCGAACAAAATTTATTCTCCCCAAGAAACTCTGAAGTGCCTTCTTGTGGCTTGGCAATGGTAGTGCTCTTATGGCTTCAACTCTCTCTGGATCAATTGCTAATCCTTCTTTGGAGACAATATGGCCAAGGAGCTTTCCTTCATGTGCTAGGAAGATACACTTCTTAGGATTCAAAGACACTCCAAATCTCCTGCACCTTTGGAAGACTTGTCTCAAATGAGAGAGGTGGTCTGCTGCATTCTTTGAAAAAATAGTGATATCATCAAGATATATCAGCACCATGTTGTTAATCAAACCTTTGAACGCCATGTCCATTGCTCTTTGGAAGGTAGCTCCAGCGTTGGACAGCCCAAATGGCATTTTCCTGTATGCATAAGTTCCCCATTTGGTTGTGAAGGCTGTCTTGAACTGATCTTCTTCCTTCACCATAATCTGATTGTACCCTGAGTAGCCATCAAGCAATGAAAACCTTTCGGAGCCAGCAACAACTTGTAAAATCTGCTCCATAGAAGGAAGTGGGTAATGGTCCTTGAGAGATGCTCTATTCAAATCTCTGAAATCAACGCACAATCTGATCTCTCCACTCTTCTTTCTGACTGGAACTAAGTTTGTGAAACCCAACTAGAATGCTTGATTGGGAATATGATTCTTGACTCAATCAACTTGTTCAATTCCTTCCTCATGAGAGGTTCCATGTGTGGATTGGTGGCCTTTGTTTTTACTGATGGGCTTAGTATTTGGATCAACTCAATGGTGTCTTGAGCTAACTTGGGATTGAAACCTTTCAAATCTTCGTAGCTCAAGCAAACACATCGGGGAACTCTTGACACATTGTATGAACTCATACCTTTCTTGTTCGATTGTCATCTTTCCAATTTGCAATGGTTTGTTCTCTTCCACCAAGATGGATCTTGAATCTTCTCTCTTGACTTTGAATGTTTGCTTTCTCTTTCCTAAACTGATCATTGGGATTGAAAATGGACTCCAAAGTGATAAGTCCCTTGGGCAGCTTGTTAGTTCTCATTTGTACCACTTGGTCACCATCTTGTTGTTCAATTTTTCTGATTTTTAGCTGAGAACTCAGCTTCTTCTTGTAAGAAATGGATGATTTTCTGGTCATTCTCAAACACTTGCCAACTTACATTGTTATCCAGCACTGAAGGCCTCACAATCACATGGATGTTTGGTTGTACCTTGTCCTTTTGAATGCTTTCCACAATATCAAAGGCTGCCCCAACTGCTGCAAGCCTGTCAGCAGCTTGGTTTTCTTTTCTAGGAATGGATTTTATGCTAAAGCCCTCAAAATCTTCAATGAGGTCCCACACCCTGTTCTTGTAGCACTTGAGCAGATTATTCTTGACAACATGCTGCCCCTTAACTTGGTTTACAATCAATTCACTGTCACCAAAGACTTGCAAGTTCTTTATTCCTCTCTTTATTGCCCAATGCATCCCTTGCACCAAGGCTTCATATTCAGCAGTGTTATTGGAGCATGCAAACTGAAATCTAAAAGCTGAATAGTACTTTACTCCTTGAGGTGAAATAAGCATAGCTCCACCTCCTGCACCTTGTCTACTCCTTGATCCATCAAAAAATAGCTGCCATACCTCATTGTCATCCTTGTGGTTTGGCTTGGTGATGCTAGGAATGGGCTGATCTTCTTGATGTATGCAATAGACCCCTAGCTCAGATTCTTCTACTTCTTGATAAGGATCAAAAGCATGCACCTTGTTTGCCCATTCATCAAGAGTTAGATCTGGGATGCTTCTGACCTTGGTGTCAGCTTCATCAGTGCTTGGGTGATCTTCTTGATCAAATGCCGAACAGTTGGCATTGATCTGACTTGGAGTGTAGGGCTCAATGTGGAAGTTTGCAATAGGTTCAGACCTGATTGTAGCTTTGGTTCCATACCTCGTTCTGAACAGCATGTGTGACCAATCAGCAAGACAAATATCCTCGATCTTGGCTGTGAAATCTCTTGACAAACATAGGGCGAAAAGAGTGGTGGAAGGTCTATAGCTGATACATCTTGTAAAACAACAACATTTGGACATGCATGCAAGGTAAGACTCAAGTTTCTAATCACCCCAAGCTGTTGTTATTCTTGCTGTCCCATCAATTGCACTACCCCTTTGGATATGGTTTCATATTGAAGTCCTAGCTGATCAGCTATTTGCTTGGGCATCTTGAGCTACTTGCCCCGGAATCAATCATGCAATTGTGCACCAATTGGTTTCGATGATTAATGAGACATAAAAAGGAGGGGCTTCAACATTTTACCTTGTTGTCCTCCATGATTCCCTTAAGGTGGGCAGCATTTGTGAGCACCTTCTCTTGCATTTGGACTTGCTTTGATTGAAGTTGGCAGTCCTTCATGGCAGAACTTGTAGCAAATCTCTGGCAGGATAGATAGGGATTCCCACATTGATATATTTACATTTGTCTTCTTCATCTGATCAATGATACTAAATGGTGATGAAGGATCTCTTTTTTGTCCCTTGGTTTGCATATTCATCCCTTGCATGTGGGCAGCAACAACTGGTATTTGAGTTGGTCTAGGAGTTGTTCTTGGCTGCCCTTGTGCATTTACAACTGGATTTTGTTTGCCAACCATTTGTGGAGCCATAAAAGGTTGTGGATTGGTTGGAGCTAATGGTTGTTCTTCACCCAAATTCCTTCTTTTTGACCTTGTGTTGGCTGACACCTTGAGAACTATTTGATTTATGCCACAAAATCCTCTCTGCTGCCGGTTCACAAGTGTGGTGTCATTTGGAGCTGATTCTTTCTTTGGAATGTTTCTTGTTGTTGGTTGTTTCCTTGACTTGCCCTCACCCTCCACACAGTAGTTGTCACCATTAATGCTTGATTGAGGCACCGTTGAAGCACATAGATTGGTTGTGAGGTTCATTGCATGGAAAACACCAATCATACTCTGAGCAACGTTGTTTTGTGTTGGCACCAATGCCTTAGAGGCGAGATATAGCATTTGGATTATAGGGCTGAAATGGTGCATTGGCGGGAGGCCTTGCTTGATTTAGATTTGCAGCTGGATTGGGTGGTCTATGAGGTTGATATGGCTGCTGTTGTTAATTTGAGCTTGAATTTGGAAGGAAGGTCTAAAACTTTGGGCTTGTTGCCTCTTGAGAGTAACCAGCTCATTACCTAAATTTTGCAATTGCTTCATGACTTCTTGAAGCTCATTTGGGGCACTTGGAGATGAAGTAGAAGCTTCATTTGAACTCTGATTTCTAGGAGTGGGAGAAGGAGCCAAATTAGGTGCTTGATTAGTGTTTGGGCTCTCTAAACTTGGAAACAATGGCATGGGAGGTCTAGGGGCTAGTTTGCCAGCTTGGATCAAACAATTTTCAGCCCTAATGGCAATGCTATAAGCCATAGGGATAGTTATGCCTCCCATGGACTGAATCAACATAGAAATATCAGAATTTAGAGCTTTGAGATAGTAAAGAAAAGCACCTTCTGTTGTTGGCCTGACTGCCACTGGAATTCTCTCCCAAGTCCTTTGAAATCTGAAATTAAAATCAGTCAGCTGCTCATTGGGAGCTCTTTTGATAGTTGTCAGCTGCTCCAAAAGGGACAAGTTGTCTCCCTTTTCCCCAAACTGCTCATGGAGGGCTATACATAGCTGATTCCAATTTTGAATAGAACCTGAGGCAAGACTCCTGAACCATTGCAAAGCTTTCCCTTTGAATGAAGATGCCAGCAGTTTGACAGCAACTTGCATCTCATTGATCTCATGGATTGCACAAATGTTAGCAATATCCTTAACATGATCACCGGGGTGAGTCTGATTTTCTCCAGTGAAGTATGGAATGTTCTTGATCTGCATTGGGATTGGATTTTGTGCATTGAGAGCAAGTGGGCTGCTGCCAGTGAAATTGACATAGGGGTTGTTTTGTGCCATTCTAATTGGTCTTAGAACCCTTGTTGACTGAATGAAAGGCCTACCAGGTGGAGGAGTTGAGAGAGTTCTGTTTGGTGGAGATGGAGACCTTTGGATTCTCCTCCCACTTTGCCTTATTCTTGGAGATAACTACAGATATTCAAACAACACCTCTTCCTCTCCAGCTCTTGACCTTGTGTTGATTCTTCTCATGAGTTTTTCAGAGTCTGCCTTTGCTAAAAAACCAGTTGATTCTTCCCCTTGGAGTCGCCAGATGTGCAATTTATAGCTCTTTTAAGCAAGAAAATTGCAGCAGATGCACATCAACTTTGTTGCAATGAAAATGAGACCTCTAAGGTCCCCAGTCAGGCGTGCAAAAGCTGTTGTTGCAAATCAGCAGCACCCCTGGATGCAAATCAGGTTTCTAAGTTGATGTTTCAGGCATCCAGTGTGATTGCACAACATTGAAACCTCTCTCCAAGTGTGGGACTTGTAAAATGAGAGAGGAATCTCAGATTAGAGGTTGGTTCCTCAAACTCCTACGATCGGATCTATTATTTGCACAATTGCGAGAGGTTTGAATCCTAATCCTACTCTAAATTCCAAGGAGACAGAGATAGAAAGTGCAAAAATTGAAACTAAACTAATAGGTGATACACCAAAGGAGTGGTGAACACTTCTTGTTCATGCAAATTGACACAATTTCATAAAATGCAACATGAAACATCATACAGGTGATAAGATGTAATTAGAGTGAAATGAAAGCAAGACAATACAAACAAAAGGTGAAAATTGATCACGAGTCTGCCTTTGTCATTTTTCTTTGTCAAAATCCTTGCATTTGCAACATCAAAGAGGTAGAAACCTATTCTGATCATGAAGAAGGTCGATACTTGCAAAAATCACTTGTTGAAGGTGAAAGAAGAAGCTTGCTATCAAAAAAATGTTCAACCTCAAAAAAATGAGCCAAATCGGCTTTTACTGATGCATGGGTCGAGCCGGGAGAGAGAAAACATGTAAAAAATGTGGAAGCCATTCCCCATTGAATGAAGATGCATTAAAAATAGCATGGGCATCCTTACGAGACCCATGCCACGACATTTTTGGCCATCTTTGAAGAAGAATGCGACCCATTTTGCATTAAAACTGGTTGTTGAAACGTCATTTCTGGCCATTACCACGTGCCAGAGGTGTTTCTTGATTTTCTCTCTCAAACTCAACCAAAATGCAAAATTGACCCTGGAATCATGTAGATAATTTCACCAGACTTTCCATTGATATAAAGAACGTGAAAATCTGAGCTCTGGATCGAAAGATATGGCGATTTGAAAATTTAGGGCAAAAACAGGCCAAAATCGGATCGGCGGGCAAAAGTTTGAATTTTTACCCGTTTGGTCTTTGGAAAAATTTTTCAAATTTTCCCCATGCTCCGCCACTCCAGGTGCCACGTGGTGGCTTCCTATTGGCCGCGGGCCTCCTAAGGGAAAATTTCCCACAAAAACTCCATGAGCCATAACTTGAAAAATATGAGGAGTTAGGAGGAAAACTTTACCTTTCTGGAAAG
Organism: Taxus wallichiana var. yunnanensis; assembly: GCA_018340775.1. NCBI lineage: Eukaryota > Viridiplantae > Streptophyta > Pinopsida > Cupressales > Taxaceae > Taxus > Taxus wallichiana. Next base: position 332,750,103 of record CM031237.1, on the reverse strand, counting down.
CTGAGAGAGAGCTCTATCCAATGGTGCCATTTTTAGAAAGATTTGAGTGCCTAAAAATAAAAAATGGAGACTGAGGCACAAGAGAGGTAAGAACACAAGGAGTTAGCCACAAAAATGAGCGAGGGCACATTTTGGTTGGGACAAAAGTGTAAGGGATTGCAGGGACGTGAAAAGGTGAAAAGGCCGCAAAAAAAGAGAAGGAGAGGCCCACCCCTAGGAAAAGCCAATAGAGTCTCGCCACATGTCCAGGTGGCGCCAGAAATTGGAAAAGCCCGCAAGGAAATTTTGGAGGGTCAAACCCACATCCAATGGGGTTTTGACACGTGTCCAAGTCAAAATGTTGAAGTGACCCACGGAAAATTTAGGAAAGATAGGCCTGCATCTAATCAGCGCCCGCCACGTGTCTTCACCTCATCGGCCCGGCGGGAAAATTTTAAATTTTTTTCCAAAGGCAAAAAACAAAGGGAAATGGTCGCAAAAGAAGGGCCCGTGTCCAATAAAATATTACACATGTCATCCAAGTGGTGGAGCACGGGGGGAAATGGGAAATTTTCCCAAAGTGAAAAATGCCAAATTTTCGAAGGGCAAAGTGCGCCCCTCAGGCCCGAGCCAATAAAATAGTGCCACGTGTCCAAGTGGCAAAATTTTTAGGAAGGGCCCGAAAGAAATTTTCAAAGGATGAGCCCCGTGGATGAATTAGCCTGACACGTGTCATCCAAGTGGTGGAGCATGGGGAAAATTTGAAAAATTTTCCAAAGACCAAACGGGTAAAAAATTCAAACTTTTTGCCCGCCGATCCGATTTTGGCCTGTTTTTGCCCTAAATCTTCAAATGGCCATAACTTTCGATCCAGAGCTCGGATTTTCACGTTCTTTATATCAATGGAAATCTGGTGAAATTCTCTACATGATTATGGGGTCAATATTGCATTTTGGTTCAGTTTGGAGAGAAAAAAATCAAGAAACGTCTCTGGCACGTGGTAATGGCCAGAAGTGACGTTTCAACAACCAGTTTTAATGCAAAATGGGTCGCATTCTTCTTTAGCATGGCCAAAAATGTCAAGGGAATGGGTGCGTAAGGATGCCCATGCTTTTTGAATGCATTTTTCAATGGGAATGGCTCCCTTGCATGTTTTACATGTTTCTCTCTCTTGGGCTCGTCCCTTGCACCTTTGTAAAAGCCAGATTTGGCTCATTTTTCAAAGTGTTGTTCATATTTTCTACTCTTCTCTCCTTTCTTTTCTTCCCCAGGGTTGAAAATGGAGTTTGAACCTCCTCCCCTACTCTGTAATGGTTTTTTTCCTTTTACCATTAAAATGATGTTACATGTGCAAACTTAGCAATAAAAACGTGTTTTGTGATGCATCTATCCATCCTTGCTTCGTTTTTGCTTGTTTTCTTCTTGCCTCTCTTCATTGCAGGTATTTGTGCACGTTTAAATGTTCATTGCAAGGTTGGAGCTGTGTTCATAGTAGTTTTGATAGATGTTCAACATTTTCCTTCTCTGGTGTATCACCGTTTTAGTGTAGGCTTTTTTTTTTTTCTCTTTTCTCTCTCTCCCTGTCTCCTTGGAGGTTAGATTAGGATTAGATTAGCTTTCCTACACTGGAACAACTTGTGGTAGGTAGTTTAGGAAGAGGAACCAGCCTTCTCTGGAGATTCCTTTCTCATTTTTGCAAGTCCCACACTTGGAGAGAGGTTTCAATGTTGTGCAATCACACTGGATGCTAGTATGATCAACCTAGAAATCTGATCAACATCGAGGAGTCTTTGCTGATTTGCACTAATAGTTTTGGCATGCCCGGTGGGACCTTAGAGGTCTTCCACTTTATCTTTGATAGGTTGGTGTGTTCCTGTTAAAGATCAGCCTTTTAGAGGCATATTCAAAAGCACATCTGGCGACTCCATCTGGTAAATAACTCATTCTCTGAGTTGCAGACCATTTTCATCCATTTCCATCCATCTTTCTTTCCATCTCTTTCATTCTTTTCCATTCCATGAAGTTGTGCAATCATGACTTCATTTCCATCATGGAATTCACATTTTCAACAACAACAGTATATCACACCTCCAACATGTTTTACAAATCCTCCAAATCAGCATTTTGGTCAAATTCAAAATCAGCATGTCTACCCATATGAGCAGCAGTGCAAAGTCAGTTTGGTTGTGAAGCACATCAAGAGCAAGGGTACGCATGCAATGAAGACAATCAAATGGAAGATGCAGATTTTGTGGAAAAAATCCAAAAGATGGAGGCAAAGATGGTGCAATCAAGAGCAGCAGCTCAAATGAAGGCTTTCAGAATTGGTTGTAGGACTCCTTGTCCATGGGGAGGCCCTTTTCCAAGACACTTCAGCCCTCAGGAGAAGCTGGACTTTATGATGAAAATGCTGCCCCAACTTGCACAATGGACAGCAGAAATAGAGGCCTATACACTTGGTGTTGAACAACCTTGTCAATGGGTAAGTTCTACACCATCATCCTTTTTTCTCTTCCCATTACTCAAGCAAAGCATCATCTCATTTGGAATTTCAAATTCTAAATCCATCAATGCTGCCCCAGGAGTTGAATCCATTTCTCCATTCCCTAGTCTTCCACCCCATCTCAATTCTTCTGTCCTTTTCCCTTCCAAACAGCCATTCCCTCCAAAGAAACAAGAGTTCCTACCTCCTCCACCACCACAAAAAATTGCAAAATCATTTGAGTTACAATCCACTTCTCCTCTTGCATTCCCAAATCCATGTTGGGAGGATAAAAATCAGAATGCCAGTCAAGGAAAACAACAAAAAAAGAAAAGCCAAACAAGGATGAAGAAATTCAAAGTTACGAAGAGTTGGGCTCTTAAATTTGGGATGAAAAAGATCCCCTTGATGGTTAAGCCTTTAGAAGAGGTTGGAGTTGGAGAACAGGTGGTGGTTAAGACTGATTTTGTGGCAGCAGAAGAAGAGCAAAAAGAAGAAGCAGATCAACGATCAGTTTGCTCAGAAAGTAGTGTCCATGTTGGCACTCTATTTGAAGGGAATGCTGATTCAATTCAAGTTGCACAATCAGCCATAGAGGAAGAAAGCTCAGAAGAAGATCTTGCAGTCCCAACTTGTCCTCTAGAGCAGCAGATTGAAGAGTTTGACTTGACAAACTTCATGCTAGAAGAAGAGTTCTATCAAGAGCAAGATTGCCTTCAAGTAGTAGAGGAGGAAGAAGCTGCTCCAAATCCAAAAGAAGAGGAGCACATTCTAGTTGTGGAGGAGAAAATTGCAGATCCAAGGGCTTTGAGCACAAAGCAGGCTATAGGAGAACCTTCAGTTCTTCTTTCTACTTCATCTCTCTCAAGTTCTAGTGCTGAAGAAGAGTTTGATCTCTCAAACTCAATGTTGGAGGATGAAAGAAACCATGATGATCAAATTACTGAGATCAAGAGGACACCATGGAGGAAGTTGAGCATTTGCGCGGAGGACAACCATGAGGTAGTGTATGCATCGGATTTGGAGGATTTGTTTTGATAAAGAAGAACCGGTTGAGTTTCCACCATTCTCTCTTTCATCTTCCACGTCCCAAATACTTGAGCCTACTGTCATGAAGGAGAGCATTCATTTGCAGCAGCCTGCATCTTATAGCAGCTCTTTGGAACCAAGATTGGAAGATTTTAATCTTTCATGTCCTTCATTGGAGGAAGAGAAAGGGCAAAAAGGTTCTACCATTGCTTCCACATCATCCATTCAAGAAGGTCTACAAGAAGACTCCATTTTTGGAGTTGAAAATCAGAGCTATGGGCATATCAAACGGATCATACCTTGCCCGATAAGGTATTTGACTTCATTGGAGTCAAAGGAGAAGTCACTGACAGTCATGCTTGCTCTAAGCATGAGGATGAGCTCAAAGAACCAAGGATCATTTGTCATACCTCTCGATCAAATGCGAGAACAACTAAAAGAGGTATTGAATTTTCCTTCACGATACCTTGATGATTTGGGTGGAAGACCAGCTTCTTGTTGATTTTCCATTCATCCAATCAGCCATGTTCAATGCCAAATCAGTTGCATGGTTGCCAATTTTGAAGAAAGGAAGCTATTTTGCACAACCAGTTGCAGGGTTTGTTTAGCTTACCTTTGCTTCTAGTTAGAATAGAGTAGGTAGGTTTGCTTTCAGTAAAAGAAGTGCTTGTGCACACTCTGCATGTTCCATTTGGAGCATGTATGATTTTCAGTTTTGTACATAGTTTTTGTGGTGCTGGTTTTGCTCTTGCACGGTCCATTTCAGTGGGTTTCAAGTGGCTCAGAGAGGAGGTTTTCAAAGTTCAGATCAGTTTGCGAGGCTGACTCATGACTCCATGCCCAATGGATGCTTGAGTTGGGTAACTTCATCGTGAGCGAGATGACCCCATTTGAGTCGCCAAAATTGTTATCCAAAATTCACCCCTCAAGGTAATTTTGATAACATGCATTAAATTATTCAGTCCGAGCAAGTAGATTGATTGAGGCCCAAAATCATGTTTTTAGGGTCCCCTCGGCCTTTTCTAACTTCCCATCAAGAAGAAATCCCAACGAGTTAGAAAAAATGGAAAAAATGCAAAAAAATAAGGTTGCAGGATTGTTTTAAGGCATTTTGGGTCGAAGGTTTGGGTAAATCTTGAGGTTTTTCATACCAAGCTTGGGGCCGAAAAAGCAAGAAAATCGGCTAAGTCAGACATTTTTGTCCCAGGCGGTCCAGCGGGACAGTTGGGACGTCGGAAACGTGAAAAGCGAAATCGGCGAAAGCAAAAAGAAAATCGTCTAAGTCTTTTTTTGCGCGGTTTGGGACAGCCGGGACAAAAGTACGCGTGGGATGCGAATCGGCCAGTTTTCCGAAAGACAGTCCATTTCGGGCAGTTTGGAGATATTCATCCGGGACAGTCGGGACAAAAGTATGCGTGGGACGCGAATCGGCCAGTGGTCATTTGAAAAGCGAAAATCCATCCATTTCAAGGGCGGTTCGGAGATATTTAGTGAGCGATTTTCATCGGGGCAGGTTGGGAAAAAGTGCATGAGGGCGCGTGGGGCGAAAAGGTGAAAAGGCCACAAAAAGAGACAAGGAGGCCCGCCTCGAGCCAGAGGATAGAATCTCGCCACGTGTGTCAGGTGGCGCTAAAATGTGCGCAAGGAAATTTTGGAGGGTCAAACCCGCATCAATGGGGTTTTGACACGTGTCCAAGTCAAAATGTCGAAGAGACTCAGTGGAAAATTTAGGAAAGATAGGCCCGCGTCTAATCAGCGCCCGCCACGTGTCTTCACCTCATCGGCCCTGGAAAAATTTTAAATTTTTTTCCAAAGGCAAAAAGCAAAGGGAAATGGTGGGAAGGGCCCATGTCAATAAAATCTTGACACGTGTCATCCAAGTGGTAGAGCATGGGGGAAATGGGAAATTTTCCCAAAGTGAAAAATGCCAAATTTTCGAAGGGCAAAGTGTGCCCCTCAGGCCCGAGCCAATAAAATAGTGCCACGTGTCCAAGTGGCAAAAATTTTTAAGGAAGGGCCCGAAAGAAATTTTCAAAGGATGAGCCCATGGATGAATTAGAGCTTGACACATGTCATCCAAGTGGTGGAGCGTGGGAAAATTTGAAAAATTTTCCAAAAGACCAAACGGGTAAAAAATTCAAACTTTTTGCCCACCGATCCGATTTTGGCCTTTTTGCCCTAAATCTTCAAATGGCCATAACTTTCGATCGAGCTCGGATTTTTGCGTTCTTTATATCAATGGAAAATCTGGTGAAATTATCTACATGATTCAGGGTCAATCTTGCATTTTGGTTCAGTTTGGAGAGAAAAATCAAGAAACGTCTCGGCACGTGGTAATGGCTAGAAGTGCGTTTCAACAACCGATTTTAATGCAAAATGGGTCGCATTCTTCTTGACATGGCCAAAAATGTCGGGGAATGGGTCTATAAGGATGCCCATGCTGTTTTGAATGCATCTTCATTCAATGAGGAATGGCTCCCATGTTTTTACATGTTTTTCTCTCTCAGGCTTGTCATGCACCTTTGTAAAAGCCAGATTTGGCTCATTTTTCAAAGGGTTGTTCATCTTTTCTACTCTGCTCTCCTTTCTTTTCTTCCCCAGGGTTGAAAATGGAGTTTGAACCTCCTCCCCTGCTCTGTAATGGAATTTTTTCCTTTTACCATTAAAATGATGTTCTGTGCAAACTTCTGGAGCAACAAAAAACGTGTTTTGTGATGCATTTGTCCATCCTTGCTCGTTTTTGCTTGTTTTCTTCTTGCCTCTCTTCATTGCAGGTATTTGTGCATGTTTAAATGTTCATTGCAAGGTTGGAGCTGTGTTCATAGTAGTTTTGATAGATGTTCAGCATTTTCCTTCTCTGGTGTATCACCGTTTTAGTGTAGGCTTTTTTTTTTTTTTTCTCTTTTCTCTCTCTCCCTGTCTCCTTGGAGGTTAGATTAGGATTAGATTAGCTTGCACCCTGCATTGGAACATCTTGTGGTAGGTAGTTTAGGAAGAGGAACCAACCTTCTCTGGAGATTCCTTTCTCATTTTTGCAAGTCCACACTTGGAGAGAGAGGTTTGATGTTGTGCGATCACATTGGGTGCTAGTATGATCAACCTAGAAATCTGATCAACATAACCCATAGATGGATCCCTTCATCTTAAATGCCATGTACGAGGGTTATTTTTTACTGTCAAAGTCACGCGTGACTTGCTTCTCCCCTTGTATGTTGGGGTACACTGGACCCATAGTTAGGATGCCTCCTTTTTAAACGTCACAATTAAGGGGAATTTCTTCTGTCAAAGTAACCTGGGACTTGCATATGCCATTGTATATTGGGTACACCTAAATTCCTCCTCCTCCTGAAATGACGTGATGGAGAGGTATCTCTTTTGTTAAGTTACCCCTGACTTATGCCCGACGTCATCGGTTAGGGTGTGCCAAACTTAGAGTTGGATGTTGTGTGCTAGCCAAATTGAACACTTAACATTTAACATGTTTCTTGTAGGATTTAACCTGGAGTTCGCTATGAACGGTTCCAGAATATACCCCTTAATTAATCTCATCCCATTCAGCATGTTTTCTTCAATATTTTCTGCCATAATTTACCACTTATGCTCATTCATTCAACATGTTTTCTTTAAAATTTCACCGGAATGTGTACAAGGAGTTGTTTTTTGGGATGGGAAAAAGAGTTGAATCCTGGACCACGAGGATCAACAAAACTTTACACATTTATCTTATAATTATTGTTCAAATTTGCACCTCTTTGGATTTCAACCCTTCGTCAAAGCTTTTAGCAAATCAAGCCATTCCAATCCATATAAACTAAGAGTAATATAATATTATCCAATCAAATATACATAAGGTAGATTGGCAAGGTTGTGGTATGATATATAAGCTGGATTGACAAGGCCTTGTTTCCTCATGGGCCTGGTCATGAGGTCAAAATCTGAGGGATACAAATTTGAACCATATATAAAATAAAGGGGAAAACTCCTTTGTTCCCTGTATCCTCTAACTGGAATGTGGTTTATCATTTTTGTGAGTTTTTCCCACTATAATTGTCACAATTTGGGATTTGGCAATTAAACAACATATAGTCTTCTTTGCCATATTGTTTGCTTTTCCAATAAATAATATGCCCCTTGACATGTTTAGTTCATAAATTCTATAACCCTGATCTACGTCAGTTAGGGAGCCTAGATTTACTATTTTTCCTCTCCGATCACCTTATTTGTGAAAGTTTTTTTAAAATACTAAATCAGGGCTTCTATTATGGAAGCTCCACCTAGAAATATATTTACAGGCATACAATAAAATCTATGTGATGATCCTAACATTGAATTTCCAAAGGACAAACAGTCCATGCAGATCCAAAAATGACAATCAAAATATCTGACACTTAATGGTTATTCCTCTATCATGTCCAGTTAGATAAAAAACGGTCTCCACTGTCATATCATTTACAAAAATGGATTATGCATTCTAACTTCTGTATACCGTTACTGTCATTAGAAAGCTTCAAATTCCAACATTGACTAGTAGTTGTTATAAGGATAATCATCCCCATATAATCATACTTTTATTTACTATTAGTATTTAATATACACCAAAGACTGGAATTAGACAACTGAACAAAAAACAAAAAAACTTCTAATATCATCCTCCTGGTGCCTGTATTATGTTGCAAAAGGATTTCATCAAGAGAATAAGTAGTACTTTGAAACTGAGTATTCTCTTCCTTATGCAAACTTAAATGGAATATGACAGTGACACAATATTGGGAGAAGTTCATAACATTTCTTAAGTACATGCCACAGTATCAGTTGGACAAGCAGTTCTATATCCATAAGTTTATCACGGGATTGGATCCACCTATTATAGTTGATGTGGATGTTCTTGGTTAGATATTTAAGCATACACTATTTTCACGCACTACACTCCTAAAAATGATGGAATAGGGTGTGATTCTTGTCATATGTTTGAGCCCCTAGTACCCTTTTTGTTGGAAGGTGATGGTTTGATTTTGCTTGTGGGATAATAGTTTCTGGAGCGAAATTCATATGAATTGGTTTTAGAATAATGGATTTTTCTCCTTCAAAAGTAAGAACATTTCCATTAGAGGTCTTAGCTACTATTTTGACATTCCATCCACAATGAGTAGTCTTCGGATCAGATATTGCCTCATCTATTTTCTAGTCCAGAGTGATGTTGGATTTCTGCTGAGACCCGGCATCCAACTTGAGGTCCAGAGAGAGGTTAGTTACTATCCATATTGAGACTTTTCTCCCATGAAATTTGAGATGCAGAAGTTACATATAAATTCAAAAAACCAACAACCACCTTCAAAATGCTACTTATTATGCATGAGATCCACTTGCGGTGTTCTCTCATTGACATCTGTTAATTTTTATAGTGGTTTCAACTCTCAAGTAGTGTTTTCCCTCATGAAGTTTTCAAGCATCAAGGAAATTTGTAGTTTAATGTTTCCGATTCAATATTTGCATCCTCAGTTCCTGTCTATTTCTTATTGTTTGCTGCTCTGGCTTATTTTATAAAAATAAATTGTTGCAGAAAACTTAGATCAGTTTGTAGTGCTACAAACAATCATGATCTGTCTTCAACTGGCATACGGTCAGAAAGTTTCTGGAATCCGCAGGTCACTTTCAACCCTAGTGTATGGTCTATGAGGTTGGCCATTCCCGTTGTTGTTGTATGTTATTGATGTTTTTCTTGTTATGCCTCATTTTTACAGTCAATTATCTTTCTAATAACAAAAATGCATTTGAAATCAGGAGAGATTTAGAGGCTCCTTCTTCACCATATTGAAATTTTAGATTGATCAATTTCTTGGTGTGATAACATTGTAGTAAAAATTTTGGGTCAAGTTAAGGAAGTCTCTTTGTTTCTTTTGTGGAAGAAAGAGTAAAAAACCTTCAAATTCAGTCACCTACAGTCAACATAAGGGTAGTGATGCAACTTTTAAATGGTTAAAGGCAAGATAGATCTCCACTGCTAAATTAATCATGTTTGATAGGTAAAGATACACATGTTAGTAAAATTGGGAGGTTGAATGATAAGGAGAGAGAAAATTATAAAGGATTAAGTGCCTAACAGGCTATATACAGACCTACAGCTAGGGTTTGAACTTAGAATGCCTGAATCATCGATTTTATTCTTGAAAATTGGTAGATATAATGTTAAGAAGGTATTGAAGGGTTTGTAAAATGGTTTGGGGCATTCCATTGGTGAAATTTCGAGATATTTGTGTCAGTAGACTATCACAGTCAAGAAACACAGTCAAGACCTAACTGTGAGTAGAGTTTTACAAAGAAAGTATTATTTTCACTTGGAATTTGTCTTTGAGACTTTATACACAACTTGAAAGCCTTAATGGGAGATTAGATATGTGAATTTGATGTCTTGAAACTTCATCAAAGTGCGTATATCCATGACAATGTATAAATGCAAACCTAGTAAGGTTTAGGAAACAAAAACCCTAAAGGTGATACTAAGGTCATGATGTAAAAATGAAGGATACTAAGGTCACGATGTCACTCAAGTGTCTTGGGCTCATTGAAGTATGTGCAAGATATTTCAAGTAGTAATGAGGTATGCTTGTGATATCATGCAATCACTGTCTCATATCAATCTATGAAAAAGTCAAATGTGCTCTTAAACTGAGTATGAAGAAAATATGGTAATGATGTTTTTTCATGTTGATTTAAGTCAGTAATATGGTCAAAAAGTTTCTATCATTGAGAATATTAGGAGTTCATGGTTAGGTCTTGAGGTTAGCTTAGCAAGTCTAGTTTGGTTGTCAAACCCATCAGTTTGTCTCACTCAAAATCTATGTTGGAGCCATATCTAAAGATCTACATGAGACTTTAAAATGTGATAACATTCCTATGAAAAGTGAATTCATGATGTTACTTTGGTTGATCACCCATAAGGTTTGTGGTCTTCAAAAGGGTGTTGTAACATGGTCATATGTGTAGGTGTTCATCTTCAACTTAAGAAACTTGAAAATCTTGTGTTCTCTATCAGTTCATCAGTCACAGATGCCTGAGAAAGATTACACCAAGGGTGTAAAATGATCCTTGTTCATGAATTGAAAGTGATCTCAAAGTGTCATGGTGCAAAGGTGTTGGATTCTTGCAGTTGTGATAAGATCATCAGAACCTAAAGAGCTGTCAAGACGACTTTAAATTATTCTTTCTATTAAAATTTGTCCTCTTTCAAATGCAACTTGGTTCATTTTTTTCTTTATGTCATGTCCTTGAGAGCAGTCAAATGCTCTATGGTCTCCTTCACCAGGCCTATACCATATGTATGGTCTTCTTTCCCAATCCTCTTCCTCTTTGATTTGATTCTCTGCCTCTTCCATGATGGCCTCTTTTTCTCTTGCACTCTTGCGTTCTTTTTCCTTCGGATCTTCTGATTCAGATGTACAACTATAGGCTCCTCCTCAGCCTGTTTCAATGATAATCCTCCTCTCTTTGCACATTTTCTTATTCTTTTTCACCTTCTCTTCAGCCTTTGAATGCATAGACTTCATCAAGGGAATGTAAGTTAATGAATTCATGTGAGAGTGACAGAACTTTCCTTTAAAGCACCACATTTGCATTAGATTGGTGGTTCAAAGACTCTCCAGACATTCAAAGGATACTTACATGAGAATAATTTGAACCACTGATGTGAGATGCATCCAGTGGCACTTCCCCTGCATCTGGATAGTATTTGCAGAAAATGTGTTTATGTGATTGTCTCTGTTCCTTATTCTTCTGTAAACATCTCTAGTAAATTTCTTTGTAAAATATATAATATGCTTTGTGATTATATTGGTTTAATGTTTATGCAGTTGGTTTTGTTCTTTATTTCTCTTAAATATCTGATGTAGACTAAATGCTTTGTATAGTAGTACCCTTTACAAGGATATTGATTCTAATTTATATAGTTTCATCCCAGTTGCCGTGGGGTTAGAATGATACACTGGGTTATCCGGGGAAAGAGTAGGTTCTACCTTTAAAACCATTAAAATTGAAACCTTATTAGGTAATCATATGGAGTTAGCGTATAGGGAGAATATTTATTTATTGTATTTAATATTTATATATATTCATTATATAACTATATACATGCAAATGGTGGGCAAGATTTAATTTGTGCACATTAGAGAAAAGGTATTCAATGGCATTTTTATTTAAGTTTTGCAAGACATTGTTGCGGCATTAGAACTCCTTTGTGGTAATAGATAGGAATCAGGATGTAAAATTGTAGTTTGTTTAAATTGTTTATCATAAATTAATGAATAACAAATTTGTAATATACACTCATATATTGTAGCTCCCGGATGCTGGCAAAGATTTACTTGGCTTAGGTTGGCCAGATGATCACGATCCGCTCTGCTGCCGGGCATGTTTGCTGCTTCGGAGTTGGCCGGATTGTATGACTTTGTATTTTGACTGCTTCTAGGCGATGCCTAGCTTTTGTTTCTCCTAGGCTTGGCCTAGTTTGTCCTTCATCCTTCTAGGCTCGGCCTAGCTTTGTTTGTGGTTTTGGGGCGTGCTCTCATACCACCCGTTTTTTTTTGAAAGTTATCTTGTATCGTATTGAATTAATATAATATAAGATCTTTTTCATAAAAAAATATTATGTTTGCTCCTTAAGCGACTTGACCTCTACAATACTTCCTTCAAATATCATCACTAGTATTCCGTGGTTGTTTTCTTGGGGGTGGGGTATTGCAAGAAAGATTGAGGGTGTCATTTATTTCCTTTCAAGCAGAAGAAAACAGACATTCGAGTACATACACTAGGATAAATGGTATTCTTCTCAAAGCAAGACATGAACAACCCATTGAGAAAAGATCCATCAATGTTGAATTTTTGTGTGCTGTATAAGGTCATATTCTTCCTTCTTTTCATGTTCGTATCATTTTTTTAACCTTATTATGCTGAGGACAGCCTAGATATGGATAGTGTTTCTCATTAAAACACATTGTGGCAGCACTTAATGTAATACAATAATGAGTGCAGGTTTTTTTTTTTCCAATTTGGTATGTTTTACGGTTGAAAAGTGAATTAAAGTAGCAGTCACCCATCTGAATCATAGTTATATATGTATGGGGTGACAATTGTAATAGAACAATGGCTGCTTGCTTTGTTTGGTATGTTTTCCGATGATAAAGTAAAATAGCACAGACCTCAACATGCAGGAGTAGGCTGTGAATCAAAAAATATTAATGCAAATACTGGTTGGAATTTCATGTCTAATAGTAATGACCTGACTTATGTTGGGTGGGGTGCCAAAATGGATAACCTAGATCCACCCCCTCTAGATTTCTTCCTCTTGCTGTATAGTTCTATGGTCTTTTTCTAATGTACTCTTGCTTCAGCTGTCATGTGAGACCATTCTTTTTGCTTTTGGTTGCTACTGACCTATTCTGAACACTTTATGGGGCTTGATCTCATTCGCCCACACCATGCCACTCTGTTTCTGCACCCACATCAATAAACACGTTAGAGATGTCTGAAGCCGATGTCTGTTATGGTTTAAGTTACAAAGATATCTTTATCCCAATGAGAGAGTGTATGTGATGTGAGTGCCATTTCAAGTGACTGATCAACAATACAAATTTATTACTCTAGAACTCTAAACAATTAAAAATTAAAATGATTTTTTTCAATTTACATGGACCAGCTAGGCCCATCCATTCCCTGCTACTCTTCTCTTTGCTGTTTGGAATGTGGACTGTTCTTACAACAAAATGTTTTTTTCTTTTATTATATTAGGGGCTTCTAATAGTAGTATCCTTTCTATACCATTGGGTGTATATGCCAATTAACGCTGATTGCATTGATGCAGGAGGAATTCACAAAGAAACATCTAACAAAATCATTCTGGATAAAAATATCCCACAAAAAATTAGAATCTCATACATCCATCCATATTTAATAGGACAGAATTTTTCTCATTCATTAAATGCAGAATTGCACACATCTGTCTTCATTCTCAATGTCTCATCATGCTTCTCTTTTGTCCGGACAGAGTTAAACTATTCTCACCTTGAAAGTGAAAACTTCTCTCTGCAACAACATCATTCTACTGGCTTGCTCATTATCTTTCAACAATAGTTTTTCTTTGTTCACCTTTTATTAATGTCATATCCTGAAAGCAATCAAATGCTCTGCGACCTCCTTAACCAGGCCTAGAACATGTGCATGGTCTTCTAGGACTTAAATAGCACTTTCCAAATCTTCTTCCTCTCTGGTTTGATACTCTTGCCTCTTCCATTATAGCTTCCTCTTTCTCAGACACTGACCTTGTTGTTTCTTTGGATCTTCAATTTGTTATGATGAGCAGGCCAATTTATGCTGATAAATATAATCTCGAAACACACCACAAAACATGACATGGATTCATACATGCATAGAAAGTGAAATGGGAAATAAGAATTAAAGTCAAAATTTCATTCATCTGAAAGCTCTATATATTTTAGGTATATGATCTCTGCCTTCTTAATCCTGTATTGCTGTGCAGGGTGGAAGCTTGACATGCATAGATATATTGAGGGCATTTCTAGTCCTATAAATTAGCTGTATTTGGAACCTTTGGTAGAAAAATGAAAACTGACATAAATATGTTCAATTTTTCCTGAGTTATTGTGAAATTTATTATGTATTGTTATTTCAATATTGAAGTGTAAATATATGACATTCTCACCAAATAAAGATCACATCTGCAAATTAATACATTACATATTAATATCAAGAGGTTATTTCAACATCAACTACTGGTGCCATTTAAGTTTTTTAAGGCTCCAACATGTACAATGTTAAACAATTATTTGTGCAGTAATAAATATATTTGCTTTCAATACTAAATTCACTTGCTTACATCATATTATATTTTTATGTACATACATCTATCTTAGTAACAAATTTAAAAGGCTCATCAAAGTCCAACTATTTATATTGATTTTGACAAATTCAAATCCATATCTACAATTTATTCATCCAAAATCTCCCAACCTCCAATGTCATCTTCTATATTAAATGCAAGCACCTGCAAACAAGAAAAGTGTTGTAAGGCTCACTATTTACAAAAAAAATCACAATTAATGAAGGATTGAACAAGATTTCAAAAATATAATTAATAATTTCACAATCAAAGTGATGTATTTCCCACTCCATCTCCACTTAACTCTCTCACCCAATAGAATTTGAGTGCATGGATCAACTAAAATGTCAAATATAACAAATAAATTGTTTTATTTACTTTACCAATCCATGTCAAACTCCCTCAGCCAATAGAAATGAAGCACACGGATCAAACATGGATCCAAATTTCTCACTAAAATCTATAAATAGTAGAGTTGAGTCGAATACTTCTTTCCCATTCAAAAAAATATTTCAGTTTCATTTACATTTTGCTGTGCAAAAACTAAAACTTACTTGTTGCTGCTGACAGTTTACATCTTCTTGCTGTGCAAAGGCTGCTAACTAGCCAGGGGCAATCTCTTCCATGCTGTGCAAAAGCTGCTAACTAGCCAAGTGCAATATCTTCCATTTCCTATTTATTTACATCTTGGTAATCTTGTTCAATCCTTCATTAATTATATTGTATAGAAGTTTATATTGTATAGATAGATTACCATTAAAATTGTTATGAACAATAATGGCTGATTTAAATAGTTTACAAGCAGCTCATTATTATTCGTAACAATTTTAATGATAAAATCACTAAATATACAGTGAATCCTATGTTTTTTCAATTGATCATCTGTCATTATTCATAACCTGCTCTTTCATGGAAATAAAATATGTACTGCAGATCTGTTAAAAATATACTGCAGTTTTGCTAGAAATTTACTGTAAGTTTTGCTTCAAATATACATGCATTTAAATAGTGTAACGGTGAAACTGTAATTTCAAGCCATTATTGGATTGGCAGAAGCATTTCAGAAAACTTGAAACTATAATTTCTGGCCATTATTGGATTAAATTAAGCTTTATAAATTTAATGCTTTATAAATGCTTATTTCGTTGGGATATGGTGCGCAGTAAATATTGGCAGCTGTGATCAATGTCACCTATCGCCGATCACATGGGAATGCATTCATTCTCGCCAGGTGCTTAATGGTGTGGCGTAAGTGGTTGAATGCGTAGTAATTTCACAATGCACAATGCACATTAGGTATGAACAAGTTATAAATTTCACATATTTATGTTTTTAAATTCCTTGTCTATCCGATTATCTTGGGAGGCCATCTTTGAATTTAGGATAGAAGAAATAGTTCAAGTTGGAAAGGAATTATCAGCATGCATATGAAAAATAGCATATCAAATACAAATGTACCTTACTTTGTTATATAATAGTTGCCACTTCCTCTTATAGGTTGGAATTAAAGTCTCACTACCCTTCAATGTCAAACGATGAATATGATTGGTGAAGTAAAAAATTAGGTGTTTGTGTTAACGCATACCTCCCTCCCCAACAATATTTCTATCTATCAAAAACTCTCTAGGGAAGGGACCCCATAACCGAGCACTCTAAGTTTGAGGGTGTATATAGACGTATAAGTGTCCGATTAAGCCTTCGAAAAACCATCTATCGAATAGACGAAGAAGTTAAAAACATAAATATGTGAAATTTATAACTTGTTCATACCTAATGTGCATTGTGGAAAATAACATATACATAATGTGAAAAAATGTAACATTTGAACTAGTGACCGATAACTGTCCAATTTTAGAACCACTTGTTATCAATTTAATGCTTTATAAATGCTTATTTCGTTGGGATATGGTGCGCAGTAAATATTGTCAGCTGTGATCAATGTCACCTATCGCCGATCACATGGGAATGCATTCATTCTCGCCAGGTGTTTAATTGTGTTTAATTGTGTGGCAGAACTACTTGTGTTGGGACAGGCGATCAGCACGTGTTGGGGCAGATTTCATAATGGCTCGTGCAAAGCAGCCTGCCAACAGACCAGTTAGAAAAACGAGGAGTAAGCTGCAGAGGGGGGCGAAGTTCACAAATATCTCTTCTGATGAGGATAACATAGTCGACAAACAACCTCAAAAAACCACCACAGCGAATCCAAGGAAGAATCAGTCAAGAGCCAAAGCACAAAATTTTGCCTTCATCAATGCAGCGAATATACATAAGAAAAGAACAACTTCCAATAAAATGAGGCATCCGCCAAAAGGCAAAGAATTTTCTTTTCATGAGAATATCACAGCTGCCCAAGATCCTGAAATCAACCTTACTAATCCAACTGTGGAAGTAACTGGAAGTACTGCTATAACAAAGAAAGTATACATAAGAGGGCAATGGACAGAAGCTGACATGAAAGCAGCCTTAAGGGACGTGGAAGAAAATGGAATGTCCACGCGGCAAGCAGCAACTAAGTGGGGAATCCCTAGTACAAATGTGACTGATTGGTTGTATGGAAAAAGAACCAGTAAGAGGAAGGGACCTCCAACTGTTTTAACAGATGAAGAAGAGAAAGAAATTGTTACCTGGTGCCAAGATATGGCTGAACTTGGCCATGGTCTTGAAGTCATTCACCTAAAGGCCTATGTAGCGCACATGTGCCAATGCAGACCAAACCCATTCAAAGATGGCCTGCCAGGAAAGTCATGGTGGTATGGTTTTCGAAGACGTCATCCTGACTTGACAATAAGAACTGCAGAAGGCCTTGACCGAGATAGAGCAGTCATGTTAAGGCCAAGAATTGTTGCTGCTTTTTATGATAACTTGCAAAAAATGTATGCTGCAAATCAGTATGGGCCAGACAAAATATGGAACTGTGATGAAACTGGTGTTCAAGCAGCAGGGAATTGTGGCATGCGTGTCATTGCTAAGTTGGGATGTAGAAGTGTTCCACATATTATGTCAAAAAGTAGGGAATGGATTACCATATTATGTTGTGTTAATGCAGCAGGACAAAGCATTCGGATTTTATCTTTTCAAAGCAAAGAGACAATCAAGAACTATATAGTGGATGTGAACCGGAGCATGCATGGCAGCCCAACCACATGCTTGGATGACAAAAGAGTTGTTTATGAATTGGTTACATCATTTTGCAAGATCAGCCTGTGGGGTTTCACCAAAAATAGGCATCTTCTCATATTTGATGGTCATGGCAGCCATGTAGCTTTGGGCACAATCCAAGAGGCTAGAAATTTAGGCATTGACCTTCTGACTCTACCAGCACATACTAGCCATAAGCTTCAACCATTAGATGTTAGTGTGTTCTCTCCATTCAAGAACTACTTTAAAACAGTCAGGTCTAGATGGATGGCAAGGAACCCAGGTCTTGAAATAAGGAGGACAGAATTGGCAAAACTTGGCAGTCAAGCTTTCCAACTTGCACTTACACCTGAAAATATCAAGGCAGGTTTTCGAAGGACAGGTATATGGCCACTAGATCAAAATGCTCTTTCCAATGATATGAGGCCAAGTGAGGCCTTTGATGTTGAAGAAGATGAGGTGGCAGCTGTTGAAAACATATTGAGGATGGCGGGAGTGGAAGATGCAGATGTGCAACGTTGTTTAGAAGAACTTGCAAAAAATGTGGTAGGTAATGAGGAAAACCAAAAAACAAGGGAAGAGCATGTTGAGTCTACATGTTTTGGCATGCCTTCAGATTTTCACCTTAGTTCAAAGAACTCATGTGAGCCAAACACAAGAAGCTACAGAGATATTGATGATAGCATGAGCTTACCAACACAATTCAGTGCACCGAATGGATTAAAGAAGGGGCTGCTAACCTGGGCATGCAAATTGATTTCAACAATGAGGAAGTTTCAACTTCTATGCCATCTCCTCCCTCACCTCTTCCAAGCGAGGTGGTGCACTATTATGCTAACACATCGGAGTGGGGAGATCATGATGCAAATGGTTTAGATACAGGAAATTTTGAAGTCGATGACTTTTTAGCTACCAAGAGAACCAAGAGGTGATCTGCAACCAAGATGGGAACAACCAAGCATATAAACCAATAAGCAAATTCTTAAAATCGCCAATTGAGAAGGTTCACACCCATGTACGGCTAAATGACGATGCAATTAGAATTGGAAGGCAATCTCAAATACTTACCTCTGATGACTACTTGCATTTACTTCAAGAACAAGAGACAAGAAAAAAGAAATTGAAGATTTGAAGGCAAGGAAAAGGGAGCAGGCAAATGAAAGGAAAGCACAAAGGTTAATAGAAAAAGAAAAGAAGGGGCAACTTAAAATTGAAAGAGAACTGAAAAGGCAGAAAAAGGAAGAGGCACAGTTACAACGAAAAAGGAGAATGAGTTGAAAAAGGAGCAGGCCAAAATCTCCAAAGAGCATGATAAACGGATGAAGGAATGGCAACAACGACAAAAGGATTCTGACCGACAAAATAGGCGATTGAGTAGTCCCTCAAATCCCCTACCTGATCAACATCATATTTTGTTGAGCATGTATAACACATTCATGCCTGCTTTTTCTTCCATTTTTAAAAACCAATCTAGCTGCCCATCTTCTCCTACAAGCAATGTTACAAATTCTGGAATTTTAGATCAAGTGTTGTTTAGTCAGACTGGCCAACTTTCAGAAGCTAATGCAAATGTTCAGGGTACACCTCCTACCATGCTACCTACTGCAATTCAATCTGTGAATGCTACCACATCAGAGAATCACAACGAAGTGCAACCTCCACCATTTCCAGGATTTTGGCCAAACTATTAAGTGAAAAGTTGTACAAATTTTGGTTTACATAACCTTCTTAGTAAGCATTAGTAAATTTTGTCGAGCTTGTAAATTTTGTCGAGCAAGCAGTGAAGTAGATATTGATAAATGTTATATATGTAATCGAATGCCTTAGCAGCAGGCTGAAGTAGATATTGATAAATGTTATATATGTAATCGCATGCCTTAGCAGTCAAGTAGATATTGATAAATGTTATATATGTAATCGAATGCCTTAGCAGCAGGCTGAAGTAGATATTGATAAATGTTATATATGTAATCGAATGCCTTAGCAGCAGGCTGAAGTAGATGTTGATAAATGTTATATATGTAATCGAATGCCTTAGCAGCAGGCTGAAGTAGATATTGATAAATGTTATATATGTAAAACTTTTGGAACCCATCTTTACTGTAATTTTCTGGAGTAATGTATCTAATATTTTGAAATGGAAAACAATATGCTGTAATGGTATGTCAAAGAACTCGAGTTTATGCCATTCAATCTAACAATTGCACATAATATCAATAGGGGAAGGGACCCCATAACCGAGCACTCTAAGTTTGAGGGTGTGTATAGACATGTAAGTGCCCGATTAAGCCTTGAAAAACCATCAATCGGATAGACAAGGAATTTAAAAACATAAATATGTGAAATTTATAACTTGTTCATACCTAATGTGCATTGTGCATTGTGAAATTTACTACGCATCTTTATCTTCGCCACACCATTAACACTTCAGAATGAATGCATTCCCATGTGATCATAATAGGTGACAATAATCAGAAAAATTGAAATATTTATGTCGCACCATATTAACGAAATAAGCATTTATAAAGCATTAAATTGATAACAAGTGGTTCTAAAATTGGACAGTTATCGGTAAAACAGTTCAAATGTTACATTTTTTCACATTATGTATATGTTATTTTCCACAATGCACATTAGGTATGAACAAGTTATAAATTTCACATATTTATGTTTTTAACTTCTTCAATATTCGATTGATGATTTTTCGAAGGCTTAATAGGGCACTTATACGTCTATATACACCCTCAAACTTAGAGTGCTCGGTTATGGGGTCCCTTATTACATACAATATTCCAGAATATTACAGCAAAGAAAGGTTCCAAAAACAGCTAAAACACTCTCAATCATTGGACCCTGCTCGGTTATGGGGTCCCTTCCCCTATATCATTACCATATCTAAAATATTGTTTTCCATTTCAATATGTTAAATACAATATTCCAGAATATTACAACAAAGAAAACTTCTCGCTGTAATTTTATGAAATATTGTATCTAAAATATTGAATTCGGAATTGTGTTTATTATGGCATGTTTTGTGAAGTTCAGAGATTCTAAAAATATTAGTAATTTCTTTATTTGATATTAACATCTCATTCAATCTCAATTCTTTAAAATAGATCATTGCCTTAGCAAGGTCACACTCGACCTTACCTGCTTGAATGGAACTTTAATTCTGCGAAGGCGATGCATGGACATGTTAGTGCAGTGGGAATGCCGTCACTTTGCAATTGTTACTTTAGAAACCCATGAAACTCCTATCGAAGACGTGAAACATGTGCAGCTGCAAGGGAAAGACATTTTTGGTTGTGTGAGTGAGACAAAAATACAAATTTATTCAGTAGCAACTTACAAAA
Organism: Taxus wallichiana var. yunnanensis; assembly: GCA_018340775.1. Classification (NCBI taxonomy): domain Eukaryota; kingdom Viridiplantae; phylum Streptophyta; class Pinopsida; order Cupressales; family Taxaceae; genus Taxus; species Taxus wallichiana. Next base: position 332,729,231 of record CM031237.1, on the reverse strand, counting down.
TTCCTGCAGACAAATTAGTGTCAACAAATTAAAATTTCTTGTTAAAAAGATAGTTCAAAGAAGAAGTATTGTCAAATTCCCAAAATATAATGTGTTTAAAAACACATTTTTGCATACTGTTTTTTTACCGAGATAGCGCCAGGCTCATTTTTGATGCTTCCATGAGAGCCACCGCCACGAGATGACTCTCGTGAGCTCGTTGGGGTGCAGAGTTTATATGTTTAAGAGATCACACACCAATGGGAAAAGTTGCAAGCAAACCGGTCCAATCTGCAGCCGTAGTCTCCGATGACTCAATCAAAAGATGTTTATGACTGTTTTAGAAAATGAAGGAGCAAAGGTAAGATCCCGCAAACAACCTTCACACAATCAGATCTTAAAAATGATGGTCACCATTCATATTTCCACAATAAGATTGAAGACATGAAATAGTGAGAATAAAGAAGGGCAAATAAACATTTTGCGCACAAACCCGATTATATTGTATCTTGTTCATGTCAAGATTTATTTATTTTCACAATAAGTGACCTATAGATTACATGATCGGCAAACAAATCTCCTTTCCAGATAATTATCGCTCCCATGAAGTTTTGCCCCAAATATAAAAAAAAGCCGTAACGGATCTGGATGTGAACTCATGAGTGCTCATGACGATTCTTAACCCTATAAAGGGTTTGCCCATAGGACGTAATGTCGAGAAAATGTATGCTCCATTAATTTCCTAAAAGTTTGAACGCTCGAAGCTTTATGGTAATAAAGATAAAGACTATTAACAAGATATGTTCCCGAGCGTAGAACATAAAGATCGAGTAATTTAAAAATTTCATTAATGATCAAAAGAAGATAATCATTTTGGAACCCTCAAATTCAAAGAAATTTGAAAGTGATTTTAAGGCGTTAAATGGTAAACCGATACCATTTCAGAAAGGCCCTAGGGAACCTTTTTTCAATCAATTTTGTTAATAAATCGATCTATAATATTAAAACAAGCCTTTGTTGCAAATCTCCGATAGGGAAATACCGCTCTCCTCAGAGAGAAAAACATCCCACGCCTAACAAATCTATCATCCATGAATGAAAATTTTGGAATAAATATAGCCAAGTATATAAATGTGCAACTATTCTCGCTCTTCCATGCCATTTGCTAGTAAAATTTAACAAATCAACTATTACGGCTATTTTCCAAAGATTAAATCAACTTCATTTTAGAAAAAAAACAAAGATGAGGACTAAAGTGAAAAACTCGACATCGATTAACAAAACTAAAATGGGAGGATTAGAGTCCAAATAACTAAAAATAACTCCAAATCCTCATTCGCCTCCATGATGATATTTTGGAGGATCGCGCAAATAAAAATAAAAGCGAATTTTACCGGCACAAATAAAGAACAACATAAATATACCTTAAGCATCCACCGCACGGCCCCGCACCGAGCGACTCGCAGAGCATTCTTCTCGAAATATTTTCCCTCCGCCGCCATTCCACCTCCAGAGCAAAAAAGCCCCAAAACCAAAGATGGATACCACATTTTCATGCATATCGGAAGCGTAAAATCGAAGATTACCTCTTGAATGACATAACAAATCGAATCTAACCCATTGGGCACCACAATGGATTCTCAATTTCAGAGAGAAAGTTGTGCTTTACAAGAGAGTCGAAATTTAAGCTAGGCCTAAGTCCACTTCAAAGCAAGAAAACAAGACACTGTTTTCACCCGCCATTTCATCCACCATTCCAGGCGCCATCTTCTCCTTGCAACACGGATAACTACGCATTCAACCACTTCTGCCACACCATTAAGCACCTGGCGAGAATGAATGCATTCCCATGTGATCGGCGATAGGTGACATTGATCACAGCTGCCAATATTTACTGCGCACCATATCCCAACGAAATAAGCATTTATAAAGCATTAAATTGATAACAAGTGGTTCTAAAATTGGACAGTTATCGGTCACTAGTTCAAATGTTACATTTTTTCACATTATGTATATGTTATTTTCCACAATGCACATTAGGTATGAACAAGTTATAAATTTCACATATTTATGTTTATTTTATAAAGGCTGTAGGCGTGGAGGAAGGCTAAAATCTAGGTAGAACAAATCTATATGATGGGAAATACTAGCAGTTGCAATTGAAAGCAGCAATGGAATGCCAAGAGATGGAAATATATTAATAATAATATTATTTTAAATGTGAATTATGTGTCATGATTTCAGCCATCATATTGTTCTCATTGTATTGATGCCTTTGATGCCATTATATTATAAAAATACAAGGGTCAAAAGGTATGTGATGGGAAGTGAAATAACATTAGAACCTCATGACAAGTAAGAGGTCTAGTGATATGCCCTTGGTCAACGTATTAAATAAAAGGAAAATTCTAAATTATGATGTGGTCTAAAAAATCAGGCATGCTTTATAGTCATTAACGAGATTGCTAGCCCATATGACCATACACTACTCATGTTTTGGAGCTTAGTTGTAAAGTGCATACTAACAATGGTTAACTTATAGGGAAAGGGTTGGTTTTTCTGAGGAAACCTGAGTTCGAATTGGAGTGAGAAGGTCATTCTTCCCTTAGTAACTCACGAGCCCATGTAGTGCATCTTGTGTGACGACTTCCTTAATCCAAAATATGTGCAACTAAATTATATTCTCTTGTTTGATATTGTAAGCTAATGTCTGGGCATAAAACCACGAGGTCGATTACCTTTAGATGATATGTTCCATCATCCAATTTTTAGGTGGGTTAACGTCAAGGCTATGTTTAGTATTGGTGTTAGTCAATTTTTATTTCTAAGTGAGGATGATAACAATCTTCGAGTCGTCTTTTACATGGACTTTAGCCAAAATTGTAAGTAGCTGACTAGCTTGAGGTTTGTGAACAAAGAAAGGTATTAATCATAATACTTTGGTGTTTGAAGGGCAAAAGATAGGTTCCCGGTTGGGTTCTCAAATATAGGGATCCAATCTAAGTCCAAACACACGATGTAGATACAAAGGTGCTCATGGAGCATTTGTGTCGTAATTCTAGAGAATAATGACCCTAACCCTAGGATAGTTATAGGTTTTCAAGGCCTACAACTAAGATAAAGATAGATATCCTACTAAGATTCAAAATAAGAGTAACCAAGGGGTGGATAAAGCCAAGGGCGAAGTATAATAAGACAATGCTATATATCAAAGAAAACTTACATCTACTCAATTCTATTGTAATGTATGACTAACATACAACATACACATGCAAGATAAAAGACTAAAAAAGTTTAGAAATGCTTACATATGGCATGTGTGTGACGTATGAACATACTCCTCCCGTAGACAATAAACTGAGAGAGAATCACTATGGGTGGAGAAGGAAAACACAACAAGAAGATCTCCAATCCTAACTACGGTGACTCAAAATAAGTGCGAGATAGTGCGAAGTGTGTGAGCAAGGGTAATTTCTCTGTTGTGCAAGTGTTGATAAGTGGCGGTTTTTACAAGAAGAAAGGTCAAGTATCTATGGTGTCGGCCTTGGGGGGAACCCTAAGGTCAAAAGGTGTAAAGCATGAGGAATGGGGGCAAGAAGGTAAATGAAGGTGAGTGACAATAGTCTAGAGTGATCGAAAACAAGGATAATAATGTGCAATAAGTAGAAATAGAAGTAACAAGGTAGCCGTATTGGAAGGTGTGGTTGGATCACCTCTTTTACGGGAGAGCTAATACATAATGGGACAAGTGAAAATAATGGTGCAATGTGTGAGCAAAGGGAAAAGCTGAGGTGAAGGTAGGGTAACTAAGGTGAAATAACAATATCTCTCGAGCAAGGTACTATATTAGAGCAAGGTACCCAAACAATAGCAACTTGCATTCATAAGATTATTAGTCTTGAAACAATTCGTACAATCCAAGGAGGAACTGATACAAGTGAGCCTTCCCAATGTGTATCATTCCATTTATAAGACAAATGACTTGTGGTTGTCAATCCACAACCACTGACACCTGAACATAACCAAAAAGAGTTATTACAAACTAAAATATGTAATGACATTGATAACAATAACAATACTAATATGTCGGTCTACATTTAGAGGGTGAAAGTTCATGAATTTTTTTCAACAAGTAGCTTTCAAGGCTTTTTAAAAAAGGGGCATTAATGCTTTATAGAAAGGGTATGGCATTCAAGACTTTTTATTAAGAGGGGGCTTTCATACTTTATTATGAAATTAAGGCATTTGGGTGTTATATATAGTGTTGGACATAGGGTATTTTTCGGGGCTTGAGGTGGAGGGACATGGTAACTTTGCAATACTTCATTAACATTCTCAATATAAATTTTATTCGTACTTTTGCATGTCTTCTTCTCTAAAAGTAAGTAAGAAATCACTAGGTATTCCAATAATCACTTTGTAATCTTTGTATATTTTCCATTGCTTTGAAGAATAAAAATAGGTGTTTTTACGTGGTTGGCGGGCATGATTAAGATAGTACACTTTTATGGGCAACATCTATGCAATGTTGTAGCTATTAAGCAATGCAAACTATAAGAAGTAAGCTCGGTGCATACGTAATCTTTCAAGTTTTGGGTTTCATATTGGAAAGGAAGTGGAATTTGTTATATACGAGTATTCCCTCGAAACTTGTTGTACTATGTTGTTATTTTTAGCTTGAAGGTGACTTGATCATGTTATAGATGACCTTATTCATCGTGGTTTTGTATGAGTCTTTGAACATGGAAAAGAGATGGAATAAGTCTCCTAAACTTTTTGTTTTCAGATTTCTACTGCAACATGATGTATTGTTGAATATTGTGTTTCAGTGTTATTCTTTTTGAGATCTTGTGTAATTTCAGATGTTTCCAAAAAACATGATGATTGTTTCATTAGACTCAGTTGGATGTAGTCATTATGTACTTCTATCAAATTACCTGAATTATATATGAAAAGAACATTGCTTTGAAGTATCTCTTCTTGAGTTGTCCAAATGTGTGACACTGACATCCAAAGAGTGTTTGAATAATTCATACTTGTTCTAAACTTGATTTGAGAGGAGAATGCAATCAGTTGTATCAAGACCCCTATAATAACTCAGTTACATTTGATAAGCCGTTACATGATCTTGTTATGCTTCCTAAATTGACTGTTGTCTCCATGGATAGTAAGCCTCAGTTCTATTTGGGTGAATTGTGTTAACAAAGAAGCATCATTTTTCCACGTATTCATGTTTGAACATACCTTGAATACTTTTATGTGTTAAGTTTGTGATAACCTGTTTCAAATAAGGTTTTTATAACTCAACCTTGAAAGTAAAATGCTATTAGATAAAACAATTTAGTGGGAAATTGTAACATCTTCTCTATATAGCATTGTTGTCTTTATACTAAGCTCCTTAGATCCCCCTATATATGCAGTTGTGTACCTGTATATACAACGGTGTATGCAGCAATAGTACCTACATATGCAGCTGTATACCTGTATATGTAGATGTATATGCAGCGATAGTACCTATATATGCAGCTGTGTAGTGATCCCCCTACTGTATAGTATAGTTGTATAATAATTGTATGGCATATGAAGCAATTATAAACCTCATGTTTTACTTGTATAGTACAGCTATGTAGTAGGCCTTTCATCTGTTTCCTCAAGGGCACAAGCCAATGCAATATGAAGTATGGCCACCATTTCTTCCTCAATGTTGGGATTTCCGTGTACCATTCCTAAACTGTTGCATCCGATGTTATCTTCATTCGCTTGCACCAGTCCAAGGGTGATCTGTTTGGACCCATGTTTGTTGTTGCAAAACACACAACAATGTTGAACATTAAAAGTTTCTCTTCAATGTATGTTTAAGTTTACTATCTTTTTTTTAATAAATACAATTTCCCAATGCGATTGTTTACATATATGCAATTTTGAATTCAACATTGAGGCTCAAAATAATACAGCTACATGGATTCACAGGATTCAAAACTTATTAAAGGTTCTGCAACCAAAGTTGGGAAGATGTTTTAATTGTAGAGGAAACTCTATTGGTGACCATCATCATCTCAAGACTATGAGTGCCAGTGGGAGGCTCACTAACTACTATTTCCAATAAAGACTTTCTCAACGTTAACAATATTCCAAAAGACAATAAGAGTCCATTCATGCTTTGCTAAGATATTGCCTCTAATGAACCGTTAATCATTAAGAACACATACATTCCAAATAAATATTCCATTGTAAAATGATTCTAAGAGGCAATAGATGTAAATTCAAACTCAATAGTGATAGTTTTTGTGAACTAATATTGATCCACTTATTGAGAAAACATTTATTTATCTAGTTGTATGAATTTATAAATATTTTGAACTAATGAAAAGAACATTAAGCTTATTTTTTGGAATCTCAAGATTCCTTTTTTGGGCATGTTACGTCAACTTGTGATGATATGAACTAGTTCATTTTGTTTATGGCAATGGATAAATTCTTCACGGAACTTGATTTATTTTAATTGCTCCCTTACTTTTGCTAAGCCATATTTCAATTTAGTTAGTTGTGTTGCATGTAATATATCTCATTTGAGGTTTTCTTTTATTATGAATTCAACAATGACTTTGAATCAATGACTTGGCATTATCCTCATTCATTCTAATTTCATGTATTAAATTAAATTCAATGCTTTGTGTAAATGAGTTTACATCCATTGAAATTATTTTATTTTATTTTATTTTATATGTAAATGAGTTTTTTTAAAAAATGGGTATTTATACAGACATATAATAATAAAGAGTCCATGACTAATAATTGATAAGTGCTAATATAAAAATAGACTTATCTAAGCAATTATACTTGATAATCTTCCCAATTTATCTATCGTTGTCTATTTGAAAGACTCAAAAAGTGCAAGAGGAGTGTGGTCACAAAATTAAATTATAGTCTCTTATTGACTAAGGAAATCTCAATTAGAATATTATTAATTAGGAAATATTGAGATGCAAAGGGAACATCCGATTTTTTCAGTAACTAAGATTGAGTATTCTTTTCATCTTAAATAATATTGTTATTAAAGAATAACATTAAGGTAATTGGTAATAGGTCTTGAATGTCTTCAAACTCACTTTATATAGAAAAGATATATTATAAAACTAATATGTGAGTGAGAAAGATGATATATATTCTATTTGACATATAGGGGTAGAGATAACAAGGGTAAATAAAATTGTAATGGAAAAATGGGTAAGTGAGGTACATGGAAAAATAGGGGTATTTTTTTAATAATATAACGAGAGGGGTATTATCAATTAAATAAGTAGAGGTAAAAATTAAAATCAAGGGTATTATTTAATAACCTCCGAACGCACGTGCTATACCATACTTTTACTAGGTGAAACCCTGTGCACACAACACAATATTAAGCATCCAGGAGGACACATGTCACCATTACGCCACACTCAAAGTAGATGGACTTCGGTGGATGTCAAGGCCCAGAATCAACTCGGTTCAATAAGGGCATCGGGTCCACAAGGTCGGTGAAGTCAACAAGATACATAACAACATTCTATGGGGCCAAATATTTTAAGTCCGCCCAAGATAGAATTTTTGACGCCAAGTAATAAGCTAATCAAAAGCAAGCACAAAGTAGGGAGACTGACATGGGATACACGTGGTGCTTGCTCATTGGTCAAAACTTGGTAGCAGGCAAAAGAGGTCGATCAAAAGACCGACATGCGAAGCAAACGTGGAGCTTTCTTATTGGTTCGTATTTCACAGCTTATCAACCATGGGGATTTCAATGATTTGACATTGGGAGGATGCATAGTAAAAGATCAATGATCAAGGCGGGGTAAATGTGTCACCATTCCGGTGACCTTTTAGGTGATGGGCTCCCATAGATGTAAAGTCGCCAGAATGAGATGGGTTTTAAAGAGTTTTGGGTCTCTTTGGGCCCCCGCAATGAATTAGAAAAGAACACGTAGGTAAAAGCACAACCCATGACTAATGAAATATTGACACATGGAAAAGGAAAAAGTAGGTAGCACGTAAGAAAAATTAATTCCCAAACCAATCAAATGTTGCCACGTGTCACATTTCTATGCTTCCTGATATGCAAAACTTCAAGTGGCCATATCTTTCGATCCATAAATCTAAATCTAGCAAAATTTATATCATTGGAAAGGTCTCCTCAAGCCCTTCCTTGATTTGATGTAACTAGGTTTGAGTTTTACTAGTGGTTAGTGGGTCAAAATGTAAAACATGGATTATGAGGGAGAAAAGAGTAGTTCTAGGCATGCAATTGATCAAATAAGATGGCTCAACCAATTTAATTGATGAAGTATGGGGGTTTTCCTTCTTCTATAAGGCAAAAAAAAGACTTGGGTGACACATTAGACATGTTGTGTTGTAGGGAAAGATAGATCTTCATTAAATGAACAGATCAAATATGATCTTTTTCTCTCTTTTCCCTCTTCCTTGTTCTATATAATGTAAAATCTTTCATTTTAAGAAATGAGGGAGTTCTTATGTTAGAACGACACCATGCCAAAATGGTGGCTAACTTCTCATAAGTTCTAGACCTTGAATTTGGTCTCTGCAATGTATTTCTCACCTTCTGCCATGAATGTAATAGAATTGTGCATATTTTAAGTAATATAAAATATGTTTTGTGGCACGTCTATCTGCCCTAACTAGTTTTATTTTTAACTTTTCATTTCTACTTATCTCGACATGTTGTGCATATTTATTTACTTGTAGTTTCCATTTTTGTTGTGTTGTAAATGCATGGGTGAGTTAGTATACATGGTTCTTGAATTGTGGCACGTTTTTCTTCCCTTTCTCCCATGTTTTCTCTCTTTCCTTTCCCTTATGGAGAGCTCAACCCCTTTTTTTGGTGTTATCACTGCCATTTTAGCTAGTGTTGTCATTGATGTGAAAGGTGCATGCACATTAATGAAAAATTAGTATTATTAGGAGCGTAAGAGGATGCTTGTAGTGGTATTTATATGATCATCCAAGTAATGACAAGGTTGCAAGAGTACAGAAGGTGAGAATGGCTTAGTCAATAAGGCATAATCATGAGGCATAGTCATCATAGGTGATGGCTCATGAAGAATAAGAGATGCATGGAGGCTTGAGAAACATAGTAGATTTTTTTAGATCATGAGGAGAGTGTGTTGAAACACTCATATAGGTCTCGGGAGGTGAATGCAATGTGAGAGTAGGGTTTGTAGGTCTTCATCTAGACCTAGTCTAGGTATTTGATGGCCTAATGATGCATGAAGGATAGGTGAAAAGGTTTGTGGGCCTATGAGGGCATTCAAAGGTGTGAGACATGATGTATCTATGTTGTTATGTCATTTTAAAGTGATTTGAAGTAAAGGTATGGTGTTTATTTATTATGTCTAGACTTAAACTAGACCTATTTCTATGACCTAGCTAGGAAAGTCATGGTGGCTGAGATGAGAATGGTCGGGTGAGCATTGAAGAAGTTGAGAGAGGTTTTTATGGTATTGTGGGAAAAATTTTAGGTCAGTATGAAAAGATTTTGTAAGATATGAAGTTTTTAGCTATATCGAGCTCAAGAAAGTGACTTTTTAGCACAAAGTGAAAAGTTTTGTATTGGTTCACAAGTGTAAAGTCTGCATAGGACCCTAATCATTTCAAGTATGTTGAGGCATAGAGTTAAGAATATTTTAGAAGTGAAATAAAGTTAAATAAGGCCCTAAGATTTATGAATGATTGCTAAGAAGCCAACAAGGTCAAAAACCCTAGATAAACGGTAGTTCATGAGTGATAGGAGAAATATTTTTGGTATGAGCATAAAATGTATTAGATCATCAAATGTGATGATTAGAGGATGGAGAGGACTTTTCCATATTTCAAATGATGGTGGTTTGAGGTCTTGATTGTAGGTGGAGCCCACTCAAATTTGTTTGTTGCAAGGAAAGATTGATTTTCTCTCGGGTTTTCCATCTGAACTATGATATAAACTTTTGTTATGAGAATATGGAGAAATTAGCTACATTTTTAAATTTTTTTCAAATCTTGGTGAAGTCATTTGAAGGTCGCATAGGTAAAAATATGAAGACTGGTTTTTTGGGCTAACATACAATTTGTAGTCGTCATGGAGGAAGAAGGTTCTTGGGCATGTGTGGCCTAATTTGATGAGTCTAATGAATATGGAGGTGTTGTACACATCCAATATGACATGATGCATGTTTTGGTTGAGCTCTACAAGTTAGTTTTGGTGGAAAGGTTAAGGTTACAAGTTGACCTACTTGAGTAAGTTTGAGAACAATATATGTACTTTGATGAAATTGGTCTGAAAGACCAATATATTGGATTGTTTCATGATGTCTATCCATTGGAGAGTGATGTGGGGTCAAAAAAATCCTATTAAATTCATTTATAGGTCTTAAAAGTGTCGAGTAAGTGTGTGAGAAGATCCTACTTCTAAGATTAGTTCTGCGTAGTTCATGTTTGTTTGAGGGAAAAGTTGTTCGACAATGAGACGAGTCATGATATATAAAGTGGTTAGAAGTGTTTCTTTTTTCAATGTATTTATAATTAGTGGTTTCATGCCATGGTTGAGGTGTTGGATTGAATCTTAGTCTTCATATTTAAAGGTTAGTTTGCTTTGGAGGTACCCAGATTGAGTAGAAAATAGTCCTACTTGGTGGTGACTTGGAGAAATTGAATGATGCAAAAGTTCCTGAGCTTATGGGAGATGTTGAGATGATGTATCTAACATGTGTTAATATTTTTAGTCTTGTAAAATTTGGTTGATTCCCTTGGAGTCCATGGAGCGCTTGGTGGAGATGAAACTAGCCTTTTATGCCTAGTTATGCATGTTGAGTGTTTTGGGCTATTGCCGACCTACTTGGTCATTTCATGTGAATTTATATAAGTGTGTAAGAATGTTTTTATGTTGGTATGATTGAACTTAATGGTCATGTATGACCTATAATTGTTTATGAGTTTAGTCATGTATATAAGGTCATTATATTTGCTCATTTGAGCTAGTGTGTGTGGAAGGAAGGTGTGAGCCAAGAGAGAGTTTGTAAGAGTTATGATGGCATAATGATATAAATTAAAGAAGGCATGAAGTATTTATAAAGATGAAATAATAGAGAAGTAAGTTTAGAATACCTAATTAACCTATGAAGAAGTAAGATTGAACGAAGTAAGAGAGAGTGTGTTTGAAGAGGGTTTTGAGGTGTGTTTGCTGAAATTGTGATCACTATCTGTTGTGGGATCAACTATACATTAGTGGTCTTCATATTCAGGTGGTTAAGTTTGTGCTTGATTTATTTAGGGGTTGTATCCTCCTTGTATGGTTGGTGCCTTGATAAATATAGGTTGATACTCCTTGTGGGCTTAGTGCCTCACTAAACAAATATTATGTGATGTGTCATATTCTTACAAGTATTTTAGATTATGTAATAAATTCAAGAGTTTTCAGTGGGTTTTATTTCCCTTGAGGGTTTTCTACTCATAATTAGTGTCTTTTTTACTCTCTCATTCATGTTTATTGTTGATCATGCTTAATATGTTCTCAATGATTAATGAATGTTAATTTGATGCTTTGAATGGTATATGCAACTTAAAGGAATTAATTAAAGGTTTTGAGGGAATGATTCACCCCCAGTCCATTGTGATTCTAATAATTAATATCACAGCTGGTCCCTTTGAATAAGTTTAATTACTTCAAGGAGATCCTTTGAAGCACTAAAATGGTGAGTTAGTAGAGTGACACTTCTACCAATAAATCTCCCTTATTTGATGGATCAAACTATGCCTTTTGGAGCACCAGGATGAGGACTCACATCATATCCTTAAGGTTTTATATTTGGTATTCTATGATTGATGGGTATATTGTTCCTCGGACTCCTCCAACCAACACCACATGCAAGAAGGCTAGTAATGAAAACTCTAAGACAATGAATGCAATTATGGTTGGACTAGCTACATCAAAACTTATTAAGATCACGTATTGTACATCAACTAAAGCCATTTGGGAGAAATTTTTGGTCATCTATGAAGGAGATTCCAAGGTGACGATGACAAAGCTCCAAAATTTCAGAAACTAGTTTGAGAGCCTAAGGATGAAGGAATAAGAGTCTATTGCAGCCTATCTACTCATAATTGATCAAGTAGTCAACACTATCAGAAGATTAGGTGAAGAAGTGAAAGAAGAAGTAGTGGTGCAAAAGGTGTTGAGAACCCTTACTCCCAAGTTTGATCCTAAAGTGTCTATTATTGAGGAATCCAAAGATTTGAAGGTCATATTGATGGATGAGCTACATGACATCTTGACTACATATGAGATGAGGATCATTGATTCTAAACCTATCAAGAAGGATGATGATGCTACTCTTGAAATTGATGATGATGAACTAATTTCCATGTTTGCTAGAAGATTGAAACCTGGTTTAGGTAAGTACAAAGGAAAGTTTCCTTTTAAATGCTTTAACTATAGTGAAATAGGTGACTTTGCCAAAAGTTCCCTCATAAGCACAAAGATTGTGATGTGCCAAAATCCCGATATTGTGTTTGTTAAAATAATAATGATAATAATAAATATAATAATAAATCAATAAATAAATTATTATGAAGCCATTTCCAAATTGAGATAAGTTTCTTCCTACTTTGGTCGTATATTGTGAATGAGAAAAGAAATTAAATAAAGGAAAAAGGATCAAAATCCAAAATAGATAATGAAGTCCAACGAAACTATATATAGCGCAAAGAGCAAAGGGACTACCCCAACAAAACAAAACCGAAAGAATGAAACACAAAAAGCCCAAAAAAGCTAACAAAGACAAACACCGCAGAAAAGCAAAGCAAAAAGAAAAAAAAACAACAATATTTACAAAGAAAAGCAGCAGAAGCACCCACAATTACTTCTTGGCAGCTTTGTCAATGCTGGATTTGATATTCTGCCAAGATTTGAACATCCCCAAAGTCGTCATGTGGGCAGAGTCAGTTATATCCAGCTGATCAATGGTCCTTTTGCTTTCCTTATCAGTGCCCCAAAGCGATGCCGGAACCCCGCTGAGATTGGAAACACTGCGGACATGTTGTTCAATGAACTCTTCAATTGCACTAAAAATGGCCATACTATAGTCATGGCGAGTTTTGGCCTTCCCTAAACGGGAGTCTAAAGAGTTCAGTTTCTTGTATATATCTTCCATCTGGCTATTATCCATAGCCCCCTCCTCCTCCTTCTTCCTCTTGCCTTTCTGTTTTGCCAAGTTTTTAACCTCCTCCTTCAACAGCTTCATGTCAGCCTCTAAGGCTTCCAGCCTTTTTGCAGAGCTCTCCATATGTGCATCCTGAGAACTAGCACTGCTGATATGCAAGAGGTTGTGGGAAATTTCAAGCTCTTGAGGACCCTTCTCCACAGCAGGGGTATCAAGGTTCAGTCTCCTAGAAGACCTGGTAACAGGTCTGGTCGAAGTGGAAGCGAAGGGGGTGGGAGCAGCGGTGGTGGGAATGGAAGATGGAGCCCGGAAGACCAGCAGAGGGGTAACAACAGCAGTGGCGGGGACAGGATGTGGAGAAATGGGGCTAGCGGCCGCTGAACCGGGAAGAGGGGGAAAAGAGCCAGGGGAGGAAGGAAGACCAGGAGACCGGAGGAGACAAAGCTTATGCAGCAAGAAAATAAGCCCCTGGTGCAAAGGAACCGCATGGGCATGTTTTTGAAACTCCAAAATGGAGCGCTCCAGAGAGTTAAGCAAATAATGGGGAAAACATACCGTGTGATTCCTATGAAAATGGTTGAGGAAGACAAGATGCTTAGCAGGCACTATTACGAACCTTCCTCCAAAGAAATGAAGCGCACCATCATCCGGGTTACCTCATCATAAGGCGAAGGGATCGAGTTTACCAGCAGGCCCGCCGTGACAAAGACCAACTTCTCTGATCCCTCCACGAATCTCCTCTCCTCAGCTTCTCTGTCGACCCTTTTATTAAAAAAATGGTATCCCTCCATGCCCAGGCCAGTCGCCTCAAGCAATTAACTCCTCGTTGACCGAAATCTTCTACCCCCCATAATCCACTATTCGATCCTTCCAATCCTTTGCAAAACACACAGAAATGCTTTGATCGTGGCCTTGAACCTTCTCCATAAAGTTGGTAATGCCTCCCTGGCTGAGTATACTCCAAAGCTCCGCATTATCCTTCCAATCTGGATCCGCGCTGGGCTCAATCTAGCAAGGGGGCCCCCATCATCACTGTGCTTAACTACTTGTAACAAATATTAGAATCCTTGATAGCTCTAATGCCAGTCCGCCTACCACTATTACAATCCGCGCAGTGAAAATACTGAGTAGAATAGCCGTTGCAATTCCCACGAATAGCCGCGTGACTGCTGATCTGGACCTGTGGAAGCTCACTTGTGGGAACTACGGCCCTTTTGCTAACCCACTCCCTATCATCATTGACATCATTATTGTTTTTGGGATCCGTGGAGTCATATAACCAGATTGTATAGAGCATAATGTTGCCCGCATGCGTGCCTTTCTTTTCTATATTACTCCACTTGAACTTATCCATATACTTCATACTATCTTGATTGTTCGACAAGATTTGCAAAAGCTTAGTTTTAAAGACAACACGTGTGGGCGTTTTATTAACCCACTCCCAATAATCATATCCCAATTCAAGAATTTGCATGTGTATAGATATCCACTTGAATGCTGCTTTGAAGCTGTTTAGGAATGCTATTATTATCCCAAACAATATGGTTAACATTAATGCCATAATTAGCCAATGCATCTGCCAATTTATTACCCTCCCGATAAGTATGCATGATCCTAATGTTATTGAAGGTTTGGCATATACTAATGGATTCTAAGATAAAATCTTTGATGTTCCAACTTGGAGGTGAGCAATTTTTAAGATGGTTAATGATATTCAAGGAGTCCCCTTCAAGAATGAGGTTTCGGATATTATGAGTCTGGGAAATTCTCAGGCCCCATAAAGCAGATAATGCTTCGGCAAAATGATTTGTTTGAACACCCATTTTCCCAGCATACGCAGCAATCAGACTACCTTTATGATCCCGGATCACTCCCCCCGCCGCAATCCCAGGGTTACCCTTAGAAGCCCCATCAAAGTTCAACTTATACCAGTTAAAATCAGGAGGATGCCATTTAATCAAAGATCTGTCAATACTACTGCCGGCATTGTTACGGCTATTGACAGCTCCAATCTACCAGTTAGATAAGATATACTCTTCATTTTCTAGGATAGCTCTTGTTCTTGGGGGGTTTAAATCTAGCAATATTCTCTTTGATATCATTAGAAATTTTATCAGTACTGAGTTTGTAGTTTTGTTTCTTATTTCTAAAGACAATATCATTTCTATCTTTCCATATCCTCCAAATAATATGAGGGATAACCAGCTTCCAGATCCTTCTGACAACACAATGCCTATAGGGTGGGTTCCATTGAGTCCATAGCTGATTTAAATCCTTCGGCACCACCCAGAGAGCTTCAAATTTGGAGAGGGAAAAACTCCATATTCTGGTAGCATATTCACAATGAATAAACAGATGACTGATATCCTCAGAGTCTTTTTTACAAAGATGACATCTATTAGGCATTATAAAGCCTCTTCTCATCAGGTTGTCAATGGTAAGAATCCTGCCTCTAATAGCCAGCCAAAGGAAGAAATTTATTTTAGGAGTTAATTCAGCCATCCAAATCTTGTTCCAGTTGAACTCTGTTTGACTACTGTGGAAGAAAGCATTGTATCCAATTTTGACTGAGTAGTCCCCATCAATGGAATTATTCCAGATCAGCTCATCCTTGGTATCCAGTTGACTTAAGGGGATAAGATCTAGCTGATCTTGAAGGGAGGAAGTAATCTGTATCAGATCATCTCTCTCAACAGAAAGTTTTTTCCATTTCTTGTTGTTGCCATTTCCCTCAATATAATCCTTGATTTTACTACCATACTTGCTTACAAGACTATCCTTAACTTTCCCAAATCTGTCCATGAGATTGCCATTAAACCAGTTATCCTCCCAGAAATTTATATCCCAACCATCACCCACTTTCCATTTACTGCCCTGCTTTATGAAATTTCTGCTCTTAACCAGATTGTTCCAAAAAATGGAACCATAGGGGAGGTGCTCATCTTGCAGGAAAGAGTAGACAGTTTGCTGATTTAGGTATTTAACTTTGATTAAATCTATCCAGGGTTGTTTCTCTGAAAGCATTCTCCAGCCCATTTTCGCAATGAGAGCCTCATTCATTTTCTCGATGTCTTTTATACCCAATCCTCCCATAGACTTCGGGGTACAAACCTTATCCCAAGAAACTAAGTGAAATTTAAACTTCTCTTCCATGCCCTGCCATAAGAATTTTTTTTGAATCCTCTCAATCTTTTCTCTGAAGGAAGAGGGGATCTTGTAGAGTGACATGACATAAATGGGCAGATTTTGAAGAGTACTTTTTATGAGCAGGCACTTACCAGCACTAGATAAAATGGCTCCTTTCCAACCAGCCATTTTTTTTGAAATCTCTCCAATAAATCATCCCACACCTTGCTAGAGACTTTTTTAGTGCCGAGAGGAAGGCCCAAGTAAGTGGCTGGAAGTGCACTTATTTTACAGCCCAAAATTTTAGCAATTTTAAGTTGTCTATCTTCAGGAGTGTTGAAGAAAAAAATGGAGCTTTTATCATAATTAATCACTTGCCCAGAAGCAGACTCGTAAAGCTGCAGAATAGCCTTGGTAGCCTTGGCTTCTATGATGGAAGCCAAAAGAAGGAGGATAGTATCATCCGCAAATTGCTGATGTGAGACAGCTTGGCAGATGGAAGTGGGCTTTGAGCCTTTCAAAAGCCCATCATTGACAACTTTGCCAATTATTCTACTAAGGCTATCAGCCATAAGAATGAAGAGCAGTGGGGAGATAGGGTCCCCTTGCCTTAGCCCTCTGCTGCTAGTGAAAAAACCCACAGGCTCACCATTAACCACCACTGAAAATCTGACAGTAGAGATACAAGCCTTAATAATTTTTCTAAATTTTTCCGGAAAACCAAATTTAGTTAAGACTTTGTCAAGAAAAACCCAAGAAACCTTGTCAAAGGCTTTATTCATATCAAGCTTTAGAGCCATATTTGCTTTTTTATTATTCTCCATAGAATGTATGGTCTCATGAACCATAATAACACCATCTTGAATAATCCTGCCTTTGATGAATCCACTATCTTTGCCTTGAGATTAAATCATTCATGATGAGCTGAAGCCTAGTAGCAATAATTTTGGTAAAAATTCTATAAATGGCGTTCACAAGGCTGATGGGTCTGAAGTCTTTGAAGTCTTTAGCATCCATTTTTTTTGGTGCCAGCACAATGTGAGTGTTGTTCAGCTCTTTCAAAAGATTTCCAGTTCTGTAGAATTCATTCACCACTCTGAGAAGGTCCTCCGAACAAATTTCCCAAAATTTCTGGAAAAAATTAATGGAGAAACCATCCGGACCTGGAGCCTTATCACCTTCCAAAGCAAAAACAACCTTTATAGCTCTTCAAGCGTGACAGCTTTGGTGATATTTCTAAATCTCTATTCCTCAATTTTATCCTGGGGAATAGCCTCCAACATAAAAGAAATAGCCTCAGTATTGATGACATTCCTCTCCTCAAGAAGTTTTTTATAGAAATCCATAGCTTCTTCCTTGATGCCTTTGGGATCTTTTATAATATTTCCGTTACTTTTAGCCACTTCCAGGATCCTATTACAGGCTCTGTGCTTCAAAGTGGTCATGTGAAAGAACTTCATATTCCTATCTCCCTCTTTAAGCCAGATAGCTCTAGACTTAAGTCTCCATAACGACTCTTCTCTGCTGCAAATCGTATGCAACTCTAAAAGAATATTCTTTTCAATAGTTTGGTCTTGACCGTTCTCCCCATAGTATCCATTTTGATTTCCAAATCCTGGAGCTTTTTTTTAACTTCTTTTTATTATCAAACACATTGCCAAAAACACTTTTATTCCAGATTTTAACTTGCTTTTTAACATTTTTGAGCTTTTGAATTAGTTTATATTGAGCAGTGCCTTCACCATTCCATCTCCACCATTCTTTTATCTTGTCATAGATATTGTCATGCTCCATCCACATCTTTTCAAATTTAAATGAGCTTCTGATGGGTTTAGTCCAATTGAGAAGATTTAAAGCAATCGGATTGTGATCCGATCCAACTCTGGGAAAGGAAGAGAGGTGAAAGTCTTGACTAAGAATCCAGCTCGCAGAAATCAGAGCTCTATCCAATCTCACCTGGATAAAATATTTTCCCAACCTTCTATTATTCCAAGTGTATTTATTCCCATGTAGATCCACATCTAAAAGATTATGTTCAGCAATAAAATCAGCAAAATCCTCCATACCTGTAGAAAAGTGGAGATTCCCCATACTTTTCACCGGGTTTAGAGGAGAGTTATGTCATCACCAATCCGGCACTATGATAATTCTTCACCAGAACTCCTCATGCTATGATTATTTACTAATGCATGCCTTTAGTTTGGTGGATGTAATCGGAAACAAAACAACAACCAAACACAAGAATACCATCGACTATGATAAGACGGAATGATGAAAAATCTGAAATATCAAAGTAAATTATAATATTAACATGAAATTGTTACAATCTCACCCATGAGGTACTTCAACAAGACTATGGGAGAAACTTTACAATTACACCTCTTGATGGCTTCTTCAACACACCTTTAACTGATGGCTTCCTTTGCACACTTCCTACAATATTTCTCACTACTTCTTTCTATGCTAAATGAGGGGGGTGGCCTCTCTATTTATAGAACTTCCAAGCTTATCCATCCTATCTCTAAGATAGGATAAGAAATCCACTATGACGAATCATATTCCATACCTTAACTCTTATCTGTACATGTAAGCTTATCTTTTAAGATAAGATAAACCTTATCATTTTACATGGGTTCCACATTTTTAGAATTTTTACAAATAAAATACACAAAATATTTATGACCTCACTCCTTGTCCTTATTACCAATATAATATTTCTAATTCCTAATCATGTAGACCCTACTTCTCTAATTACCCAAACTTTGACATTTTAACATTACTTAGGACCACTTACGACAAATATTTACTTTTTACAACATTCCTATTGTACTTTGGTATTACCATACTCCACATTATTGGCGACACCGCATCTTGATGGTGCCGTTATCTTCTATCAGACGCTACTACTAATTATACTTAACAACATCCTATTCCTAATACATACATTAATGAAATAGAAATTATGGAGGAAAATTTTAGTGTCGACATCTTCCCCCTTCCTAGCTTCTACTCTGTCCTCGGAGTAGACTATTCTGGTGCTTGGAAAATCTTCAACTTGTCGTGGTTGACCCATTTCGTAATGGGAGTGCCATCCAATTCCCTCCAATGGGTGCACGTACCATTTTTATGCACAATCGCTACTTTGTAGGCCCCATCCATTTTGGAAGAAATTTTCTCTGTCTTTCTTCTTTTTTGTATACGGAATCATATACTAGGACCAAGTCATTCACATGAAATGGAGACCATCGATCTTTTGATCAAAGTATTCCTTCGCTTCATTTTCTTCTTATGGCTTGTATCCTTTGCTATTTCCCTCATTTCCTCTAGCAAATGAAGATGTACCAACCTTTCTTTTTTGAATCACTTTCATCCATCCTTTCATTTTTCATAACTCTCACAAAGTGGGAATATCAAATTCAATAGGAAGAAGCTGGATCAATGCCATAGGCCAACCGAAATGGGGAGTATCCTGTTGCTGACTTTGATGTTGCCCTATAAGCCCACAATGCCTTTGCATGAATCCTTTTATCCCATTTATGTACCTGCAAGGCCGCATCTTTTGCTAGAATTTGACACAAGACAAAATTGTTGCGTTCCACTCGTCCATTTGTGCTTGGCTTGTATGTTGTTGCCTTCTGTGCTTAATAGAAAACTTATTGACTAGGGCTTCTACCACCTCATTAATGAAGTGGATTCCTTGATCTGTTATAATTTCTAATGGACAACCAAATCTGGTGACTATGCGTTCATATATGAACCTTGCCACTTCATCCATGGAAGCTGTTTTCAATGGCCTAGCTTCAACCCACTTGGTTAAATAATTTGTGGCAACTACAATATACTTATTTTTACGTGATGTAGTTGGAAGTGGACCTACAATGTCTATTCCCCACTTTTCAAAGGGACCAAGGGGAAGAATAGGACATAATGGAGCTGATGAAGTCTTACGGTTACCATGTGTTTGACAAATATCACATGTCTTACAATAATTATAACAATCTTTAAAAAGAGTGGGCCAGTGATAACCTGCATCCAAGATCCTTCTTGCTGTAAGTTGTCCAGAGAAGTGCCCTCCACATGTACCATTGTGGAATTCTTCTAGTAGTTCCTTCCCTTGATCACGTCCATTCGCCTCTCAGATCTTGTCCATCAGGTCCTATTCGAAATAATACTCCATGCAGAATAGAATATGGACGACTAGCTTGAGTAATCTTTCTCTTAGTCTTTGCATTGGCACCATTAGGAAACTTGAATTCATTCAGATAATTCCAAATATCTATGTATTCACTAGGGATTGTGTCAAGGGAAGAACAATGCCGCATCGGGAAAATCATCATCATCACAAGATGATCCTAAACCATCATAGGCTCGAGAGAGTGCATCTGCATTGACATGCTTCTTTCCTGGCCTATCTATAATATCAAATTCAAATTCTTGTAGCAAAATTATCCATCTTGCTATCCTCCCTGATGGGTTAGGCTTATTGACAATATATTTGAGCACGATGATTACAACTATAAATTTCTACCCTAGCAAGTAATTTCTAAACTTCTTTACAAAGCAAAAATGATAGCGAGCCTTTTTTGATATAAGATAGTTTACCTCAGCACTGCTCATTTGTCTGCTCCCAAAGTAAATTGGATGTTCATTCCCATTTTCATCCTTTTGGCTCAAAGTACTTCCTAGTGCTGCATCTGAGGCATCAGTGTACACAATGAATGGCTTGCTCCAATCTGATTCTTCAAAACAGTGAAGACGCTAGGGCTTCCTTCGGTGGTCCAAAAGCTTCATGCGCCTTATTTCCGGTTCATAAGTAACATCCTTCTTCAATAACTGGGTTAGTGGCTGTGCAATCTTTGAGAAATTCTTGATGAACCTTCTATAGTAACCCACATGGCCTAAAAATGATCTCAACTTACTTCTATTCATAGGAAATGGTAAATCTTTGAGTTTTGAAACTTTATCAAGATCATCACCAATACCATCTCTGGATATAACATGCCCTAACAAAATGCCTTTAGAACATCCAAAGACACACTTTGTAGGGTTTAGTGAGGCTTGTGCTTCATCTAACCTTTGAAATGCTGTCTCCATTTGGTGCAGGTGGTCTAACTTGCTCCCATAGATGTAAAAATCATCCAGAAATACTCTGATGAAGGTCCCAATGTAGGGTTCGAACACCCTATTCATCAAACGCTGGAATGTTGCCTTTGGAGCATTACACAACCCAAAAGGCATAACTCTATAAGCAAACGTTCCCCAAGGAGTGGTGAATGTGGTCTTCAACTGATCTTTCTCTGCTATATGAACTTGGTTGTAGCCGCTATATCCATCAGCAAAACTATAGCACTCCTGGCTAGCTACTTCGCCCAAGATTTGATTTAAAAATGGAAGAGGGTAATGATCCTTCTTTGTTGCCTTATTGAGCTTCTGTAATCAACACAAATGCGTAGCTTCCCATTCTTTTTATTGAGATCACAATGGGAGAAACCCATTCAATTCTCCATAGCAAATATGAATCCCCTGCATCAAGCAACTTATCTATTTCTTCTTTTACGGTCTTGGAAAAATTAGGATTCATTCTATATGGCATTTGCTTTATGGGCTTAAGACCATCTACCACTCAATAGAATGTTCTACCTAACTTACTTGTGAGTTCCTTGTAATCAAAAGTGAATAGGTGTATGTACCTTCGAAAAGAGCTGGAGGTAGGATTCCTTCTCACTCTCCATCACAAAGGCATCACCAATATTTATTTGTTGGAGATGATCATCAACTTCTTCTTCGAGATAATTTTATGGGGTCATGAGTTGGTGTGGATCTGGAAGGATATCCATGATTGAAACATCCACCTCGCTTTCTTCATCTTCAAGTGTCCACTTCACTTGGTACTATAGTAATCGAGAGGATGTCTAATCATCGGTTTCATCACTTGAATCCATAGGTTACGCCTTATGATGTCGAGGATCACATTTATCTTCACCCTCTCTCTACCATGTCCAAGTGTCATGAAACCTTCATTCCAGTGAGTTTCTTGCATGAACTCTCCTAGCCATGGTCTTCCCAAAGCAGCATTGGGTGCATACAGTACCATTTTTCATCACCCGAAAGTCTACCACACATACAACACCCATAACAGATATTGCCACATTTGAAACTACACCTTGGTTTAGTTTTCCCTTATTTAATGACCTTAACATAAGTGTTCAAGGGCGATCAATTTTTAAACCCAACATATTCATTACGGACTCGATCATTACATTAAGCTGCAGCACCTCCATCAACTAAGACATCATGAATTGAAATACCATTACATAATACCTCAGCTTGTGGAGCATAGGGATCTGCCTCTGCCTCCAAAACAGGGACCTCAACCTCCTTCCTTCTTCGAGCATTGAGTCCACCTCGCAACTCCCGCCTCTTCTCAGAAGACATAGCCAAGAGTTGACCATATGTAATATTTGCAGGCCTTTTGGATAGATCTTCCAAGATGGAGTATGGTCCTTGCCCCTGTGAAATTAGAAAATCCTGCACACCCAACTTTCTTCTCCTATGTTTCTTACTAGTTTCTCCTTTCATCTTCTTAGGATCAGTTCCATCTTGATTATCTTTTTCTTTCTTTCTTTTTGTTACAAACACATCTACTTCATTATTTCTACTCTTATCTACTACATCAAGAGAATTCACAGGTGCTTTTTCTTTATCATTATCTCTGTACCAGAGATGTAGAAGCTCTATCTCTGGACAATTATACTTATAATGACCCTTTTATAACAACCATAACAAAAAACTTTAGAAATATTTCTTTTGGACCTCTATCTCCTCCCTAAGAACTAAATTCCTTTCCTTGAAGAAGATTAATAGTTAAGCGGCCCATCTTCCTAAGCGAGATCTTCATACTCAAGTAAATGTACTAGGAGAAATATTTGTGCTCACTTTGGGAGTGGTTGTGGATTTTGGACCAAAGGTGTTGGTGTAGGCTCTACTTTAACAACAATTTCTTTGGGCTCCTCTTCCATGCTTTCTTCTTGCCTTCTTCGCAATCTCCTTTGCTTGTTCAATGGTAGTCAGGCGGTCATACTTCACTCGTTGTCGATCTCGGCTTCATCCCAAGAATGAAGTGCTTACAGAGGAGATTATCCACGCCATTCATCAACCCATCCGCTAATCCTTCCTTCGGATCCGGGCATCGAGCTTCCTCCTTAGCTCTAGAACATGAGCATGATAATCCCTTATCTTCTCCTTTTCTCCTTGGGATAGCTTTGTGATCTCGATCATGAGTCTGCATATCTCTGTTCACCAAATTCTTCAAGAAAACTTTCAGTTAATAAATCCCATGAGTTTTTCACATTATCACCTAGTGTTTCAAACCACCTAAGTGTCTTGAACCATCCAAAAAGGTAGGAAAAATTTAGTCCATTGTTCCCTTCTTATAAGGCCATTACAAATACAAGATCGTTTAAACTCTTGGATGAAAGAAGAAGCATCTTCATTAGATTGAGCTGAAAAACAGAATCTTTCCCATTTTCAAAAGTAACCACCGTGAAATACCAACTCACAAGTACAATCAACAAGACTTATGTGCACAAATAATTGGAATCACTATAGTAATGACCATGGTAAACTATGGTAAAACTTGACTTCTTGCTAGTAAAAATTGACTTTCTTGTGGTAAACACTATTCACGGTAAAAAGTGAAGTTTCTTTGCGGTAAATACTATTCATGGTAAAAATTGAATTTATCGTGATAAATACTATTTACAACAAAAATGACTTTATCATGGTAACTACTATTCATGGTAAAAATAAATTTACCATGGTAACTACTATATGCAGTAAAAACAAGGTTACCCTCCAATTGATTTTTGACTAAGTGGGAATATCTCTCCGAGAAAATCCACTAACGAGGAATGGTCCCTAGAAGCGGAACCAAAATGTCATCACCAATCCGGCACTATGATAATTCTTCATAGGAACTCCTCGTCTTATGATTATTTACTAATGCACATGACCTTTAGTTTGGTGGATGTAAACTGAAACAAAACAACAACCGAACACAAGAATACCATCGACTATGATAAGACGGAATGATGACAAATCTAAAATATCAAAGTAAATTATAATATTAACATGAAATTGTTACAATCTCACCCATGAGGTACTTCAACAAGACTATGGGAGAAACTTTACAATTACACCTCTCGATGGCTTCTTCAACACACCTTTAACTGATGGCTTCCTTTGCACACTTCCTACAATATTTCTCACTACTTCTTTCTATGCTAAATGAGGGGGGTGGCCTCTCTATTTATAGAACTTCCAGGCTTATCCATCCTATCTCTAAGATAGGATAAGAAATCCACTATGACGAATCATATTCCATACCTTAACTCTTATCTGTACATGTAAGCTTATCTCTTAAGATAAGATAAACCTTATCATTTTACATGGGTTCCACATTTTTAGACTTTTACAAATAAAATACACAAAATATTTATGACCTCACTCCTTGTCCTTATTACCAATATAATATTTCTAATTCCTAATCATGTAGACCCTACTTCTCTAATTACCCAAACTTTGACATTTTAACATTACCGGACCACTTACGACAAATATTTACTTTTACAACATTCCTATTGTACTTTTTTAGTCATTACCGTACTCCACATTATTGGCGACACATCATCGATGGCACCGTTATCTTCTATCGACGCTACTACTAATTATACTTAACAACATCCTATTCCTAATACATACATTAATGAAATAGAAATTATGGAGGAAAATTTTAGTGTCGCGAGTTAAAGTCACCCATAATAAGCTAGTTAGTTTGTACTATATTAGTTTCTAAAGGTTTTAAGATCTGCCCAAAGATTTCTTCTCCCACTAACCATATTAGGGGCATATATATTAGAAAGTATCCATTCATCATTATTTTCAATAGCAATAAATTTGATTGCAAGATGATTAGTGCTAGCATTAAGAACCGTACCAGTACAATGCCTTTTATCCCAAAGAGTAGCCAGCCCTCCAGAGGCTCCCTGAGAGTCAATAGCCACCATTTCAGAGTTATCCCAGAAACTCTTTTTACTAGTTTCAAGGATCTTAGCTTTCATCTTAGTTTCCTGTAAAATCAAAATACTAGGACTACTAGAATCTCGTAACTCCTTGATGATTCTCTACTTGGAGTTTCCATTTAGACCTTGGATGTTCCAAGAAATAATCTTCATTTGGAATGATTGGGAGTTGGAATTGCCTGATGGTTCAATTGACGTTGAATGCCATCTGCAATGTCTCTCTCAGTTCTCTTAGATCTAAGAGCCTTTTTTGAGGGCCTTCCTCTTTTAGAACTACCTCAAAGTCTACTAGTCTTCTTGCAGAAGATCTAGTAGTTCTGGAAGTTGAGGTTTCCCAGTTGTCCTTTTTCTTTTTCTTATCACTGTAAAGTGATTCTAGGATCATTTCAAATCCTTTCATTCTCTTTTTCTTTTTTGAAATGACCTTTGTGAATCCAGAATTTAGTTCCTCATCTTCTTTGACAGGCGTAACTTCTCCCTCTTCACGCTCTTTCTGAATCCTATCAATTGAGTGTGGATCAACTATTTTGATCTTCAGTAGTAAGCGGTGAAACCACCGAATTATTCTTTGGAGACAAGGAGGTAGATCTGAAAATAATTTACCATCTCCCTTAGGAGTGTTTTCCTGTAAGGTTTCTTTAGGATCCATAGTGACCTTGTCCGATTCTTCCTCCATGATGTACAGAGGTTTATCTAACTCAACTTCCTTACTGCTTTGATATAGATCATTAGGGACTAAATTAATCTTCACAGTTCCTTCTTGCTCGTTCACCACCATGGACATCTTTATAGGATTTTCCGAGTCCTCTTTGTTGGGTGCTTCAAGTAAAGCTGCTGCAGGGGTTTTAGGATGCCAGACCAAATGCTTCCTTATTTGAGTTCTAAAACCTCTTTTTTCCCCCTTTCTATTGAAGTCCAACTCCGTCTGACTAGGGGCTTTGATTTCATTCCGGCTATCCATGTCACGAACCCTATATTCCTTACTCAAGACTGAGCCCTCCTCAGGTTGTTTTGCTTCCATTGCAGGGATCTCCTTCTTGGGACAACTTTTGGTGGAGTGTCCTATGTGATGACATTGCTTACATCTCAAATGAAAAGTTTCAAACTCAATTTTTTGAGTCCACACCCCATACCTAGATTTCAAGCAGATGTGCTCTGGTAATTCCTGTTCCATTTCGGAAAAATGCAGAATCAAGCAAAAGCAAGTCTGGATCTGTTTCTCGTGGGCCCATCCAGACCGATAGGAGCACCTAAGGATTTAGCAATGTTTAGCAGAATTTCATCATCCCAAAAATGTAATGGTAGTCCAGGGAGCCTACACCAGATTGGGATGGTGTTTATATTTTCAGTGTTAGGGTCAAATCCTGGATACCATTTTTTCAAAAAGAGGCCCATATTGCCCAGCCACCAAGGTCCTCCCAGAAGCACCGATTCCAAATCCTCTTGCTGATTAAATTTTTCCAGAAAGAAACCCCGTGGCATGATGGTAATACTCAGATCCCCCTTAGGTTTCCACTTTCTCAGCGCCCATTTTCTAATAAAATCAATATTAGGTCTAGAGCCAAGAAACTTACCAACAAGGGAGAGATTCACTTTGCTCAAAGCCCTATCAACACAACCATCTGGGACCATCAGGCAGGTGGCACCTTCACTGTCCTTTTCCCACATGAACTGACCTTTTTGAGGAGAATGCGGACCCACATTGATGTTAGGGCTATGAAGAATCTTATTCCAGGCCAGAGGTGTGGATCCCAGCATTTCCACTTTTTCATTTTCTGATTTACAACCATCTGATTTTGGCCATAGATCCGCCTCTCCTCAGCAACTTTAGGCTTAGTGCGCAGACATTCTGCAGCCAGAACTGCAGAAACTACACTGACAGTACCCCCATCGCTTTCTCCATCTCTCGCGCTAGTGTTTGCAACCGTCTAATTATGGCTAGAGATCAGCCTCTCCTCAGCAATTTTAGGCTTAGTGCGCATACATTATGCAGCCTGAATGCGGAAAGCATGCATTTGTGACAGATACCTCCATTGTGTTCTCCATCGCTTGTGTTCTCCATCGTGTTACGATATGAAACTATATTAAGTGATATTACATTGCTAATTTATTTTTACATGCCATATTGTTTCTCTGTGTAATTATTTCCAGGAAACAAAATAAATTTTTACACAGGTGTTTTGTGATTGGTTATTTAAAATAAATTCTAGTTTATATTAAAGTAAAATTGTTGACTCTTGTTTTACTTGTATAGTAAAGTTAAACTAAAATACTCAAGTTATTTTAGTACATTTCAATAGTAACTTCCAACATGATTAGTAGGCAGGAAAACATATTTCATTTGTTTTATTAATATATGGCTTGAAAACCATGTAAATGATTTAAAACTAAAGACTAGCATGTAAATTCTATATTTTGTAAATCCGTTTAAAAAAATTCTAACCACTTTAAAATATTAACTTACCCTTATATTAAAACCATCATATTTAAGTGTGATCATTTATGTTTTAAAGGATAAGTAAATTCAATTCTAGCTATTAATATTTAAAAGGTTATGTAACATATGTCTATCATAAGCTAAGTGGTTAATTAAAATAAAATTACCACCTAACCTAATTTTAATCTTGAAATTAAATTTTACTTATGTATTTGGCCTATGTCCCCAAACATGTATTTAAAATTTTATAGAATTTGAATTAGAAATTGAATAAACTATAGTATTTGTGTCACCTTCATATAGATGCTTAGTATTAAATTCTAAACCTTGTGTTTTTTTAATTTAAAACGTAGATTATTAAAACCACACACACACACACACACACACACACACACACACACACACACATACAAATATTTCATTACCATTAATTTATTAATAGGGAAAAAGTGACATCACAAAGATGAAGATGATGATAAGAATGATAAATATCATGACAAGAAGACTCATAGGTTTGATAAAGGAAAGTATAATTTCAAGAGGTTTGACAACAAGAAGAATTCCAAGAAGAGTTTCTACACAAAGAAATAATGTTGTTCATATGAGGTAAGTAGCTATGATGGTGTTTTATATTTTGATTCAGAATCAAAGTATGAAGATGTAGGTGATGAAGTCTTGTTTATGGCAAAGGATGTTATGAGATCTATGAGTGAAGACTCCATATTATTTGGTGACTCCATGCATTCGAAGAAGAAGAAGAAGAAGAAGAAGAAGAAGAAGGAGATGACATAGAGATTGAGCTAATGTATGTCCAGACTCGGTTGAAGCATGTTGATAAAAGTAACAAAAATTTAGAGCACAAGTCAAGGAGCATGAAACAAAAATTCATTATCTTGAGAAGAAACACTAGTCGAAACTAGTAAGCCTAATGAGACAATCAAATAGCTAGAAAACAGATGGATTCCATGAATACAAGCTTATGATCTAAAGAAGAAGAAATCATTAGGTTTGAAGAAGATATGATATTTATGAGGGAGAGATTCCTGAATTAGATAGCAAGGATAAATCATTCAATAAGTTTGAAAAGAGCACTAAGGTTCTCAACGATCTTTTGGACAATCAAATATCAATAAGAGATAGGACATGATTAGGATTCAAAGAAGACCTGAAAGGAAAATAAGTAATGTAATAAAACACTTTTCTAAGGAAGGAGACTAAAGATCAAAACAATAAAGAGGAGTAGAAGGAGAGAAACTTAAAAAAATGTGAAGACAAAGTGTTTGAGGTAACCCAATGCATCAAGGTATGAAAGATATCTTAATGGCTACTATTATACTTGTAATGGCTTTTTGGGCATAGACCAAAGGAGTGTATGAGGGTTGTCAAAGATGATCACCCTTGGAGGGATAATATAGATGATCATAAAAATAAAATCATTTTCTATAATTGTTATGAGAGAGGTCATATTGCTAGGTATTGCTTATATGAACCATCTAGCAAGAATTGGAAAAATGAAGGTCATAGAGGTAAGAGTGAAATTGTGTGCTTCAATTGTAAAAATGTTAGACATATTGGTAGATATTGTTATGGTCCTTGAAGGAAATTCAAGACATTTTAGAACCATAGAGTACATGAGAAGAGGAAAGGTAGGTTGTGGGAGCCAAGAACAAACAATGTCATCCCACTTAAAGAAGATTTTGAAGTAAAGAAATAAGTTTCTGGTCCCTGATTGATTAGAAGAAAGAAGGAAAAGGTGAGTCAAAGGTGTCAAAGAGGTCATGGAACCACTTTATATTTCTATTCTAAACTCCTCATATTATAATATGTCTCTACTAGGATTCTTAGAGACATTATCATCCATATGAAGCATGGTGTTAAGGAGGATCTTGAGTGGTTTGAATCATGACATTGTAAAAGTGTCGTCATGGTGTATTTATTGTGTTCTTAAAGGTATCCAATATGATTTGGAGTTGGTTTGGGTGTTGTCATGTTCCAAGGATGTTGGATTCTTGAAATAGAAATTAATTCATTTTGTATGATGACTGGATCAGATCATGAGATGGATAGTATGATGATGCATTCTAGGTATGTGTGTGAGTTTACTAGGTCTATATGATTTGTCTCAGTTTTTGATTCATGTCCGAGATGTCTCAAGTGTGTTAATGCTTCATGGAGGTAGTATGATGAAGGTTGAGTCTTGTTTGGTATATAAAAGGTCAAGAGGTGAGTTTTATCGGTTGATGTGCATTACTTCAAAGTTATATGTGGATGTTTGGGGTCTGTAGAATCTTAAGTAGGAGTGTAGATTGTCAAGATGGTTTACGGGGCTATACAAGCCTAGAGTGAAGATTAATATCTTGATGAAATAATACAAATATTTTCAAAGACATCATAAAGCTCGAGGTATGCTTTTAAGTTTATCCTTGAAGTAGTAACATAGTAATAAGGGACAACATGTCTTTGTCTACAACTGTACATGAAGATTTATGATGTTTTGTATTAGTGCATGAGTTTGAGGGGAATATGGAGTGCTCATTACTCTTAGGAGGAGAAGTTAGGAGTGTAGCAAGACAAGTTTGAGTAAATATCGGATCATGTCAAGGTATAATGTGCTGTTTTGTACTAAAATGATGAGATATAGGTGTTGAAGACTTCAAGAAATAGAGACAACTGATATTGATCATAAAGCAGGTATCTAAGGTATTAAGAAGGATAACTTGGCATAGTTGTTGGTTGTTTGCAAGTATATTTTCAAGGGGAGTTAGCCATATGACTCAACAAGCTATGAAGACATGAAAAGAAGGAAATGAACACTGAAGAGTTGTTTTAGGTCTATGGTGTTGTTTTTGACTCAATTTCATGCTATGTGTGCAAGGTATGTGATTGTATTTTTCATAGGCAGTTAGAATATTCTAATATCTTGCCAAAGGGAGAAAATAGATGATGTTTCATGTGATTAGTGTGCTTCTATAGGAAGGATAAGTTTGGCATTTTGATCTAAAAAGAGGTGCTTTAGGGCTCTTGGTCCTAAAAATTACTTGCAGTCTTATGCATGGCATGTTCAAGTCTGTTTGAGGTGTCTTCTACTTTGAGATAGGTTTGAGAAGGAGTAAGGCATGATGTTTTTACTCAAGATCAATATTGTTGGCATATGTGTGTGTTGTGATAAGTTTCAACCAGGGGAGTTCTGATGCTCTCAAGAAGCCAAAAACAAATTCAAAGAAGAGTAAAAGAAATGTGAGCTTTTTTGATGATCTTGGTTGATGTTTCCAACTAAGAGGTGATTCTAAGATGCTGATGAAGATGAAGACAATTTTCTACAAATATGTGCTTTGTCATTAATGTAAAAAGGAGGAGAAGCACTAGGTTATTTTCCATCAATGACAAAGGGGGAGATTATTGACATGTGAGAGATAATGTTGTCATTGCATTAAATGGTGCAAGTACATTAATGAAAAATGAGGATGATTAAGAGTGTAAGAGGATGTTTGTAGTGGTGTTAACATGATCAGAAAAATAGTGACAAAGTTGTAAGAGTGGAAAAGGTTAGAATGACTTAGTCTAGAAGGCCTAGTTAGCATAAGTGATAGATCATGAAGGAAAAATATGTATAGAGGTTTGAGCAGTATGGTAGAGGCTTTGAGAGAACGAGGAGAGTGTGTTTAGACACTCATACAGGTCTCATGAGGTGAATTAAAGGTGAGAACATGGTTTGTAAGTCTTCATCCAGACATAATCTATGTGCTTGGTGGCCTAATGATGAATGAAGGTTAGGTGCAAAGTTTTGTGAGCCCATGCGGGCATGTAGAGGTGTGAGAAATGATGTCTTTAATTTTTAGGTCCTTTTGAAGTGATTTCAAGTAAAGGTATGGTGTTTATCTACTCTATCTAGACATAGACTAAACATATTTCTATGACCTAATTAGGAAAGTCATGGTGATTAAGATGATGCACAAATAAGAATGATCGGTGAGAATTAGAGAAGTTGAGAGAGGTTTTCCTGGTGTTGTGGGAAAAATTTTAGGTTAGTATGAGAAATATTTTGCAAGATATGAATCTTTTAGCTATGTTGACCTCAAAAAAGTGAGTTTTCGAGTTCGGAGTGAATTTTTGTATTTGTTGGCACGTGTAAAGTTTGAATGGGACCCTGATCCTTTCAGGATGTTGAGTCATGGAGTTAAGAAGATATCAAAAGTGGAATGAAGTTAAATAAGTCCCTAATATTTATAACAATTATTACGAAGATGATTTTAATATAAAATGAATTAAATCTATATTTCACGATACGTTGTACATAATGATATACAAGTACTAATATACAATAAAATGTAAGTAAAAAATCATGTATAATATGAAACCCTAAGAAATAGGAAGAGATAGAGTTACTTAGCTGATTTTGAGTAATCTGGAAGTGATCTAGGCAAGTGAATAGTTGAAGCAGATCAAGGGAGTGTCATCACTATAAAATGGAGGATCTGAAACTTGAAATGATGTAGGAAAAGGGAACCCATGGTAGGACATGAGTTCCTGGATGTTACTGACTTGATCTAGGTGCTAGTGTCCATATGGATTCTTAGATTATGATATCTTCTATGCAGGAGGAGCTTCACTGTTGATCCATGTTTGTTGCCTTGGTTTCACTTCAATGTTGTTGATTGTACCTTTAACTCACAAAACAAATTCCTAGCTGCACATACCTACAAACCACATTAAATCCCAAAATAAAGATGCTGATATGTAGAGTCATATTGGCCCCAAAGGTCACCTAAAGAGTGAACTTAAACTTGAGAGTTGCACTACATTTTAGACTCCATGCAGTTCTATGTGTAAGTGTGTGTAATGATGCCCTAAGATGCCATTGTGCAAGTTACACAATAATAGTGGGATATATCTAGAATGTAGAAAATGTATAAAATGTGTGAGATGAAATAGAATAAACTTCCCCTCCTATGTTGTGTATGCAGAGTGATGCAACCCTTTTCCCTTGAGTGAATGTGCTAGATGGATGCTTTGAAGTGCTCTTGTGCCTTTAGATGCAAACTTAGGTGATAATAGATAATGTTAGTGCTTGGTCCCTTATTTGAGAGCTATAACTATGTATATATATGATTCCCTTGTTTGAATTTTGTAATTGCACCGAAAGAACAACTTTGAAAGATTAAGAAAGGGTATAAAGGGTCAAGAGTGCCCGGGAATGACAGGAGCACCTAAACTTTAGTGTCCTAACTATGCATTAGTGTTTGAGGCCATAAAAGAGAAATAGGTCAAATACCAACAAGGATATATGGTGTGTAAGGTCGGTAAAAGTATACGAGACAAAGAAAAAGGCCCAAAATACATTGTCAATTACTAGTTTTATTTCTTAGGAATCATGTATATATTATTATGCTCTAGGACCTAGAAATGTACCCAAGTGCATAGATTTTGTGTCTACATCCCCGCCCCCACTTTATGTTGTTGAGTGAATACTTGATAGTAAAGAGTAGATAGAAGATGCGTAGATTTTGATCATGTAGAGAAGAGTGTAGGCGATAGCGTCTTTGAGTAGACAAGTGAAGCGTGAAGTGATCACAATGTGAAGCATATGTGTAGTAGTGTGATGCATTTATTGACATGAGATGATTCTTGTTATGTATTACGAGATAAGCATGCAAAAAGAAGAGTGAAAGATTAGTCGAGTTCCATATATGAGAAAACATGTGTATAAGTAAGTAATGTGTGAAAGTATGTAAAAAGAAAGTGTGCACTGATGCATAAGAGTGTAAGATATAGAGAATTGTCTGATTTTCTTAGAGTTTCTAGATTTGTTCTGAGAATGGTGAGGTTTTTGGGAAATCTCATGCCAAGAGTGAGTTTTTTGGGTGATCTCACACCAAAGGTGAGATTTTTGGGTGATCTCATGCCAAGAGAAGAGTGTTGGGGAGAGAGGTATAGTTTTCTCTCCTTCCATGATGCTTCCCAAATAAGCACCACTATAGATGGTACGTCTGATTTGTTATGATTATTTTGATTTGTTTCAATTTGTTCCGATTATAAGCGAAATGTACTAGTATAGTGAATTATGTAACTAGAGGCAAGTGCCTGCTAATGTAGAGCTGATATGAAAACTACTAGAGATTGTAATAATTTGAGAAATCGGTTGTTTTTGTCTCTAGGACATAAGTGACCAAGGGGACACAAGCACCCACCGCTATTGTCTAGGTTTGGGCGCTAGTGTTTGCTATGTGTTCTAGACCTAATTTTGTTTAGGCCAATCTGTGACTATGTTCCCATGTAATTTTTGTCTTATCATATGTTTTACTGTAGCTCTAAGATGTTGTAGGGGTGATTTATTCACCCAATAGATGCCCCCTCATTTGGGGTGCATGTGATAACTATAGGAGAATGCGGTCAAAGGAGAGGACCTGATAATGATATACATATATGAAGTGGATACTGTAGGGAGTAGGGGATGTGTATGATAAAAAACAAGGCACATATAAAACAAATAGGCTAGTGGCGAATTTTAGTAGTAAAAGAGCTTTCATGTAAGAGAAGACAATGTAACAAGCTACTAATAAGACAAGATAGACTACAAAAGTGGGTTTCAAACATGGGATACCATTCGTAATATCAAAATACAATTAGGACCGAAGCAGCCATAAACACATAATAAACACTCAAGACATAGGGCATAGCCCAAAAACAATAACATGTAAAAAGTGATAGATAACCATAGTTGTATTGACCCTCTACAAGACAAATGCTACACATGAACCACTAGTTATAATGTTAGAGATAAATAATATGTCAAAGAATGTATAGACCGAGAAAAAAAGTAATGTGACTATAATGAGAAGTAGTAAATAATGTGACAATAGAACATGTGATGTATGAAGTATGATAGTAGCAAAATTAGATGCCCCGGGGAGCCTCAATGGGACCGATAAAGAGTTATGTCGAGCATCCTACATCGTGTATAAATATATAATAAGTCTTGCATTCACCTCAAGATACCAAGTGAATGCAAATGTGTGTATGGAAAAAGATAATGAAATACTAAGAATCTGGCTAACATAGTAAGAAAAGTGCAATATGTAAGTAATATATGATAATAAAAGTAAATGCAAAAAGTATATGTAAATGTTGTGCAAGTGTAATGGTGTGATAACAAGGTATGTATATGATATGAGTAGTGTTTCCCCAATGAATATGTGTGAGATGAGATTCATATAGAATTTTTCCCTCAATAGCTAAGTAACCATAAAAAGAGTGCGTCATGACATAATGAAGATGAAGTATGCAAACCAATGATGTGGTGATGCTCAAAAAGTCATGAAGCACAAAGTGAGAGAGAGTAGTAGATGCTCGGAAATATGTATCGTGAAGCACTGAGTGTGAAGTATAACAAGAGAGAAGAGGATATGAGGTTCATTTATGAATTTTTCCCTCAACAAGTGAAGTGTGAACCTTAACACTAGAGTGTGTCATAAGGAAATGAAGGTATAATGTGTGTACCAAAGGTGTAGGAGTGATAATAAAATATTAAACATGAAGGGAAAAGTGTGAAATATAGTAGGATACACTAGAGACAACTAATAGTGACGGGGAGAGGGTAGAAAGTGTAATTTCCGTACGTGTGTAGAGGATATAAGACTATTTGATGATAGTGAAGGATGAGGCCCCCACTTGATATCCGAGGAGACAAAGGTTTGTGATAACTATGTGCACGTGAATAAGACTGATGTGGTGAAGGAGACGGAGAACATTTATAAGAAGGGGCTATCAAGGAGGGGAATCGGGGAAAATGAGGTGGGCTAATGTATTGATGAGGATGAAAAGGTCATGATGTAGGCCGTGTGTAAATAGGAGAACTAGGTGCAGAAGTAGCTTTAGACTTGAGAGGCATAGGATGCCGAAATTCCATGACTGGTGTATAGATATTAGTAAGAGTGGGCTAAGGAAATGATATACCGGTGGAATATCTTTGATGGTGACAACTTGTTTATTATGGATGAAATTGAGATACAAGTGATGCATGAAAGGGATATCTGTGTAGCGCAGAGCCAAGGAAGACCTAAGATCATGTCACAATGTGACAATTTTAGAGGTAACAAGGAATGTCATAAAGACAATTAGAGACCCAACTCTAATGGGAATAATGATTTGACCATAAGAATTAGGAACTAGAAATGTGATTAGAGAGGTGGGACATTTGATAGCTAACAAATGTGCGATGGAGCATGTATTAATAAGAGCCGATGGATAGACCATGTTATTTTTGATGGTGTAAGTGTGAATAGAAGCATTAATATGTAATGAATAAGAAGAAAATGAAGCATGATAATCATGATTTAAGAATGTGCTAACTAGTGGTGGTACATCAAAAGCGAGTAATAAGAAAGTCAAGAGGCCCTGATGATTTTAATATAAATTGAATTAAATCTATATTTCAGAGTAATGACTGCACCTAATGATATATAAGTGCTAACATACAGTAAGATGCAAACAAAAAAGCATAGACAATATGAAACCCTAAGCAAGAGGAGGAGATAGAGTGACTTATCTAATTTTTGAGAAGTATAAAAGTGATATGAGCGGTGAATATCTTAATGCAGACCAAAGGGAGTGTCCTCATTATAAACTAGAGATTATGAAACTCAAAATGATGTAGGATAGGAGCGCCCATTAGAGACAGCAACGCTTAGGCACTAGTTATTAGAGTTGGGCGCTAGTGTCAGACGGTGCTTAGATTCGATATCTTATGTGCGGGAGGAGCTTCAATGTTGATCCCCATTTTTCACTATGGTTTCACTTTAATTTCTCTGATTGTACTTGTAACTTGCAAACCAAATTTCCAACTGCACATACCCACAAACCACTTCAAATCCTAAAAATAAATATGTAGTATGTGGGCTCACACTCTGACCCTATCGGTCACCCGAAAGAGTGCAATTACTACCGAGTGTTGTATTACATTTTAGACACCATGTTTTTTTGTGTGTAAGTGTGTAATGATGCCCTAGGATGCCCTTGTATAAGTTGTACAATGATAGCGGGCTAGATCTAGAATGTAGCACATGTATAAAATGTGTGAGATGGAATATAATAAACTTCCCCTCCTATCTTTGTGTATGGAAAGTGATGCATCCTTTGTCCCTTGAGTGAATGTGCTATATGTATGATTGAAGTTCTCTTGTGCCTTTGGATGTAATCTTAGGTGATAGTAGATAATGCTAGTGCATTGTCCCTTATTTGAGAGATATAACTATGTATATATACATGATTCCCTTGTTTGAATTTCGTAATTGACAACTGAAAGGATGACCCAAAAGTATAAAATATTCCCAAGAAGTAAAAGAGACCCAAAATAGTAAGAAAGGGGATAAAGGGTTAAGGGCACCCATGAGGGATAGGAGAACCTAGGTGCTAGTGTCCTAATTGGGCACTAGTGTTTGAGGCCATAAAAGATAAATAAGTTAAATACCGATAGGGCTATAGGGTGTGTAAGATCAATAAAAGTATAAGAGATAAAGAAAAAGGCCCAAAATACATTTTCAATTATTGGTTTTATTTCTTAGGAATCATGTATATATTAGTATGCTCTAGGACCTACAAATGTACCCAAGTGCATAGATTTTGTGTCTAGAGTAGACAATGAGGTCATAAACCCTACATGAATCCTAGTTCATGAGAGATAGGAGAAATATTACTGCTATGAGCACAAAATGCATTGGATCATCAAATTTGATGATTGGAGGATAGAGAGGATTCTCCCAATTTTGAGATGGTGGTGGTTTGAGGTCTTGACTGTAGGTGGAGCCCTCTGCATTTTCTTGTTTCAGGAAATTATGATTTTGTGTCGGGTTTTCCATTTTACCTATGATCTAAATTGGTGTTATGAGAATATTGAGAGCTCAACTACATGTTTGAAGTGTTTTTCAGATCTTTTGAAGTCATTTGAAGGTCTGTATATATTAACATATGAAAGACCGGTTTTTGGGCTAACAAGTAGTTTTTAGCAATCATGGAGGAAGAAGGTTCTTGGGCATGTGTGGCCTAAGTTGATTACTATAATGGATATGGAGGTGTTTTACACATCTAATATGACATTATGCATACTTTTTTTATTTCTACAAGTCATTTTTGGTGGCAAGGTTGAGGTCACAAGTTGACCTACTTGAGAAGGTTTCAGGACATTATACGTACTTTGATGAAATTAGTCTAAAATACCAATATCTTGTATTGTTTCATGATTTATATCCATTTTAGAGTGATGAGGGGTATAAATATATAATATTCCTTCAATTTATAACTCTTTAAAGTATCATCAAGTTTGTGATAGGGTCCTACTTCTAAGACTAGTTTCTAGGCAATTCAAGTTTTTTGAAGGGAAAAGTTGTTATGGTGAATCTATGGGACAAGTAATGATATATAAATTGGTTATAAGTTTTACTTGTGATAGTGGCTTTCCAATGAGTGGTTGAATGTCATGGTTTAGGTGTTAGAGTAAAGCTTGGTATTTATCTTTAAAATATTGTCTCATTGGAGGTGTTTAGATTAAGTAGGAAACAATCCTACTTGTTGGTGACTTGGAGAAATTAAATGATGCGAGGTTCTTGAGCTTGTGGGAGATGTTGAGATGTTTTATCTGACATATGTGAATCTTCTTTAGTCTTTAAAAATTGACTTGATTCCCTTGAAGTCCATGGAGTGCTCGGTGGAGATGAAACTAACCTTTTAGACCTAGTTGTGCATGTTGAGTGTTTTGGGATATTTACGACCTACTTGTTCATTCCATATGAATTTATATGAGTGTGTAAAAATGTTTTTATATTTTTATGACTGAAATTAATGGTCATGGCTGACCTATAAGTGTTTAAGATTTGAGTCATGTATATAAGGTCATTATATCTCGCTCATTTGAGCAATAGGTGTGTGTGAGGGGAAGGTGTGAGAAAAGAGAGAGTTTGAAAGAGGTACGAGGGAATCATGAAAGGTATGAAAGAATGCATGAAGTATTGATAAATATATAATATTATAACAACAAGGTCAATAGACCTAATCAGCCTATGAAGAAGCAAGATTGAGTGAAGTAGGAGAGAGTGTGTTTGAAGAGGGTTTTAAGGTGTGTGAGATGAAATTGTGATCAATATCTCTCTTGTAGGAGAAAATATACATCAATGGTATTTATTCTTTAAGTGGTTGAACCGGTGCTTGATCACCTTAGGGGTTGTAGCCTCCTTACAAGGTTGGTGCCTTACTAAATAGGGGTTGGTGCCTCACTAAACAAATCTTGTGTGATGTGTCATATTCATGAAAGTATTTTGGATTGAGTAATATATTCAAAAAAATTAGTGGGTTTTCTTTGTGTTGAGGGTTTCCCACTTCATATCTGGTGTCTTTTATACTCTCTCATTCATGTGTATGGTTGATCATACTTAATATGTTCTCAATGGTTAATGAATGTTAATTTTATGCTTTGAATGGTATATGCAACTTAAAGGAATTAAGTGAAGGTTTTGAAGGCATGATTGATTCACCCCCTTATTAGTCCATTATTCTTTCACTAGCTACATGAGTCTAGAATTTTGATTAAGTTGTTCAAATAAACATGGGTTCTTATTTGGACAATAGTTTTATTAATTTTAGGTTGAAATCTACCCACTAGATGAACTGACCCGGTAGCCTCATATATCCATCGGACATGGAGTCAAGCATATGACTTAAAAATGATCCTGAAACCTTTAAAACTAAAAATATTTTATATGCTTCACTTGGACTATGATTTTAAACTAACTCTAGAGCCATGGATAACACCTTGATCAATGAAAACCACACCCTTTCTTGGAGGCCCGATTGATGTGGACTGTGCATAACCGTAAAGAGGCTCAAAAACTATGTACAAAAGAGAAATCATACATGGTCCAAATGGAGACATGCATAGTATGCAAAGAATTTGTTTGCAAAAAAACCTAAACTACTCCTACTATAACCATGAAAAAAGACAGATAAAAAAATCCACATATTAGATAGGAAAAATAAATTCCCTTCCTTACAAATTGTGGCCATGAGATCAATTCTATAACTCAATTGAATGGTGGAAGTGAAAACATGGTCTGCATCCCTTTTTACTCAAAATATCAACCTAAAATATAATTAACACCTCCTCTAGTCACTCTACATTTGGTTTGGATAGGTACTTGGGCCGACCTTTGGAATTTGAAAATATTCCTCATGCTATGAAGTGAACATGATTGGTGGAAACTATTTTCTTGGTTATGATCTAGCTGAATGTTTGATTGTACATACAACTCTAAAAAATAATAGACTGAATTTTCTAATTTTCCCATCTCTTTCACATTCAATTCCATGAATAGAGCTATCATGCACACTTTACTTTTCATTCTTATGCAACTTTGTTTGACCATGATCAACATTTGTTGGAATTTCTTGCTCTATCTTAGGTTCAAGGGAAGCTCCAACAACAAGAGGGTTCTTTTCAAAGAAGAGAAATGATGTGAATGGAATACTTATAAATTCAATTGGCTCTTATTCATCATTTAAATATTCTAGATCAAATAACACCTCTACCTCTTCACTTTCCATGCTTGGGTGAAACTCCATTTTGATCTCATTTCTTTGTTGATTCCTTTCTCAAACATTTGACATTGAATTCTAGGTCCAGTCTCCTCTATCTCATACTGAAGCATGGTATTGTCCAGCCCCAAAGATGTCTCCAAATCAAATCCTATGCGTGAAGACAAAGGTTGATCATAATATTCACTTTCAAAGAAGAGGGAGAATCTCTTTATGATCTACATTACTCATCCCTTGGATATAATTTCCCCTATTTGTTATTAGGGACAAAGGCCCTAGCAAAATAAGCAACATCTTGTTCACCCTTTGATTCCAAATGATCCTCCTTAGCATTGGAAAACTTTTTTCTTCCACTTTGTGCTCAACAACTTCAACTTCACTTATAGATTGATCATAATAAACAATAAGAAGCTCAAAATGAAATATTTGAGTCATCTCTTCATCCACACTTTTAGAGTCAACCCAATCTAAGATAGATATCTCATGATTTTCAACAATGATGGAGCTTTCTTTAGCTAGTTTTGGTTCACTTGAACATGGTTCTTCATAAAGCTCTTGTGGATTGGGTAACACCTTTTTGAGAGTGGGAGAGTGATGGAAGGTAGTTACAACCTCTCAAGTGTTTGAACATGAGGTTCATACACAAAAGAATTTGGATCTATGGAATGGGGGAAGGATTGGGATCTTGGATGATTTTGGAGTTTTTTTAATGGTGGAGGTATATTATCTCCTTTGGGAGGAGAATAACTCTCAAGAGGAGTTGAGAGAAATCTAGGAACATGGAATTTAGGCTGAGATTGTATGGATTTAGATAGATGAGGAAGGGGGTTATATGATTGTGGTGAAGGATTTCCCCATTGATAGGTTCTATTGTATATATCTTTCCCCAGGTAGATATAGACAAGTAGAAGAATATAGAAATCAAAGAAGCTCAAATCCCTGACATTTATCGCCCTTGGCGCACGAAAATGGATGTCGACATGTATGACAAGGCGCGGGAAAAATGTCGATAGTAAGTGATCGTAAAGGAGACAATGAGTGTCGACACTAAAATGTATGCGCCAAGGCGCAGAAAGTGGCGCACAGAAATGGATGTCGACAGGGTAAAGGATGTGCCTGGCGCACGGAAATGGCGCATGACATAGAGTGTCAACAGGGAAAAATTTGTGCCTTGGTGCACGTAAGAGGATGTCGACACACACATGGATGCGCCTATGGCGCACCTTCAGGAGGCGCAACATTTTGAGCGCTGACAGGAAGCAGACCCTGGCGCAGATATTCAGATGGCCATAACTTTTGACTGGGAGCTCGGATTCATGCAAGGTTGGACTTTTTGGAAAGCTTACGAGGTCCTCTATCCAACTACGACTGGATATCTTTAATTGGGTGAGAAAAATTCTTAAAAATGCAAAATACAGTTCGCCACTTTTGGGTTCACTGGGTTCTCACCTACCATCATTATGAGATGAGTTAAATGCAACCTGGAGGTGGTTGGGGTAGATTTTGGAATTTTCTCTCTCTTCTCTCTCTCATTCTTCCTATAAATTGTAAGGAGGGGCTTCTTTCTAAAGGTTGGACATTCTTGTTTTGCCCTCCCTTCTCTCTTTGGCAGTGAACTTGTGGAGTTTAAAACCTCCCATTTGAAACCGTAATGCAACTTTGCCTCGCATTTTTGCAGTGTGTCAGATCAATCTTTGGAGAAAATTAATGCATGTCTGTGGATGATTCTCAACCCTCTCTCGTGTTCATTTGCATCCTCCCGATCTTTCACTGTGAATCTAGCTATCTGTGCATGATCTTGCATTACATTTTAATGGTCTGTGTTTATTGGCAAGACAGTGTTCTTCATTCCCTGCATCACCTTTGTAGTTTAGGTTTTATTTTATGCATTTTCTTACCCCGTCTCCTGGCAAGTTAGATTAGGTTTTTAGTAAACCCTCTGCATTTTTACGTGTGCATCTGAACAGAGGAATAGGAACCGGCCTTCATCCGGAGAGCTTTTCCGATTTCGCAAGGTCCCACACTTGGGAAAAGCTCCATGTTATGCAATCGCACTGAGAGTCTCAACCCATCAAGTTGCAGACATTCAGGGGTGCTGTGATTTGACATCAATAGTTTTGGCACACCTGGTGGGACCAAGAGGTCATTCCACAAGATTTGAAGGAGTTTTCAAGAAATTCAGACTTAAAAATTACAGTTTTACAATTTCAGATTTTCACCTTCCAGGCTGAACTTTGAAATCAATTTTCAAGGGCTTAACTTGCTCAAAACAAGTCAAAATTTCACCAGTTGATAGATCGGGGGATAATCTTCAAAAGGGTATTCTTAGATTTTTGAGATTTTGATTTTCAAAATTTCATGGTTTTTTGTGTTTTGATTTTCGAGGTTCAAAGAAGACCCAACACTCATTTGGCATTTTTTGATTTCAAGCATGTCCCAAGTTCGACACATTCCAAATCAAAGTTCCAAACTCTAAAATCTCAAAATACAAGATTGTCTCTCCGGGTCCTTCAAAATTATTTTTTAAATATTGTCAAGTTTGGTGTGTAACTTGGCAAAATCTAGCCTTTTGAGGCTTTTTCTAACACATCCGCGACTCCAAAGGGATAGAATTCATGGTGTAGTAGCAAAGCACAAGTTGCCTGTGCACATGAGAAGAATTCAAACCAGTCTAATACTCGAGAAGAGGGGCTATTTTTCCACTCGCAACTATCACTGTGAGCAGAGGGAGGAGAGGAAGAAGACCACAAAGATCACCATCTCCACCTAACAGACTTTGTCTACACCTCCACCCGGTAGGCCTTTTCTCGCATCGACCAGGTTCTTAGGCCAATCATAATGGCACATCTACCACCGAATCCCTTTTCAATTTCACGGCAAAGTAGTCCACTGCCCTAAATGCTCGTAATCAAATTCCAGCTTGCAAAGCACTAAAGAATATACCCTATTTTACAGAGAAAATCATACTACTCCTATTGATCACATCCAGATATTGCTAATGCATGTGCAATCCATGAAATAAATGAAATGGATGTCATAGTCAAGTTGTTGGCTTCATCTTTCAAAGGTAAGGCCTTACAATGGTTTAGAGCCTAAAGCAACAGGTCTATTACTTAATGGAACCAACTTTGTTCAGCTCTTTGCAACCAATTCGGGGAGAGGGCGGACAATTTGTCTTTATTGGAACAACTGACAACAATCAAAAGGGCTCCTAATGAACAAATGACAGATTTCAACTTCAGATTCCAACGGACATGGGACAGGATTCCAATAGTTGTTAGACCAACCGCCGAAGGAGCATTCCTTTATTTCTTAAAGGCTATAAATTCAGACATAGCCATGATGATCCAATCAATGGGAGGAACAACGCCTGTGGGCCTACGACACAGCTATCAGAGCAGAGAACTATTTGATCCAAGCTGGCAAGCTTGCACCAAGGCCACCAATGCCTCTCTATCCAGATATGGGAAATCCTACAACCAGCCAAGCACCAGAGTTGAATCCCATTCCAACTCCTAGAAATCAAAGCAATAATGAGGCATCGACTTCTTCAAATACTTCAAAGGAATTGCAGGAGGTCATGAAACAATTACAGAACCTTGGAAATGAGCTAGTGACTATCAAAAGACAACAAGCTCAAAGTGCTAGACCGTATCAGCCTCAAGCACAGTACCAAGCTAGGCCCCCATACCAACAAAATAGACCACCACCTCAGGCTGCAAATCAAAACCAAAACCAAGGACAACCTCAAGCTGCCAGGCCATTTCGACCGTATGATCCAAATGCAACGACGTCCTCAAGAGCCTTGGTCCCGACACAAAATAACATGGCACAGGAGTACGACTGGTGTTACCCTTGCAATCTACCTCACAATCAGTCAACATGTTTCAATGGTGCACTAAATCAGGCCTTGATGGTGCAAACCATTGGTGTTCCTCAAGAACCAAGCCAGGAGGAGAATCAACAGCAAGAAATGCAACAAGAAGGACCTCCAACAGAAACCACATTGGCCAATTGGAAAATGGAAGACTTCTGTGGAGTTAACCAACAGCCTTTTCAAGGCGTGGCTGCCAACACATGGTCAAAGAAGAGAAATATAGGAGAGGGACAACCATGTAATCCAGCTTGTTTCTCACCCACTCCTACACAACAAGGGGTCAATAGACCAAACGCAGCTCCAAATGTGCAAAATCAACCTAAGGTACTGTTCAGAAGCAACACATGCACTGCTCAAGCTCCGTAAAAGGTCATGCCAAGTAAGGGACAACAAAAGGACAATTCATCCCCTTTCA
Source organism: Taxus wallichiana var. yunnanensis (assembly GCA_018340775.1). Taxonomy (NCBI): domain Eukaryota; kingdom Viridiplantae; phylum Streptophyta; class Pinopsida; order Cupressales; family Taxaceae; genus Taxus; species Taxus wallichiana. The sequence continues at coordinate 332,684,548 of CM031237.1, read as the reverse complement.
ACATCATTGATCAAATGAAGAAAACACATGTGAACATTTCCATGTGGGAATCACTGCGATCCTGTGGCAACGAGATTTATTGCAAGTCGCAATGGCTAATTGGTCTCGCCACAAATGTATCAAACCAGGACATGAGAAAGTTCTCACTAATGCAAAGGCAACATGATGGGGGCCGACAAGAAAAATTTGAAGCCTCCACCATTCTATGTCTCATTGATCATTGGAAACCACTGGTACACAATCGCATGATAGATTCAGGGCAAGTAGTTCAAGTGATGCCAAAGCAAAAATAGCGGATCAACTCGGGTCTCAAGTATGAGCCAAGGTTTGAAAGGAGTAGTAGTGCAACTAGATGGAACGGCAAGAGGAATAGTTGGGAGTCATCAAGGGTTAAGCCTAACACTACATTCCATGTCCTAATGTTACAGTTTCTACAAGATGTGTCTCGTGATTGACCTTCCGCCACTTTTGCGTTGTGTCTATCAAGAGACTTCACCGCAAAATCGGTGGATATTTATCTGCAGATTGGTCACACATGATTTTTAGGACAAGGTATGGAGCCAAAGCAACAATCATGTCAGAACCAATTGCCAATTTCCATATTGAGCCTCATGTACCAAATCCTATCAATGCAAATTGCTCGGCTTTTGATCAGGAGGAGTGTTCAAGTGATCTAGAAACAAGTACTAAGGTCGAGGGAATTCCTGATTTAACTTTGGATGAATGGGCAAACAAGAGTCATGAATTTGACCCATACAAGGAAATTGAAGAATCTGAATTGGGCGTGTATTGTATACACGAAGAAAATTCACCCATTCCCGACATCATTCAACTTGAACAAAAGGATGAAAACAAAGTTTGGAAATTATTTTTCGATGGTTCGAGAAGCAGACAAGGTGCTGGAGGTGGTGCAATGTTGATTTCACCACAAGACATCAAATATTTTTCAGCTTTTCGTTTCCAGTTTTCCTGTTCAAACAACACTGAATACGAAGCATTGATTCATGGAATTCATTGGGCCAGGAAAAGGGGCATAAAGAACTTGCAGGTGTTTGGAGATAGCGAGCTAATCATCAACCAAGTTAGGGGACAACATGCTACAAAGAACGACTTGCTGAAGAGCTACAAGAATAGGGTATGGGACCTCATTGAGGATTTCGAAGCTTTCAACATTGTGTCCATACCCAGGAAGAAAAATGAAGTCGCAGATAGGCTCGCAGCAGTTGGAGCAACGTTTGATGTGGTTGACAACATCAGAAGGGGAAAAACACAGCCACATATCCATGTGATTGTGAGGCCAGCAGTTCCAGATAATAACACAAGCTGGCAGGTGTTTGAGAACGATCAACAGATCGTCAATTTCTTACAAGAAGAGGCTGAATTCTCACTAGAATCAGACAGATTAGAGCAAAGAAGATGGGGATCAAGTAGTGCAGTGCAACATGGACAAACAAGCTTCCTAAGGGTTTAGTAACATTGGAGTCTATCTTCAACCCTAACGACCAGCCCGTAAGGAAAAGGCTAACATACAAGTCAAGAGAGAAGATTCAGAGCCAATTCTATTGGGAAGGCAAAACACTTCAAATTGGTAAAGTGGCCACTGAGCAGGAGAAATCAGATTTCATACAACTTTGCCAAGAATTTCCAGATGTCTTCGCTTGGAGCTATGAAGACTTAAGAGGATTCGATCCAAATTTGGCACAACATACCATAGAATTGGATCCAGATGCTAAGCCCATCGTAAGCAGAGACCACCAACCCTCACATTGAACCTCTAATGAAGAAAGAGCTAAATAAGCTAATAGAGGCAAGCATTATATTCCCGATCAAGCACTCAAGCTGGGTTGCAAACTTGGTTCCGGTCAAGAAGAAGAGTGGAGAAATCAGGTTGTGTGTGGATTTTCGAGACCTAAACAGGGCATCTCTCAAAGACCATTACCCACTTCCTTCAATGGAACAAATATTGCAAGTAGTATCCGGTTCAGAGAGATTCTCTCTCCTAGATGGCTACTCAGGGTACAATCAGGTGATGGTGAAAGAAGATGACCAATTCAAGATGGCTTTCACCACCAAATGGGGGACCTATGCCTACAAGAAATGCCATTTGGGCTATCAAATGCTGGAGCCACCTTCCAAAGGGCAATGGATATGGCATTCAAGGGGTTGATCAATAAAATAGTTCTAATATATCTTGACGACATCACTGTATTCTCAAAAATGCAAATGGATCACCTCTCGTCATTCGAGGCAAGTATTTCAGAGGTGTAGAAGATTTGGGGTATCATCAATCCCAAAAATGCATATTTTGGCTCACGAGGGAAAACTTCTAGGCCATATTGTTTCAAAGGAAGGGTTCGATGATTGACCCGTAAAGAGTCAAGCAATTCGAGCATTGCCATTGCCAAGTCACAAGAAGGCTCTTCAAAGCTTCTTGGGAAGGATCAATTTTGTCCGCAGATTTGTTCCAAATTTTGCTGCTCTTGTGAAGCCAATAACGCTGATGTTAAAGAAGAGTATGGCATTTAAGTGGACATCTGAAGGCAAGGCAAGTTTTGAGGCAATAAAAGAGGCTATATCTCAAGCTCCGACTCTCGTCAATCCAGACTTCTCCAAGGACTTCGTGCTATATGCCTTTGGTGGTGGGGACACGATTTCTGCAATCCTGGTACAACAAAACAAAGGAGGATTAGAACAACCAGTTGCTTTCTTCAGTCAAGGCTTGGAGGAATACGAAACTAGGTACTCTTTCATTCAAAAGCATGTCCTGCGCAAAGAATCAGAGCTTAAAGAAATTCAAGCACCTAGTCTCAAACAACAAGATCCAATTATTGGTCTCTCATGCGGAGTCGTGACTTCCTTCTAAACAAGGATCGAATGAGAAACGTGCAGATGGATAACTCGTGTCATGGAATATGACATCGAGATCAAGGTCACCAAACTAGTACGTGGGAAGGGACTATGTGAGCAGCTAGCCTCGAGTCAACAAGTCAAGCAGTAATGAAAAAGAGGCTGTCTGGTACTACAGATGGTCAAGAACAAGAAAATGATGATGTGCCCACTCCGTGTTGGACTCAGAATGTGATACACTTCCTGCATGACAGCCTATGCCCCCGTAAATGAGCAAAGCAAAGAGGAGATACTTCAGATTACAAGCCATTCCATATGTGCTTGTTGATGGTATTTTGTTTAAGAAAGACATCAATGGAGTTCTATTGAGGTGCATTGGGACAAATCAAATTAAAAGGGTGTTACGAGATTTTCACGATAGAGATTCTGGAGGACATTTCTCCCCACGAGTAACAACTCTCAAGATAATGAAGGCAGGGTATTATTGGCGACATAGCCTTCAAAGGATCGCTATACATGGATAAGAAAGTGCAAGAAATGTGCACTCTTCACAGCAAAGAAAGACTAGCAAAGACTTCCATTGCACCCAATTCTGGTTGACCAACCATTTATGCAATGGGGATTGGACTTCGTCGGGGTCATCAATCCAAACTCAAGCCAAGGCCACAAGTGGATTCTCACAGCAACGGACTATTTCACCAAGTGGACCGAAGCAGCAGCGCTCAAAGAAGCAAATGAGTCTAACATACTAGACTTTTATGAAGGAATAGTGACCAGGTTCGGTGTGCCGGCCACTATCATATCAGATAATGCATTGGCATTTATAGGTTCCAAGATTACAGAATGGGCTGTCAAGAATGGAATCTATTTGAGCACCTCTTCAAATTATTACCCGCAGGGTAATGGACAGGCAGAGTCCACGAACAAAAATTTGCTAAGAATCATCAGGAGGACTCTGGATGAAAATCAAAGAACATGGCATACCAAGCTAAAATCAGCATTATGGGCTGACAGAATAACACCAAAGAGGTCTACAGGTAATTCCCCTTACAAGTTGGTCTATGGAAAAGAGGCAGTATTGCCTATATCATTAGAACTGCCTACATTGGAGTTCATGAAGCAGTTGGAGTTGGCTGAGTTCGAACCAATGGAGGCTAGGTATGCAGAGTTGATGGAATTGGAAGAAATTAGAGAACATGCAGTTCAAACAATTGAGAAAGATCAGGCCTTAGTAAAAAGATGGTTTGATAAGAAAGCAAGAGCAAGGACCTTCAAGGAAGGGGACTTAGTTCTGAAATGGGATGCAGATCGGGCAAAACCAGGAAGGCATTCCAAGTTTGATGCCATTTGGAGTGGCCCCTACATGGTCACGGGATGTAAAAGTAGTAATGCCTTCCAATTGTCTACATTGGATGGAGAAGAATTCCCGATTCCGGTTAACGGAATCCATCTTAAACATTGCTACTAAAAGGAAAAGGTTTACCCTTGTAAATATTAGCCTAGATTTCAATTCCTCTAAGTGCGTATGCACATTGTCTTGTTGTAGTTAGGTTTCTGTTTCCCTAAGTGCTCCGGCACAGGTTTTGTTGCTCTAGGTTGTTTTCTACAGTTCAGCATGCTCTCGAAGAAGGAGTTGCAATATCAGGTTCGGGATCAGATATCAGGTTGGTTTCAAGTTATTGCTTATGACTCCATGCCCAATGGATTGCTAAAAGGCCACTGATCTTCTACCTAGCAGGCAGGTGATCCCATTGAGTCACCAAATTGTTGTATATATCTTTCCCCCATGTAGATATAGACAAGCAGAAGAATATAGAAATCAAAGAAGCTCAAATCCCTGACATTTATCGCCTTGGCGCACGGAAATGGCGCATGACAATGAGTGTCGACACTAAAATGTATGCGCCAAGGCGCAGGAAAGTGGCGCACAGAAATGGATGTCGACAGGGTAAAGGATGCGCCTGGCGCATGGAAGAAATGGTGCATGACAATGAGCGACACTAAAATGTGTACTAAAATGTATGCGCCAGGCATGGCAGAAATGGCACGAAATGGATGTCGACAGGAAAAAGGATGCCCTGGCGCACGGAAATGGCACATGACACAATGAGTGTCGACATGGTAAATGTGGCGATGCGCCAAGTGGCATGGAAAATGGCACATGGAAATGGATGTCGATGTCGACAGGTAAAGGATGCGCCTTGGCATGAAATGGCATGAAATGTGCGCATGACAATGTGTGACACTAAAATGGATGTGCCAAGGTGACAGAAGTGTGGCAAAATGATGCGCAATGGTGCATGACAATGGAGTGTCGACAGAAAAAGGATGCGCCTCGCGCACACGGAAATGGCGCATGACACAATGAGTGTCAACAGGGAAAAGTTGCACCTTGGCACATGTAAGAGGATGTCGACACACACATGGATGCGCCTATGGCGCACCTTCAGGAGGCGCAACATTTTGAGCGCTGACAGGAAGCAGACCCTGGCGCAGATATTCAGATGGCCATAACTTTTGACTGGGAGCTCAGATTCATGCAAGGTTGGACTTTTTGGAAAGCTTACAAGGTCCTCTATCCAACTACGACTGGATATCTTTAATTGGGTGAGAAAAATTCTTAAAAATGCAAAATACAGTTCGCCACTTTTGGGTTCGCTGGGTTCTCACCTACCATCATTAATGAGATGAGTTAAATGCACCTGGAGGTGGTTGGGGTAGATTTGGAATTTCTCTCTCTTTCTCTCTCTCATTCTTCCTATAAATTGTAAGGAGGGGCTTCTTTCTAAAGGTTGGACATTCTTGTTTTGCCCCTCCCTTCTTCTCTTTGGCAGTGAACTTGTGGAGTTAAAACCTCCCATTTGAAACTGTAATGCAACCTTGCCTCTCGCATTTTTGCAGTGTGTCAGATCAATTTGGAGAAAATTAATGCATGTCTCGTGGATGATTCTCAACCCTCTCTCGTGTTCATTTGCATCCCCCCGATCTTTCACCGTGAATCAAGCTATCTCAGGCATGATCTTGCATTGCATTTTAATGGTCTTGTGTTTATTGGCAAGACAGTGTTCTTCATTCCTCCTGCATCACCTTTAGTAGTTTAGGTTTTATTTTATGCATTTTCTTACCCCGTCTCCTGGCAAGTTAGATTAGGTTTTTAGTAAACCCTCTCGCATTTTCTACGTGTGCATCCGAACAGAGGAATAGGAACCGCCTGTAAAATTAGTAGGAAAACCCCATAATAAGTTCTCATGTGTATGATTTTTAGGGTCTCAGTATGATTTTTAGGAGGGATGAATGGAGGATGATATTGTTGCATAAATGAATTTTGGTAGGAAATGAAGCCATAATTGGATAAATTCATGAAAATAAGGAAATGATCTATGATTAAAATAAATGTATTACTAGATTATTCGAGTCATCGGATGTATTTGAATAATTAATCGGAAATGGAGATCACTAAAAATACATAAATCTTAGTGAAATGAGTTGTAATCGACGCAAGATAGTCCCACAGGCGTGCTAATTTTTTTATAGATAATTGTATATACCCTTCTAATTTAGGCAACTATTTAAGTGTCTAAGGGTCTCTACAACAATAATGGGATTATCTCTAAGGTTTGGGACCTTAACCTTGAGATAAACCTCCGAATAAAGTTGGCTCCTTTCCTTAAAAGCTCTAGATTAACCACTACTCTATTATAACTAAAAACTCTACAAAGCTCAAGGGAGAAATAGTGCTGAAATTTGAAAAGAATGGTGATACACTAGAGTACAAAGGATTAATCTCCATGAGATCAAGGAAACAAGCTAAAAATAGTGATAAAGGGGTAGATACGAGACATAATGCACTTTGCATTCTACTAGAATTTAATCCTCTGTATAAATAACACAATGGACTGAAATTATACAGCTATAACTCATAGACATCATACAATAACAAGAGAGAAAGGCAAGATGCAATAACACAAGCCAAAGGATAGATAACAATGATGATAAACTAGATATCATTTCTTTAAGGAATACACAATTCTTTACCAACAAGTTGTACAATCATGTCCTAACCGACATGTACGGTCTTAAACTAACACATTTTCCAAGTCTATTTTTGATGTACTATCATTTTTTGGGTCTTTTTTATTCTCATGGGATGGCCTTATCATAATAATTCACCTTTATAACCCTATATAAACAAGTTAAACTCACCTCATTTCATAACTTGGCACTCTCATGATATCTCATTGTAAATACTAGCACAAAAGGCACTCAATGCTCCCTAAATCTTCCTAAAGATAATACACATCCATTAGGAAATCCACCACCACATTTCATTTCCTCAAATCCAAACACACCAAGGTTCCCATTTTCTAAGTATTAGTAAGAGCAATAATCCAATCAAGAAATGATCGAGGACGTTCGCTTGCCAACTAGTTACATTTATATAAATGTTACATGTTAGGTGGAGAACTACATGTGGTTTGAGGCCTCTTTAGAGTAGTTCCAACATAGGTGGTTCATAAGGTGCACTATAATCTAGACACTAACCTTCTTGTAGGGTATTATACCCAGTCGGTTGGTTATATATGATATAAAGAATTTGTGATAAATAGGGTTTGACAAAGTGAGGTACATTTTTGGGCCATCAAAAATCAAAAATGTAATAAACCCTTTTTGAAGGAATCCAAGCCCATATAGAATGGGAAAGAGTGGATTTTACATCCCACTGCAGAGACCATACGGTCCTACACCAGAGATTTACATGTTAAATTTTTGTTAGTGAAGGTTTTTTAGGATATGTACTTCTAGATTTTATACTTTTAATCTGATTCTTCTTGCATATCTCACTATAGTGAAGTATCTCTCTCCCTCACTTGTGTGTTTTGAGCTTGTATACATATAATGAAAGAACCAATACATTATTTTGATTTTGTATAATTAATTTTGGAGGTTAATTTATCGGAATAGCTATTAGTTTCCTAAATGTACATTCCTTTTATGGTTGTGTATTGCATAAAAATATAATAAAATTAAAAGAGTGTTAAAAAACTTGTCATGTTGGGTTAACAAGTGAAGTTAACCCCAATTTTTCCAATAGTGACACAATATTATAATGGAATAAATCCAAGTTTAAAGCAGGCTGATAAAGAGCTTGATGCCTTTAAAATCTTATCCTTGCCTTAGCCTTCTATGGTTATCACATCATCAACTCTCATCGAGAGGTAAACTCGGTAATAAATTTCTTTGAAAAAATCATATATGACCTCAATATTATATTTCATGTCCATCACTTCTTTCTTTAAGTTGTCTAGCTTAATTTTAATTGTATCTACCTTGTATTTGGTGAAGGTATGTTTATAAACTTGCCAAAAATCCCTTAAGACTTATTGGACATAAAATCTTAGAGTAGGAGGTGCAATGACTTGTATTCTTATGACACTAACATCTTCTCTAGATTCTTTCATGGCTCCATGGTTGGTTCTCCCTCACTTGATATTTTCTTGGATAAACCCATGATATCCTCTTATATTCGAGAGAAGGCTGTCTTGCCCTTGGCTAGTGTGTTGGTTGGAAAATTTGTTGTTGGAAAATAAACAACAGTTTTAGGGGACAACAACCCCTCCTCTTTAATGGGGAGGTTCCCTTATTCAACAAAAACTTAAAACTCTAAGTTAATTACAAATATACAAGGCTAATCAATCTGAAATGAGGATATTGGTGGATATGAATGGATCCATGATTATCAATATAAAAGATAAACAAAGAACTAGGAATAAAGAAACTACAAATAAAAAATTATGGTAAGACAAGTTGATCAGAGAAACATAGTTACAACTAACCAACCAATCAAGGATAAACAAATCCTCCTTGGTTTTTCAATATTACTACCTGACTATAGAAATGAGGAGAGAAGAAACAACACTTTCAAATAAGAAGATTGCAGATATTTATCCTACTCATGCATGCAAATGAACTAAAGAACATGTGTGTTACATAAATGAAAATTTCACAACACATAAAATGCAGATTGAATCAAAGTTCAACACATTTTACTCCATGAATGAGAACACAAAGTTTCAGATTTCAGATAAAACAAACCACACATTAACAAGATTAATGAAAGAGAGGAAAATTAAAAAAGAATGGAAAAATATATTTCTTTTGTATTTTAAAAATATGTATCTCTTACATTTAGATGCACCAATATCCAACCCCTTTTACAAAGAAAATGAATCCTTATATAGGCTAAGGGGAGGATGTAACTACCTTACCTAACTAATTGTTTTTAATTAAGTGTTAAAACACTTAATTACTTGATTACATAAATTGAATTTATTTTACAATTTTGTTTTTATAATAAATCCAACTTCAAAATAAAATAATTAGAAGTCTTATGAACCGAAGAGGAAGGCACAAAAGGAAAAATTGAGGTTATACTTTAAGCTAGAGCAAGTGCATTCTAGAATTTAATTACCACAATTGAAAGATTTCTAAATATTTTGGGAATGATGGTGTTTGCAAGATTATTTAGCAAGTTGCCAAGGGCATACTCCATTTCTTTAACAATTCCACCATTTTGCACAAGTCCTTTTGTTGCTTCTATAACAACATTATTAAGTTATGAAAGTTCTTCCATCTTGTCCTTGTAACCAATTCTTCTTTGAATAACTTTTCCTTGATGAGTGATTTGAAATTTTCCTTAATTTGATCAAATGTATTCCTTTTGATGAATTTTCCTTGAATAATTGACAACAAAGAGCTTGTAAATATGCAAAGATTTCAACTTTCAATGATTCATCCCCTTTTTGACTACATTCTTCAATTCAATTTCAGCTTCCTCAAGTAATTTTATCCTCCACTCCAAACTAAAGGTCAATTCCATGTTATAGAAATTTGTTTTTAAATCATAAAAATATTTTGAGAGAGAAGGATTTTTTCATATGTTGAGCATCATGATCTAAGGTTTTGAACCACATCTGCCCAAATCTTGAGTTCTCTTTAATAATATCAATTCTTGAATTGATTTGTTTATGGGATGAGATGATATTATCATATGTTTTGCATACTTAAACAATGAATTAAAAACTTGGACTATGAATTCCTTCAACCGAAGTAACAAAAGCCTTATCAAAAGCAACATTCCTATGAATCTATGTGATTGCTTTTAGATCAATTCCAATAGTAGCAACAATGGGTGGAAGTGGAGAGAGGGGATGTTGGATCAAGAGGAGTTTATGGCAAATGATGAGAGGAATGACTTAATGAAAACTAGAAAATGCCTACACTTTCCTCCTCCATTTTCATGAGTTGCTTCCTTTTTCAACTCTCTCAATGACCTTAGATAAATTTTCTCTAAGGTTATGCACTTCACCCTCTGGAGTTGATTCTCCTAGTGAGATCCTAGTAAGTTCAAGATCTGAGATGGATATATATTTTTCATTATTTTATCCCCTTTGGTGAAATTTCTAAGAATTTTGCCTGTTGAGTCGAAACTAGATGAGAACTTGTCTTAGATTTCTTAGAGGAGGAAAGAGATGTGCTAAAGGAGGGCAGCCACTACATCAAATTCTAGAACCTCTACTCAAGATTGTGATTTCTCTTTTCTTACTGTCAACCATAGGTTGAACCCATGTGAAAGAATCTCTAGAAGATGCTAGAGGAGGTAATGCAAGAACAATTTGGGAACTTGGAGGTTGAGAGACATGAACCTCGATAGTGGAAGTCATAATGGAAGAAGAGGAAGGGTCTCCTTACATCCAATTAGGCCTTGAAACCATAGTTTTACCTTAATTAGCCTCAAATTTCCACTACATCATCTTCTTCTCCACTCTCTTCATCTCCTTCTTCTTCTTCATCTTGTTTTTTCTCATCTACTTCTTCTTCAACATGTAATTATGGTGATTTTAGCTCAAGAGCAACTTCACTTGCCACTTCTTGAGTTTTATTTCTCATCACCCTTGTGTTTTATATTCTACTTCTTCTCAGCCTCTTTATATTTATCTTTATTCATATAAACCTTAGTTCCAAAATCCAAGGGAGAAGGAGGTTTTTGAGTAGAAATTCCTTTTGTGAAGAGGAAGCCTCCTAAGAAGAAGATGTCTTATTAGATTCCTTGAATTTCTTAATTTTCTATTAAACCAATACCTATTTTCTAAGAGTAAAAAAGTATTCAAATCATTAGGGTTATATTTCTCCTTCTAAGACCAATAAATGGTAGGAAGAGGAGTTTATTAGATAGATTTCATGTATTATGCAATAAAGAGGTTAGAATCATCATGAAGCCATCCCCTCTAGAACTATATACAACTTGATGTCCTTGATCTCCTGCAATGACAACCTACCAAATAGTATTTTCCTAAATTTCATACTCATCATCACAATCATCCCAATAATATTCAAATATTGGAAAATGGTAGTATGTCATCCTTATATGTTTTGCAATGAAATCCCTTTCCCTCAAAATGAATATGTTTTTGGTATGTGTGGAAATTGAATTCAAGATAGTTCTTTCAACATTTTGAGCATCTAAAACTGATATGCATGTATAATTACCCAAAGAGATGGGAAATTGGATGCCTAAAAATCATTATCCCTACTAGTTTTATGAAGAACATCTAATTGTCTGCAAATCTCAACTAGGACTACCTTCTCATTACATATAATTGGTAGCTTGTATGGTGCCCCTTTAAACCCAACTATTTGAATGTAGGAAAACTTTCTAAATTGAATAAATAGATGCCATATGTAGAAATCGGGTATCTAGCCTCTGGGGATACTCTATTTATTAGTCACATTTCCTTCAAGAAATATAACTAAAAACATGGTGAAGGCATCTTTAAATCTCCTATGGTGACTCTTATTGTTCTCATAGGTGAGTTGAGTATAAAATTCATATACAAGTGATTTTTTTGTTTACTATCTTGACCTGTTAGCCCAATCCATATTCTATATCCTACTATAGTGTACATTAGGTATGAGGTCATGTGAATGTCTTGCTTTGATGAACATTAACAAGATGATGAGTCAGATTTTCAAAAATTATTTCGACTTCAAATGTTGTTTTCCTTCAAAAATTATGTTAATGTACACACACATCTAGTTTAAAACTCATTAGTGGATGGTATACCCATTACCCTTGCAAAAATGTTATTATATAAGAAAGTTCCTCTAAGAAGTCAATTCTATAGAGGGTTTTGGGTAATTTGGAAGGCCCCTTTTCTTTTAATTTTCAGCCATGTTTTAGCAATCATTGTATTGTACTTATCTAGACTGAGGTCAAACAATCTTTAGGATTGGCCTTGGTTAAGATCTTGGAATCATAAAAAATAGGGATTCCCAAGGCTACATTGATAAGGTAGGCATAAAGCTAAACAATAACCTGTCCCCGAGGATCATTTGGTTCTTTTATTTATGGATTGAAATTAGATCCATAGGACTAATGGTGTCAAGACATGGTATTGAGGTGGGGAAACCAACAACATGAGCTAATCCACTATTCTAACACATTGGGCCAACGGGGTTGGATATGACATCACTTATTCTATCCCAAAAGTCATCTAAATTCATATGTTTAACATCACTATCACCAATATCAGGCACACAAGTTTCTAGGAAGAAACATGCTCATATCCAACATATTGGAACTTCATGATGACATGTTTAGTAAGAACTTGGGGAAAACAGCTAGGCATTTGAAATTTGAGAGGATTGTGAAAGGGAGGGTTGAGAACTCAAATAAATACCAAAATGGACAAAACTAGGATAAAATCACTCACCTTTTGGATGAAAAAGACGAATCCCTCACAAAAATCCAAAGTGCACTTTGAATTTTCAAATTTGGAAAAGAATTGGACAAGTTATGAGAAAAAACATGTTTTAACATATGGGAGGGAGAGTAAACGAACACCGTGAAACCAAGTATCTACAAATGTTAAAATGAGTTGGGTTAGGGAATGATTTATATAAAACTTGAGTCAATTTGTTCAATTTTAACATAAAAACAATGGAATTGATCTTTTAAAGCCCATGAGAACACGTTTTTAACAAAAATTCACTCTTTTACATATGCAAATCAATCATGACAGGGTTTTGGAGAACATATGGAACAAACATATAACTCACCATTTCCATATAATTGGGTGCTTCAAGGATGTGGGAACTCAAAACACAATAAAACAAGTTCCATTAGTTCTTCAATTACTCGCAATCTCCGATTAGACTAAAAGGAAGGAGAGATAACGGCCGATAGGGTAGCGGATAACTAATGGCTGAAGGAACAAGTTCCTCCCATTTCATCGGTTCTTGCAAGTGCCGATATGACCGACATGAAGGAAATATATTGTGATGCAAGATTTATGGGGAATTAGAGCACAAAAGGAACTCAAGAACTATTACAGTGGTTCAAACAAAATTTGATTTATACGACTAAAACTAATCGATGTGGATCATGTGGAAATGCAGGGAATAAGAACAATGGAGGAATTGTTCCTCCTATTTCTCAAAATTTTAATTTATCTAACGAAAGCCTAAATTAACCCAAAAATGACTCACTGTTTGGATTTTCCCACATTTTTAACAACAAATTTTAACAACAACAAGGTAGTACAACCAAGATAAATAGGCGACTTAGATAAAAATTAAAAAAATTGAAAATTTCACATTTTTGGGGTCTGTGACAATAGTGACTCTTTCTAGGGCTTGACTTGGCTTGACAAAAATTATAAACAAGACAAAAAAAAGAACTCTAGAATCTCTTGGTTCATAAGGCCAATGTATATCCATTGGGAAGACTACAAACAAATGTATAAAAGAATACCAAAATAATAAGGAAATGAAAATGCAGACACACACACAAATAAACCAAAACCGAGACTATGTACAAGGGACTAATATCCATTCAAGACTTAAACAACCTGAGATATTTTCCACTATATAGCAATGGAAGAGAAGTTCCATCCATATAGTCTAAATAATATGAATTTTCTCCAATAAAATGTTGAATCCAAAAAGGACCAAGCCAAAGCGAGTCAAACTTAATATGGCTCCTGTGAGGTTCTCTCCTTTGTCCTGTGATTAGGAAAATATCTTCAACTTAGAAATCATGGGACTTAGCCTTCTTTCTAAAGAGTTTCTTGACCTTTTGTTGGTGAGATAAGAATAAAAATCAAACTTTAAATCTAAGTTCAAAACTAATTCTAAGAATTATGTAAAGAATAATACAAACTTCAAGGTTAAGTTTGATTATGTAAGGAATTACCTTGATGGAATGTCATCTTTTCGAGTGTGCATGATACTTTGTTTATGGTTGCTTGTGTGCTTTTACTTTGGTGGGATAGGATAGGACCTACAATAGAAAAACAAGTGTAGTCAATGCTTTAGGTAAATACAATTGAACTTTAACTTAGAAAATATGTAAACAAGTAAATGTTTATTGAAAAAGCTAAACTAAGGGGTTAAAGTACACCTCGAGTGTTAAAAGAGAAAGGGGTAGAAATTTGATCCTGATTGAAGACTTTATGCTTAAGAGATGGTTGGAAGAGTTGAGTGTGATCAATTATTGACATGATTTGATCACACGAAGGATTTAGGAATCTATCGCCAAACTAGGCATATGAGCTTCATGGTGTAAAACTTTGAATTTAGGTGTCATGTCAATGTTAAGGAAAAGTGTATTGGGAGAATGATTTGTTTTCCCTCTAAACGTTAACGATTCCCACGGGTAAGTGCCATTGCATATGATCACATAAATGATTTGTAACTTTCCTTAGGTGACACAAAGGTGCTAGGCATATCACTATCCTACATATGCCCTATGTGTCATTCCCTTATTTAATTCCTACTTTGGTTCTTGAATTAGTAGTTAGTTCATAATAGTGACTGATTATAATCTGATATTGGCTGTGTGTCTACCGAAACTAGAGAAAAGCGTGATCCTAAAATTGTTGAAACTGCTATGTAACTATTTTTACCCCCTGGATAGGGGCACCCATGGGGATACTAGTACCCAAGAATTCTTATCTATTATAGGTGCTTCTATCTATGTTGAATTTTGTGGCCAAGTTTATTTTTGACCTATTTTATGAATGATTTCTGCCTTGCTCATGTTGTCTATGTAACTAATTTCTATATTGTTGGGAGGGTGAAAATAAACTCCTTGAGGGTGCATGAAATGATCAAATATGAATGGAGCCCAAATGAGGAAGAATGAAACTGATGTGTATATATTATATAGGAATCCTACATGGGAATAAGAATTACACATGTTACCCACCCTAGATCAAGAAAAATAGTGGGAAAATGCTAACATACAAGTGTTAGTGACATACAAGAAATGTACATTGAAATAACAAATAATAAAGGCATATAAAAAAACAACAAACATGGACATAGTGAGTAGTTGATTACATACGCGGGACACCACTTAGGATGACACAAGACAATCAGAGCCATCAAGGCTTGTGAAAAAAGGAAACAAACAAACATAGGGAATAACCCACAAACAATGAAAAATAAGGTACAAGAAAATTAGATAACCATGATTGGAAAGAGTCCCAAAATAAATTGATACACATGAAGCACCTGTTAGCATGTTAGGAAAGATATATAGTATGCCACAATATAATATCCGAATATAGGAATGACAAATATGAAATACTGTAACGATAGAATCTAATATGGAGAAGAAAAGGTAGATGCCCCTAGGTGCTTCAACATGTGGTAATGGTCGTGGTCAAACATCAAACATCGTGTAAAAACATGTAAGTGACCTGAATTCACCTCAAGATACCATGTGAATGCACATGTGTGTATAAAAATGATAAATAATACTAGGAACCCTAGTGACATGATAAGAAAAGGTGCAATATAGAGTAGTATAAGAAAATAAGAATGCATCTAATCAATACCTAAGCTAATGTTTTTGGATTTTTTGATTACAAATATGAAAAAGAAAACTAGCTAAAAGGGAGGAATAAGGATTCTCCCCATGTGGTGTGTGCAAAGTGAGGTTCATGTGAAGAATTCCCTTAATAGTCAAGTGTGAACTATGAGCAAGAGTGCATCATTGGGTGGAGTTATGATGCCCCTAAGTGTGAATACCAAAATTATCTATGCAATGAGAGTAATAGGAAAGGGCCCATGATTAGCTAATGTGAAATAAATACGCTGCGCATATGATCTAAGTCTCAATGGTCATGAGAGGCTACATGAGGCCAAGTATATGAGATAGGTATAGATCATGCATTTTGAGAAATAAAGCGTGAAACATATTTAGATGGAACATGCGAAGCATGTGACTGTGTGAATAAGATCTCTCATGAGGTTTCCTATGGGATCTATATATGCGATAAGGCTGATGAGTAGTATCCGTATGTGAAATAAAATGAGATGGATGTGTTAAAGGTGCTATAGGAGGAATAAGGGATCCATATAGGAGGTGTCAAGGATGAGGATCCATCATGAATAATAGAATATATACTAGGAGTAGGATTAACTAAATATGGGATGGTTAGAGAAGCTAAGGAAAAAGGTGTTCACCGTGGAATGCCTCGAATAATAATAAGATGATGAATACATGTGAACATGAATTAGGGACCTAGTGTCATGTGATAGCACATGCAAAAAATATGCAGAGTAGGAGTGTGTTATACATGTGTAAGCACTAGAATAGGTGGGAAACAAAAGAGATACCGAGAGAATAATGTCAACATAATGAGGAAAACCCAAAAGAGCCCAAGATACTAAATAGATGAATAGGAAGTGTAGAAACAAGAAGAATGCACCCATTAGTAGAAAATAAAATAGATGTAGCATCGGGCTTATTGGAAATAGTGGAAGGAGTAAGTACAAGCATAAAAATTGATATATGAGTCAAAATATGTGTAACATAGGTAATGATAAGAGGCTTATTCATATCAATGTCAAGCAATATAGGAGAGACACATACTAATTAGAAACAATAGGTATAATATGGGAAGATCATAAGCAAAAAGTAGTGTGAATCAGCCCTTATGACCAATAACATAAGTGTAGAAAGAGAAGAATGGATTTTCCCCATGAATGTAAAAAGATAAGGTGTAGCCATATGTTGGCAAGAAAATTTTTCGGTATGGAAAAATAGGTGTCTCCACCAATGTTCATGGGGCTATGCCCTCTGCATTGAATGGTACAACTCCCATTATTGAATGTGACTAATCTAAACCTAAACTAAATGTTGTTGGTTGGCCAAATAGGTCGGGGATCACACAGGGACACTCCACTAAACCTATGGAAAAATGCTTGTACAGGGGGTACAAGGGAGGAAATTACAACGAGTTAGGGAAAAGGAGGGAAATTAGTAAAGGGCTGTTATTACTTGTGAGTAGGACAATTGCGAGTTCACACCCAGTAACTAGAGTAGTTCAACATTCAATATAGAAGAAAGCAACAATGAAGCGGTCAGTGAGACAAACAAAACCCACATAGACACAAATTTCTTTGAGGCTCATTCATCGAAGATACAAAGCTCTCTTTAATCACCATGCTTACAAAGTGCATATAAAAGGAAAAGAGGAAACATGAGAAGGGGAAATAGAATAAATGTAGCTTTCATTTCATATATATTGATGACACAAAGTCCAACAACTACAATCCACAATTGCTACAGAGTGAAAGTTTTCAAAATATAGGATCCTTTGGAATGGATAAGAAATCCCAATTTATGGAAATGTGAATTGCTCTTTAACCTCCCTCATATAACTCTTCACATTCCTATTCCACTTGTGACCTTTTTTTTCCATAAATTAAGTATTTATCTTATAATTTTGAGAAAATACTTTTACAATTTTAAAATAGGTCACTTAAGTGAATAGGAAAAAATACAATAATGAGGCCCAATGAAGAATTAGAAAGAGAGAGAAGAAAGAGGGAGAAAGAGAGAAAGAGGGAAGGGATGAAGGAATCCCACTCTTCGTGATGACCCAATTGAATGTCATTGATGTAGTCATGAACCTTGAGTGAAGAAATCTTCCACTGATGATCCTCCACACTGATGAAGATTTCTCTTCCAAACACCTTTGAATGATTTTCCCCTTGTCAAAGGTGGTTGATGATTTCCCCTTTGTATGATACACAGACACCCTGAATTTGAGTGTTTAAAAACACTATTGAAAGGTACTCCTGATGACCATGGGTGTTAGTCACAGAGGCCCACTTTTAAGAAGTTAAGAATATAAACTGGCCCATCGATAACTCTTTGCAGCACTTCCATTTCCTTGTTGATGAAGATTTCTCCATGGAATGATACATTTTCTTGTACACACCAAGAAGGCGAGTGATGAGTATTGATGATTACACCATTGACAATGAAGAATACCCATACAACATGAAACACCACCATTCCTGTGATATTTTGATTACTCATCTGAATAAGAAACTAGGACAATTACTCGGGCATTGTAACCATGACAATATTGTTATCCTGAGGACATAGATAATCATAGCTCGGAATCACCGAATGTGAGTGACACATTTGAATGCCCAAGTGACATAGTCGAGACTGATTTCAAGTATGTGGACTTGAATTTCATGGGTCTTGGGACACTTTACTGCAATAAAAAGGTAACTTACTATTTTTAGTAAGTGTTAAATTTCACCTTTCTTGACCCCGACAAGTGAAGTTAGATTTTATGATTGCCCTTGTGTACACCTCTTCCACAGAAACTACTCTTTGAGATGACTTACTAATTATAGCAAGTGCCCATATAGGAAACTTACTATTTTTAGTAAGTGATAATTTTCACCTTTTTGGGTCCGACCACTAATATTGTCCTTTTATATTACCTCAGTGCACATTGCTTCTATAAAAACCACTTTTTGCATACACTTTCCAAAAATAGCAAGTGCATGTGTAAGAGGCTTACTATTTTTGGAAATTAGGGTTCTGGACCTTGGTTTTCAATGAAACAAACTTTTTTGATATGGGTTTTTGCTCCTCAGTGCACCTTTAAAATTTCAACTCAATCCGATGTCTAGAAATAGATATTTTAATTTTCAAATTTTTATTGCAGGGGAAACCGGGTTTTATTCACTTTGTGAAAAATTTGGGGCCTACATGTAAACAATTTCTTTTGGATCTTCGTGGCTCCTTGAAAAATTTAATATTACAACAAACATGCGTCGATCCACTTATTGGTTTGTGAGATATGAACAAATCTTCCTCATGGTTTTAAGAGTTTCTTCAGGCAAAGAATGTTTGTTTTTGTTTTTAAAAGTTTGGATTTATTCGTATTTTTGTTCTTTAAAATCATAGTAGCATGAATGGGATTGTTTGAGGATGAAAATGGTGGATTCAGATTTTATAAAAATCCGGTAGCAAATAGAGGTTGTGGGGAAAATGAGCGAAAATGCATCAACTCCCACGTTTATAGTGTTCGACATGAAGGAGGTGGGGTGCACATTTTTGCACCATTTTCACCTTTGGTTTGGTGCAATGGGTGAAAAATTTCAGCTCAGTCCTATTAGGACAAGTGGCGGGCGTGTGAGAGTTAGTCGAGGAGCAAGTCAAACCGGTCGAAAGTGTTGGAAATAAGTCGTCGGGGTCATATGAGTGACCAAAGGGTATAAAGGAGGGAGAGCACACTTTTTGCACCATTAAAATTTTTTTTTGGTGAAATGGGTTAAAAAATTACACCTCAGCCTCAACTTGACACATGTCCCTTTGTAAATTTGACTAAGTATCGAATAACATACCTTGCGGACGACTTGAAAAGGTCATAACTTGAGCTCCCGAATGAGTTTTTGGGTGATTATTTATATGATTTTGCATGAAAATACATTTTTAGAAGAATGGGAGGGTTCCATGGCTTTATTATTCTTCAAAATCTCCAAAAACCAAATTTTTCTTGGGATCTCCAAATGTGCATGGAAATAATGATCTTCTTGGAAAATTGCATGGGGTTCTAAATTGATCTATTTTTTCCACCATATAGAGGGTTGAAAATTATTTCTAATGATATATTTTTGGGCTCAAAAATCATTCTTGAGATCCCGAAATCACTACTCAAAGCCTAGGTACTCTTTTACATCACAAGCTCCTTTGGCCTCCAAAAACCCGCTTTCAGTGAATTGGATCCTAAACCTTCGAAAATTCCCAGAATCTTCCAAAAGATGTTCCTTGATGTTCCTTGATGTTATTGGATATTGAATACCCCTACATGATGAATTTTATCCTTTTTAACAGCTCCGGAGATGGTGCACTTAGCTCAAAAAGGTTGATAAAAGCCCTTTTTAAGCTTGCTTGAAAACCCACCTTGAGAAATATTTCTCCATAGGCACTTGGATGATTTTGGTTCTTCTTAAATCACTTAGGGGACAGATGAAATTCAAAAAGGGACTAATGAAAGGGAAGGATAGTGTAACTCCCTACTATTATTATTACTCGAACCATTGAGGTGCGGTACTACCTCAACGCCCGACCCATCGTGTATATGAGAGTGTATTTCACTTTTTTCTCAAACAAGTTGGGAGGTATCAGATCCCATGCGTATTTTATGTAATTCATATGAGAAGATTCAAACTCTTATCAGGGCACAAGTTAGCTTCTCGGTTGTTGGCACAACCTACGCAAGGTCACTAATACCTCTATGGGCGCCGAACGCCGTCCTTGACTTAGGGTAATATATTTATCTTATTCATTTTGGTTAGATAGTAATATCATATTAAGATACTTATATATAATACATAAATCGTATAGAATAAGATATTGTTTAAAACTAACACAATAATAATAATAATAATAATGATAATGATAATAATAATAATATAATTAGATATACTAAAACATTTTAATAGATTTTTAGGTAAATGAAATGAGATATATTTTTGAAATAATGATTTTAATAGTAATTAAATATATTAAATTATTTAAATAAATAAAAGAACATAAACTAAATCTTTTAGCAATCTAGGATGCGTACCAAGGGAGGAGTAGGTGAAAATTTAAAGAGCTTGGTAGAGGATGATGGTATCTGTCAAGTGGTGGTGTGAGGAAGGAGCTCTAGAAAGGCATGAACATCCCTTATGAAATTCAAACATGTAATTTCCATTTTTCATAATAATACAAACACTTTATTATGACCAAATGCATTAATCAAAATGAAACACAAGTTAACGTTGAAAATTTAGCAAGGTAATTGGATAGTTATAGTCATAACAGGGTTATGCACCATAATTAAATAATCATAACGTTGGGGACTGTGATATATAGAGATCTCACATATATATATCCTAAAATTAGTACATTATGGGTCAGAATAACCATGCACATGGAGATAAATAAGTAATCCTAATATATCCTCACTTTTCTATTTACAAATTGATCGATCCGGTCTCGTATCTATATCCGAAGTGGGTTCAATGTCTCGAGAGGAAGGAAATACTTCGCCACCGGTTTGTTTGTTTTATACAAAAGATAAATGATATTGAGGGTTGGGAGGCACAACATTCTGGTGTAGCACCTAGATTTATTGATTTTTCTTTCTCTACTTCTAAGAGCCTGTGCTTATTGATCTGTAACCATTGCAAAACCATTCGTATTTTCCATTGCTTTTATCTTTTATTTTGAGGAGATGTTGTACTGATTGTGATAAAGGGAGCTACGAGGGAACCCAAGTACTTTCCAACAAACTCAAAACAAGTGTAGGTGCTAAAAATAAAAATAAAAACAAAAACAACAATCTATTTGTGAAAGGTGCAAGTGATGTGGTCTCATGGAATGCCAAATATGCTAGATTGGGTAAAATGGATTTGTTGGAAAATCCATAGAAATTTTAATGCAAAGTGCTTTTGGAAGATGTTAATCTAAATCCCTCGGCGACATCGACACCCTATCTACCCGTGTCAAATGGGGGAAGTTTACAAGACATGGGCATCCTCATGAAGTGTGGTTACTGCCAAATAAGAGCTTTAGAGAAGGGTATGGACATGTTATCCATCAAATGAGTTTTTGAAATAGTTGAAAATATTTTGGATAGAAAATGCACTTAAGAACATTGCAAGTTATCCATTGATAGGAGACTACAAGGGGAGTACCTCAACCAAACATGGTCTAATAGGTGATCATTGTGGAGAATTCTCAAATCATTTTGTGGAACAGGTATAAAATCTTTCAAGTAAATGCAATGGTGGAATTTTGGATGCGTGCAAACTACTTGACGAAATGCCTATTTGAGATGCAAAACCAAATCCCACAATTTCAACTAGCTTCGTTCCTTAGGCATGGTCTCCCTTACCTTCATCTTTTATAATTTTCTTATTTTTGGTTCTTCATTTGCAATATAATAGAAATATTAAACCATTGGATAATTATACAATTGGATATTTAACCAAAATTAAATAGTGTAAAACAATAAAACTCCACCTTTTGATTTACATAACTGATTACACGCAAAAACTTATATGTTGCTAACTTAGGGTATTAGAATTAGGTGCTCATTTCCAATGGTACTAGTGAGAGTTAGATGAGTCATCAAATAAAACAACCATTTCTGTCTACTTTGCAAAGTTAGAAAAACACCATATTTAGAGACTCACAAAACAACATTCTGATCCCTAGAAAAGAAATGTCAAGTTTCATTTGTGTTCCTTGTTATTTGGGAGTTGCATCAAGCCTTATATTTCCCTCAGTTGACCATTTGTGCTCTTTTTTCTTCCCCTTTAGGATCCTTGCTACCCCATTTTGTAGTTTTAGGGAGCTACTAAAAGTGAAAAGTTGGTTTTGTTTTAGCTCACCGTTTGGACCTTGAGTGAAGGAACATTTTTCCGCCTTTGCAAACCTCTAGTATTTCTACTAGAAAATTTCTTATAACCTTTAGTTTTGGGAAAAAAATTCTAGCTAGTTTGGAAAATGGGTTTTGTAGGCCTCAAGTTTCTCTTTGACTAGATCAAGATGGACCAATTATGATTGGTGGCTCCAGAAAACCAGTCACCATTTGTAACCCGTTTGCTAATTCTCTATTTTGTTGACTCGGTGAATTCTCGATATATAGGAGATTGTGTAGGAATTTTTCTATTGAGAATTCATCTATCAAAAGTCAGTTTTTAGACATGGTTTCTTAGCCCTTGAGCTAAAATTGGTTGCTTTTGTAATTGATACAATTATGATTGATGATTTGTGGAAAACTAGTCACCATTCGTAAACAGCTTGATTCACTAGTTGTGAATTTCATTAGTTCTTATGAATTCTTGTTATAGAGGAGGATATGTAGGAATTTACCTGTTGTGCATTTTCCCATTGGAAGATAGTTTTGAACATGGTTTCTTAGCATCTCGAGCCAAAATTAAAGCGTTTTCATAACTAGTAGAAAAGTATAAAATAAGGTCGCAAGACCCTAGTCAAGACAATAAACCGTCGTGAAAACTTATTAAAACTTTAAATAACTATATGAAACTCTCTCTTGTGGCTTTTTGTGTGAAATTTAACTTTTGAAAATAAGTGTTTTCTCTGTTCTCTCTGTTCTCTCTCTCTCTCTCTCTCTCTCTCTCTCTCTCTCTCTCCTCCCTAAATCAAGAACTGAAGTGCAATGAAATGATCATATATATTTCTAACCCTCTCTGGTTATGTGTGAATTATTCGATTATGAAAATGAAAAAATAATAACGTTAATTATGCTAGATTTAGGTGGATGTTATGCCAACATTTGCTAACCATGCGGTGGTTGCAGGTACCAAGACATGGAGGAAGTGAAGTGTCACTAAAATATCATTTTTGCATGCTATTTATAACAATGAAATTGTAGAGAAAAAATTAAACTTTTATGATATATTGAAAGGTTTATTATTGAAATTTTGTAATATGTATGAGTTGCTAGTATTAGGGGTGTTTGGGGAAATGTGCATCTAACCATGGGTGTCACTTTGATTCAAAATTATGTATTGTAAAAGTTGGATATATATGTTAAATGTAATTGAGTTTGACATCTTATAGTGCTTTGTTAGTGTGAAATTGATGATTAAATTTTGGCATGTCATGTTATTTCCCTTGATAATGTAGAAAGGAAATCTAAATAAAATAATGTTCTACGAGTACAAAACTCTTACATAACTACCCTTCTCGCATGATCCTTTATAACGTCAAAAACTAAAACCTTAGGGTGAACCTAAATCATTAGACTCAAATACACCTTCTAGATTAAGGAAATAAGATCCCAAGTTGAGATTATCATCATAGCTTATATGTTTAGCGACACTGCGTTGCAAAACTTGATAATTAGGAATGACATGGTTAAACTTTGTCTTGAGTATGTGGCTTCCTCCTAGGATTGGTAGTCATGTGTGTAACAAGGATAATGTGTTCTCTTAAGATAGTACTCCATGGGAAACCAAATTTAAATCTAATGCAAACCTCTCGGGCCAACGCAGGGGTAGGGACGAAAGGATTTAGGTGGAAAATATTTTTAACTACCCTTTAGAAGTCACCTTTAAGAGTTGGGGTTATAAATGGTTTCCATAACCAATTATCATTTTGGTTCTATAATACAATGCAAAGAGTTAATTGTGTGACTTAAATTTTTTTAATTTAATTTTAGTTGCGAAAATATAGCCATGAGATGATGTGCTAGGAGAAAAGTGAAATTTAGATCTTTCTTCTAACATGTTTAAACCATCTTGTTGTGAGAAACAAAATCCATGATGTGTAAACTTTAATGTGAACCTTAATCTTAAAGAAAAAAGAATTATTTCCTCTTTTTCCCCACTTATAGTATTGTGTAATCAATATGTGATGTGAAACCATATAATCATGTTCTTAGAGACAAATTCCTAAGACAAGGACTAGCAGTCTCACGAGCACACAAATGTCTCTATTAACAAATGGGTTACAAAATCAATTGCAAAAGGCATATGAACCTAACTAAGAAAAACATTTAAATTAGATGTAAAGCTATATTAATGAAGTTAGTACGGAAATAAAATAAAGAGAACATATGTTGTCATGATAAGTGCCTTTGTATTCTTAAACTAATTCTTGGAACATAACTATATTAAAATTGTAATTAACACTTGGCTTTGAAGTGTAATCATGAGATGTAGTTCCACGGAAAAATGAAACTTGACCTTCCTTATAATGTGAGTAAACCTTCATGTCGTGAATAAAGGAACCCATGTTGTGTAATAATTAATGTGGACTAAATCAATTACTAATGTATAAATGAATGTAATAATTGTGACCCTAAACCCTTAAAACTAAAAACTTATCCTCTTTTGGCCTTACAATTGTCCCCGTTATGTAGCGAAGGTATGAAATAAGATAAAGATGCATGCCTTTAGGAATGAATCCTAGAGATAAGACCCAAGTAGCCTTGTGTGTATGCGAATACCCCTATTAACAAGTTAATTAAACAAGTAATTAAAACAATGTACATGATCCAAATTCAATGAAATACACCTTAAGTTAAATGTTAAATAGTATAAAGGAAATTTAGCAAAAGGAAAATAAATGTATGATTCACATATTAGGATAATTTCTAAACCTTAAGTTAAATATTGAAACATGATTGTAATAAATGTGTAGTAAAAAAAAATCATGTCGTGGGAAGACCCTATCTATAAGTTTGTAATGTGGTTAGATTGTTGTTGTGTTTCGTCATTTTGGGAAATGTGATAATTGTTTTTCCCTTGTCATGGGAAGTGTAGTTATGATTTGCATCATGTGTATCATGTGGTTTTGTTTTCTTCTTGTTGGGGTGATGCTTTCATCATTGTTTATTGGAGGAATAAGGTGTAGCTAGTGAAGGGAGGAATAAGGGAGAAGTGTGTGTTATTTTGGAGGAAACAAGGGGATTCGTGGCTAGTCTTAGTGGAGGTATAAGAGCATGTTATGTTGTAGGGAAAAGGGGGCCTGTTAAAGTTGATGTGGTGTGTGTGCTTTGGAGGAACCAAAGGCTATCCAAGATCCCTTCTTGGAGGGATAAGGGGTAGTTACAATGATGACCTCTCCCCTATGTAAGCCTTTTAGGTAGGCTTGGTTATGTGTGTCGTATTCCCTTGTGAATAAAATAACTTCTCACTTTGTGATACATGTGGGTCCATGTTGTTATAAATTTCTTGTGTGAGGTTGAATTACCCAAATCATTCCCATGTGGTGTCGTGTATACAAAAATGTTAGTAAAAAATTTTTATGGTATTTTTATTGTTATATTTGTGTTTGAAATTTATGGGCATGACAGATAGGATTTTTCATCTAGGGGTAGGTTGATCTTGGGGTTCCTTGGAAAGGTATGCCATAGAATTTATTTCAACAATAGGGTATGGTTGTCCTATTTTCAAGTGATTTTTCCCATGATAAAACACAAGACAACAATTGGCTATAGATTGGGGACATGTTGTGGATCGAGCACAATGCGAACATAACATGAGAGTCCTAGAATATAAATTTTATTTGTAGACAGTGCCTTCCATTTGGATTTATGGAGTCATTTATTCTAAACACACACACAAACCAACGAAGGGAAACACACCAAAAAATAAAAACAACACACAACAAAAAAAGGAAACTATGTTATAGGGGAGGGGTATTTACAGAGGTGGGAAAATAATATATACATACCTGGAAATGGGTTGAGAAAAGTACATGCCATCATGGAATAATGGACTGAAATGTGATCTTTGAAGTACAAAAATTATTATCCGATCAAACCATGCCCTTGTGATGGCTTTGCATGGCTTGAGAAGAAGAAGAATGATCATGATTCCATCTTCGTACTCATATTGCACCAAGAATGTTCTTATATCCAATGAACACTTCGTTATCTTCTCCAAGTTATTGCATCTTGAGGCTTCCTCTTGATGTCCCTGATCGTGAGACATTGTTCTTCCATGTCTTCAAGAGTGGGAAAATTGATCTTGTCGTGAAAAAATTCATCCTATTTGAATTACAACTTTAAATAATCTCCTACATCAACAAGGTACTCGGGAGGAGTGACAAAAATTGATTCTCTTCCCATTTGAAAACTTCCCCTGGACATATCACTTCATCAAGCCTCGAGTGATTACCTTCCAAAATAGAGGATATATCATTGAGATGGAGGCCCTCATCAATCTTGGGGAAATGTTGCAATATGGGAACATGTTTAAGGCACATTGGAGCTTGAAGAATGGTGAGCATACTCTGATTTTGAATTTTCTCATAAGATTCACATAAATATTTTACTTGTTGCTCAAAACAAATTTTATCCATGCTCATCCACTCAATGTTGGTTTCAACATCATCCTCACAACTGCAAATCTTGATTCGATCATAGGGGGATTATTTTCCCTCGAGTGTATTTTTCCATATGAATCCTTGTTCTACATTGGTGGAGCATTCCGAAGTGGTGGGAATGATTTGATCTTGAACAAACTCCCAAGAATCTTACAAATTTTCACTTTGTTCTAAACAATTCTCTTCAATGTAAATCAACTCAACATTTTCCCTATTATCATCCTTCATAGCAGAGATGTTGTCAAGATTGATTAATTCCAAAGGAGATTTGAGAAGATTCCTTATTTTACACTCACGAAATTATTCACACAATGTAAAAGAGAAATACATGTTTTCACATCCACTCTTGTTAACCAAGGAATTTGGGAAGACACAAGTTCATCCATTAGCTCTGTTTTGACATCAAACATTGGTGTGTCAAAGAGAGGAGCAAAAATTGAATCATGCCTATCTTGCATCTCCATAGATCAAGTAAAGAGTTAAAGAATGAGTTGAGGATCTTCAGTTTCTTCTACAACCTTCAAAATTTCTTACACAGATGGTTCTTCCAAGTTCACCATAGGCTCATCTTCATTCTTATTGAGAGAATTTATGCATTGTGTTTCTAGGAGATGGTTGAAAATCTGATCCATATGTTCCCATTATTCATTTGGAACATCCTCGTTCACTCTATCTTTCTATTTCCCAAGATTCACTTTATTACAAACATGATCATACTTGATTCAAGTCACCTTTGAAAAGGAGAAGAGGTCCATGCTTTGTGGGAAGGGCACTCCTTTGATATCAAAATCCATATCATCCTCTTGATGGGAAACATAGGACCATGTTGGGGCAGCAATATGGGAAGGATTTTCAATTCTATCTTGATCATTCATTATTGAATATTCTTGCTCATATGAAAGATGAAAGGATTTGTTTTCACCGTGATGATCACTCTACTCCTTGAGTGAGAAGAAGTTTTGTTCAAACTGTTCATTTTCCTTGGCTTCAAAAAGGAATTAGGAATCTTCCATTCGATCATACATGATCGAATCGAGAAGGGAACTTGATTCTTCGACTATCTACATTTCTTCATTCAAAATTTCTACATCACTTGATGAATCAAAATAGGAAGGAAAATCATCCATGATCATTTTGAATTCATCATCTTGAGCCTAGGATCATGAGACCAAATTTTTGTACTTCTTCACATATCTCCATTCCATCATTAATTGAAATATCAAAATTTGAAAGGATATTAATCATGATTACTTTGAACTCATCATTTTGTACTCCTTCATTATTGGTGGAGTCTTATGAAAGCATTAAATCATCCATTATGCAACAAGAACCTTTGTCTCTTGAATCTATTTCTCATCTAATGGGTTCTACCTCGAGCCAAAGAGAATTGATGAATGATGGTTCCACCTCCATTTCTCTTTCATTATCTTCAAAAAAATTTCCTTGATTTTCAATAGAGGGTTCAAAGAAAATGCATTCCTCAAAATCATTCAGGAATCTCCCGGGATGAACACTTCATAATATGGAAAATCATCAGGGTCTTCTAGATTTTCTTTGTTTTTGACAACACGAAGTGATTCAAGGTGTTCATACCTTCTTTGTAGAGCTAAAACATACCTCCAAATTTCATGATAGGATTCAAGGCTAGAATTTCCTTCTATTAAGCTCTGAAGCCTTTCCACATATTCACTTTTTAAAATGTTCATTTCTTCATCACCATATGCGAGAAGTCATCTAGAGCGTGACAAAATAAGGACAATGTTCTCAAATTTATAGTGAGCTACGTGGAATTTCAAAAGCATTATTTAGTAGATCTATCATCATTATATCCTTCATCATCTTCCATAGTGCTAATTTTATTCTCATTGAAAGGTGAAGGATAAGATCTTCTTCAACAACGTTGAATAACCTTTCGAGGATGAACACTCTATAGTATGAATGATCCTAAAGATATTCCTCTATAGGATAAATTTCCTCTTCTTCCTCTTTACTAGGGAGTACTTCAAGTGTTTCGTACATCTCTTGCAAAGCTTCAACATACTTTAGAATTTTGAGGTAGGTTTGGGGATCAAAATATTCTTGTGCAATCCTCTTGACTCTTTGCACATACTCAATTTTCAAGGATTCCATCTCATCATTTATATATGTAAGGAAATCATCCCAAGGGAGAGTGATGAAAGACATGACTTTAAGATTTTTAGTCAACTGTGTGAGGCCGAGAGTAGTGCCTTCGGGTTCTTGTTCTTCTTGGGCTTCATGCAACATCTTGTATCTTCTTCGCACCTCTTTTAACCATTATTTATCTTCTTCTTCATTGACAAGTCCTTTATCAGCTGAAAATTATTGTTTGAAGTAGGAGACCTTTTTTTCATTCTTGAGTTCTCTTTCCTTTATTCCTCTATATTTCCTATAGAGAATGTTAAGAATGGGAAAATTCCCATCCTATACTGAATATAAAATTAATATCTATTCTTGTTCTATGTGGAACTTAATAATGAGTTTGATTACCTTCTAAAAACCATATAGTTTTGGAAATTTTCATGTGTTCTATTATCACCATGGACTAATGTTGGGAATTTTTAAAAATGGGATAAATAAAAGGTATTAAATGTTAAAAACATATCCCGATTTCCAACATTTCGATGGAAACACAAGAACTATTTCTAGCTTTCTCCCACTCCCTTTAATGACATGTAACAACGGTTTGATGACAACACAAACTCTATTTTTCAGCATTCTCCCAACTACTAGGGTTTCAAATCCTCCTAATTAACATAAAAATTGACAAGAATACAATTATAACATGGATTTCAAATGATGATTAAACTTGACCCAATTGATTCCCAATGATGGGAAAAAATAGAGGCTACATTTTTTTTTTCGTAGAATGAAGGTAAGAAAAAACTTGTTATGCTAACTGCTTCCTCTAATAGGACTTCTAGATCCTTATAAATGTATGTAACTAGATTCTCCCAACTACTAGAGTTTCAAATACTCACAAATAAAATAGAAATTGACAAGAATCCAATTATAACATTGATTTCAAATGATGATTAAAATTGACCCAATGGATTCCAAATAATGATTACACTCAAACCAATGATAAGGGGCCATGTCATGTCATCCCATTATTATATTTCCATGCCTAGGATTTTCATCTATATTAAATTTATCACGCCTCTATATTACCTATATTCTACCTCTATATGAGCTATATGAGATTGGGAATTTACATGTTCTCATATATGTTAAACCATTATTATTCCTCTATATTAATTATATGAGAATGGGAATATACCCATTCTCATATTCATTACAGAGGTATGAAAATAAAAAACAATAATATTGATCATTTAGGTATATTTACTTTAGAAAGTTATCATATCTTGCATAACGAACTCATTTATTTTGTTGTATTTAAATGTTAAGATGTATATTTGAATTCTTATACAAGAAACATAAAAAATATAAGTTATATATTTATTTTAATAGAATATGAATCTTCCCATTCTCATATTCTTAATAGAGGTATGAGGAAGATACATATTGCGACCTGTAAAAATATAACACATATTATTCCTTTATAGTTTCAATACGAGGGAAACTATGAGCATCATGTATGTCTTGATATATTTCCATATTTGTGTGTACAACTACTCAATAAATTATCATTTCCAACATATAATTCCTCTTAATGTATTATAATTAAGTACGGAATGGAGATTCTAACTATTATGAATTTAATCAACCAACACATTTAAATATTAACATAAACCATAAAACATTAAATGTTAAACATTATGTAATGAAATAAATAAAATTATATAACATATTGATTAAGTAACACATACTTAAAAGTAAGAACACGGTGACACAATGTTTATAGTGGAAAAACCCCAAATAGGGTTAAAACCACTGTGAAATAACCTTTTACTTTCCAAGAACCAAACTTACATCTAGTAACTTTCACCTCCTTTCAACCCTAATCACAAGGGTAAAATAATATTCACCTTTGATATTTATTTTTGAACATATCAAATGAGGACCTAAATTCTTTTTATATTAGGTGATCGAGTATGTCTCCCAACCCACCTTTTCAACCTTATTGGTTGACACATATACCTAGGTTTATAATATTTAATATTAGAAATATAATAATTTCATGATATTAAATATTTAAATGAAAGTATATACCTAGGTTATCATATTTAATAATAGATATATAAATATATCATATTATTAAATATTAACCTATATATATATATTAGTGATGGACCCATATACATTAAGGGTTATCGAGACCACTTAATCATTATGTTCCAACACCCCCTTAATGTTAAGTGGGATAACATATGACAATAGATTACCGCTCGTGGTACACTACATGATTTCTGATCCTTAAACCATAAAGGTTTTAGGATATCATATCGAGTGAAGGAATTATAACACCTTCATCATACTCAAGTTACCTTTTGGTAAAAAGATTTGGAATCCCAAAGATTATCCCATGATCAGTGGCTAAGTATGATTTGTGAGTTTTACATGTTCTCACAAGTTCTCATAAAGGTTTTTAACCCAAGCCTATAGGATCCTTGTATAACCAATGACCTCTTTAATAATATGCTTCAGATCTTTGGATGTTTAATAAGAAACTCAATATAACTAAAGAGTTTACCGAAGACTTCCTTTAAGATATTTCTACACTTATTTCTAAAAAAATAAGCCGAGGAGGTATACATTCCCGAAGGTTTTTTACACTTTCCCAAATGTCTTTTTTTACACTTTTCGAAGGTCTTTTAAAAATTCTGAAGGTCTTTTTATAAAAAATAAGTTCCATTAGGAGAGGTGACATTGTCATGCACCCCCAATGGAAACTCCAAAAATCCAATTTTTTCATGAAAGTGACAAAACTTTGAATACTCGGGGGCTTTGTGAAGATGTCAAGCAATCTACTCTTCAAATCGACACAAACTTAAGATCTATCTCACCACTTAGCACCTTCTCAGCGGATGAAGTGTATATGTATCTCAATGTGCTTTGTCCTTTGATGTTGTACTGGATTATATGCAAGAGCTATGGTGCTTTGGTTATCATAGAACAAAGGAAAATTTCTTGGATCCTTCATATTTATCTCATCAAATAACCTCTTTAGCCATAGATCCTCTTTTCGCAGCTTCCATTACACTTCTATACTACCTCCATTGAAGAGATAAAAACAATTGGCTATTTTTGCTACACCAAGTAGTGACACGTGCACCAAATTTAAACACATAACCAAAAGTATATTTTCCATCCAATACATCACCAACATAATCAAAATCAAAAAATTAATATAAGTTAGCATTTTCATTCTTAGTATAATGTAACCCATAATTAATTGTTCCTTTAATATATCTAAGAATCCTTTTTGAAATATTCTAATGATCTCTATAAGGTTTATGCATAAACTTGGAAGAAATTCCTACTACATAGTCTAGTGATAGTTAGATGATTCAAACTACTAAGTAATAGCGCCTATATAAAGTAGGATCAAATTTTTGCATATGTAGAGTTTAGGATCAATTTTCACCCAACTTCCATATGAGTAGAAATTGGTTTATAATCAATCATGTTAAGCTTTTTCAAGACATTGGTTGTATATTGTGCTTGAGAAACAACAATAGAATATTTATTTTGAAATACAACCATGTCAAGAAAATTATGTAAGAGACCTAAATCGGCCATTTCAAAATATTGTTTCAAATTTTCTTTAATTATACAAATTAAAGAAGTATTATCACCATTCATAAGAAAATCATCAAAATATATACAAACAATGATAATATGTGATCCTTATTTCTTAATGAATAGATCATTGTCATAAGAACAATTAACAAATCCTAACTATTTAAAGAAAGATTTAATTTTGGCATACCAAATTCTAGGAGCTTGCTTTAAACCATACAAGGATTTTTCAATTTATAACATAGTTTTCTTCTTACCGGTTTCTTCAAATCCTTTAGGTCGAGACATGTAAAGTTAATCTTTTAAATCACCATTAAAAATAATTCTTCACATCCATTTGGTGGATTTTCCATCCAAATTGAGCGGAAATTACAAATAAGGCCCTAACAATACTCATTTTAGCTACAGGGGAAAATGTCTTAACATAATCAATACCAGGTTTCTAAGTGCAACCTCTAGTAATAAGTCTAGATTTATGTTTGTCAATACTACCATCAATATTATATTTTACTTTGTATAACCACCTAGACCCTATAATACTTTTTTTCTAAAGGTGGAACCAACTCCCAAGTTTGATTTTGAATTAGGAATTGTATTCACTGCATTATATTGATCCACTTATCATCTCGAGAAGCTTATTCAAAAGTTTGTGGCTCGGGTTCATACAAGGTCATTAATTCATGGTATGTATGATGACTTTTGGTCATTTTCCTAAGGTCAATAGGATTAGAACTCTATAATACATATTGAGCCCATTTTGATTTTTTTTAGATAAGGAGATACGGATTTATCTATATTATTAACATAAGAAACATCATCATGACCATTTACTATATTCTCATTATCGAATCGAACCATCATTAGAAATATTGAAAGAGTTAGGAATATCTTTACCATTATCAATGAACACAAGAATTTTTCCAAAACCACCACATTGCGGTTTTCAGTTACTTCCCTTTTTTTAGGACCGTAAATCCTTATACACCGTAATGTTAATACCATATCAAATGAAAACACAAGAAAAAAATTCATATCAAGTTTCTTTCTTTTATTTTTAAGAATGTATAAAGAAGTAGGTCTATAAAAAAATTAGATAAGAAATATCGGGGTTTTGATTTGACCATTTTTCTAAAGGAGTTGAAAGATGAATAGCTTTGGTGGGAACCCTATTTACAATGTAGAATTTTGTGTTCTTTTCTTACGCCCACATAAATTCGAGGAAGACCAAAAGAATGAAGCATAATGCAAGCCATATCTAAAATGGTCCTATTATTACATTCTACAAAACCATTAGATTGGGGATAATGAAGAGAAGTTAATTCCCTTTTAATACCGCAATCAATATTAAAATTTTCAAATGATTTGCTAATATATTCACCCCCATTATTTGTTCTAAGTCTCTTAATTTTATAATTTGAAGATTTTACAACAAATGCTTTAAATTCCTTGAATTTTCCAAGTATACCAGTTAATTTTTAAGAAAATATGACCAAATCATCCTGGTGAAATCATCAATAAAAGTCATAGCGTATAAAGAACCATTTAATGAAGCTACTTGAGAGGTCTTCTAACATCACTGTGAATAAGTTCCTAGTGTAGAAGCGAAACTCTCTTCAAGATGTGAGTGAAAGGGGTTAGTACTTGTTTTGAGCGTAAACACCCTTTACATGCATCATGAGAAGAAGACAAAACATGAAACCTTTCACAAGATTATATCTAGCCATTTCATATAAACTTTGATAACTAACATGTCCTAATCTTTCATGTCATAGTTTTGAATTATTCAAACTTTGAGAAATAAAACAGGATACATAAGAGAAATAGTAAAAAATATGTAGAACATTTCTTTGAATTCCTTCAAGATATTATATTATCATTACTATCCTTGATATACCAAGTATCTTTCAAAAATTGAATAGACAAACCATCATGAGTTAATTAAGAACATGATAAAAGGTTCTTTTTGAGCTTACGAACAAATAAAACATTATTCAAAACACCATTAACAAATTTTACTTTTCCTTTCTCTATTGCTTCTAAAGATGAGTTATCACCAAGATACACATGTTCGTTGATTTTCAGAACATCCAAAAAATAATTTGAAATACTAGTCATATGATTTGATGCACCTAAATCTAGAATCCATTCAAAATTAGAGGAAGAATACAACACAACATATAATGCAAAAAATTTAGGAATATCATTAGAACTATCCTTTTTCCTTAAATTGTAATTAGAATAAATAATTTGTTTTTGATTTTTATGGATAGGTTTCTTAGATTTGAAATCTTTCTTTTATGTCCAAATTTACCACATTTGTGACATTTAGCACTAAAGCTAAGCTGTTATGCCAAATTCACACCCATGACAAAATTGGTGAGAATGAGCCCCACACATAAAGAAAACATGAAGGAAAATGACTTAGACCCATGATCTTGTGTTCTAGAACCGAGCAAAGCGAAACAAAGGCACGACAAAGTCAAATTCGACCTGCATAAGGAGAAATAGAAGAAATGAATCTTTTGAGTGCTTCCATATCTTAAATATATTTAAAGGGTAATAAAAAGACTCAAAAATGGAGTGGCGGAGGCTAATAGAGAAGAAATAACCCTACATAAAGAAAAGCGACTACGCATCAAGCTATTTCATGTCTTAAATCTATTTTACAAGCTTCAGGAAGATTTAACAATGGAATTGCAGGGCTAGGAAATGAAGGAATAGTACGTAGAGAGGCTAGGAGAAAGAAGGGGAAAACACAGAGAGGATTCAAAGTTTTCAGGCCCGAAAATAGTTTAGGGTGGCCTAAAAAAATTGGCTAAGTATAGAAGTGCAAGCGGAGAGTGCCAAGTGTTAGTATGGCACATCTCCAAGAGTTGGTCCCAAGGCGGAGACCCAAATAAGTGCGAGCTCACCATGTAACCCAAAGCCTAAGAAGTAAGAGGGACCGTTGAAAAGTCCAAAGATCAGCGAAGGTCGATAAGTGTCAACTTAATGCTCCTCTAAAGGAAATCTTTGAGCCGGCCTTCTAAACAAGCATGGTGCCTCCATGTGTCCAATCTCAGAGAGGGGTAGAGTTAGTTGAATTGTCAACGCATAGGCCAGGACAACCAAAGGGTGCCACGTGTCAAGCCGGAGCAAAGTGGGGCCATGGGATTTTTCTGGATTTTGTGATTCTTGTGAAAATGGGGAAAAGTTAAGTTCTAAGCCCGCAAACCTGATTTTTCCCTAATCTAGCTGCCATGTGTCCCATATTAAAGAGGGGGCCCATTTTTCAAATTGGTTTTCCTGCCCATTTGTACGGACCTGATGCAAACTTTGAAGGGGCATATCTTTCGACTCAGGCTTGAAATATTACGAATCTTACACCATTGGAAGCGTCTCGATGTCCTCTATGCCATGGAAAGATAAAAAATCATTTTTGTAGGCCTTGGTAGGTAAAAATGAAGAAAATTCTTACAGGCCATTAACATAGAATCCAATCTCTTCAACTACCAGATCTGATTTGATTCGATCTGTTGGGGAACCAAAAGTGACATATTGTGGGTGGATTTGTAGAAGGCATTAATTTCAGTGGTTGAGATTTCGAAAAGGGATTCAATGCGTATCTCAGAGTGGTTGGAGCAGGATTCAATTATTTCTTTCTTCTCTCTCCCATTCTTCTATATATTGTAATAGAGGGGCACAAAAAGAGGGTTTTAATTCTTCTCTCTCTGCCTCCCCCTTTTCTTTTCTTCCCTAGGGTTGAAATGGAGTTTGAATCTCCTCCCCTTCCCTATAAATGGCATTTTACCTCTTGCTTGCGTATGATTCTCTATGAAATTTTTGAAGCAATAAAACTCATTTTGTGATGCATTTGTCCATCCTTTTCTTGTTTTCATTGCATCCTCTTACCTCTCATCATTTTGGAGAATTATGTGTATGTTTTGGATGTTTCATTTATAGATCTGGGAGCTGTATTCATGGGGTTTTGGAACATTTTCTATGTGAATCTGATCTATGGTCCAGTGATCTTTGCTTGCCATCCTTTCCATTGCTCACCTCTCCTTTTCCATGGCGGTTTGGTAGGTGATCAACATTTTCCTTCTCACGTGTGTATCGCCATTTTAGTGTAGGCTCTATTTTCCTTGTTTTTTCTCTCTCCTTGTCTCCTTGGAAGTTAGATTAGGATTATATTATCTTTCCTGCCTTTGGAATAGCTTGTGGTAGGTAGATTAGGAAGAGGAACCAACCTTCTCTCGGAGGGTCATTCCCATCACCAAGTCCTACAAACTTGGGGAATGATCCAATGTTATGTAATCACACCAAATGACCCTGCCTTAGAAAACTAGATCCATAGCTCATTTGGGGGTGCTGTGATTTCACACTAACAGTTTTGGCACGCCCAGTGGGACCAAAGGTCTTTACTTTATTTCATTAAGTTGATGTGTTCTTGATGGGATTCAGCCTTTTGAGGCACATGCAAGCACATCTGGCGACTCCATCTGGTCAAAAACCCATTCTCTGAGTTGCAGACCTGTTCTTTCCATCCATTTCCACTCATTTTCATCCATTCTTCTTTCCATCTCTTTCATTATTTTCCATTCCATGAAGTTGTGCAATCATGAATTCATTTCCTTCTTGGGACTCGACACTTCTACAGAAAAAAGAACAATAAACCTACAATATGTTTTACAACTCCTTCAAATCATCATTTTGAGAAAAGGCAAAATAAAAATGTCTACCCCTATGAGCATCAATGCCAAAATTATTTTGGCTATGGAGCTTTCCAAGATCAGGGGGTATGTAAAAAATGAAGACAATCAAATACAAGATGCTAGTCTACTGGAGAAGATCTAAAAATGAAGGTTGGCATGGTTTAGTCAAGGGGTATAGCACAAATGAAGGTGTTTCAAATTTGTTTTAGGGCACCTTGTCCATGGGAAGGCCCTTTTCAAGATATTACAGCCCTCAGGAGAAGCTAGACTTCATGGTTGAAATGCTGCCCCAACATGCACAATGGACTGAGGAGATCGAGGCTTATGAGTTGGAGTCAAGACAACCTTGTCAATGGGTGAGTCCACCATTTCATAGTTTTTCTTTTTCTCTTTCTCAAGCAAAGCACCATCTCAACCCAAGCTCCAATTTCCAAGCTTCGCGATTGCAGCCCCAAGTGTTGATTCCATTTCTCCATTCCCTAGTATTCCACCCCATTTCAGTTCCTCTTCCCCTTCCCCATCCAAATAGTCATCCCCTCTAAACAAACCAGAAGTCCCACCCCCTCCCCACCACAAACAATTACAAATATGGTTGAACCCCAACCTGCCACTCCTCTTTCTTTCCCAAGTCCATGTTGGGAAGAGACCCAAGAAACCAGTCAAGGAGAACAACGAGAAGAGGAGCCCAACAAAAAATAAATGATAGACAATCGAAGAGTTGGGCTGCCAAATTTGGGTTTACAAATATCCCTTGATGGTCAAACCAATGGAGGAGGTTTGAGTTGAAGAAACAAAGTGGTGGTTAAGGCCAAGTGTACATAGTAGAAGAAGAACAAGAACAAGAGGAAGAGAATCAACGATATGTTTATGACACTTTTCCGAAAAAAGATACTGATCTAACCTAAGCTGCACAACTTGTTGAAGAGGAGGGACAATCAACTCCAAGTCCCATTGAAGAGGAGTAGATGGGAGAGATAAAATCATAGTCGAAGCCACTCAATGAAGAAAACATCATTGAATATTCCTTGCTTTCATTCGAAGGGCCTGTTTTGATTAATGAACCCATGATGGAGGAGGACCATATAGTTTTAGAGGCTCCAAGTGAGGAGCAGCCACGCAGAGGAACCTTCAGTTCTTCCTCCCACTTCATCTCCTTTAATCTCTAATGTTGAGGAGGAGTTTGATCTTTCAAACTTCATGTTTGAGGATAAGGAGAACCATGGTGATCAAATTACAGATTAGGAGGACATCATGGAAGAGGTTGAACATTTGCAACAAGACAACAGTGAGGCAATGTATTTGTCTGATTTGGAGGACT
Organism: Taxus wallichiana var. yunnanensis; assembly: GCA_018340775.1. NCBI lineage: Eukaryota > Viridiplantae > Streptophyta > Pinopsida > Cupressales > Taxaceae > Taxus > Taxus wallichiana. The sequence continues at coordinate 332,645,736 of CM031237.1, read as the reverse complement.
ATTTTGATGGAGAAGAACCGGTTGAGTTTCTATTGTTTTCTCCTTCATCATCCACCTTCCAAGCACATGAGCCTGTTGTCATGGAGGAGAACTTTCAATTGCAGCAGCCTGCATCTTATAAAGTAGCTCTTTGGAATCAAGTTTGGGAGATTTAAACCTTCCATACTCTTCACAGGAGGAAGAAGAGAAAGGGCAGAAAAGTTCCACCATTGCTTCCACACCATCCATCTATGAGGGTCAACAAGAAGGCTCCATTCTTGGAGTTGAAATTCAGAGCTATGGGCACATCCAAAGGATCAGACCTTGCCCAATCAGCTACTTGGCTTCATTAGAGCCAAGGGAGAAGCCAAAACCAATCATGCCTACTCGGGGCATGAGGACAAGCATCAAAGTACAAAGGATCATCATCAACACCTCTAGAAGTCGATGCAAGTCAGCTTGAGGAGGTATTTTCCATTAATGCTGATACCTTGATGATTTGGGTGGAGGACCGGATTTTTGTTAGTTTTTCACTCATCTAACCAGCCATGTTTAGTGCCAAATCAGTTACATGGCTTCCATTTTAGGAATGGAAGTTATTTCTCCTTACGATTGCAGGATTTGTTTGAGCTCCCTTTGCTCTTGGTTAGATTAGTGTAGGTAGGTTTTTTTTTCAGCAGAAGAAGTGCTTATACACACTCTGCATGTATCATTTGAGGCATGTATGATTTGGTCTTTGTATATAAGTTTTGCTTGTATTGCTTCAGAGGGGCAAGAGGCTAGGCTCTTAACTATTTAAGGTAAGAAAGCTCATGTTTGCTTGTGATAGTTACAAATTGAAATAAGAAACAAATGTAGAAGAAGCTAAAGTTGTTTCAAGAAAGTCCATTTGAGGGACAGATTGAAGCCCTGGGTCAAAACAATTTTCTACTCTTAGAAACTCCATTTCCAAGGTTTTCTTATGAAAATTGAGAGTGCAGATGCATTGGAAGGATTAGGGACAACAAAAACATAGAAAAGGCTTGTAGTCAGGCTCGTAGTGGCTCAGAGATCAAGACTTTGAAGTTTAGATCAATTTCATGTTTATCAAGCAGACTCCATGCCCAATGGATGCTTCAAGGCCACGGGTCTCTTCATCTAGTAGAAAAATGTCCCCGTGAGTCACCAAATTGTTATTCCAAATTCACACCCTTGGTAAAATTGGTCAGAGCGAGCCCCACACATAAAGAAAACATGAAGGAAAATGACTCAGACCCATGAACTCACATTCGAGAACCGGAAAAGTGACACGAGAGAGGCCCGAGAGAGTCAAATTCGACCCTGCACAAGAAGAAATAGAAGAAATGGCTCTTTTGAGCGTTTCCATATCTTAAATCTATTTAAAGGGTAACAAAAAGACTAAAAATGGATTGGCAGAGAGGCTAATAGAGAAGAAACAACCCTACACAAAGAAAATGACTCTGTCAAGCTGTTTCATGTCTTAAATCTATTTTGTAAGCTTCAGGTAGATTTAACAATGGAATTGTAGGGATTGGAAATGAAGGAACAAGATCTTTGCGAGAGAGGCTAGGAGAAAGAAGGGGAAAAATGGTGAGGATTCAAAGTTTTAGCCCCAAAAATAGTTCGAGGTGGCCTCAAAAATTGGCTAAGTATAGAAGTGCAAGCGGAGAGTGCCAAGTGTCAATATGGCACATCTTCAAGAGTTGGTCCCAAGGCGAGAGACCCAAATAAGTGCAAAATTTCCATGTAACCCAACTAAGAAGTAAGAGGACCGTTGAAAAGTCCAATGATCAAGTCAGCAGAGGCCAAAAAGTGTCAACTCAACACTCCTCCAAAGGAAAGCTTTGAGACGACCTTCCAAACAAGCGCGGTGCCTCCATGTGTCCAATCTCGAGAGAGGGGTAGAGTCGGTTGAATTGTTAACACATAGCCCAAAGCCAACAAAGGGTGCCACGTGTCCAAGCGGAGCAAGTGGGACGCAAGATTTTTCTAGATTTTGTGATTCTTGTGAAAAGGGGGAAAAGTTAAGTTCTAAGCTCGTAAACCTGATTTTTCCCTAATCTGGCTGCCATGTGTCCCATATTAAAGAGGGGGCCCATTTTTCAAACTGGTTTTCCACCCATTTGTACGGACCCGATGCAAACTTTGAAGGGGCATATCTTTCACTCAGGGCTCGAAATATTGCAAATCTTACACCGTTGGAAGCATCTCGATGTCCTCTACACCATGGAAAGATAAAAATCATTTTTGTAGGCCTTGGTAGGTAAAAAATGAAGAAAATTCTTACAGGACATTAATGTAGAATCCAATCTCTTCAACTACTAGATCTGATTCGATTCGATCTGCTGGGGAACCAAAAGCGACATATTGTGGGTGGATTTGTAGAAGGCATTGATTTCTAGTGGTTGAGATTTCAAAAAGGGATTCAATGTGTATCTTAGAGTGGTTGGAGTAGGATGTGATTCTTTCTTTCTTCTATCTCCCATTCTTCTATATATATCAGAATGAGAGGGTAAAAAAAAAGAGGTTGTTCATTCTTCTCCTTTACCTCCCCTTTTCTTTTCTTCCCTAGGGTTGAAATGGAGTTTGAATCTCCTCCCTAGCTCTGTAAATGAATTTTTTTCCTCTTGCTCACGTATGATGCTCTGTGAAAATTTCTAAAACAATAAAACTCATTTTTGTGATGCATTTGTCCATCCTTTGCTTGTTTTCATTGCATCCTCTTGCCTCTCATCATTCTCGAGTATTCATGCATGTTTTGGATGTTTCATTTATAGATCGGGAGCTATATTCATGGGGTTTTGGAACATTTTTGTGTGAATCGATCTATGTTCTGTGATGTTTCTTTGTCCATCTCATGATCAAAATATTAGCGAAATATAAACAATTCATACTAATTAACCTCCCATGATCAAAATAAGAGCCCGAAATATAAAGGGCTCTGCATTATATGCCATACTTATATAAAAATATTTTTGACCATATAGAAGTGAAGAAGAAACAAATTTTTGAAAAAATTAATGTAGACAAAGATCTAGCTAGCTTAAATTCGACGTCTAAAAATAACCGTCATTATGACATATTTTTGGTTTGTCATGACATTCATTTGACCGAATCGAATTTAATGAGAGAAAAAATTTGTTGTGTGTTTCAGAATGTGAAATTCCATAATTTCTTCTTTTGTATAATATTAGGAGTTATGTTTTAATACATTATAATAATCTATTATAATTTATAATGTAAATAGGATCCACACATAATTGGGGTTGGAGATTAGGAGATGGCGCAACAAAAAATGCGAAGCCCACTAATTTTTTTAATCTTCACAGAAAATGTGACCATTGATGGGAAGGAATCCTTGGGTGATATGCCATTCCCATGGGTGTTTGCCTTAGGAGTGAACAAGATTCTACTTGGAAATGACAACGGAGTGGAATGAGTGGGAAAGGTTCGGAAGTCTTGGTAAAGGAAGAAGTGTCTTCATTGGTGAAGAAGTTTGGCCCTGGCGCAATGATCAAATCTCTGGCCTCGCTGTTAGGGAACTCGGCCTTGAAAAATTTGATTGAGGAAGCCGATCCTTGTCAGGGGAATGTTTTGTCTACCCTAGTAGTGGGGAAGGAGGTCCTTCTAATCTAATTGAGTGCAAGGCCAAGCGGTCTCATTGGATATGGAGGAAATCAAGGTGGGGGGGATCGGTTTCAAAATCTCCATGGATATGGTGCATGTTGTGTTATAGATATTCTATTATGTTAGTGCTCACAATTATATTTGGGTAAAATATATTTGTAATAGTTTATGAGTTGTTATGACAACTCATAATATTTAACTTTTATATTATTGTGATCAAATAATGTAAGTGAGTTATCTGGTTGGTAAGCCAACTCACGTAGATAAGTTTGTGAGATATTGTTGGGATAGATTTGAGAGATTCTAGGAAGGGGTTGAGAGATATGAGGGATGACTATTGACTCCTAGAATCAAGGAGATCAAACTCTATATATTGTAATCTCATACATGGATAATATATCCCGGATGAATACAATTTGAATATTATTATATTCGGTGTTAATTTTGCATTATTGTTCTAAATTTCATAAAGAAACTCTGAGAAAATATTTCATTTGGTATCAAAACAGTGATATAATCCTATTAATGTGCATGTGAGAGTGGAGTTAGTTTAGTATGTATTTCGGTCTTTGAGAAAATAGAGTTGCTCTGGCTTTAAATTCAATTATTTCCATGAAAAGAACAGGTCATAAGTTATTTTCTAAGATCTGGGTTCTTGTGATTTTTAATGGGTTTGAAGATAGATACACGAGGAAAATACTGTATGAATTTCAAGAGAACCTTCATCGCGTTTTAAGAGAAAGTGTTAAAATGTTACTCGAGATCTGTTTCATATTTCCACTTCTCATTTGCCTTGTGGATCGTGATACACCAAGCTTGGGCATTTCTATGAATCATTCATAGTTAGTGGGACTACTACGAGCAATATTCATTTCCAATATTTATGTAATTTTGGTTCACAACTTATCCATCGGCATACTCACGCTTGGTCTATTCTTTGGATATTCTAGTTGCAGTTGAATATTACATGGTCATTCATTGAGCAAGCCCCATGCTCACTCCTTCCAGCAAGGTGCAGTTTGACAACCACATGCTAATATTTCATTAACGATTACCATCTGAATATCTACCATGCATTCCTATAAAAATATGAATGCTTGATCTCTGTGCGTCATTCATGTAAAAGGTTTTCATCGGTAAATGTGTGGTTCTATTATTACATTCTCAAATCGTGGACGGTCAACCAAGTTTATGATTCATTAAGGTATAAAATAGCCATCTATGCATTATCGGATATGTTATTTCAAGTGTCATGTGTAGTCTCTCTTCCTTGTTTTATCCCACATGCCTGCATTAGCGTCCACATCACTTAATAACATTAAATAAATTCCTCTCATGCATGCTTCTTTTTCTTTATCCTCACTCCACATTCCAAATTTGTGAGTATTTGAGTAATAAAGTTGTCCACATATGAATGGAAGGAGAGTGTTATTTTAAAAAAAAATTCTAATAAGGTATTTGTTATCTAAATTTCAAATAAGTCATAAATGTGTATAATAGTTTTAGTCATAAGTAAAAAAATATAAATAAAAATAAACTAAGTGGTATCTAGATGTTTGGTTAATATAATGTTGTTAATTTTATAAAATGAAATAAGTATTTATTTTTTAATATTTTTTCATCCGTTAATGTAAATTCAAATTCATTTGTTAGCTTTTTTTAGTGTCATTTTGTGTTGTTAAATAAGTGTCATTAAATGTCATTTTTTGAGTCAAGTGTCATTATATAAGTCCAAAAATAGTAAAATAAAATATAAAAAATTGCCTGCATTTTTCCTGGATACATTATTGGTTATCCAATTTGTGGGGGAGTAAAACTCGAGCTTCAGTTTCACAATTGCTTAGTAAATAAGAAGCAGATAGAATGGAGGACGAAGGAAACAGAGGAAGGAGGTCAATCAGCGACCTCTCACTAGCCGCAAGTGACGGGGCCACATAATGGTGTTGTGGCATTTTATTTCAGTTGTGTGTTTACTTTCTGCAAATAAGAACAGATGGATCATACCTGTTCAACTATTGTAATAAGTGAGCTCCTGCGTGAGCAATATTTCTTGCATTTTCCCTTGATGTCAGAACATTGCAGAAGATTAGAAGCACCAATGTAAGTCAATTTGTGGATCTTGAAAAGGTTTGTGGGAGATCCAGAAAACCACATGAGGTGGACAGTTGATGGGGCATGTTCATGTCAAGGTTTGTGGTAAACCTGTTTAAAACCATGGAAGGAGAGAGCCTTTCTTTTGATCAAGGTCATGAGCCAAGTTGGGCATGCCACATGGGTGAGCATACTGTAGATAAGTGTGTGAATGTTTTTCCACCATGTTCACACTAAGGGGGGAATGTTATAGATATTCTATTATGTTAGTGCTCACATTTATGTATTTGGGTAAAAGATATTTGTAATAGTTTATGAGTTGTTATGACAACTCATAATATTTAGCTTTTATATTATTGTGATCAAATAATGTAAGTGAGTTATTTGGTTGGTAAACCAACTCACGTAGATAAGTTTGTGAGATATTGTTGGGATAGATTTGAGAGATTCTAGGAAGGGGTTGAGAGATATGAGGGATGACTATTGACTCCTAGAATCAAGGAGATCAAACTCTATATATTGTAATCTCATACATGGATAATATATCCCAGATGAATACAATTTGAATATTATTAGGTGTTAATTTTGCATTATTGTTCTAAATTTCATAAAGAAACTCTAAGAAAATATTTCATGTTGATCTCCCTTCGGGCTCAAGGTAGGATTTCGTGGATGTTTAAGTTAAAAGGACAATCTGTTGCAAATTTGTGGGGGCTAAGTTTTCCAAAAGAAAAATTATGAATTGGGTATATTGGTTATGGGGGAAAGGAGCATAAACCCAAGGTCTTCTTTCTTTGAATGGCTTCTTCCAAGTCCTGTTCCATTCAGAGGCCTTGTTGGAGAAAGTTTATAAGGGGGGACCCTAGTTTCTCAATTCCTCCAGTCTGTATTTGCGACCTTGGTCCCCCAAATTTAATCTGTGTTCGAAAAAAAATTCTAAGAGCCCCGCTCTGGTTGAGTTTCCATAATATGCCCTCTGAATTTAGGAATCAGGTTGCTTTAAAGGCTATTGCCAATTCCCTCGGCTCGTGGGTTCCGATTTTCAACCCTTCTCTCTTGGCTTGGAGGAATTCTTTAGCTTGGATTTGTGTCGAAATGGATCTGTCCTCCCTCTTCCAAGCTCAGTCATTTTAACTTCTGTTAGGGGCTCCAGACCTCAGTTGATTGACTATGAAGGATTGAATGTTAAGTGCTTCTCTTATGGAAAATTGGGTCATTTGAGGAAGGTTTTCCCAGATAAATTAAAAAATTAGGTCAATCTTCCTCCCCCCCATCCGGTTGATTTGCTTTGATGGTTTTGGATCGATCCTTTGTTCCCTCTCTCCTCTCGATTAGTGTGAAAATGGCGTACCAATGGGGCCGTCCATTTTGTCTTGGCCATCTCTGGCTCTTCATTGAATTTGACTCCTCACTCTCTTTTGAAGGAAATGAAGGAGGTGCACAAGGATTTTGGGGATCTTGCTTCCTTAATTAAGGAAGGTATGGTGAAGGGGCATGCCTCTTCATTGGAAACCCTAAATGGGTGGATTTCAAATAATGAGATCTTGACTTTGGATATGCCCATCTCCTCAGCTGGTGAAATGGAGGATTAGGAGATTGATCTAGAGGGCTTAGCTCCAGATCTGGCTCCCTCCAAATTAGCCATTAGTCAGGAAGGTTTGGGATCAACCTTATGTGGTTCTACTGGAAAGAGGGGTAGAAAGTCCAAACAGGAGGTCACTCAATTGGAGGTTGATTCAGGAAAGCAAAGTACCCTGAAATTTGACATTGTTGATTCCGGGAAGGTGAAAATCCTTCCCTGTTTTCAATGAAGTTGTTTTCCTAGAATGTCAGAGGCCTCAATTCCTTTGAAAAAGCACTTGCTTAAGTGTTATATCCTCTCCTTAGAGGCTTGTATGGTTCTTTTGTAGGAAACAAAGTTGTCTATTGCTGAAGTTGAGATTATGTGGAGTAGATCCTGCAGAGACCGAAAAGGGTCTTCTCAAGATCATCCCGATGCTTCTAGGGTCTTGGTATTCTTTGGAAGGATGGCTTTGTCAAAGTGGAACTGACAAGCTCAGTCTCCCCAACTGCAAATAGTAAGTGTTATCCTTTGTCACTCCCAGTTAAGTTTCTTTTTGTTTAATGTGTATGCCCCTAATAGTATCATGGGGAAGAAAAAATATTTGGGTGGATCTTCTTCAATCTACCTCTTCTCTAGGAGATCATTTGTTCATCCTGGGAGGGGATTTTAATGCCATCTCGATAGTAAGGACAAGAAAGGTGGGATTATTAGAAATATTCAGTCTCAATTGGACTTTTGTTCCTTTATTAGGACAATGCTTTGTTGGATCTGGAGCCTAAGCAGGATGGTTCACCTGGAGTAATAGGAGAAAGGGCTTTAGTAATATTGCTGAAAGGCTTGATAGATTTCTAGTTTTCCTAATTGGTCTCTTAAAGACATTGTTCTGGAAAGCTTTGTTCTTCCTTGGTCAGGGTCAGATCATTTTTGGTGTCCCTCGTGGTCAGCTTTGATGAAGCCCCTCACAAATCCCCTTTCAAGTTTGAGCTAATGTGGCTCAGAGATGCTTCCCTTGAAGGGTGGATTAATCTCTGGTGGAATTCTTATCAAGTTGATGGCTCCAAGATGTTTGTGTTGGCTCAAAAGTTGAAGATTACGAAAAAAACTTGCTAGAGTGGAATGGTAAGTGCTTCAAAAATATTTTTCAAGAAAAGAGAGGGTTGAATCTGATCTGAAGGCTCTTAATTTGAAAGTGTTCAATGCTGGGATGGATCAAGAGGATTTTTCTATGGATAAGTCTCTTCTAGGTGAACTGGGTGAGTTTCTCCTTAGAGAGGAAATTTATTGGAAGTAAAAATCAAGGGAACTTTGGCTAAAGGACAGGGGACAGAACACGAAAATTTTCCATGCTTCTATAAAATCTAAAAGGAATTCAAATTTCATTTTGGAAATTAAGAATAGTGAGGGGATTTGCTGGTTGAGCAGAAGGATATTATCAATGAGGGTATTAATTTTTTCTCCTCCCTGTACTGAGTTACGGGTGTGGCCTCCTTTGATGAAGCTCAATCTTCCCTTCTGGAGTGTATCCCTTCTCTTATCTCAAAAGATCAAAATTCTACACTATAAAGCCTTTCTCCTTCACTGAGATTGAAAAAGTTGTCTTCTCCATGGAAAAGAATAAAGCTCCTAGCCTAGATGGCTTCCCTGCTGATGTTTATTAGAATTTTGGAAAATTGTGGGTTATGATGTGTGGGTGGATGTAGAGGATTCGAGGAGATCCCGTTCGGTGCTCAAAATGTTGAATAACACCTTCATTTTCCTCTTCCCCAAAATGCATCAGCCCTCCTCCTTTGTGGATTTTAGACCTGTCTCCCTTTGTAATACTTCTTATAAAATTATTTCCAAGGCCATTGCCCTTCGCTTGAAAGCAGTTTGGATCCTCTTATCTCCCAAGAGCAAACCAGTTTTATGTCTGGGAAGATCAATCTTAGAGGGTGTTATTTTGTCACATGAGTTGACTCACTCCCTTTCTTCTATGAATGCTCCCTGGTATGCTCTTGAAGCTAGATATCAACAAAGCTTATGATAAGATTAACTGGAGATTTCTCATTAGAACTCTTCAAAAGTTTGGCTTCTCTAAGAGTCTGTGTGATTGGATCTTCAGTTGTGTCTCTGGCCCTTATTTCTCTATTTTGATAAACAGGAGTGCTAATGGTTTATTTATTAGCAACAGAGGCATTAGGTAGGGGGACCCTTTGTCCTCCTTTCTCTATATCTTGGTTGTTGAAGCCCTCGGAAAGTCTATCAAGAAAAAGATGGTGGAAGGTAATCTCAGGGGTTTGAAAATTTCTGATGGAATCCCTTCTCTCTCCCACCAACAATTCATAGATGATACCTTTTTGTTTGGTAGGGCCAATATTCGGGAAGCTAAGGAGTTAAAAGATACTTTGGATGGATACTCAAAAGCGGTTAAGAAAGAAGTTAGTCTTCTTAAATCTTGCATCTTCTTCTTCAATGTCTCCCCTCAGCTTGAAGCTCAAATTCTGAATATCTTCAAATTCAAAAAGGGTTGCTTGCTAGTCAAATATCTTGGTATCCCCTTGTTTAAAGGTTTGGGTAAGGTTTCTTTGTGGAAGGATTTTCTCTTCTCTTTGGAAGCTAAATTAAACTCTTGGAAAGGTAAATGGATCTCCCTAGTTGGGAGACTGATGCTCATCAAATCGGTTCTTTGTGCATCTCCTATGTATTTGCTTTCCGTTCTCAAAATTCCCAAAGGTGTGTTGGAGAAATTAAAGGTTATATTGAGAAATTTTATGTGGCAAGGTCTCTCTGGAGAAAAGAAAATTCTATTGATCAGATGGGATGCTCTAGCTAAACCCAAAGAGCTTGGAGGAGTGGGGATTCTTAATTTGGGTTTACAAAATTTATCAGTTGGTGCTGGTTTGGAACTTGATTTCCAATCCCAATAGTCTTCTCAGTCAGGTGTTCAAAAGAAATACCTAGGAGCCCCTCTTCTAGAATCTATTCTCTGTATTGTGAACCCACCTAGGGGATCCCATATGGAATTTTATGCTTTATCAGTGAGATCTCTATTTTTATATAATCTCGATTATAGATTGGGAATGGTGAAAATCCCTTTTTGGGATGATCCTTGGAATGGCTTCCCTACTTTTGGGGACATCCCAGAGTTTGAAGGAATTAAAGAGAGGTTGCTTGATGAATGGGGTCTATTTGTCTCGAATTATGGGCTGATGGCTGACCCCCTCCCCTCAGTGTTACAATGGAAAAATATGGATCATCTGGGTCTTTCAGATGAATTAAAGAAGAATTTCATGTCTGCTTTATAGGAGAGGAAAGTCCTAATTTCTAACAAGCAAGATGAAATTGTGTGGATTGTTTCTTCCTCGGGCAAATTTGTACTCCCGCATCTTAGTTATTCTCTATTACATGAGGAGGTTACTTGCTATGAAAAACATTTGGAAGGATTGTTGGGAACCCCTTTCCCCAAAGGTGGGTCTTTTTTCCTGGATGGATTTCCAGGGTAAAATTATTACTCATGAGAGAAGGAAAAATTTGGGTTTCAAGGTCCCACTAGATGTATTTTGTGTGAAAAGAAAGAGGAAGATAGGGATCATCTATTATTGCACTGCCCCTTTGCAGTGAAATGTTGGAATTGGTTGTGTGCCAAACTCAACCTCCCTTGGGTTCAACTTAACTCCCTTCCAGAAGCCATCTTAGCTTGGCCTATTAAATTCCACTCAGGAGCTCTTTCTTCCATTTGGCTATGTAGCCTAGTGCTTCTCCTTTGGCACATTTGGTGGGAAAGGAATAAAAGGATCTTTAGGGAGGAAAACAACTCGGTGGAATTGGTCCTTTTTAGGTTGGAAGGTGCTATATCTGAAGCAGTGTCCTCGAACTGGTCTAGATCTTGTCCTTTTACTTCACAAGACAGGGTGTTAGAAAGGAGTTGGCCATTGATTATCAAACCAAGGACGAAGCCTAGAAATATTCTCTACCTTCCTCCTTGGCTAGGAGAAATACTAAATGCCCCCCCCCCTGGATTTTTTAAGCTTAATTTTGATGGGGCTGCTGTAGAGGGACCCCGGGGCTTGGAGGTGCCGACTATCTAGTTTGCAACTCAATGGGTAAGGTGGTGGGAGCTGCTTCCTTTAAGATTAAAGTGGGTACATGTAATTCTACTGAGTTGCAAGCTCTTAGTAAAGGCTTGTTCTTAGCTACCTCGCTTAAAATTGAGAACATGGAAATTGAAGGAGATTCCTTGGTAATCATCAATGTCATTATAAAAAAATCCTTATCATGGAAGCTTGATTTGGGTGTTCAAAAAATTTTATGGAAACTATCCAAATTCAATAATTATAGCATCAAGACATGTGTATAGGGAGGCTAATCAAAGGTGTCTTTGATTGGATAGAAAAGTAAAGGAATTGAGCAAAATCTTTGGGAGAAGGTGGAAAGTAATTTCTACGCATGGGAGGGCCTTGATATGATTGTCTCGAAGGATTCACCTTATCATGGAAATGATGTAGTCCTCCCCTGCGTGTGAGGAGTGGGAATGCTACTTAAGGTGGTTGGGTGGAACACCTTCGCTCATTTTCTACTCGCCTCTGAAATGGATTCTCCTCGGGCTCCCAAGTTGGATTTTTCGTGTGATATGTGGGAGATGGATTTCTGTAATAAGGTTTATGACTGTAAGTTGAAGAAAATATTTCGTATCTCATGTGATGATGATTTGGAGGCCGTTAAATTGGTTCTGGGGTTGGAATTTTGAATGTGGAAGGGTGGCTGAGGATTAATAGCGACATAACTTCCATCTTTGTCAAGAATTTACTGGTCCTTCGTCCCTTGAAGGCAGAGGTGGTAAAACTCACTGCTCACCGGATATGGTCCTCTTTTATGAGAATTTGGCCTCTGAGGTTGCCAACTTCAATCTTGTGTCTTGGCCTGTGACTGAAGGGGCTCCGTGTTCTTTGGTTGGTAATGATTCGGCCTTCACTGATTTGGAGAAGCATTTCAAGTGCATTGTTGGAATTTTCCAAATCCTTGGTGGTCTTTGTGAAGGATAAAAATTCTGGTCGGGCTCGTATTAAATTACCAAATGTGAAAGCCCTTAGTATGCCTTTGGATCCGTACCGAGCTAGTGGATGGAGTTGCGAGATATTACGGGAGATGACTTCAAGTACCTTTAGAGGGGCTGGCTCAAAGAGAACTCTACTGATGGAGACTCCGATATGGAGCTCGGGATGGATCCAAGTTGGTCTGCGGTGGGTCTCAATATCTCGGTTGATGCTGTCAATTAGGTATTAATCAGGTCCTAGTATTAGTATATAGAATAAAATCTGGTTTTTGTTAGTATGCCAATGTGACCTGGTTGTGGCTTTTCTTGAAACATTTGAGGTTAAGCCTCCTTTTGTATATAGGGAATGGGTTCCTTCAACCCACCTTATCAATAAAATAAAAATAAAAATTTATAATGTAAAAATATATATATATATATATATATATATATAAATAGTTTATATATATATATATATTTATAAAAAACATATACTTTATAAACCTTATAACTATAGTTTTTAAAAAAAAGAGGTATATAGTGAAAAGAGTTTGTGAGAATCGAATCGGAAATGAGGCACCACAAAGTAGTTGCACTCCAACGGAATCGTGAAAGCTCCAGTGATAGCAAGGAAAAAATGATCAGTAATGGAAGAACTTGCTCAATAGAAATAAAGCTTACATAGAGGAAAGACAGCAGAGTGTCTTGGCATACTCATAAATGAATAGAAAATGGGTACATATAGGGTTGAGTAACCCTAGTGCATGACACATATGAAACCCTAAACCTAACCCTAAACCTTACCCATGTGAGATGACCCTCCAACATGAAAGGAGGACATATAGGATAACTCACACTAACACCCCCTTCATCGAAGTTGGGGTAGTGGCCGTGATGAGTTAGACGGAAGAGGAAGACACTCTAAACAACTAAGAAAGATGTGTCAATGAGGCCCAACAACTTAAAGGCTAGATAAGGTTCCCATATACAAACACAATCTTCCTAGAAGAAGAAGAAGAAAAGAAGGACTAAATAGCCCTAAGAAGATGGGCAACAGAAGACCTCACCCCAAGAAGAGACTGTAAGTGAAGAAACTTCATCTCAGTGAAGGGCTTGGTGAATAAGTCTGTAATCTGATCAGCTGTCTGAATGTACTGAATGTCGATGATACCATCATGAATAAGCTCCCGTATGAAGTGCATATGGATCTCAATGTGCTTCATCCGCTGATGCTGAACTGGATTTCTACAAATAGAGATAGTGCTCATGTTATCACAATAGATAATGGTAGGCCACCGAAAGTGGATGCCAAACTCTATTAGAATACCCTGTAGCCAAATAGCTTCTGTGGCAAAGTGTTGACTCGATCCTCTCTGTATTCTACCTTTGTAGATGATATCGTAATTGCATTCTGCTTCTTGCTAGACCAACTACTAGGACCCGAACCAAGAGAGAATTTATAGCTAGAAGTATATTTTTGATGATCTAAGTCACCGCCCAATCAAAATCTATGAACCCAATCAAGTCAATATCAACTCCTGTCCAGATAGTGTATGCCATCAAAGCATAAGTGCCACAAACATAATGAAGGATCCGTTTAGCTACTTTCCAATGTAGCTCATGTGGCTCTTGCATGAATTTGGACATGATCCCAATAGCATATGATAAATCCAATCGAGTGTGAGTTAAGTAGATCAAGCTCCCAACTAACTGTCGGTAAAGAGTACCATCAACCAAGGGAGTAGAGCAATCTGAAACCAACTTAACCCTGGAAAGAAAAGGAGTAGGAGAAGACTTGCAATCGGACATCTGAAACCGAGCTAGCAAATCAAGAGCATACTTAGGTTGTGAAATCAAGATTCCCGAGTCAGATTGTGAAATCTGGATCCCAAGGAAGTAATGAAGTAGACCTAAGTCAGTCATGGAAAACTTGTTGGCTAAGGTGATCTTCATAGAATCAATAATAGAGGAAGAGCTGCTTGTGATCAACAAGTCATCAACATATAAAACAAGAATGAGTATGGAGTCATCTTGCCGTAGAATATAAACATTTGGATCAGAGTGACACCTAGTAAACCCTGATGTAAGTAAGAAGGAGTCCATCTTGGCATACCAAACCCGAGGGGCTTGTTTAAGGCCATAAAGAGACTTCTTTAACTTAAAAATGAGGGAGGAATCTTGGACATAACCCGGAGGTTGTTCCATATAGATCTCTTCCTCTAGGTCACCATGAAGGAAGGCACTCTTAACATCCATTTGATGGAATTTCCAACTGTTCGCTACGGAAATGGCTAGGGTCACCGAATAGAAGTCATTTTCCAATGAAGAAAAGGTTTCTGTATAATCAACCCCTGACTATCTGGGAGAAACCCTTAACTACTAATCACGCTTTAAACTTTTCAACATCTCCATCTACTGATACTTTGTTTAGAACACCCACTTACACCGAATGATTTTTCTTCCTTTCAGAAGAGTGGTGAGATCCCAAGTATCATTCTTCATGAGAGAGGAATACTCCTCATCCATGGCAGAATTCCACTCAGGAATACCAAAAGCCTCCCAAAAGACTAAGGATTAGAAGTAGAGGCAAAGAAAGAGTGGGGTCCAATGAAATCTGAGTGAGTACGTCTCATATCCGAAGTATCTCCAACTAAATCTCCAAGCACTTTGCAAAGTTTTCCTAGCCCAAAGGGGACCAGGAGGATCAGGCTCAAAGTCGGAAGATTCTTCACTTGAGTGAGAAGGGACATAGTCCTCATCATCACTACTATCAGAATCAAAAGACTCAAAGGTCTGATGGTTGGGAGGATCCGGAAGAGGAGCACGCTCAACAATATCATCATCTGATGAGTCAGAATCCAAATCAGCAAGCTAAAGAACCTCAATAGGTGGAGAAGTATAAGTCAAAGAAGACTCATCAAAATTAACACTTCTCTCAATATATAGCTCATGAGAAGTAGGATTCATCAATCGATATCCCTTCATGCCATTAGGATACCCTACAAAGATATAAGGTTTAGATTGTGGTTCCAAATCCTTGCGTTTCTTCTTGGGAATTCGAGCCATAGCCTTGGATCCAAAGAATCGAAAGTGCTCAACATCAAGATTTTGTCTAAACTAGGCTTCAAAGGGTGTCATCCCTCTTATCGCCTTGTGTGGAACATGGATTGAATGTAATTTGCACAATTCACTGCTTTGGCCCAATACTGCGGAGGAAGAGACTTCGAGTGAATCATACAAGTGGCCATCTCCTTCAGAGTATGGTTCTTTCTTTCTGCGACTCCATTCTACGAAGGGCTATAAGCAACTATATGTTGCAAAGAGATCCCTTCAGAAGTACAGAAATCCATGAACCTATTGTTTACATATTCACCTCCATTGTCAGTTTGAAGAACCTTGATAGACCATTCCACCTGTTTCTCAGCAAGAGCCTTAAAGTCCTAAAAATGTTCAAAGACTTTAGACTTAAGCTTAAGAAAATATACCCAAGTATATCGTGAATAGTCATCAATGAAGGTTAGCACATAAAGAGCTCTAGTAAATGAAGGAGAAGGAAATGGACTAGAAACATCACTGTGAACAAGATCCAAGGGACGAGTGGATCTCCAGGCTTTTCCTTTGTCAAAGTTCTTTTCAGGATGCTTTTTAAGGGTACAACCCTCACAAAGACCCTTAGAAAACTTGACGCGAGGCAACCCATTGACCATTTCATTTTGACTCAATTGTTCAAGATAGCGATAATTTAGATGTCCAAATGCTCATGCCATAACTTACTAACCTCATTTACATGAGTGAGCAAGGCAAAGTGGGCATAGAATCGAAGTAAAGTGGGAGGTGTACAACCGTGAATGGTGATCTACCTTTCCCTCAACCACTGTAGTGTCATTGTTAAGCTCATGAATAATCACCGAGTTAGGACCAAATTCCACTCGCATTCCTTCACCAAGATGAGTAATTTGGTAAACCAATAGGAGATTGGTAGAGAGATCAGAACACTCAACACTTGGTTAATGTCCCCCATCCATTTCTACCGATCCACTATCGAAACCGACACTATCGTGTCATTACCCATCATGATTTGGGACATTCCACAAGGTTCGATGTTGGAAAACTCAACATGTGAAGAACCCATGTGGTGCGAGGCACCGAAATCTATAATCCATGTCGATGAAGGAGTAACTTTGGCTACAAGGGCCTTTCCTTTCTTCTTATCATTTTTAGCACCTTTTGCATAGAGAAGACTCGGCCTTCGGAGCACTTTGTTTTATGGATTCAGGAACACTTATTTTATTTTTCTCAAGTAAATGAGATAAGTGATCAATCTATTTCTTAAAATAGTGTTTCTTGTCATGTGACCATCTTCTTGCATAGGAACACAAATACTTGCTTTTCGTGCACCGTAGGCTCTTAAGTCGAAGTGTTTGTGTCATTTTAGGTTTGATCTTGGTTTCTTTCTTAGGTTGATCCTTTGTTTCTTTTCTTCTTTTCAGCTTTCTTTCCTTTGCTAGTACTTGCTACAAGGGCATGTGACTTGACTTGAGAGACCCCATTTGAATGAGTTTGTCATGTTCTCGAATGAGTTGGGACGAAAAACATTCAAAGGAGGGCATCGTCCAAGTATCGCCGAAATTAGCTTTGTAGCATAGAAAGTTGACACAAAGATAGAATATTCGGGACCTAGCTTAGAGAGAATCGACAAGATCATTGAGAATATTTATTTTCTACTTGAAATCCTTTTAACAATAATTTAATGTGGACAAATTTCAAGAAGAAGGCTTGTAGGTTTTCAAAGTCACTAGGATTTAACCCTAGTGGTTTATTTTCCAAATCATGCACTCTCATGTCATCTAGTTGTCCAAACATCACATCCAATGTTTTCCACACAGATGTAGGTGTTTCAGACGCCTCAATGTGGAAGATCAAGTCGGGAGAAATGGTTATGCAAAGAAGACCTAAAGCTTCATCACTACGATTTAACCACTTAGATTTTTCAGTTCATCATCTGGTTCAGTCTCAGTTCCCATGGTGATGCGGAATAACCCTTTACCCCTTAGTTTCATTATTATTTTTGATCTCCATTCAAAAAATTTGAACAGCGTAAGCAAAGGAATTGAAAGTGCATCCATAGTGAGTGAGAGAGAAAGAAATGCAGAAAAGAAACACAACCACCCAGGACAATAACAACCCCCTGCTTTTGCACTTTATAGTTCAGTGCGTTGATTACAACCAGATGCGACTATGTTTCGAGAACCAGTTTGTCACTCACCTTGCAATTAGCGTAATAACGCGCAATGGTGGAGACAACAATCAAGGTTCGTAGGGCGCAACAGATCGACACGGCAAGCAAAAAATAGAAAGGAGGCAAAAGCCAACCCTGGTGGTGAGAAAAAACATCTCACGTCACACGAAAGAATCCCTTTTCGTAAAGATCGTGGCGAACATGCTCACAAGTCCACGAAAAAAAGGAATAGAACAAAGCTCAAAAAATGAGCTAAAATAAACAATACAAAGACACCCCTGAATGTGGAACTTTATAAAATTAGTGCATTTATAAAGCTAATGATTCCATCATCTAGAGTGTAAAAAACATGCAACTTTGACTAAAGAAGTACTCAAAACGGAGCAACGAGTCAAAAGTTATAAAAAACCAATTCCCTACAATTGATGAGAAAAAGCCAATAAGCCCGAAAACGGATTAAAAAATCACCCTAAATGCATGCAAAAGGTGTCGTATGTATGCCCGTTGAAATGATATGGAATTTTAGATAGGTTTGTTTAGACATGCGAGGGGGATTAGCCACCGCTAATCTCAACCTCACCCTTCGTCTTCGCACTCGACGGAAGGTTAAAAATACAACAAGCCAAAAGACCAAATTTTATAATGCCAAAGAAATAGTGTTTAAATAATGTGAATGAAATAAAATTAGATCTAATTTAATTAAATCTAATTAGATCTAATCTAATGAAGATTTTTAAATATCTATGGAAACTTCTAATTAAAACAAATTTCTAAATGGTTTTAGAAACTTGATTAAAAAACATGGTAAATTAGAAACTTTTAAAACTTACCAAGAAAGTTTGAGTTGTTTTTACCAAACAAAAAACTTAGCATGAAGAAAAGCGGCTCGTTTTTGTAAAAAGCAGAGGTTTTTTTTGAGTTTGAGTAAGATTTTAAAAGAAAGAAATTGAAAACTTACCAAAAATGACTGTCAAAAAACGTGAAAAGGGGCGACGTACCAGATGGAGTGTACAGGCCGCGCATAGGAGTTACAACCACGTTTTTCATTGCCAGCACCAAAAAACAAAAGGAACAAGGCCACAATAGTCCACAGATATCCACAGATGAGTTTACAGGCTGCGTTTTACTTTGTTCTGACCAAAAAAATGTGACTGTGTTGTTGAAAACACCCTTTCAAGTAAAAATACAAGGGTGTGTTGTGAAAACACCCTTTCAAGAAAAAAACGTGGCTGTGTTGTTGAAAATGCCCTTTCAAGCAAAAAAATGTGGCTGTGTTGTTGAAAATGCCCTTTCAAGCAAAAAAAAAAAAGTGGCCGAGTGTTGAAAACGCCTTGTGGAATGAAAGAAAAAAGTTATAGGCCACGCGTGGTGAACAAATGAAAGTGCAGATCGCAAAGTTTGGAGGGAGTTTATACAGCCCACAATAGTCCAAAAAAATCCACAACAGTCCTGATTTTCAAGTCTATGAGCAGCCACAACAGAAGAACACAAAGATCCTGCAACCACAAACAACATGCATAGACAAATATCCTGCAAAAACCAGAGATCTTAAAAAATTTCACTTCCATTTTAATAAATTAAAAAAATGAAAAGAATCTCTATTTTGGATTTTGATACATCCAATTAAAAAAGTAGTTAAAAAACTTGATTTCTTAAGGTATTTTGAAAAACCTGCACATGCACAAGAAAAAAAACAAAAAAACTTTCCGAGAAATCTTGTTAGAGATATTTACAAGATAATTTCTAGAAAATAGTGATCAAAGGACTTACATGCAGAGTAAAATAATGAAACCAAGTAAGATTAATTGCAAAAAAAAAAGATCGAGTGCATGTTTACCCGATCTCAGCTTTGATACCATGAAAAGAGTTTGCGAGAATCGAATCGGAAATGAGGCACCACGAAGTAGTTGCAGACTCTAATGAATCGTGAAAGCTCCAAATGATAAGAAGGAAAAAATGATCAAGAATGGAAGAACTTGCTCAATGAAACAAAGCTTGCATAGAGGAAAGACAATGAGTATCTTGGCATGCTCATAAATGAATAGAAAAGGGGTATATATAGGGTCTTGAGTAACCCTAGTGCATGACACATATGAAACCCTAAACCTAACCCATGTGAGATGACCCTCCAACATGAGAGGAGGACACATAGGATAACTCACACTAACATATATTTTATATAATGTAAATAAAAACAACATATAGTCTATAAAAAATTATAAACTATAGTATTTAATATATATATATATATATATATATATATATATATATATATATATATATATATATATATATATATATATATATATAACCCTTATTAAAGGGTTTTCAAGGACATAGACCAAGTTAAAAGAATTTTACCAAGTGCAAGTAGATTTATGAGAGTATAGATTAACTTGGTGATTTTACAAAGGGGACAAGAATTTCACCGGCCATTGAAATAAATTAAAATCCCTATTTTCATGAACCTTGTATCATCCTTCATTTACTATTTATTTTTACTATTGAAAACATTTAACATGCACACATTAAAACTATAGAAATATAGGAAAATATTTTACACATTATTTAGCCCTTACTGTGTATTTCACACGAGTTTTCACTTTAAGGTAATAATATTTCCATTTTTTTCCTCCCGTGCATTCACATTATTTCTTCACAAGACAAAAATTAGGTTGTACAAAAATGGAAAGAAGGGGGCTTGATCATTTTAAATACCCTTTCGGGTTGGTTGAAAAAATCCATAAAAATTAAATAGATTAAATACAATAACTTAGACCTAACCTATTTAATTTAAGCTATGCTCGGTACCATGTTATAATTTAGAGGATTCTAACTATTACAAATTCAATCAACCAACACATTTAAATATTAACATAAACCATAAAACATTAAATGTTAAACATTATGCAATGTAATAAATAAAATTACATAACATATTAATTAAGCATAAGATCTGACACAATGTTTATAGTGGAAAAGTCCCAAATATGGTTAAAACCACCGTGAAATAACCTTTTACTTTCCAAGAACCAAACTTACATCCAATAACTTTCACCTCCCATTTCAACCCTAATCAAAAGGGTAAAATAATATTCACCTTAGATATTTCTTTTCAAACATATCAAATGAGGACCTAAAGTCTATTTTATATTAGGTGATTGGGTATGTCTCCCGACTCCACCTTTTCAACCTTATCGGTTGACACATATACCTAGGTTTATAATATTTAATATTAGAAATATAATCATTTCATGATATTAAATATTTAATTGAAAGTATATACCTAGGTTAGCATATTTAATAATAGAAATAGAAATAGAAATATTTCATATTATTAAATATTAACCTATATATATTAGTGATGGACCCATATACATTAAGGGTCAATTGCGAGAACCACTTAATCATTATGTACCAATAGTATGAGGGCAGATACATATTGCCACTATAAACATATAACACATATTATTCATTTATAGTTTCAATACGAGGCAGCTACGAGCATCGTGTGTATGTATCGATATATTTCCATAATATGTGTATAACTACTTACAAAATTATGATTTAACCCATTAATTCCTCCTAATGTCTTATAATTAGTAGGGAATGCAGATGATATTTTTCCCCGTTAACCTCTTTGAATAATTGTCATTATCAACATTTTAAACTTTCTTGTCAACATTATCTTCCCTATTATTCCTCTATATTTCCTCAAAGTGAGAATGGGCATATGCCCATTTTAAACATTTTCATACAATAAATATTGAACTTAAATATTAGTACATATGTTAAACAATACAAGAATATGACCATTGTATATGAAACTATACATGTAACATCTATTCTTTCTCTATGTTAATTTTACGAGAATGTTTAGAATGGGAAGATGTCTATTCTTATACAGACAATATAAATGAAGAATAGAGGTTACATTTATTTTTATAGAATGTTAATCTACCCATTCTAAAAAATCTCCTCAGGAAATATAGAGGAAGAATACATGTAATATTCAACCTCTATATTACATGTATGAGAATGAGTAGATTCCAATTTTAAGCATATTCATATAAGAAATACAATCGTTTTGAACTTATACATTAAAACCTATCTAAAATAATACAAGTATCTACCCATTATATACTAAAAATGTATCATATATTCTTCCTCGATGTTTCCTTTACAATAATGTATAGAATTAGAAGATTCATATTCTCATACAATTAATATAGAGGAAGAATATATGATATATTTTATTTTTGTATAGAATTGGTATATGCCCATTCTAAACATTCTCCTTGGGAAATATAGAAGAAGAAAACACACAATATTAAACCTCTATATTTCCCATATGAGGATGGGAATCTTCCCATTCTAAACATTCTCATACAAAAATACACATAATATGAAAATAAAATATATTCATTATTCTGATTTAATGATACAAAAAGTAATTTATATGACATGGACACATAGGGCCAAAACAAAAGATAATAAGATATTGTGAGGTAGGCTCATGAGGAGTGTAATGTGTTATAAGTAAAATGGAATGAGAGGGGAGAGTGAATAATTCCTGCAATACTTTCAATTCATTTTCCATGTCATACATTAATATTCAAATTATCCATTCAACATGTGTAACCATCATGAACTTATTAGGTGTGCAACATTAAATCATAACAACATGAAACAAGATACACAACATATCAAAACCATATGTAAGTGGGAAATCCTCAAGCACAAGGGAAAGAAAAACCACTCGAACCTATGCTAATATTACTCATAACAAATGACTTGCAAAATATTAAACATCATGAAAGGTTTCTTAAGTGAGTTACCAACCCCATAAGGAGCACTAACCCCTAGTTTAGTAAGGCACCAACCCTACATGGAGGCTACGATCCCCTAAGGTGATTAGGTACCATAACCAACTGAAATAGATGACTACGAATATATATTTCTCCCACAACTGATAGTGATCCAAATTCAGTTTTAAACAAACCAAACCCTCTTCAAACTTCTCTCTCTCTTAACTCGCTCAATCATTCTTCTTCATGTCCGAATAGATAAATTTCCATCGCACACCTTATATTCAATCTTCCTCGATCCTTCATGTACCTCTCATCAACTCTGTATTTTACCCCTCTTCATTCTTCATCAAACTCCTATAGCTCACTCACATCCTCTCTTTTTCCACATGTCACAAACGACCAAACACAATGTTCTTTTATAATCGACACACCCCATACACGACCACATGTTGGCTAAGACCATAAATTTTAATCATGAAAAAAACATAAAAATATCGAAAACATCACATAAAACACACCGAAAGAGCCAATTAAGTCATAAAGGGTCAAGACAACTCCAAAAAGCACCAAGACTCTCAAACTAGCTCAAAAACACTCTCTAAGCTCCAAAGAATGCAAAAGGACTTAAAAAGGCATAAAAACTTTTTCAAGACTCCATTAGCATCATGGAACTAAAAACAACCTCCAAACATTACCAACATGATTAGGAACATCTCAGTAACTACCATCTCCACCATGAAACTCTCAAAGAAACAAACAACTCAAACTAGGTCTTCTAAACCTGAAAAATCACTTTCAAAAAGTGAATGACTTGGAGTATCAGAAATCATCACCATAACACAAAAGACACATCAACATGAAGGACTTTATTTTAGATAACTCATGAGAATCATTATAACCTTTAGATCATGGCACAAGACCCTATAATGAATCCTTTTCTA
The DNA here is from genome assembly GCA_018340775.1 of Taxus wallichiana var. yunnanensis. Taxonomy (NCBI): domain Eukaryota; kingdom Viridiplantae; phylum Streptophyta; class Pinopsida; order Cupressales; family Taxaceae; genus Taxus; species Taxus wallichiana. The sequence goes on along the minus strand of CM031237.1, from coordinate 332,622,473 downwards.
ACATTGCTCAAGTTGGCTTCAAGATCACAAAACTAGGTCTTTAAACCCTGGGATGGTTCACATATCAAATCACCTCATAAAGGAAAAAAAACACATAAAATGGAAATATTATGATGTATAGTATCTGGAAAAACTAATTAGAATCTTCATTTAAAGGCTTAAGGAATCCAAATATGCCAATTTTCAAAATTGCTCATTTAGCATCCAAGGACTTAAGAAATAGTCTTGAGAGAACAATGATTCATCACCTTAAAAACCACTTCCAAGCTCAAAAAAACTTTGAAAACATCAAATAAACTTTGACAAAAATTCCTAGGAACTAGGAAGCATATGCCATGTAGAAAAAGGAAACCATGCACACTTGTTTTAGTCACATATCCTGATAGGCCAAATAGGGCTATCTAGGCCATTAGGGTTTCAAAATGAAACCATGACATATAATAATAAAAATATATCCAAAATATCATATCTGGTTTCTAACAACTATCCACGACCATTAGATGATGCAACAACAATAAGCAAAACGAAAAAAATCAACTCAAACATCCATGACTAGCTTTTAGTCATTAAGGCCAAAATCAGTAGGGATACTTTGGAGACATGTAACTCCAAATTTTCTCATTGTACCTACCTAAAAAAATTTCATGGAAATGTATCGCATCTCACAAGGATTATGTAATAGTTTACTTTCATCTTAAATCTTCCATCTCATTCCCGAAACTACAATTTTCCACAAAACTAAGGTTTTTATCACTTCCTGAAATAGATGGAACACCAAACCACCACAAAAATGAGTTCTGAGGAATCCTATAAAACCTTGATGCATAAATTTATCTTTCTAAGATCAATTGTATACCATATGATGTAAATCTTCCAAGTCTCTCTAGAAGGAGGGTTTAACTAGGGTTTTACACAAACTTGACTTCTTAACAATTATTCATAAAAGTATGACAATAAAATCAATACATTATATTTAAAAGATGGTCTAGGATTAATGAAATAACATAAGTGAAAGCAAAAAGGTCCCATATAGAGTGTGCGTGAGTGGGTGAGCATATAAAGTTCTCGTATTGAGTTGGATTTTCCTTCTCTAGAACTCGGTTTTGATAAAACATCATAACTTGATTTTTCTTCAACATATTGACCTGAAATTTTTTTCTAAAGAACTATGAAAAATATCCTCTATGCATGCCAACTCTCACTCTTTCTTAAATATATTTGTAACACTCCAACAAATGAGACTTACCTATGTCTACTAGCCTTTTCTTCACAATGTTGCTTCTCTAGGACCATGAAACATCATCAGACATATTAAAGCTATCCTAAAACTCACCATACATATGATATGAAACTTCAAAACACATATACCATGCTTTTATATGATTGATCTACTCCAAAACTCATGCCATCATACTATACACCATGCTCTAGGTCTAGGAATAGGCCTAGAATGACCTGACTCAACCCATACAACTCATGATATGACCTGATGACTCATTGCAGATGCTTAGACACCTCTCACACATCATACCAACCTTGATATAACTAATTAATATCTTTAAAAACCTATGGATTGCTCAAAGAATGACTATGCCTACTAGACCATGTACCAAAAACGATTTATTTAAAAGATTATATGAAATCTGCAACTATGTGTGTTGTTACAAAATGTAACAGATCACATAGTCTACAATTTCATGACCATCCTCAGCAAAAGAACACAAGCCCCGAAGGAAAGTTATGTTGTCTTGATGAGAACATCCAATTGTAGAGTAGGTGAAGTGTAAAGTTTTGGAACAACAAACATAAGTGCAGATCACATAAAAATTAGAGTTCATTACTGAATGTTACAAGTTCTATTCAATGTTCTTTCCTTCATGATTAAGACATTCAATTATGTTACTGAGTTGTTTAGTTCATTATACAATCCATACAGAAAGTAGAAATGCAGAAAGAGATATACAACTCATTTACAGAATTCAATGCTTTATTCACAAGGAGAGTCAAATGTTTCCCACACAAGCCATGGGATGTAACTGAAAAGTAAAGTACAACTACTAAAAAGAAAGATACACATGCATGAAAGAGAAAGCAAAGGAGTATGAGGGTGAACCCATCATTGCCTTGTATATTCTTCTTTGTGTAGAGCATCTCCTTGCCAGCTCCTTCATCCTCAAGTCATGGTACCTGAAAAGAAAAAACAAGTCAACCATCAGTTATGAGCTCAGGGATCAAACCATATTCCTACACTATCCTACTTCATGCATATGAATCTTCCCTAAGTAGGAGATGTATTCTACTTGAAGGACAAACTGCATGCATGCTTTAATCACTCAGAAAGAAGAAAGTAAAAAAAAAAGAAAACATGGACATAAGAGAGGCCAAAAAGCCTAAATATTTCCTAATTGTTTTCCTAAGTGTGTAGGTACAGGTTAGACCAAAGAGAGAAATAAATAAGTCATAAGTACATGCTAAGAAGAAGGAAAAGTGCAACTCAAAGTTCATTAAACATTCTGCAAATGGAAGAGGTTAGAGCTCAGAAGAGAGAATGGAAGATAGAAGTACTTTTTTAGTTTGCAAAGAAGAGGGAGAATCAGATTTCAACAAGCTGAAGCTAAAAGAAAAAAGGATTATAGCTGAAATAGGATGAGAGAGAAGATTCTAAAAATTTTGACAGGGCTTCGCCATGTAAAATGGACATTTACAACTTTTCATCATCCTGTTTTTCAATTACTACATGCTTTAAAAGAACTATGCAAATCAAATGAGTGATACGAAATAGAAAAAATTACATGATCAAGAGAAACAACTATCATACAAGTTCTCAATTCTATATATTGATTCAAAGATGAAAAGTGTTACTTTTTGTATCCTGGATCAAAATATATAACTACTATTTCTGAAAATGCATTAAAGAAAAGATTCTGAAATTTTTTTGCCAGGGCTTCACCTTATAAAATCAACATTTCAGATTTTTCAGCATACATATCAAAGCTGTAATGAAAGGAAATACAAAGCATATAAGTGAAAAAAAAAGAATTCTTTAAATTAAGCAACCTAAGGGAATCAAAAATTTTAAAAATTCTTACAAATTATTTTTTCTAATTTTGATCAGTTTCAAAAAGTGCATAATGAGAACAAAAAAGTTACAAAGGGTCAATTCAATCATTCAAACAATCAAATATTATACAAATTCAATTAAAAAAATTCATACCCAAATATTTAACCTTCAGCATGGACTAAGAGAAAACAATATTCAAAAGTGAGAAGTAATTGAAGTAAAAGATAATGGACTAATGTATTATAAACAACATCAAAGAACCTAGAAAGCTTAGAATTTATAAATTAAGGTATAACTATCTTTTCAAAGAATTGTCTATATCTATCAGAAAAATTTCATTGAAAGAGAAATAAGAAAGCAAGATGATTCAGAAAATGAAAAATCAGTAAATATATTGAAGATAATGAAGAAAATCTAATTCTACTCTTGATATTTCATCATTTACTTCAAAGTTTCAAGAATGTTAAAGAAAAAATTCAATTATGAATGAAAACATCAAAGTGTATTTTGAAGCTCTAAAATATGCAAGAAGCTCAAAAGAAATAATTGCATTCAAATAAAAAAATTAAACCTTAATCACAAAATAGATCTCAAAGATCAAATCAAGCAAATATGGAAATAAAAAGATTAGAACACTTTTCATTTCAAGAAAGCAAAAAAAATGTAAAACCCTCATTAAAATCAAATCTAGAAAGTGCATAAAGAAAAAGAAAAATTTAGAATAAAGCATACAATTTTCAAAAAATCCTAAATGAAATAAAACCTTAATGAATATCAAGGAATCAAAAAACAAAAGTACTTACTATTCAAATTTTCATAAAAACCCCTCAAATGTCATGGTGAAAAAGTTTAGAGTTTGAAGCAACCCAACACAAGTAAAAAAAACTCAAAATCCATAAAAGGAGCCAAGAAGATGATAAATATGCAAAAAAAAAATGAATTATTAGCTCTAAATTCAAAAATAAAAAAAAAAAAAGAATTACCAAAATCATACAAAACTTACCTTACTTCTGAAACAATAGTCATCAAAAACTTCATAAAAAAACAATGAAATGGCAAGAGAATCAAAAATGAAAAAAAACAGTAAAAAAATCCAAAACGGAAGCCTAAAATTTTTCTTAGGAAAAAGCAAAGGTTAATCAAAAACAAATAAGATCAAATGTAAAAGCTCAAAAAAAAGAGAAAAAATCACAAAAAAACTTAAAGCATCAAAGAAAAAAGTGAAGACCAATGAATGGAAATAATAAAAGACTTCAAAAAAAGGATCTCCAAAGAAAAAAAATCAAAGCTTAAGAATACCCTCATCAAAAATGGAGAAAAGAAGTAAACAAAGATTTCAAAATTGAAAGAATTTCAAATTTGAGAAGGAATAAAATAAGAAAATAATGACTTCAAATTTCATCATAAATCAAAATCATCGAAGGTAACAGCAAAAAAAATAGCTGAAAAACCTCATGAATCCAAAACCCATCTCGAAAAAAAGCAATCAAAGAGCTTCTGAAAAAAATGAGCTCAATGAATGAAAGGAAAATGATGCACATGAAACCTCAAGAAAGAATGGTTCAAAGAAGAATAGAATGAAAAGAAACTCAAAAATAATTTTGCATGCAAAAAAATAGTGAAATATCACACTCGAAGATATGAATAATGACCAAAGAAAACAGAGCTCAAAAGCTTCAAGTGATTTAACCATGGCATCAAAAAAAATTTTTTCCAGGGCTTCAGCCCCATTCTCAAAAAAATCCAAATGAATGAATGATCATCAGTTCAAGTTGATTACTTTACCACCTCAAACTCGAGATGAGTTAAATGAAACCAAACCGTCGATTAGAGAATCATCAATCAACCTTCATGGAAAAGTACGAAGATCAAATGAATGACAATGATCGATCAACAAATTCAAAGCAAAATAACCATGGTTAGCCATCATCCATCACCACCACAATAAATTCAAAAAAACCTAACACCATGGGTCAGACATCGGTCATCAATTAGAAAGGATCAATGAGATCAAGAGATCATCCCATTAACTAACGTGATTCAAAAACAAGTTCCAATACCTAACCGTGGTTAGGTCAACTTTAAAAAAAAGAGCCACCGACAATATTTCCCAAGGGTTGAGTCACCATGGAGAAGGGGCCAGCCCACGTGTCAATATAAAAAAAAATCATTCACATTGATTGACTTTCCAAAATATGTAATATATGTATCAAAATCAAAAAAAAGGGACCAATAACATTATATTGCCAATGATCACCAAAATGGTGAAACTTTAAAATATAAACCATGCAATATAATATCAATAAATAAGTGTCAGTGGTAACTATACAAAGTTGGTATGCCAATGCAAAGGTGGTCAAAAGTATGTGCCTAAATGTGCTAAGTCCACAAGGTGGTGGCCAAACCAAAGAGTTAAGGTGGTCCCCCAAGGACAAGGAGTGGAAAAGGTGTAAACAAAGTGTCACCATGTGACCACTTAAAAAAGATGTAAATATCAGAACATGTGCACATAGGAGGTGGTCCCCACAGGAGTAATTATTTTTACAAATATTGCTAAGTGTTGTAATTATTTGCTCACATGCAGAGAGTTGTATTTTTTGCATGCTTCACAAGAAGAAAAAACAGAGAAGAAGACAAATTTGCATGCTCAAAGGAGGAGACTTGCCTAGCAAGCAATTTTATTATTAGCAAATTATTCACCCATTCTTTTCTTAAAAATAGAATAGTCAACTTCAGTTTGACTGCATTGTAAACAAGGCTATTAATGCCTATTTTTAATTGCATGCTCTAGTTTGTATTATTTTATCCCTTTATTTATTATTAAATAAAGGATAAAATTAGGATGCATGGGTGAGTACAACCTTAGTCTATTTTTAGGAAGGGTGGGAAAATTTATTTTTGCTATATATTGTGTGCCTTTGCAAAGCAAGGGGATTATTCTGGAGGACTTTTGGATATATGAGTACTGAAAAATTTTCCAATTTTTCCCTCTGAGTGTGAAGTATTTTCTACCTTTCCAAGTTATTTTGTAGTCTTGTGTATGTTACATTAATCTTGTGAATGCAAATTCCCTGATCAACCACCTTACCCTGCTACAAATTTCAGTCCTTTCTGCTTAATTTTTAATGTGCATGTTAACTTATTAGTACTGTTGTGATCCTCCCTCAGTGCAATCAAGTGTTTTCCCTTAGATATTCTAGAAAAACTATTGGTTCGTGCATCAAAAATCCTTCCCAAATCAGTTGTGCATATACTCAGTCAAAGCCCTCATACAAATTTGGTGTATCACCTTAGTTTTAATCATTTTTACAGTCATCTTTTACTCTCAAACTCCCAGAAAGTAGTTTAGGATACACCAATAAGGAACCGGCCTTGATACCAGGAGACTCACCTCAAAATAGGTATACCCACAGACCTGAGGTGTTTCCATTGTATCTACGAAAGAGAGAGATCATTTGTGCAAGCTTAGAAAACCTACAACCATCTCTCTATAGGGTGCACTTTCGAGAGATAATAGTTTTTTGGCATGCCGGTGGGACACGAATCAGATCTGCATGCTGAGTTTCAGACCTACAACAGATCTACAACAATTACAACAAATTAAAAGTCACTTTCGGGAGAAAACTACAGCTAATTTATTCTAAAGATTTTATGATCTTTTGGTGACTCCAGTAAAGCTGATTTCAGACTAGTATTGCAGCATGTTCCATGCCTAAAGTGACTACAAGATCATCGGTAAGAGGAATTCCTTCTGATTTTGTTTCTTTACCTTTGAATTCTGCTAGAAGGAGAAGAGTTGGTAATACTTTGCCTTATAATAGACCTGGTTTTGGTAACCCTCCTCCTAATATTCCTTCACCACGTGTCAATTTTTCTATCAATATCCTAGTTTTTCCAATGGCCCAACAACCACCCAAGAATTTTGTGCCCTTTACTAATGGCAGCCCATTAGTAATTCTAGTTTATCATGATATTCCCAATGCTGCCATGAAAAGTTTGCCATCATTCACGGGTGAAAATCAGGTTACACCAGCTGAACATATCAAAGATGTTGCAACCCTATGTGTAGTCCATAATATCACTCATGAAGACGTAGCCCTAAGACTTTTAGCTGCATCTTTTAAAGGGAAAGCCTTGCAATGGTATAGAAACCTAGAAATTGGAAGCATAAGAACTTGGGATATTTTAGGTGAAAAATTGTTGAAACAGTTCCAAGATAATTCAGATCATTTGTCTCTCATTGAACAATTATCTACTATTAAAAGAGCTCCCAAATGAATTTATGTCTAGTTTCAATATCCATTTTTCTAGAACTTGGGAGAGAATTCCAGCAAGTGTCAAGCCTCAAGCTGATCATGCTTTCCTTTATTATCTTAGAGCATTAAAAAAGTGATATCTCAACTATGATTCAGTCAATGGGTGGAGAGACACTCCCAATAGCTTATGATATTGCTATCCGAGCTGAAAATAGCCTTATTCAAGCTGGAAAATTAGCACCAAGGCCATCAATGCCATTTTTGGTAGATTTAGCGCCTATTCCTCAACCTATTACAATCATAGAACCCCATTGTTGTAGCTCCATCAGATGATGTATTCAAAGCTTTGCAGACTATGGGAAATAAGTTGACTTCAATTGAGAACAAAATTGCATTACCTAGCAGACCCTACCAGGCTCCTTATCAGCCCTACCAATAGAATCAACAAAATAGGCAGCCCTATCAACAGAATCAGAATTATAGGCAGCCTTACCAGCAAAGGCAGTTTGACCCAAAGGCTCCTAGTTCCTCTAACACTTTAGTTCTAGTTAATATGGTTAGAAGAGTGGTGTCAACCTTGCAATCAACCTCATTCAGCTACAACTTGCCCAAATGCTTTTTTGAATCTGAATCTTGTTGCACAACCTCAATCTGAAACATTGTTTATGCCTCAAATGGAGGGTGGGCAGCAAGAAACTCATGTTTGAAAGCACCTGAACAAAATTTAGTCAGTTTTAATGAGGAGGATTTTCATTGCAGTCACTACTAGGGCTCAAGGGAGGGCTGCTGAAAATCAAAAGCAACAAAATAGGCCTATCCTGCCTACTATCACTGATAAGACAACATCTACAACTCCAAAGTCAACTAACAACCCTGTTGTTCCTAAAAAATCAGCAAGTGTCCTAGTTGATAAAGTCATCAAAGATAGCTACAACCTGATCCAAGAAGACTGTTTATACCTCAGATATCAAGGTAGCTGAAGTAGAATCAGTTTTTGCTAAGGCCTACTCTAAAATAGTTGATTTTGTCTCTAAGACAATTGCTTCTTTTAACATTGTTGATGTAATGAAAAAGCATAATGTTAACATCTCAATGTGGGATGCTCTAAGTATTCCTGGACAACAAGATTTACTTTCTCATGAACTAGCTAAGCTGTAGATTTCTTCAAATACAAGTAGAGAAGGAAGTTCAGAAGATAGACATGGTCCTTGGAACGTTTGAGCAAGACCGTATTAAAGAAGTTAAGTGGATGGTTCAGAAAGTTTTGAATGCTCATGACATCAAGAAACCACCACCATTTTATTTATCACTGATTATTGGAGAACATTTAGTTCATAATTGCATGGTGGATAGTGGTGCAAGTAGCACAGTTATGCCAAAAGTGATTGCAGAAAAATTAGGCTTGCAGTATGAGCCTACAGAAAGGAGTGTCTTACAACTTGATGGAACTGCAACTAATACGGTTGGTATAATAAAAAATTTAGAGGTAACGTTACATGCTTGCCCAAATGTTTCTATTCTGCAAGATGTTACTATTGTGGATCTACCTCCATACTTTGCCTTGTGCTTATCTAGAGATTTCACAGTGAAAATAGGAGGTTATCTCTCTTCAGATTGGTCCTTATTTTTTACTACATGTTATGGAACTAAGGTTACTATCAATTCAGAACCATTGGCTAGATTCCATATTGAGCCTCATTCTCCAAATGTAGTAGCTAATTACTCAGCTTTAGAGCAATCTGATTTTGATGATGTAGCTCAGGTTTCAGCATTAGATGGTGTTTCTAACATGTTTATGGATGAAAAGATAGTTGAAGAACATGCTCATGATCCTTTTAAGGAGGTTGAAGAACATATTTTTGGTGTGTATTGTATGCATGAAGAAAATACACCACTTCCCTTTGTTGTCCAAAAAATAGATGATTCAGAGAAGGGATTTGGAAGCTTCATTTTGATGGAGCTAAGAACAAGAAAGGATAGGGAGTAGGTTTGATGCTCACTTCCCTGACAAAATGAAAGGTATTTCTCAGCTTTGAGTCTCCAATTTACATGCACTTGTAATGTAGCTGAATACGAAGCATTAATTCATGGCTTACTTTGGGCCAGAAAGAAGAGGTATCAACACATTACAAATCTTTGGTGATTCTGAGTTAGTTATCAATCAAGTAAAAAACTTCAATGTTTGTAAGAATCCACTAATGAAGTCTTACAGACATAGAGTTTTAGACTTAATGGAAGATTTTGAAGCTATTAATATTCAGTCTATTCCTAGAGCTGAAAACAAGCATGCAGATAGACTTGTAGTAGTTGGTGCTAGTTTCGAAGTGCTGGAATAGATGGAAAACAACAAAATTCAGCCTCATATTAAGCTAATTGTTAGGCCTTCTATACCTGATAATGAATCAAATTGGAAAGTTTTTGAAAGTGATGATCAAATATAGGTTTTGCAGAAGAAGCTGAATTTTCTGTAGTTAATCAGGATAAGTTACAACATTTATATGGTGATCAGATTGTTTAGTTGAAGACAAATAAATTGCCTCGAGGTCTAGTCACATTGGAAGACATCTTCAACACTGATGATCAGTTAAGAAAGGTGAAGACTAAAATGTCAACCCCCTGATAATTATGAAGAGATCTTGGTTGATGAAGGGAAAAGGTTATTTCTTGGAAAGGTATGTTCCTTAACCTGAAAAATAGTCATTTATTAATCTTTGCAAAGAGTTTAAGGATGTCTTTTCTTGGAAATACCAAGATCTGAAAGGATTTGATCCTAGTCTAGCACAACATACAATCGAGTTACATCCAAATGCTAAGCTGTAAGATAGAAACAGAGGCTATAAATCCAAAAATAGAACCTCTGATGAGGAAAGAGTTATCCAAGTTGATTGAATCAGGTATTATCTTTCTAGTTAAGCATTCAAGTTGGGTAGCCAATCTTGTTCCTGTTAGGAAGAAGAATGGTGAAATCAGACTATGTGTAGATTTCAGAGATCTTAATAAAGCTTCATTAAAAGATCATTACCCACTTCCGAATATGGATCAAATTTTGAGAACAGTCTCAGGTTCAGATAGACTATCTCTTCTAGATGGTTACAAGTGGATATAATCAGATTTTAGTCGAGAAGAAGATAGATACAAAACAACTTTTACCACCAAGTGGGGTACCTATGCTTACAAAAGAATGCCTTTTGGTCTTTCAAATGTCGGTGCAACATTTCAACGTGCAATGGACATGGATTTTTGGAGCTTGTTAAATAAATGTATCCTTGTTTATTTAGATGATATTACTATATTTCTCAAAAATCCAGAAGAACATCTAATGCATTTAAGGTAGACTTTTTCAGTTATGCAGGTAGTTTGGAATATCTTTGAATCCTAGAAGTCTATCTTTTTAGTACATCAAGGTAAATTACTTGGTCATATTGTTTTTAAAGTAGGGTTTAGCAATTGATCCTTTCAGAATCGAAGCTATATCACACTATCATTGCCTCATCATAAGAAGGCATTACAAAGTTTTCTTGGAAAAATCAACTTTGTTAGAAGATTTGTTCCAGATTTTGCAAGCATTGGTTAAACCATTAATAACTATGTTAAAGAAAGAGAAAACTTTCTCTTGGACCAGTGAAGGAAGGGAAGGTTTTGAAGCAATAAAATCAGCTATCTCTCAGGCTCCTACTCTTGCAAACCCAAATTTTGATAAAGATTTTACAATGTATGCACTTGCAGGAGCTGAAACAATCTCAGCTATTTTGACTCAGGTTAATGATGAAAATATTGAGCAGCCAATTGCTTTCTTTGGACAAGAGTTTGCATGATTATGAAACAAGGTACACATTTCTTGAAAAACAAGTACTTTCAGTAGTCAGAGGACTAAAGAATTTTAAGTACATGCTTTCAAACAATAAAATTCATGTTCTTGTTTCTCATCCAAGTGTGAAAGCTTTCCTTTTAAATAAAGAATTGAATGAGAAAAAGGAAATTTGGATAACGAAGGTTATGGAATATGATGTTGATATCGGGTTCTAAGATGGTTTGAGGTAAAGGTTTATGTGAACATCTAATTGCTGATATGGAAAAACAACAAGCTGTAGAACCCAAAGATTCAGAACAACATGCTGAAATTACGTATCAACAATCAAATATCATGGTCCAACTAGAAAATCAGCAACCTGAACTTGCTCAAGAGATCCAAGAATCAAGGTGGATGACTGATTTGGTTAACTACTTACAAGCATGGCACCTATCCGGAAGGTATGGATAAGAATAAATGAAGATATTTCAGATTACAAGCTATTCCTTATCTTTTCATTGATGGTGTATTGTTCAAAAGGGATATAAATGGGATCTTGTTGCGATGTGTTGATTATGATAAAATTTAGAAAATATTATCAGAATTCCATGAAGGACCTACAGGAGGTCACTTCTCAGCACGTACTACAACTTTAAAAATTATGAAAGTAGGTTACTATTGGCCTAGCATATTCAAAGACTATTTTGAATGGATTAGAAAGTGTAAGAAATGTGCTTTCTTTGTTGGAAAAGAATGTCTTGCTTCGTTGCCTTTGCAACCTATTTCATCTGATCAACCTTTTATGTAGTGGGGTCTTGATTTTATTGGCATGATAAACCCACCTTCATCACAAGGACATAAGTGGATCTTAACTACTATAGATTATTTTACATGATGGACTAAAGCAATAGCCTTGAAAGATGCTAATGAAGCTTTGATACTATCCTTTTATGAAGGAATAGTTTGCAGATTTGGTGTTCAACAACTATCATATCAGATAATGCTTTAGCATTCCTTGGTGCAAAGTAATAGATTGGGCTGTCAAACATGGAATATATCTAAGTTCTTCATCTAATTATTACCCACAAGGTAATGGCTTAGCTGAAAGTACTAACAAGAATCTATTAAGAATCATCAAAAGAACACTCAAGGATAATCAAAGAGCTTGGCATCTGATGTTGAATTCCACACTTTGGGCTGATAGAGTGACTCCTAAAAGATCAGTTGGCAATTCACCATACAAGCTTGTGTATGGAAAAGAAGCAAGAATGCCTATTTTAGTTGAGTTACCCACATTAGATTTGCTGCATCAAATGGAGCTACTTGAGAATGAACCATTGCAGGTTTGTTATGTAGAGTTAATGGAATTACAAGAGCTAAGAGATCAAGCTCATTTAAATATGGAAAAGAATCAAAAACAAATCAAGAAGACTTTTGACAAGAAATCCAAATTCAGAGTCTTCAATGAAGGAGATATTGTGTTAAAGTGGGATGTTGATCGTGTAAAGCCAGGAAGACACTCAAAGTTTGATACACTCTGGAGTGGTCCTTACATGATTTCAGCTTGTAAGGAACACAATGCTTTTAACTTTGAAGCTGAATGGAGAGGAACTTCCCATTCCTGTGAATGGTATGTTTCTCAAACATTATTATTGAAAATCTTACAGTGATTGTTAGAGTAGGATTTCCCTTCAATAAGTGTAGTTTCTGCACATTGCATTGTTTTTCAATTCAATAAGTGCATTCGTGCACGTGATCGGTTTACCAGATCCTTTCCTAACTTTAGTTTGTTTTGGAAGGGTTGGACCTTTTGAAAAGGAAAATTTTGGTTATATGTTTGGACTCCATGCCCAATGGACAAGAGCAAGGCACTGGTATATAAGCTAGCAGTAGCTTTCCCCATGAGGATCGCCAGAAATGTTGACAATTTTTGCACTTGTGTAAAAATGGGCAACTCGAAACTTTGTTATGATGGATAGCATTGGTGAAGTATACCTAAGCTGGGAGATTATATTAGATTATGTCATTATTGTTGATTTATTTAAAAGATTACATGAAATCTGTAACTATGTGTGTTGTTACAAAATGTAACAGATCACATAGTCTGCAATTTCATGACCATCCTCAACAAAAGAACACAAGCCCCGAAGGATAGTTATGTTGTCTTGATGAGAACATCCAATTACAGAGTAGGTGAAGTGTAAAGTTTTGGAACAACAAACATAAGTGCAGATCACACAAAAATCAGAGTTCATTACTTGAATGTTACAAGTTCTATTCAATGTTCTTTCCTTCATGATTAAGACATTCAATTATGTTACTGAGTTGTTTAGTTCATTATACAATCCATACAGAAAGTAGAAATGTAGAAAGAGATATACAACTCATTTATAGAATTCAATGCTTTATTCACAAGGAGAGTCAAATGTTTCCCACACAAGCCATGGGATGTAACTGAAAAGTAAAGTACAGCTACTGAAAAGAAAGATACACATGCATGCATGAAGAGAAAGAAAAGGAGTATGAGGGTGAACCCATCATTGCCTTGTATATTCTTTTTTGCAAAGAGCATCTCCTTGCCAGCTCCTTCATCCTCAAGTCATGGTACCTAAAAAAAAAAAACAAGTCAACCATCAGTTATGAGCTCAGGGATCAAACCATATTCCTACACTATCCTACTTCATGCATATGAATCTTCCCTAAGCAGGAGATGTATTCTACTTGAAGGACAAACTACATGCATGCTTTAATCACTCAGAAAGAAGAAAGTGAAAAGAAAGAAGAAAACATGGACATAAGAGAGGCCAAAAAGCCTAAATATTTCCTAACTATTTTCCTAAGTGTGTAGGTACAGGTTGCAGCCAAAGAGAGAAATAAATAAGTCATAAGTACATGCTAAGAAGAAGGAAAAGTGCAACTCAAAGTTCAACAAACATTCTACAAATGGAAGAGGTTAGAGCTCAGAAGAGAGAATGGAAGATAGAAGTACATTTTTCAGTTTGCAAAGAAGAAGGAGAATCAGATTTCAACAAGCTGAAGCTAAAAGTAAAAAAAAGGATTACAGCTGAAATAGGATGAGAGAGAAGATTCTGGGAAAATTTTGATAGGGCTTCACCATGTAAAATGGACATTTACAACTTTTCATCATGTTGTTTCAATTACTACATGCTTTAAAAGAACTATGCAAATCAAATAAGTGATACAAAAAGTAGAAAAGCATTACATGATCAAGATAAATAGCTATCATGTTTTTAGTTCTCAATTGCTATATCAGTTCAAGCATGAAAAGTGTTACTTTTATATCTTGGATCATAATATATAACTACTATTTTTGGAAAATGCATTAAAAAAATGAAAGAAATTTTTTTGCTAGGGCTTCACCTTATAAAATCAACATTTCAATTTTTCCACATATATATCAAAGTACTGAAATAATGAAAGGAAATAGTGAAAGTAATGTAAAAAGTATTTATAATCAAAATGCCTAAAGTGAATCAAAAAACATCAATAATTCTGAAAAATAAGTTACAATTTCAAAGATATCAAAATAAGTATAAAGAAACTTGCAAAGTTATAAACTTTTCAATCAAAAGGAAGAATACAATTTAAAACTAATAACATTTTGAAAGAATTCATACCCAAATATTTAACCTTCACATGACTAAGACTAAATTGAGATATAAAAAAGAAATCATGATTAAAAAGTATGACTACATGTATCAAGAAACAACATCAATGAAGATCAAAATTTCAAAGCAAAGGATTAAATAGTCATATATAAATTTAAAATAGAAGAGAAATAACAATGGAGGAAGCACCTACAATCATCTCACATATAAACATCAAACATAATACAACAAATGCCTACACTCCTACCTTGCTATGGATCAATTACTTCAAAAAATGAATGAAGGACAAGCTTTCATTGATGAAAACATGAAGTGTATTTTGGCTCTAAAACAAATGAAAAGAAATAGATGGAAAAATGTAATGAACCATTCCAAAACCAAAACATCAAGAGGCATAGTGAAATTTTCATTATGAGGATTTCATAACATAAAAAACCACGTATATTGTGAGCAAGAATCATCTCAAAGAATTTTAAATTTCAAGAAATAATAGTCAATGAACCTAAATGACCTCACCCTATTCCTATACGAGCCAAGCTTAGGGAGAACATTAAAAAATGTAAAAGTAGTAAAAAAGAATAAAATAAAGGATCAAAGATATGAACTGGAAAGTGCTACTCAGATACCAAATGTAATCAAAAACCATTACAGAAAAAATCAATAAGGCATTAGTGAAATCCATATCTCAAGGATCATAAAATAAAGTCATAAAGAAAAAAAACACTCAAATCATAAAATAGGATGCATGAAGAGTTAAGCCCAGATGGAAATAATAAAGACTCAGATCTATTTTCATTTCACAGAAGGAAAAGTTGATGTGTGAATACCCTCATTAAAATTAAAGTAGAATGAAACAGAGTGTGAAATGATTTAGAATCAGACAAGAAATACAGATCCTAGTTTTCATCAAGGCCCATTAATGGGAATCAAAGGAAAAAAGGAACAAGTACTTACTATTCAAATTAAATCGAGCCCTCAAATGTCATCAAGTTCAACAAAATAAGAAACTGAAAACACGAGTTTCAACTCAAGATCCACAAAGGAGCCAAGAAGACATGAAGAAGTATGAAATAGTGAAACAAAATATCACTTCAAAAAAACAAACTCAAATAAAAAAATAAAACAAATGATTACAATGCAAGAAAAAAACTTAATACTTCAAACCTTTTTCAAAATGATAAAAGAACAATGGATAAAAGCAAAATATTTTGAAAAATAAAATCAAAAATAAAATGAAAACTCTAAAATGGATTAAGAATCCTTTTAAAAAATTTCTTAAAAAATCAACGAAAAATAAAAAAAAAGAGAAATATCAATGTCGATAAAAAAAAAATGGTCGCAAAAAGCATAAACTAGATAAAGCTCAAAGAACCAAAATGTTGAAACCATGAAACATCCAATAAATGAAGAAGTTTTTGAAAGTAGAGAAGGATCTCCAAGAATAGTGAAATTGAGCTCAAGCTCAAAAAATCAAAGAACGGCCAGTTACAAAAATGTTCCACCTCAAAATCTCCTGACCGAGAAATCAAATCAAAATGAGAGTAAAGATGCTCAAAGGCTAAGAATGAAAAAATGATCTGAGAGCTCAAAAGCTTAAACCAAGTGGCCAACAACTCACATGGAGCTTCAAAAAGCCAAAGCTTCAAAAAAGGAAAAATGGTGCACACAAAGAAACCTCAAAGAATCCCGCAAGAGAAGAAACCCTTTTCATCATAAAAAACTAAGCTAGTCGATGCAAATGGATAAGAAAGAGATATCACAAAAATGAAGATTTCAAAGACTAAAAGACAAAAATTAAAAAGATCAAAAGCTTCAATAACCATGGCATGGCCAAAAAATTTTTCAGGCTTCACCCCCATGACAAAAATCCAAAATGAAGTGATCATTAGGGTCA
The DNA here is from genome assembly GCA_018340775.1 of Taxus wallichiana var. yunnanensis. Classification (NCBI taxonomy): domain Eukaryota; kingdom Viridiplantae; phylum Streptophyta; class Pinopsida; order Cupressales; family Taxaceae; genus Taxus; species Taxus wallichiana. The sequence goes on along the minus strand of CM031237.1, from coordinate 332,605,843 downwards.
AGTGATCTTTACCACTCAAACTCGAGATATGAGTTAAAAACCCTCAACCAAGGTCAGAATCAATAATCAAAGGTAGAGATGGAAAAGTACCAAGATCAATGCTTAGGTGATCGAGCTCGGAATTCAAAGCAAATAACCATGGTTATTCCCATTACACCAAATGCCAAGATTGAAAAACCTAACCAAGGGTAGAGACATCATCACAATGAAAAAAAAAAAGGACAAAGAGATCAATGAAGTGATCAAAAATCAAGTTCCATACAAAGTTAAAAACCTAAACTCGGTTAAATTAAAAAAGAGCCATGACAATATTTCCCAAGGGGTTGAGTCACCATGAGAAGGGGCCAGCCCACGTGTCAATATAAAAATCATTGCATTGACTTCCAAAGTCTGTAACTATAGTGTATACAATCAAATAACCAAAATAACCAATATATGCCAATGATCAAATAAAAATGGTGAAACTATTAAAATCAAATGTAAAAGGCAAATATAACCAATATGTATATCTAAGTACAAGGTGGTCAAATGTAATATGGTGGTGGTATGTGTACCACAAAGGTTACAAATGTAACATGGCCCCTTATATATGCTAAGTCCACAAGGTGGCCAAACCAAGCGAGTTAAGGGTGGTCCCCACAAGGAGGTTGGAGTGGAGTTGCAAAGTGTCACTCATGTGACCACTTAGGAAAAGATGTAATAAGTATCAACATGTGCACAGCAGGTGGTCCCAAACTGATTAATGTTTGGATGTAATTATTTTTGCAAATATTGCAAAGGGTAATTTTGATAATTATTTTCTCACATAGAGGAGTTGTATTTTTGCATGCTTCACAAGAAGAAAAAAAGAAAGAAGAAGATGAATTTGCATGCTCAAAGAAGGAGACTTGCCTAACAAGCAATTTTATTATTAGCAAATTATTCACCCTTTCTTTTCTTAAAAATAGAACAGTCAACTTCAGTTTGACTACATTGTAAACAAGGCTATTAATGCCTATTTTAATTGCATGCTCTAGTTTGTATTATTTTATCCCTTTATTTATTATTAAATAAAGGATAAAATTAGGATGCATGGGTGAGTACAAACCTTAGTCTATTTTTAGGAAGGGTGGGAAAATTTATTTTGCTATATATTGTGTGCCTTTGCAAAGCACAAGGATATTCGGACTGGAGGAATTTTGGATATATGAGTACTAAAGCAAATTTTTCCAGTTTTTCCCTCTGAGTGTGAAGTATTTTCTACCTTTCCAAGTTATTTTGCAGTCTTGTGTATGTTACATTAATCTTGTGAATGCAAATTCCCTGATCAACCACCTTACCCTGCTACAAATTTTAGTCTTTTATGCTTAATTTTAATGTGCATGTTAACTTATTAAATACATTGTTGTGATCCTCCCTCAATGCAATCAAGTGTTTTTCCCTTAGATATTCTACAGAAAAACTATTGGTTCATGCATCAAGAATCCTTCCAAATCAGTTGTGCATATACTTAGTCAAAGCCCTCATACAAATTTGGTGTATCACCTTAGTTTTAATCATTTTTTTATATCATCTTTTACTCTCAAACTCTAGTAAAGTAGTTTAGGATACACCAATAAGGAACCGACCTTGATACATATGAGAGACTCACCTCAAAATAGGTATACCCACAAGACACTGAGGTGTTTCCATTGTATCTACGAAAGAGAGAGATCAAAAAATCAAAAAAAAAGTCGATATAATATACATGTTTCCATCATCTTGAGGTCTTTTCCTTCAACACATGTCATCATAGAAATCCTTCAACACATCGTGATCCATCATGCACATACAACAACATAACATTATTCACCTTTCTATTTTTCTTATCACTTTCAATTATAGACTAGAGAAAATGCCTTGGCTTATGATTCTCCTTCACAAAGTTTTTAGTTCTTCATCAAGATAAAATTAGTAATTCTAAGCTTATACAACCTTGAAAATTGACTTGACATCCCATACTCTATTTGAGATACCACTACAGATCTAGGTATTCATAGACAAATATGTAACCATGCATAACAATTGAACACTCACTTTTTTTACTTCCATAGACCTAATTTTCTTTGCACTCTTTATACTACCTTTAGGATGTATAATCATACTTGATATTCTTCACAACATGATTCAAGGATTGAGATTCAACATACAAGGACAAATAAGACATATACATACCTAGAATGCAATATCACTCTACTTATGATAATTAGGACAAGTCACTAATGCAATAATCCAACATCTTTAATTTATAACAGTTCCAAATCTTCAATCCAATCAATATCCCCTAGGATAAAGATATTATATTTTGAAGCACCACATACCTATACCTTTTAGAGAAATCTACTAAATTGAGGATCCGCATGGCCCTCTTTAACATTTTTAGACTTCAGAAGAACTCCTAAACAAAAAAATGTTCAAGAAATAGTATGATTTCCTTTGAAGTCCAAAATTTACATCTTCTTATTATTCTAATAAAAATTTCTTCCTTAGCCATCCTTTTGGAATAATGTATCACTTTTCAAAGTATTGATGTCATCTTCACATATTCATGGATACTTATTTTCATGCTTCTTATCAGATTCCTTCTCACAGGAACATCTTGATGACTTGATGTACAAAAAAAACACATAGTATAGAATCCACTTCATAGCATACATGGAATAAATTTTAGGACAATTTTATAGACCTTCATGACTTGATCCACATTCACAAGCTTAGATAGAGTCAATTTAATTAACAACGATGAACTTTATAGACTCTTGATGACTAATTTCATTTTTCTTAATATGACTATAAATTTTAGGACTATCTCAGACTTTAGGAACATCATACATATGTGAGACAATAAAAACCTTACTAGATATGAGAAAAACATGTTTTGAAGCATACATCAATATACCATACCACAATGATACATTTTAGGCTTTCAAAGATAATGAAAGACATTTTATCATAAATTCACTTATCTTTTCATAGGGCATACTAAAAACATCAAGAGATGATTGATACATTTTATAATCATTTAGTACACCTTCTACGAGACCTCTTTCACCATTGTTTCAACTTTCTTGTGGTATAAATCGACACTAAGACCAAAAAATAGTAATATATGACCTTAAAATATATTTTAACTTATGACTCATGACATTTTTTTTTTTGAGCACTTTATGATTACCAAACAAATTCTATGACACCAGGACCCGAAAAATTGACCATATGTGGAAGAAACAACAAGACAATCTTATAACATCTTCACGACTTTGATTCTTCATCGGTCATAAAACCTTTGCAGCAATGACTTACAAAATATGATCATTTCTCGACATGTTATTTCACATAGATTTCCTCTTCATCACATGAACAGCTCCAAGTATTCTATAGTTTTGTGATCACTTTTCTTGAATGAACTTATTGACATGATGGAAAATTCACAAACCATAGAAATACATGTCGAGCTCTAATGCAAATGGTTTGATTCTCATGGATAAATACTTCAAGACACTCCTGGATCGACTTATGAATTTCAATGGATCAAAATTAATGTTCATACCTTTCATGCACAATTATAGACTCAAGAAATTTCCTTCATGAGACATCATGAAATGTCTCTACAAAACATCTTCAGAACATCGAACACGAGAATAATTATATTAGATTCTCTATATCAATTACAAAGTATGGAGTCTATTAAATAGCCATCAAATAGGAAAAAAACATTTAGGAAGGCAACAACTTACAAAATATATGATAATTTCTCCTAAGACATGTTATTTCACATAGAGTTCCTCTTCATCACATGATGTATCATGTTTCATACTTTTTAAACATCGTCACACCATATTTTATCCATTCCATCTCCATTTTGTTGTAATAAGACATTTCTTCAATCCTTGCAAACCTTGTAGAGCTCCAAGTATACATATAAGTCCAAGACAATTAATGTACTTGTGGAACACCAGATCATATCATTTGCTCCTTTTTCCATTTTTCTATGGTATTTGTGATCACTTTTCTTGAATGAAAAGGAATATTCATTGAGAAAATAACATCCCGCTTATTGACATGATGGACCTTGATGCTTTCTTAATAAATTCATGATTTTTTGGCTTGTAACTAGTGAAGTTCAATGACCTTTAAAATCTGCAAATTTACTTACACTTAAGGTGTCAAAACCATATGACATGTCATATTCATTTAACCTTGTCTCAAACAAACTAATTTGATTCTCATGGATAAATCTCGCTTCAAGACACTCTGGATCACTTCATAACTTATTTCCATGGTTAGGGTTTCATGAATATATCAAATCTTATGGATTGAATCACATCTTAAAAAAATATTCTTCGAGGTCATCATCAACATAATTTCATCATCTTATTTAAGGCCACATAGCATCAAAAAACACTTTCATGATCATCTCCTAGGTCATCTTCAACTTTTTCATCTTCAACTTTAGGACAACTTGCTTTAAGAAAACACAAGAACCTGCTCTATTTCCTTCATGAGACTTCTTATCAGCTAAACTAGGTGGAAGATTAGAAATGGGAGTGAAAACACCAAGAACTAACTTCAATATGTCAAACCCTAAGGGTTTCAAAATAATGTTCTCATTTGGATAAGAGGATTAACTTCAACTTGATCCAAGACTATTATCAATTCACTCACACCCGTGCTTTAAGAGGATATCCAATTTTTAGTTATCAAACTTGATTCACAAGGACCATATATAATATCAATTGTTAGAAACACAATGGAATATTGGGGGGTGAATGAATCCTATCTCACACCCGTGCTTCAAGAGCATACAATACTTTCACAAGGACCAATTAAATTTTCCATGTCATATATTAGCATTCAAAATAGCCATTCAAAATAGCCATTCAACATGTGTAACTATTATGAGATTATTAAATGTGAAACATTCAATCATAAGAACATAAAACAAGAAACATAACACATCAACACCATGTGTGAGTGGGAAACCCTCAAGGGAATAAAAATCACTAAAAACTATGCTAATATTACTCATAAAAGGTACTTGTAAGAATATTACACATCATGTAAGATTTATTTCGTGAGGCACCAATCCCACATGGATCACCAACCCCTAGTTTATTAGGGTACAAACCATACAAGGAGGATAAAACAACATAAGGTGATCAAGCACCAACTTAACTTCTAAAATATATGACCACGACTGATAGTGATCCAAATTTAGCTCCAAATACACCAAACCCTTTTAAAACTTCTCTCTCTTCTAACTCACTCAATCTTTATTCTTTGTGGATGAATAGATCAATTTCCCTTGCACACCTAATATTAAATATTTTTAGTCCTTCATACCTCTCCTTAGATCTATCTTTGACCCCTATTTAATCTTCATTAACCTCATATAGCTCACTCACATCTTCTCTTTTTCCACAAGTCACAAATGACCAAAAAAATGCTATTATATACTTGACACACCCCATAATGAAAAAGTTCAGATAATAAAATTAAGGTTGGTAATTACACACATAAAACACACCAAAAAATCATATAAAACACAAAAATACCAAAGTAGGTCAGAAAGGATCAAGACAACTCCACCAAGCACCAAGACACTCAAACTAGCTCAAAACACACTCTCCAAGCTCAAACGAATGCACAAAATAAATTTTTCAAGACTCCATCAACATCATGAAACTCAGGAACAACATCAAATCATCATGAAAATTATCACAAACATCTAAAACTTCCATCTCCACCATGAAACTCTCAAAGAAGGAAACATCTCAAACTAGGTCTTTAACACCTAAAAATCATCTTCCAAAAGTGAACAACTTGGAGTATAAAAAATCATAACCATAACATAAAATACACATAAAAATTAATGTTTTTATCTTAGATAACTCATGATACTCATTATAATGTTAATCTCATGGCACAAGACCCCATAATGAATCCTTTTCTAACACTGCTCAAGTTGGCTTCAGGATCACAAAACTAGGTATTCAAAATTGGGATGGTTCACATATAAAATCACCTCATCATGGCACAAACCACATATAATAAGAAATATTATGATGTCTAATATATATAAAAACTGATTAGAATCTTCAGTTCAAGGCTTAAGGCATCCAAACAGACCAATCTCCAAAACTACTCATTCAGACTCTAAGAATTCAAGAACTAGTATTGAGAGAACAATGCTTCATCACCTTCAAAACCACTTAAAATATAAAAAAACACCTGAAAACATCAAGGAAACTTGTACCAATATTCCCAAGCATCAAGAAGCATATTCCATGTGGATAAAATAAACCATGCACACCTATTTAAATCACCTATCTTGATAGGGCAAATAGGGCTATCTAGGTCACTAGGTTTCAACATAAAATACCTCATATCATTAACAAAAATTATCCAAAACAAAATATCAAGTGTCTAAAAACAATCCATGACCATTAGATGCAGCAAAAACAATCAAAATGATGAAAATCAACTCAAATCTCCATGACTAGCTTTTAGCCCTTAAGGCCAAAATCGGTAGGGCTACTTTGGAGACATGTAACTCAAAATTTCCTCACTATACATGCATGAAAATTTTCACGAACATATAGAAAATATCCCAAGGATCCTCTAATAGTTTAATTTACATCTCAAAGCTTTCATTTCATCCCCTGAAACTATAATTTTTCACAAAAATAGGTTTTTCTCTCACTTGCTGAAATAGTTGGAACACCAAACCACCACCAAGATTAGATTTGAGGAATCCTCTACAACCTTGATGCATTAATTTATCTTTCCAAGATCATTTGGAGACCATAAAAATGTAAATATTTTAATTCTCTCTAGGAGGGTTTAATTAGGGTTTTAAATAAACTTGACTTCTTAATGATTGTTCATAAAAGTATGATGATCAAATCAATCCATTATTTTTGAAAAAGGGTATAAGATCAATGTAAAAATTTCCCAAATCCATAAAGTCCCATGAAGAGTGTGTGTGAGTGGGTGAGCATTTGAAGTTCCCATATCAAGTTGGATTTTTCTTCTCTAGAACTTGGTTTTGCTAAAAACATCATAACTTGCTTTTTCTTCCACATCTTGACCTGAAATTTTACATAAAGAACTATGAAAATATAATCTATGCATAAAATATAATCTATAATAAAATATATATACAACTCTCTAACCACTAAGACTTATCTATGTATACTAACACTATCTTCACAATCTTACTTCTCAAGGACCATGAAACATCACGAGATCTCTCCGAATGTTGTCCTAAAACTCATCACACACATTTTATGCAACATCAGAACACATCTCCCATTATTTTACATGGCTGACTCCAAAACTCATTCCACCACACTATACACCATCTTATAGGTCTAGGAATAGGCCTAGAATGACCCGAATCAATATGTACAACTCATGATCGACCTTGATGACCCATTGCAGACACTTAGACACCTCTCACACATCATAAAACCTTGATAGACTCATAAATAACTTTAAAAACTTATTGAGTGTTCAAATAATGACTATGTCTACTAGACCATGCACTAAACACACTTGAACACCATGCTACTTCACCCAAACAACACTCACAAAAGTAATACATCATCGTGACACCTCATGGAGACTTCATATGACCACTTAAACTCCCTTTTCCATCGATGGAATTTAAAATCAATGAAAACCTAAGACACAAAGGCCAACATAATGCCCAAAACATGGACACTTTAAACTGATTTTTAGTGAGACATAACACTAACAATATTCAATCTAAAGCCATAACAATTCTTTCTCTATTTCTCCTTTATGAGAATTTTCAAAATGGGAAGATGCACATTCTCATATAGTTAATATAAGGGAGACTAACAGTGGTTACATTTGTATAGAATAGGAATCTAGCCATTATAAATATTTTCCTTAGGCAATATAGATCAAGGATACATGTAATATTCAACCTCTACATTTCATGTATGAGAATGCAAATCTACCAATTATAAACATTATCATACAAGTAATATAAGAAATATTGAACATAAACATTAAAACCTTTGTAAATGTTAACAAACAAGTGCCCATTGTATACAAATATTTGAGTTAAATCCTTCATGTTTTCTTTGTCTATATTTCTATTAGAGAATATTTGGAATGTTAAGATGCCCATTTTATGCAAAGTAAAAATTTAACCTCTATTTTCCTTTATATTAACTATACGAGAATGGGAATATGTAAATTATAACCATTCTTATTAAGAAAATATAGAGAAATAATAGAGGTTACATTTTATCATTTTTATATGGGAAATATAGATGAAGAATGGATACATTTTTACTTTCCATATAGATATATAGTTTTCATATAGTTTCACCATTCAGATATATTTCCTTGATATATATGCATCTATTATTTCTTCATATTATTTATAGAAGAATGGACATATTCCAATTCTAAGAATATTTTGAATGGGAAGATGCCCATTCTATGTAAAGTAAAAATGTAGCCTCTATTCTTCCTCCATATTAATTGTATGAGAATGGGCATATGCTTATTCTAACCATTCTCATAAAGGAAAATATAGAGAAAGAATATATATATATATATATAATGCTACCAACTGGTTGGTAGATGAATGTATATTACCGGTTGGTTGCATATATTTATGCTAATGGCTAGTAACATATATTCATACTACTAACTAGTAGCATATACACTACCTATAGCCTTATAGGAAAGGATGAAGCATATATGCTACCAAATTTACAATACACGGGGTCATGTATGTAATTTTTGTCGATCATCAACACCACACTAAAATTAGAATTGTGAGTTTATGTTTAATATCAAAATTATAATTTAATGAATGTGTGTGTGTGTGTGTGTGTGTGTGTGTGTGTGTGTGTGTGTGTGTGTGTGTGTGTGTGTGTGTGTGTGTGTGTGTGAATGTGGAAAAAATTTCTTTCATGGTAAAGGTGAATTTAATATAAACAATTGGTTATTAGTGTTAATGCCTAATGAAATGACCCAAAAATAACTTATACCCATAAAATTTAGGTGAGATAACAAGTTGTTGACCCTTAAAAATTAACCTAAACCAAATTTAAAAATCTAGAATATTTATGAATTAACGAATATTCTCCACTAAATTTTTCCCTACTCTTCATATATCCACCCACATGATTTTTCACATATCCCCATCACTTGTGACCTTTTACATTCGAAGAGGTGAGTATTTTTTTATTAGTGAAAAGGACTCTTACAATGTTAATATTGAGGGTCACTTGAGTGAATAGGATGAAATATCAAAAAGCACATTCTTAATGAGGGGTTAAATCATGGAGAAAGAAGAAGGAAGAGAGAGAGAGAGAGAGAGAGAGAGAGAGAGAGAGAGAGAGTTGAATGATGTAATGTAGCTGAAGCTTTCGATGAAAAAATAGCCATTCATGATCTCCGAGGGAGAGTTTGGAATGAGCTTTTAGCCTTTGAATTCTCTACTAAATCGGGCTACTCCAAGTGCCACCTTGTCTACTTCTAGAATATGGATGCATCTCAAAACTTTGATCCATTTCTTGAAAACATCATTAATATCCTCACACTAACTAGAACTTTCCTTGTGATCTTTAGTAATGTACAAAATAAAGCCTTTGATGTCGGGAAGGGACTTTAAGGTACCCTCACTGAAGGAAAGATGGTCACTTACCTCCTTCTTGACCAATTCCTTGAAGAAATGAATGAGTTATTAGAGGATGAATTCTTGGTGAGTGGAAGAAATCCAAGTTTTGAAGACAATTGTTAAACTCATCCAAAATATCAAAGGCATTTTTTGAACTAGATTTAAGTTTGGATATGACATCATTTATCATGTTATATCTAGCATTCAGCGTGGGACCCAAAGTAGAACAAGTTCTCACTAATAGATGTGAACACATTCCTACTCATGATGGTGTAGGAATCAAGGTAACTCATTTTAAACACAAATGGGAACATCTCATCTCAATGGATATTTTATTTTTCCAATATCTTCCTATATCGTCTTCATTTCTAAAAAAGTGGCAAGAACATATCTAAATAACAAGAGAACCTTTGGGAGAAAATCCTGTCCTTTCACGAGGATCTTCTCAATGTATTTTTCAATAGCCTTCCTTTTAATCATATTCCCTCATGTCTTCTTGATCATCTTGGGGTTAGAAATATTTATACGAGAAATGTTTTCTACAGGAGGAGGTACTACATAGGGCTCTAAGAAAGGTTGAATGTAGGCAGTGATAATTCTCACATGCTCCTCTAATTTGTCAATTATTCATTTACATTCTTGATTTCAATTGAGCATGCAAATGATAGAATCCTTGAATAGATGAGCACCACCTTCATGTGTATCTTGACCCAAAGATATGCAGGTCAACTCATAATCTTCCAGTGTCATCTCCTTCATTAGTCTCAAAACTTTTGGTCGAGAAAATTCTACATACTGATCACCAAAGACTCTATTAAACAAGCGAGATGTTACCTATTTATTATTACCTTGTTTGGTCCTCAAGATCTTTGTGATGGCCCCAAAGTTAGGTATTACATATTATTATGTCATTCTTGGTTCATTCATGAGCAATACTTAGATCCATGGGAATGTATCTTCGGAGTAGACATGATGTTACTCACGGGAATACTTTTTAGGAGGTTAGTGAGTGATCATAATTTTCTCATTATGGGAAATTTATATCACTGAGGAAGAAACATTTAGATGCCCATGAAAGACTAAGATAATTCAATGGATCAATCTTATCCGATTCCATATGATCCATCGATCTTTGATGGATTTTGGCCTTCTTATGAAGCTTCCTTGAATAGGGAACCTTTGTGCGCCATATTTTCCTCATCTTTCTCTTTGGTGATTCTTTCTCAATGGCACTTGGTGGCACTGAAGTGATATTTTGTCACAATGATTATTCCTCTGAGGATTGACAACATTACTTGGTGTTTGATTGAGTATTTAAGAACACTATTATGCAAATGACATCACATAGAAGTTAGATGATTTATGAATCTTACACACATGGTGATTCACATGAAGATCACCTATTTACCATTCCCAACTCTAGAGTAATACTTGAATCAGTTTTGGGGATGCTTACATACTTTTTGCTCATATGCATCCATGGAAATATAATATTTATTGATCCTTCACATATGATGGCTTGAATACTTTGATGACTTGATTAGACCAATTTGACTTGCTTCGGAGAGATGACAATAGATTCGGGATATGATGACCCTCAAATTTCTCTATGAGTTTCTCATTTCACTTTGATCATGATGACACCCATTTTAACTACACAATTAATTTATTTGACCAAGATCTCACTTGAGTGGAAACATACCTATAACATTTTAACACCATTGCTCAATTTTCTCCTCATGGAAACAAACTTCCTTCTCAGATGGAGGGATTGAAATCTGAATGGAACTTGCAAAATAATCACCTACTTGACCTTAAAATTGAACTAAAATCATCACCAAAAACAATTAAGTGTTTAAGAACACCGTCAGGGGTATGCATTATTTGTGAGCTTGAGATGATTATTAGTGTTTCTCATGATGATCTCATCTCATCATTCCAACTTTGCTTCAAGTTGTGTTTTGTAAGAATCACTTTAGAAATGATTCTTTGAGAATTTGAGGAGTGTTTTCTTTCTTGTTTGAGACAAAAAAAAGTTATTGACCTTGTGATGATAGAAAAAGGCCTCAATATAAGAAGAATGGGAGATGCCACAATTTTTTGAGATCGAATATAAAATTTACTATTTTTAGCATGTCATATGCAAGATTGCTATTTTAAGAAAATTTAATCTGTTATTGTCTCTTGATGCCCCTAACTCACTTGAATTATAGAAATTGATGAAGTTTTACCAATTTATAAAACTTTCTATTTTTAGATACTTACTTTTCCAGGACTCTTATATTTTTAGAAAGTTTTTGAATTATTGATTTTGATGTTTGTTACCTTTATAAGATGTTTCGAATGTTGAAAATTCATCACTTTGGGAAAATTACTATTTTTAGAATCCCATGCTTTGAAAAATTACTATTTCTATTAAGTGTAATTACCATTTTTGGATTGTAATGAAGCCACCATCAATGTGTTTTATTTTACACTAGGATCTCCTTCTCCAAAATTTCATTGTTTTTCATCCACTAAAACTCTTAGAAATTGAAAAAGTAATTTTTAGGGATTTGAATATCAAATTTATCATATGAAAATATAGGGAATCAGTGGATTTAATTTTACATTCTTCCCAAAGGATTTCTAGAGAGAAAACCACTTGTAAAATTTTAACCTAATCAAATGCACGGTTTAAAAGATATTAACATTTCTTTTTTTTAATGGCTATGGTTGTCTAAGGAAATATTGGTAGAACCTATAGTAATAATTAGGGTTTTTGAAGGTGTGATGATAGCATAAATGAATAAATGGAGACTTGTGTAGAATAAATTAGCCAAAATAGTGTTTTACTTCATTTTTATGTCACCCTACTAACTCTGGTTCAAACTTAGGTTAAATGTGAGTCTATGTGAGGTTAAAAAAACGTTCTAATAGTGTAATGAGGTAAAAAGGGACAATGGGGAATCCAATGTGTGCATTATATTAGGATAGAGACAAGTGGTATTATGGGAGAAAGCGAGGATGAGATGGACGGGATGGGAAAATCACTTACAGAGCCAGGAGAGGTCGTATGGAGGTCCAGGGGCTCTAGCTTGGGCAATGGGTATATTTTCTCTTCCCTCTTGTAAACCTAGACAAATGTGACAATGGGGACACAAAAGTGTGCCCATGGTGAAGGATGGATGCAAGTGGAAGCATGGGGTCTAGTGTGAATGAGAGAAGGGAGCTGAAAAACCACCTGGAAAGCATGTAGAAGATCATATGGAAGTCTAGGGGGTTGGATTGAGCAAAAAAAGTGAAATTTATTGTCCCCTCCATCCCCTTGGGGACATGGGGGACATCAAGGACACAAAATTTCTCCCATGGTGAGGGAGTGAGGGTGCACTTTTGTGTCCCTCATTGTTTAACAATTTTTCCACTTTTGTTCCAAGTTAATGAAATGGTATGCAAGAAAACAAGAAACTCCAAAATATGGGAGGGTTTAAGGCTACCTCTAATGTATGATGATGATGAAGGATGAGATACGGGTGCAAATATCCTCTCCATGCATATCTCATTAACCTAAATAAAAAAGGGAAAACTAGAGAAGAAAAGGAATTAGTAGATTAAATGGTGGGTTGCTTGCAAAGTTAGTCCCAAAGTGATAAAACTCCTAGGGAGGATATCAACCCATGTGATTAAAATATTAATTGAAAATGAGAAAGAAATAAAATGAAAAATATGAAGAATTTTTTTTTAAATATATGATAAAAAGAGATCATATTATATAATCTAGATAATGATAAAAAGATACAAACAGGAGCAGAGGGTCGATGGTGACTGAGACAAAAAGAGGAATTCAATGATGAATATAGTAGAGAAGATAAAAAGACATGAAAATAATGGATTTGGGAATAATTTATAAATGTTATAGATGTTATAGATCTAGTATAGAAAAACATGAAATAAAAGGATTTAAAATTCATGGGAAGATAGATAAGGATGTAATGGATGTATATTAGATAGATGGTGACAAGGGGAAGTTATGGGACAAATCGATGGATCATAGAGGTAGAGACATGTGGATGTTGCAAAGACCGAAAAACAAGCGATAGAGAAGATACAAATGCGAGAAAAAAGAACGATGTTGATTAGGTCGATGATGACCTAGGAAAAATTGAAGGTGATTGGGGTTGGATTAGGGTTTGATGAAGGTTTATGAATGGATTCAGACTATAAGAAATAAACAAGGATGGTTGATGAGGCTGCAAATCTCCAATGATGATGAAAAACCTGTAAAGCTGATGAAAAGATGATGAAACAAGATAGGGCTCCAAGAAAAATCCAAGCTTTAGATCTCCAAAGATGATTGATGAGGGCTCCAAGATAGCTTCAAAATGTTGATAACAACTCACAAGAAGAGAAGAAAACAAGAAAAACTCACAAGAATTTGAATACCAAAAATTTCATCCTCTTTGAGGAGGGGGTAGTGATATATTTATAGAGGACCGTTGATTAGAGGGTAGATGAGGATGATAGATAAATCAAGAAAAAGGCTCTATTATGGTTGGATTAGGGTTTTAAGTTGTTTAGGTGGATTGGGGTTGCATAGGGATAATAAAAGTGGTTGGAGGGTGGAAAGGCATTGAGTGAGGGTAGACGAGAGTATGGGGAGGATAAATGAGGGATTTAGGGATGTGATTAAGATAATAAACAGTTTAGGGATAATTAAATGTGATTAAGGATGAATAATGAGAGATAAAAATAATGATGGGATTAAGATAGGAAAATAAGACTTTAAGAGGAATAAATTAACTTTAGGAGGGAAAGGGAATTTAAAGGATATGGGTGTGAATGTGCAAGATGATGACGAAGGGGAGTGAAAGCGGGATGGGGATGGGTGAACTAAATTTTGTGTCTACATTTTCCCTTTTTGTCAAGTGGTTTGTGTTAAGCAAGCCGTGAGACAAAAACTAGAAGTGATAGAAGATGATTGAGGTGCTCCCCTCAAACTAGGGATCGATGACATAAAGAAGAATTGATTACTAGGTTGAAAGAGATAGATGAAGGAAGAGGGGAAAGGAAGGAAAGATGAAAAAAAGAGAAAATATGCCCCAAGGGGATAATGATATGACCATTGTAGGAAGGATAAGATAAAATTAAAAAAAAAAAAATATAGAGGTGAGCTTAGAAACACATCATTAGAGAACATACCACGGCCTCAATGCAGACAACGTTAATGTTTTACGGACCCGTGAGTCGAGAAAATATCACTGCAGGATGGAGGAAATCCAATGGGAATTTGATCGAGATGGATGAGATAAATATGGTAGGAACCCTAGAAACACGTCACTAGGGAACATAACACGATCTCCTCGAAGATGATGTTAATGTCCTACGGACCCATGAATCAAAAAAATTTTCTTTGTGATATGGAGGGAATCCAATTAGATGGATGAATTAAATATGGTACGAACCACGGAAACACATCGGTAGGGAATATAACACAAACTCAACAAAGAGGATGCTAATATCCTATGGACTCGTGAATCATAATATATAACTACAACATGATGGGAATCTACTTGGATGGATGTGCAAGCCATGGGACAAATGATTCGAATGAAAATATAAAAAGTATGTGTAAAAATTCAAGGATGGTTAAGACAATGGTCAAAATAACGAGCAACAAAGTGGGGAAAAGGATATGTGATGTCCTTGAATATGAGGAATCAAACGAATATGCATCCTAGTTAAATGGAAAAGGAGATTGGCCACAAATTTGGGATTAAGATGAGATATGGTGCCTCGAGAGGGAATATAGGGATGACCACAAAGTGGACTTTTGGATATAATGAAGGATGCGTGATGAGATAAGTAGATAAGCAAAAAGATAGCAAAATGAGATATGTAAGGAAAGTAAAGGTGTGTTATGGGTGACACATAATTCCAAAGTGGAAGAATAGATCATTTGGATAAAGATATTGGATGAGATGAGATGTAGGGTGAGAAATAGATTTGGGTCAATGGCCACTAGGTAGGGTCGATGATGACTAGGCTTAGGTCGACGATGACTAGGAAGTTTGACATCAACCAAGTTTGCGCGACTATATAAGTGATAGAGATGGCTGGAAAGGCTTATTTGAATGACATTATTTGGTGATTAGAGATCTATAGGTGGTAAAAAATCTTGAGTTTTGAGAAAAATGGAAACCAGCGGAGGTGGAAGGAAGTGCCAGAGGTCTCGAAGAGTGGTAAGTGCCTAGAAAACTTAGCTTGGTTTTGATTTTTTGATTTTGTTGGTTTTTTGGATTTTTTGGATTTTTGATGGTAACCAAAGGTCAATCGGTAGTGATTAGGTACGGTCACTATTGACCTAGGAAAAGTGGCATTGCCCAAGCTAGGGTCGATGTCAACTCGGTAGATGTAGATTTTATGGACTACTTTGAATGGAAAATGATGATTGTTGATGATTTGGAGACTGATAGATGCATGTTCGATTGATTTTTATAGGCCAGAGACACATTATATTTATGAGACAGGGTCCTGGCCATGTTGGGGATGATAAGGGTAGATATTAGATATGAAGAGTGGGATCACTTGAATGTGGTTGGATTAGGCGGGTTCCACCATTATCGAGAGGGTGCCTGAGATACATGGCTAATTATATCATTGGTAGATAGATGGGACTCAAGGAATAACACCTTCGGTTCTAGACAAGAGAGATGATGATCATGTTAGAGGATGTGTATTGTATATTGATATTTCTGATCCATGGGGCACATATAATGCTAATTACACATGAGGTTCAAATGGATTCTTTAACATGGTTATTTGGAGTAGAGGCCAATCATATAACTTTTGTATTTGGGGCATTTCACATCAAGATGCATTATCACACATTAACATCAGGGAACTGGATGATGTGCTCATTCATGATGGTGATATCCTATTATGCATTTCCAAATTCAAGTGGGGTGAGATTTCCATGGGCATTGATAGCGGAGGTGGCGGACATTGTTGAGAATAGGACACTTTGTTTATATTTAGGGTGGCTCTCCTAAATGCGGGTGTACCACGAGTTGTGGATGTATGTGATGGAGTGGAGATCAGGATTGGATGTAGTATTTCTATTACATTGCTAGGCATATGAGCATATAGTTATGGTGAGGCCACCAGGGCTTCCATGGATTACAAGTGAACACATAGATTTGGTCCTTGGGTTTATGTGATGGAGAGATGATAAAGCTCATGGATATTGGGGGAGCGAGGAGAGGAGTGGTATACTAGGAGATTTGGGATCCTTGATGTTGATGACATCAAATAGAGGCCATATAGAGGATTCCTTATATGTTTTGGAATAGATACACAACTTATAGGCATGAGGAGTGTGAGATGGGAATAGGAACATAGGCCAAATATGGTGGAGGCTATATAGTTTCCATGAGTGATGAGTTAGTTTAGATTGATACTGGTTGGTGTGTATTATTTTCCACATCATTAGGTGAGTCATCTCACTTAGGTGAGATTATAGGTCCACATGTCATTTAGGGGTCATCATGAGATTATCTTATGCGTCAGTGCGTCATATGCGTCATTGGGAGTTACACTTCTATTCTGGGAATGTAACTCCCCCTCCACTCGAGTTGTCATGATTGCAACATTGGGGGTTACTCAAGCACCTCCTATATGTACACCCCTTTGGATCTATGAGATAGAGGAGAGTTTGTGGATTGTAACGAGGTTCTGCCCATGTTTCAAATATTTGCATGCACATTCGGTTGATGCTCACTCCTCTGAGATCTCTTCACCTTTGCCATTCGCACATCCATTAATGTGCACGTTGTCCCTCATGATCCTTGCTTGTGGGTTTCATACCCTCTTTCATGGTATCAGAGTGGATCTTGTGGATCCATGCACCCTTCGGCATTGCTCGTGCGATATCCATTTCTTGTTGCGTGTGTCGTAATGGCTATTCTAATCGTGCTATTCTTGCATTGATTTTGGGGCTTTATACCTTTATTCGTGTTCGAATTCATGGTTTTGGAGTGTTTCGTGCTCTTTGGCCTTGCATGCATTCTGGAGGTCTACTACAGTCTAAGTTTTAACTCGATCCATGTGGTTGTTCACTTTTGCATCGGATTGTGTTTCGAGTTGCAATCTTTGACCTCTCATGATATTCACCTTGGTTGCATTGACTATGCACGTATTCAACTTGGGTGTTTTACCTTTGTTTTTGGTTTCAGGTTCACGGGTGATATTAAAACTTGGGTCATGTGGCTGGTTCCCCTCTGCTGCGTGCTTTTCCTAGTGTTACCGCACCCCTGTAGCATTTGAATATGCGAGCTCGTGCTTCCACACCTCACCTTGGTCACGCATTCATTGCATCGGGTTGCTTGTGGTCTGCATGGTCGAACTGGTTGTGTTTCCCTCTACCATTGGTTTTCTCAGGTTTTGATGTTGTGTCCTCCATTTGCAACTTCACTGGAACCTCCTTGCTCCTCACTGGCATGCTATCCTATTTTGATCTACTCACACTCACGTTGAGCTTGTATCCCTACACGTTGGATACTCGTGCTTCATACTATGTTTGTTAGCAACTCATTGCTTTGTCTCAACGTCTCAAGCTTTGGCATTCTCTTCATTAGATTTTTAGGCTGTGTGTTTGCTCTTCAAAAAAATTGGTTAGCCATAATTCAAATTTTCAGATTTTCAGCTCATTCATAGGCTCTTACATTGATTTGGTGGCTCATTTTCTCATTGGTGTTGCTCCTCGTAAGTAACTTGCATTCTTCACTACTTTGTGATAAACTCGGGCTAAATCTCTGCCTGGTCTACTCTGGTTTCATTATTTTGTTTGCTCCTCATTTCACCGCTGCAACCCCGGTCTCCTCAACCTATGTAATTCCCTCGAACCATTTTTGTTTCATTGTCTTTGGATGGTTGCTTGAGTCCTACACAATCGTTTCTCTGCAGAACTGCAAGCAACGTATCACCTCCTTGCGTGCATTACCCTCTACAACTGTTCCAACGGGCCTTCTCTCACTGACCTTTCATGTGTCCTCACACACCTAGCTTGGGTCTATCCACTCCTGCACATGGGCTCAACTCTGCAGACTCACCTACACTCCACGTGGTGCAAAAACCCTCCAACTCGGTGCATTGATTGTGGACTCCACAACAACTCCCGGCCTTAAGCTTAGAGGTAGAGTACCCAGCTTGGTCCACCACATGGATTGACACCTCATCTCGGGCCCGCTCCCTTTTAGAATTGTTTACAGGTTAAAACAATCCCTATTTTAATGTTTTGAGGCAAAAACATTCCTTTATGGCATTGTAATAATTTTTGGGATCTATTTTGCTTGTATTAATTCCCTTCCTACGCATGTCGAAGATGGAGGGCGAGGTCGGGGTTGGCAGGAGGCTAATCCCCCCTCACAAGAAAAAAAAACCCTACCTAAAATTTGATGCCATTTCTAACGAGTACCCACACGACACCCTTTGCACCCATTTCGAGCACTTTTTAATCAGTTTGTAGTGTTTATTGGCATTTTCCATCAGTTGTGGGAATTGTATTTATGCTATAACTTTTGACTCGCTACTCATTTTTTAGTGCTTCCTTGGTCAAAGTTGCATGATTTCTCACATTTACGTGATGGAATTATTTATTTTGTAAACACACTACTTTATAAAGTCCCACATTCTAGGGGGGTTGACTAGTACTCTTAGGTTTTCACATGCAGATGCACTATCGGCCAAGTCTGAAGTCTTGCTTTCGTGCACCTTGTACTTTTCATTCCACATCATGGAGAGTGCTCTTTCTAGACGTGATTGTTGTAGGATCACCTTACAACCTCGCCACTTCTTACTGGGAGAGAGAACTATTTAGCATGGCGTGCTTCCATGGAATGCTACTTCACCTATGAGGGTCTTTCACCCTTCTTACTTGGGCACCATTCTTGCACCCATCCATCGATCATCGTCATCTAGAGGATTCCTTGACACTTGTGACCATGTTTTTGGTCACTTGATGATGCATGTCTCTCGATCTCTCTGGTTTCACGTGGCAGACTCAGATCCACCCCACCATGTCTGGAGCATTCTTCAGTCCCTCTATGGAGACCCTTCACATACTATCACCTTTGTTTACGTTAATGATTCGGTTGTCTCCTCTATTTCTTCATGTGATGATAGTTCCACTGAAATAGACTCACTTGGTTCCACTTCTGATGATGAGGATTGTGCACCTAGTTCTGATGTTGAGAGTACTATAGAGGACTCTTCTCCTCCTTCTCTCACTATTCCAGAGAGTGTTCACACCCTCCCATCTCATCAGATATCGAGCAGTCTCCTACTGGGCCTCATACAGTCATCACACCCACCTCTTTTCCACCTTTAGTGTGTGAGGCCCCTTTCACTCCTCTACCTTCATTGGATGACTCATACATATCTGACATCGCTCTTCTATTTTTGAGCCCCCTCATTGGGACGAGTATCTGCCTGACCTTAGTCATCTTTTTGCAGAGTACACTTGTGATGTACTACATGTTCCTCATCCATCTACAAGTATTTCAGAGGAGTTCATCATCTCCGTTATTGGGAGTGCCCCTTCTAGGACTCTTACCACTTCCACTTTTCCAGAGTTCTTCATTGATCCACCCTTGCTTGTGGATCCCTTTTCTATTATGGGGATGTTTTGTTTCCTTCACATCTGTTGGACATCCTTTCTATGGGTGTTCACCCTTCACACTCTGATAGTTCTACACTCGTGACATTACCTTTGGTTCCTTTGCACTCACTTGCTAGACCTATGTCACACTTTCGTGGACCAGACTCAGAGTTATTCATGCTACTGCCTTTGGTTTCCTTCGTGGAGTGGGCAGATTTCAGCACATCATTTATGTCCTTCCTAAGGGTAGGCACATAGTTTCGGTGTGGGTGGCTCTTCTTTAGTCTAGAGGTAGAGGATCTCATCATCGACATTCTTCTAGGAGACCTCCTAGAGCTGCAAAGTTCAGATCCATCCATGGCATCTTCTGCATTCCTCTCATCTCCCTCTTCTTCTCTCTTCTTCTTCTTTCCGAGAGATTGCCTCTTTGTACATGGGTACCTTTTCAAGCTCGTCTATAGCTAGGACCCATCTTTGGCATCTTTCTTAGATTAGAGAGTTTTGTTCTCTTGTGGTGGATGTTTTTCCCACTAGGTTTTCCTTCACTACTTGGGACTTCTTTTTTGTGCGTGGGTACCTCATCAGGCTTTGTGTCGGGACCCATTTCTCATTTTTGACTTCTACCTCATCCTAAGTTACGATGAAGGGGGTGTTGGTGTGTATTATTTTCCACATCATTAGGTGAGTCATCTCACTTAGGTAAGATCATAGGTCCACGTGTCATTTAGGGGTCATCATGAGATTCTCTTATGTGTCAGTGCGTCAATGCGTCATATGTGTCATTGGGAGTTACACTTCTATTTGGGAATGTAACTCCCCCTCTCCACTGAGTTGTCATGATTGCAGCATTGGGGTTACTCAACACCTCCTATATGTACACCCCTTTGGATCTATGAGATAGAGGAGAGTTTGTGATTGTAATGAGGTTACGCCCGTGTTTCGAATCTTTACATGCACATTTGGTTGATGCTCACTCTTCCCAAGATATCTTCACATTATTGTTCACATGTCTGTTGATGTGCATGTCATCCCTCATGATAGAGATGGTACCTAGGGTGCCGAGTAGATAGAGGTAAGATGAGGCTAAGAGTGAATTTCCAAGTACTTTGATGGTTGATCCATTGGTGGAGAATGTGGATCTAGTAGATGTAGATGAGGACGGCGTAAGGGTTGCAGAGGGTTATGTGGAGTGGTTGAATCGGTAGTGGGAAGCTTGTAGAGATGAGGAGGAAGCACAAGTGGAGAGGGGATAAAAACAACTGGAAGTGGAAGTTCTGTAGAAGGAGAGGGGGTGGCATAGATGGAGAAAAGAAAATAACATGACTACACGAAGAGCTATATGTGGCTTTCTAGTAGAAAGATGCAATGTGATAGGAGAGAAACCTAGATATCAAACATAAGACATATATTGGAGGTAGAGAAAGGCCTTACAATCCAGATATGGGGATATAGGAACTTCATCTGAGGCAACAGGGGGATAAGCCTAAGGATCCGCACAAGGACCATGATAGATGGCCTCTCTCAATTTTGTGAAACTAGATTAGTATCAGGATCTAGGAGATGAGGTGTGGTACTACAAGATTATAATTATGTTGAGACTACTTGATGTACCATGCTATGCATCCTATGTGGTGGGGGAGAGGATATCGACATGATATGATGCTTTAGGGAGCATGGTGCATTATATGCATGATTTTGGTTTAGATGGCAAGAAGGGTCTAATGCCGGGAGTCATATTTTTTGATTTAGTGTTCATTGATTAGTGGGTGAACATTGTATATATTGATTTTGATGTATAGATTGAGATAAGGCCTTGTTGAGGCCTATACGGATGTCATGATTTACACGTGTTGTGGTGAGTAGAATAGATGAATATGTTTAGTTTATGTTTTAATGGATGTTGATGAAAATTATTTGATGGATATATATGTTGATTTAGATATTGATGTGATGTATGGATGTGATAACGATAGATTAGATATGATATGGTATGATTTAGATTAGAATAGATATGATGGATTTACATATTAGATATGATGTGATAGTTAGAATAGATGTGATGTGATGGATTGTGATGGATTTAGATGTTAGATATGATGTGATAGTAATATTAGATGTGATGGATTTGGGTTAGATGTGATTTTTGATTAGGTTAGATGTGATGTTTTATTATATTAGATTGTGCTAATTATATTGAATGCGAGAGAAGATGATTGGATCTTGGATATGATACATAGAACATGACCTTGTTAGGGTGATCCAAAATGGGAAGCACACTTTATCATAACAATGAGTGCATGTAGGATAGATGATTTGGGATTGGATTAGAGGTAAAATATGAAAAGGAACACAAACAAAGAAATGTGCTTGCCACTCATGGCAGTGTTAACACACACCTAATGATAGTTAGTCACATATAATATTGTGAGGAAAAATGGGAGGTGTGTTTATACACCTACTATAGACATGAGGAGGGGTTGATATGTAGCTTTTATGGGGAAATAGTTTCTCCTTAGTTGGTTTTCCTAGGGCTATGCCTTAGATCTAAGCAATATTATGCAAACTGATCAATGTGAGAAGTTTTATTTTGACGGAAATTTGATCGATGTGAGAATATTTCTTAGGATGCATGCTTTTGGATTTTACATTTGATATTTTAAAAGGATGATCAATGCAAGAAGCCTTTACTGCCATGATATATAAATGTAGCCATCCTTCGAGGGAGTGGTATACAATTAGGGATTTTTGTGTTGGATTTTGACTTTTGACTTTTGCTTTTAGATGGTAGGATAAAATACATGGTATCCATCCTTGAGGATCATTATATAATTTTTATATTATTTTCTTTATATGAACAAAACAAATTTAACTTTTGATAGGGAGCATAGTATTTTTTTACTTTTTAGAGTTGAGATAATATAACTTTTGATATGAGCATACACATATGGACCCTTATTTTTAATTTAATAGGAGATGGATGTAATGAGATTCCCACTTAGATGGAGGAACTTGTCCATAAGGAATATGATATGAGTAGACCGGTGCCCATATTCAAGGGGAGGAAGTGATGGAAGAAAATATGATTCCAAATCATTATGATGAGATATGGAAACACATGATGGATCCCTTATCATGGTTATAATAGTAGAAAGGCAGAGTGTAGGGTAATAAGGAGATGGATAAATGATAGGCCCCAAACCCATGACTTGTGGTGATAATTCCCACCGGTTTAGATGGAGGAACTTTCCATAGTGAATATGATTTTCTATGAGACAAGAGTCCAGTGTTGAAGTCACATTTTTATTCAAGGCACATTTGATTTGTTCTTAGGATAGTGATGGAAGAAAACATTTTATTTTAAATCATTACGAGTTTTGACCCTTGAATACAAAAGATATGGAAAGGGTTGATGATGGAAATGAGCGAGTTAATGGATCAAAATCCAACGAGGATCAACGTTGGTATGTGTGTTAATAGTAGAAAGGCGTAGAGAAACACAAAAGCGTTGTAGGGTTGTTAGAGTGGTAGATTTTTTTCTTTTTTTAGTATACCATTAAGTCTTCGCGGATTGGAGAAAGCTAAATGATAGGCCCATTTGGAACAGACCGAGAGATAAATACTTCCATGCTGCCCTGAGTGATAATGTATGGTCAGAGTTTGAGATAAAGGGGTTTTATCTAGTTTTTGGAGAAAAATCCTTTTTCCACAAAGATCAAGTGATCGTCTTTTTAGTGTGTCTCATTATGATTTTCATCCCACAAGTAGACAAGGTCATCAAAACATATCGAAAAAGGAACCTTCACATTTTTAAGATATTTTATTATAGGAATTTTTACGTTTGTTTCGGGATTCTTGGTGGGTGTAATTAGTTGTTTGAATCTATGTGGAGTGTAGGAAATTAATTCAATGGTTGTTTAATCATGACTCCCGAGGTGAAGAGGTAAATCGAGTTCCCATGAGAATGACTACGTGTGTGGGTTAAATCTGATCAAATAGTTCATGAGTCCAGGAGCTTGGAAGCAATGATGTCTTTATCTCCGGCTATTGAAGAGAAAACTATAATGAAAATGCCTTTGGTGGATATAAATCTATCTTCATAAAGACGAGTCAATGCGGAAGAGCGGGGAAGGTGGGCCATAAACCCCCAAATCTACAAAAGCATGCTCTTTGTAGTAAACCTCGGATTCAAAATCTTCCCCAATGTGATACATGGGGTGAGATGGGACATATTCTAGAAGGCGTCAAGGAGGATCGCGGGGGCATTGAATCAGGTAGATCACCCTGTTCCCTCACAACAAATTTATGATGAATGAATTTACCAAACGTTGGCATAGATTCATCCATCATACCAAGGAGACACATTTCTTTCATATATGATCATGTGTGCTTAGGTTAATTTATGTAAAATTCCCGAGAAAGTCACACAAGAGCAAGAAAGTAAAGTAATCAACACAAGAACACCATATGCGCGAGCAAGTCGCGGGCGGGAGGTAGATTCTTAAACCACTCATAGGGAAGAAAACCCACTGAAATTATCAAAATTTATATTACTGAGGATTGGTGGGGGTGAAAAGTCCTAAGAAATTTAAGTATAGAAATAACTACACAATATGAGCACCAACTCCTAATGCAAAATAGTGAGACAACAACAAGAACACCATAAGTGGAACCATCATAGGGAAGAACACCCCTGAAATTATTTAAGAAATTTAGTATAGCACCAACCCTATTTTGGTGAGGAGCACCAACCCCTAATTTAGTGAAGCACCCACCCACCGCAACCACTCCAGGAGGCTACAACCCCATAAAAAAAGAACAAGCACCAACTCAGCCACCTGAAGATGTTTGATCTCTGATAATAATGCTATTGCCACAATTGATGGATATCACAAATTCAGCTCATAAACCCTAGCTCACACACTAGGTCTTCAATCTCTCATTATCTTGCTCTTTCTTCACTTCTCAAAGCTCTAATCACATGCACACATTCTCTCTAATTTTATTCAATGTGACATGTTATTCCTCAAACTTCAAATCATTCTCTCATACCTACAAAATATCTACCTCTAGGTTCACACCTTCCCTCCAAGAGCACTAGTTCAAAAATGAACCAAACAAGCACTTAAATATGCTTTTCTTCCTTCCAAACCAAAATATTTTGGTACCTCATGATAATTTCAACCCATAAAACTCTATAACATTCATAAATTTTAATTACAATAGTCACATATGACCCAAGTTTGTCGGTCTAGCTAAAACCATCATTTCATGTGCCAAAATGGCTCAAAACTCCATGAGCACAATATTAAAATTCCCTAACATTAGTACCATAATTTTTCACATCAAAAATCACTTTACATATGATTAAAATATCATAAACCATTCATACATGGTCACAATTAATATCAACCAATCAAATTATTTCATTTACTGGGTCCGGTTCCCTTTACAAATCTCAAAATAGTTGTTTCTTACACCCTTCAACACCCTAGAAACTTCATCTGATCACAAAATCACTTATACATGACCAAAACATGCCATGTGACCACTCAAAATAAATTTTATAACCTGTAGAACACTTCTAAGCAAGTTATAAGTCATAAAACATCCTTTTCTTGAACTACATTAACATTTTCCTTCACCATATCAACTTTTGCCAAAAATATGTTTCCAAAGGTTAGCTCATACAATAATCTATACATACACTCAATACCTAAAAATTTATTCATTAGATGAAAAATTAATCCCTATTCACTATTAAAGGTGATAGGAAGCATCACCCATTCCATATAATGCTTCAAATAACATCAAACTTTCACAAAAAGATGTTGTCTTGAACTTCCAAAAATAGTCTTGCTCATAGAATGACCTGGAAACCCTATCAAATAACCTCATCATGATTCAATAAATATATAAATGGTAATATATCTGAATATTATTTCCAACACAACTTGAATCATCTTAAAACTCCATCTGTAGCTCAAGTTATGCTCAGTTTACTAGACCCTGCTATTTGAGACCCCAAAATTGCCCTTTGACCAGTTAACCTGTTTGGACCTCAAAAAACCATGTAAATACATGAAATATTACATAAAACTCATGAAAATAATTATAAACTCAAATACATCACACAATTCCAATTTATCCATTACCTTCTTTGGAGAACTTTTCCTTAAACTGAAACTCTTCATAAAACTGTCATTTTTAGGTGGGGCCCACATATGACCACAAGCTCTATCCTAAATTTATGGAAACATGGAAGAGTTCTATACAACATACAATCATAAATTTTTCATTATCAATCAAAACTGGGCTGATATACTCACTTTTTTGCAAAATTCTCTTACTAGGGTTTAACTAGGGTTTTAGACCACTTTACCTTCTTAACATTCATTCATAAAAAATGAAAATCAAATGAGCTCATTATTTTTGTGAAACCTTTTAAAATAAACATAGATTCTTCCCTGAAAGTCACAATGTCCCATGCAAATCACCCTATTCACAATGAGCATATGAAGTTGCACTTTGAGTTGGATTTTGCCTTATTTTCACGTTGTCTCACAAAATCGGTCATATCGGAAAAAAACACATCATGGTTACATAATTATTTTTAGAGAAATATGACTCATCCCTTTAACATATCTAATCATCAGAATGTTAATTCCATAGATCAATCTCTCTAGTCACTAAGACTTACCTATGCTTACATGCTAGATCCTCACTGTAATGAATAAGGGCCAACTAAAATAATGTAATAAATTATCAGGTAACCTCTATAAATGATACAAACATACCTCATATCCATGATACACCTATTTTCATGATTCCATGAGCTCAAATGGTTCCAATCCACATTGTTACACCTCAATATGTTATACTTGCTCCCAATGAGCACTGTAACCAAGTGAACTAGCTATCCTTCTACCATACCACTACCTGTGAGTGCTCAAGAAACCTCAAAACATGATAGAAATCATGCTTCCTAATAATCCAAGAATCTCACACTATAAATCTACACCTCTTAGGAACTTATATAGGCTTTCAGAGAAAGCACATCTAATTGAATCACATTGTAGCGGCTAATAAACATCTTAAATAGTATGTTATAACTATATACAACATCATGAAATCATCATACAACATATAATTTGTCATTAATGTGGTTTTACATCAATGATAACACCTATTATGCCTACATGCCAACAACATCTTGAGATCCATAGAAAATAGAGAAGGGAGTAGTGCTCGTAGAGTGCGGATGCTAGTTTGATAATCTCTAAGAGAGAAAGGGATATGAAGGTGCCAATCTTGACTTGCCTTATAATTTTTGGAAAGAATATTACAAAGAGTTTTGTTAGTGGATTCGACTTGGCCATTAACTTGTGGATAATATGTAGAAGAGAAGTAAAGATAGATATGAAGGAGTCACAAAGATTCTTAAGAGATTTATTTTTAAATGACTTTCCATTATCCGTGATTATTTTGTGAGGGATGCGAAGTAATAGATGATGTCTTGATAGACAAAGTCAACAATTTTTGTTGGATTTGGTTTATGCGAGTGGAATTACTTCCACCAACTTAGTGAAGTACTTGGTAGCGGTGATGATAGAATGATGATGTTGAGAAGAGCATGGATTGATGAGGCCAATGAGTTCGAGCCCCCATTATGAGAAAGGACATAAATTGTGAGCCAATTGTAAAATCTAGCTAGGGATATGGATGAGGTTGGAATGTTGGTATAACTTGACGCACTTCTTAATGTATTAAAAATAGTCTTGGTTAAGGGTGGGCCAATAGTAGCCCATCAAAGAATGTGCTTGGAAAAAACCAAACGCTAAAGTGTCCACCATAGATGTCATCATGGACTTCTTGGATAGCTTAAATAGATTTGTGGGATTTAAGGAACCGTAGTAAAATACCATCAAACCCATGTTTTTAGAGGATGCCACCAAGGATTACATAATAGTTGGTGCTTTTAAATAATTACCTCTTATCATTTTTGGATAGGTTGGAGAGAATTTTAGATTGGAAAAGATAGTTGAAGATTTGGGAGTACGGATATCATATTGATTGGTGTCAATGAAATTTATATGAGGAATCTCATTGGTATGAGATGGTTAATCGATGCGATGGACAACAAAGAAGAGTTTGGATTCTTATGTTATCCAATGGATGAGAGATGCGAGGATGCTTTGGTGTCTTGAAGAAATTAGATGAGCGAGGGATGGTTTAGATGGTGTATTGATTGAAGGCCTCGAGGAGAAAGTTGATGATGTATTTGTATCTTTGAAGGAATTCATTTTTACATTGATAGATTCCCTTGATTTGATTGATGATGATATGGGAATCACCATAGATATTGAGGGTTTGAATTCCAAGCATGATAGCGGTGTGGATGCCTAAGATAAGGGATTCATACTCAACCATGTTATTAGTGCACTCAAATTTGAGCTTATAGGTGATAGTGATAGGAGTTTCCTAAGGAGGAATAATGATGACGCTAGCACCTCCCCCTTCTAACACTTAGATCTATTAAAGAACAATTTCATTTTGAGGGGAGAATACTCATGATCGATGGTGTTGATGCATTCGTTAAGGTATTGCTTGTGGGGGAGATGATTATTAGGAAGACAAGCATCAATGAGCTGGTCAACGATAACTTGGCCCTTGATTGATTTTTGAGAGATGAACTCTAGGTCAAACTCGGTCATGAGAATGAGTCATCAAGTGATGTGATCATTGTGATAAGGTTTGGAATACATGTCTTAAGAGGGTTGAAGCTAGTGATGACACATGTTTTGTGATTAAGAAGATAGTGGTGAAGCTTGGAAGTGGCGAAGTAAAGAGCACAACATAACTTTTTATCTTCAGTGTAGAGGGTTTCGTAGTCTTAAAAAGTGTGACTGATATAATAGACAACCCATTCCTTTCCTTTCTCATCATGGTGTGCCAACATGGCATATAGAGCATTATTAGTGGAAGACATGTAAAGATAGAATGGTCCCCCATTACGTGGAGGCGTGAGAATAGGTGGTGATAAAAGATACTACTTAAGCTCATTAAAGGATTTTTTGAAATTGGCATCCCACTTGAAGTGATTATATTTGTAGATAAGATGATGGAAAGGTTGGAAATGATCCGACATTTGTGAGATGAAGTAGTGAACTGATTGAAGTCGACCTTTAAGAATACAAAGTTTCTTTATATTAGAATGAGGCATCTCAAGGATGGCTTTGATGTTGGTAGGGTCAAACTCAATACACATGATAGAAACAATGAATCCAAGGAGTTTACCATTTATAACTCCAAACACACACTCGTTGGGATTAAAATGAATAAATTAACATATAATGCACACGAAGATGATTTTAAGCATAGAAATATGGTCATGTCGACATTTGGATTAATAGTTCATTAAAATAATCTTCTATAATTTTGTGGATGAGATCGTGAAAGGTATAGGTCATGGCACATTAATAGGTGACCCATAAATTTTGTAAACCAAAGGGTGTGACACGATAAAAAAGGTTACCCAAGGGGTGATGAAAGATTTCTTACCTTGGTATTTTGGAGTGTGAGGATTTAATTGTAACCAAAAAAACCATCCATAAGAGAAATCATTTCATGGCCAATGATTAGGTCAACAAGTAGATCAATGTTAGGAATGGGAAAGTATTATTTAGGGAAAGTGAGATTTAAGTCTTGAAATTCTATGCTGATTTAAAGCTTGTCATAGGCTTTGGAAATGAGAAAGGAGTTAAAAACCCTTTAAGGATAATCGATAGGTTGGATGAAGTTGGAAGAAAGAAGATGTTGCAACTATTCTTTTCAAGGAGGGTTACATGAGGGTGCATACATAAGAGTTTTACGCTTAACTCGACTTTGTGTTAGGGAGATGATTGTGATGATGTTATAATCTATGCCTAGTATGTCAACTCTACAACCATGTGAAGTCCTAGATGTTCTTATAAAAGAAAAAGGTGAAGGATTCTAGCTCTTGTGGATCAAGAGATTGATTGAATTTGAGGATGCAAGGCTCTTACAAAGTCCCTATATTGATGTCGATGGTGGATTTTATGAGAAGGGTGGATGTTTTAGGAGGTAATGCCTTATGAAGATGAGAGTCTTCTGGCCCCATATAGGAAAGAATGGAGTTGTCATCACCACATTAAAGAAGATTGATAGTAGGGGCATATTCCTCTACCATGTTGGGAAAGTTGAGAGGAAGGGACCTAGTTTCACCTTCAACTTGATAGGTGAATGGTCCTAGAGTGATTGTAGAGATTGAAAAAATTAGAAGAAATGGAAATGATGTCATCCATGACCATGGGGTAGTTGGATGAGAAGGATTAGGTGATGGATTTGTGTGCATGGGGGATGTAGAAGAAGTATGCATGAGAGATTTGGTGGGGATTTCCTTAAATCATAGTTCAAATTTCTCATGGGGTTTGTAGGATTGATAAGGATGAGATCATGCATGCCTTGTTTGTAACATTCAAGATCAAATACCTTCCACACACAATGGTGGAGAGATGTGTAGGAGAATGATTTTTTTAGAGGAATGATTTTTGGAGAGTGCTATATGGCTTAGTGTGGGGTTAATTGTCGATGTGGGAAGAAGAGTGATTGATGCCCCCATAAATAAGATTGGTTTTCAGGTGAGGTGGAATGAAGGAAATTATATCACGATGCTATGTTGGTGCATAAGATATTTATCGGGTCTACCAAGCTGATTGGTTGTGGGAAGATCATTAAGGGTGAGGAGTTGATACTCCCCAAGAAGAGACGATGCATCACAATGTCGAGAGATTAAGCATTGGGAAACTTGGATGTAGGTGTACACACCAATTTTTGGCATGTTGTTCCCTCATCTTGCATTTGGTCCTCTTTTACTATCATCTTGTATGTTCATCCCGACCATCTTATCCAAAACCTTAATCTCCATCCTAAATGCTTATCCCTCTTATGTTCATACCCTAATCCTATTTCTCATCCTAGAATTATTTAAAACCCTTCATTATCCTTAAACCCACCTAAGTACCCATTAATTATTTTAATTACCCACCCCATTCCTAACATTAATATTATTAATATTTTATTACTTTATTATCCATTTCCCCATTTAATGCCCTCAAATTTATCATCCACTACCCTTTAACTTCTCATAACTTCTCACCCACTAGCCATGAAGCCCCTAAATTATCCACCACATCTTTTCCATCCATTTAACCCCCTTTTTAAAATCTAATTTGACCTCCACATGCCTAATTGAAGTCTTCTCTAGTCACCTGGTGACTCATTTGGATCACCGTTGACCCTATTTAAATATCTCTACCCCTCCTTTCAAACCCCCAAAAATTTGATATCTCTACTATCCTTGTGTGATTTTGTCTTCTTCCTTGTCTTTAGAGCTTCTGTCATTATAAAGATCAAGATTGACATCCTTTGAATGTAATCATTAGAGCTTGGAGTTCTTGGAGATCTCTTTGGTGCTTTGTTCCTTCTATTTTGTAGGTTTACAGGTTTTCCTAGAGCTTTGACCATCCTTTTAGCTATCTTTGATCCTCCTTAGATCCATCCTCCCATCTCATCAACTTATCAAAATCCTATACCTAATATGGTCTCTATTGACCCTACCCATCAGCATCATCGACTCAACCCTTATCCCCATCCAATCGGTCGTCATTTGTATCCTACCTATCCTATGACCACCTTAAAATAAAAATCAACATTCTAGAACTAGCATTCATCCCCATTTTTCGCATTTCTTTATAAATTTGCACCAGTCACCATCAATCATACAAGTATGCCTCATATTTCCATCGACATGTTCCTTACCCCCATCAAATCTATCATCTCCCACACCCCTTTTATCTTATCCTCATCCTAACATCAAAATCAAAAACCCTATAGCATGTTCCATATTTGTTCATGTTAATCCTTAAACCAGATCTTGCACCGGTCACTTTCATTAACCATACCAGTTGGACCCGGGTCATCATTGACCCACTCAAGTTTGTTTTGTTTTAATTTTTTCCATTATCAAATCATCAATTAGTATCTATAACATATAAGATTTTTATTTCATATTGTTATCTACATCCTTCATGTATTATATATATATATATATATATATATATTATCAAATGTGGGTTGATGTCCATCCTAGGAAGATGTCACTTTCCCAAGAATGAACTCATCATACAACCCACCATCCTACTTTACTAATCCTTTTTGTGTTAGTTTCTCTTTGTTATGCAGGTCATCAAGCTCGTAGCGGAGAGGTTATTTTGCACTTGTACCTTCATCATCACCAACATCATCTACATCGGGAGGTATAATTAAACCCTCCCATAGTTTGAGTTCCTTGATTTCTTTTACACTGGAATTAATTTTTCACACCAGTAGAAATATTGTAGAACATTTTGGTACATCCTATAGGACCCACCCTTCCTCCTTGGTGAGTCCTTTATGTTATTTTGTTTCATTTTCATTTATTCATATTCCATTTCTTTATTTCCACTAACCTCGTAGGTTGGAGATTTTTTTCTCACATAGGTGGTGGTTCATTTGCCTTGAAGGGAGAAATATCGGTGGTGATTCTATGGATTTTACCATCATGTTTGTAATCAAGCGAAGTGATGAAGAGTTGATGAGATAAAACATATAACAAATATCCATGGGCGTCTGAGAAATATGTGATATTAGAACTCCCCTCAATAATGTAGAAGAGTGTATGGAGGAGTTTTTCACCAACATATATGGGGAGGATAACTAGTCCTAAAGAAGGGGAAAAGATATCATTAAAGGCTTGAAGAACCACAAGTTATTGGGCAACAATGGTGTTGGAAAGTTTGAGTTGATTGAAGGTATGGGATGAGATGGTGCTGATGCTACCACCATTATAATTCATATACCATTGGATGAATGTGTCATAAATGTAGACGATGATGAAAAGGGGAAGACCATGGTCTTCAGGTAGAATGTCACGACTTTTATGATCATTAGAGGAGATGGCGGTGGGAAGATGTAAGAGATTCGATGGCGTTTACAAAAGTTTAAGGTTAATCGGTGGTTATTGGTATGTGTTGTAGATATTCGATGAGATCTTGTCGATGGTTAGGGGAGATTTGGATAAATTCATAGAGAGACATTTTTAAAATGGCCTGATGCAATCACTTCACAATTCTTTGTTAATGGTAGCATTATTTTGGGTTCGTAGAGCGGCTAGAATTAACAACTTAGCCTTAGATGAAGAGGGGGATGAAGTGGGCTTATTAGAAATAACAATGATGACAACTCTCATTTTTGTTGGGTGGATGGTTTAGGATAATGGGGAGAGAGTGAGTTGTAATACAAAAAAATTATGAAAAGAGGGGGACCTTACTTGGAATAGGTAGAATTTGGTGGTGGGATTGCAACGTTAGGTGTGGAAAAAGGGCCGATTTAAAGGACTTAAAAATTATAGGTTTGATTTGAGGGCTTCCTTTAGATGTGGATGAGATAGTAGATGGAATAGGGTGGTCCTATTAGATGATAAGATCATATTATTCTATGATATTGTTAATGAGGGTTTGAAGATCTTTATAATGGTCCGTTCATAGCCATGGGCACGATGGTAGGCACAAAAAAATTATAATCAAACCATGTGGGTTTCCACTTGCATGAATTGAAGGATTTGATGGGGAAGATTGATTGCATATGCTTGGATGAGGCGATGAAGGATTTTGGTATAAGACCCAATGGGGTTTTAGAAGAGGGGTTTCATGGATTTGGATTGATTTGGTTTAAGAGCGGTGGTTAAGGGAAAAAACAATGTCCTACTCTTATGGGGTTTTTATGGGCCTTGAATTTTGATTTGGATGTGGAAGAAGTGGATGATTTTTAATTGGATTTGGTAGTGATGGGAGATTTGGATGGATGGCACGGTTCCAAAATGGATGGATGAGGTTCTAAGATAGAAGATTGGATGTTGGATTTCTTGGATTGATGGGGCTTGAAGGAGAAAGCTCCAATTTCTTGTGCGTATGAGTAAGAGATTTTTGGATGGGGATGCCAAGGATTTTAGATTTTTGTTGTGTAGTTTTGCACTTGGAATGAATTAAAATGATTTCAATAGTGGGTTGTCTTTGGAGATGTGATTATATGATGTAGAAACCTATAATTTGGATCAAGAAATTTAAATACTTAAATTGTGCTAATTATCCCCTTTCCCACAAATTGACAACATATCATCAATAACACACCTTTTCTCTTCTATCACCATTAATTAGTTGCATTGTGCTAATTAATTAACTCTATCACTCAAAAGACTTTGATGAATGAACTTTCGTTAATTATTATTCCTTTCTATCTAGAATAATTAAATATTCTTAATTAATTATGACCATTATCCTATTAATCAATAAGTCGTCATTTATTGGATTAAAATCCCCTCATAACCCATATCATGCTAACTTTATTCTAAAAAGATTCTATAAGCTTGCACATAGCTATTAATTAATCACCTTGATCAATGAATACACGCCCCTCAATTCCCATGAGTCACTAAAGGACAAATTAAACTCTCCTAAAGCAAACTCAACCACTCTAAACCATGTTTATCCATTACTAACCTAGCTTTGTTATTATCCCACATACAATAGGATGAAAATATTCTTCAAACCATAGGGTTATATAAAAAACCCTCCTCCTACCTTTCTTCTTACACATTTACATGCATATAACATAAACTATAGGCATTTTCATCTTTGAGCATCTTCCATTAGTGTTGAGCTAGGTATCTTCATCTTGCATTTCATCCATCCAAGATTTTGAGTCATATGGAGAGAATCAAAATGGACTTGTAGCCATGTCTTGATGAGTCTCCATTCTCAAACCCTTGAAGATCAAACAATCAAATTTGATTTCCATGGATCTATCTAGGTTCATTTGTAGTTTGCAATCTAAAGAGTAAAGATTGAAAGCTTAACATGTTAGTTTGATTTTCCTTCAAGGTTTTAATGCATAGTATTGGTAGTTAGTCTTGTTAATCTCTTAGCATGATGATGATATGTGTAGTTAGATTTTTTTGCAACTATTAAGGTGTTAGTTTCAATTCTCTTAGCATAGCTAATTAATACATTAATACATTTGGCATGCCAACTTGATCGTAACAAACCAATCGTTATTGAGAGCTTTACAAAGGAGAACTTTCTCAAAGTTGAAATCTTGTTTGTTGAACAAGAGGAGAGTCTATAAAAGTTCAAAATATGCATCATTCACAACAAAAATTGTGAAAGTATTACTTTTTCTTATTTTTTCACTTGCCATAAGGCGGGTGAAACTTCATCGAAATTAGGCCAAACACTTTTCAACCCCACTTGATCTACTTCCTTTTTCTTTATTTTGACACTTTGTTGATCGAAAGAAGAGAAAATATACGAGAGTTATCAATCAATCATGTCTACCACTTTTTCACCCATTTACATTGGTCTTTTCTTGAGACCTGGATGGTAAACGTTGAAAGTAGTCCAAAAAGGGAACCTTGTGGACAAAACAGGAAGTGTGCCACATGCCTACTTGACTAGTTTTACCTTTGTGAGTTAGAGTAAAAGTTATCTATATCATGACCCCAGTGAGAATACATGATGAACACATTAATTTCTCACTATATTTGAAGGGGGTAAAGTAAAGCCGAGATAACCCAAGACTAGTTAATGTGACTTTCTTGGTAAATTGAGCTCACATTTGATAACTTGTGACACCTAGTTGAGTAAACCACCTAAGAAGCTATCTTGACTTGGATCCAACTTGAGTGTACTAAATGAATCATTATTGATAGAATTTGCAAAGGGATAAATTTCTCGAAGTCAAGACCTTTTTTTTGAACAAGAGGAGAGTCCATCAAAGTTCAAACTATGCGTCATTCACCACAAAAATTGTGAAAGCATTACTTTTTATTAGTTTTTCACTTTCCATAAGGCAAGGTGAAACTTCATAAAGTGAGGCCAAACACTTTTCAACCCGAATTTATCTACTTCCTTTTGATTTCTTTTGACACTTTGTTGATCGAAAGAAGAGAAAACATATGTGTGTTATCAATCGATCGTGTCCACCACTTTTGCACCCGTTTACATTCATCCTTTCTTGAGACTGGATGGTAAACATTGAAAGTGTGTTGGTACATTTTCATATCTTGATAGCCATTTGATCTTGATACCCAAGTCAAGATTATCATTGTAGTTAGGCTTGATTCTTCACTCGATTCTCCTTTGAAGTGTTACAGTTGCTTGTATTGTATCACCACAATTTTGATACTTACGTATTGTTTCTTAAAAACTCAACCTAAGTGTCTAGATTGTAACGTTATGCTACGCACATCTTAACAATTCCTTGGTATACTTTAGCCTTGGTTTGATTTCAAACATTACCTCGATTTTGAAAGGTGTTGTTGTTACCTTTGTGCGCATCGTACTAATATTATTTTGATACTAATACCTTAATTTTCCATAAAGTTTGGTTAACGTATCTTAGTGGTATTGTTGTGTTGTTCATATTTGTAACCCCCACTTTTTGGAATTTAGGTCTTGCTTGGATTTAAACTCACTTTAAGTATACTTTTTTTGGAAATCATATCAACCTCTTGTTATTACTTACGCCTTGTTCATTTTTGAACTTGACATAAGTGGTGACATTTTGTTGATCATTTTAAATGTCAAACTACCATTTGGAAACAACTTAGGAAGTAGTTCATTGATTGATTGGTTTAAAACAAACCTTGTGTGATTGTGTCTTACGATTATTCATCACTTTGACTTATCCATTTAGGAAAATCACTTTGATCCTTTGATTCATTGACATTCATTATTCTTTAGACTTTTGACATTCTTTGTGCGTCCTTAGTAAACATCTCATTCTAGGTTTTCACTTAGGTTTGATTATACCCTTGGATGAATTCAACAAAACAACTTAGTGAAACTCTCATTTCATGGCCTCCACAACAAGAATGGGAGACAAAATAAAATCATGGGAAACAACAAACAAACAAGGGTAAAATCCCTTTATTGGTCATGATTTAGGACCTCTCTTCTATGTGGAAAAGGAAATGGAGGAGATGGTAGAACATAGTGGTTATGAGTTGGGGTCACCACACGTGGGAGTTCAACTTTGATCTCACCCAATTAGATGATTTCTCTTTCTAAACAAAGATAGAGTACTTGCAAGAGTTATGGAATTAGGTACTAGAATGCCAACAAAACACGAAAATATTCCAACTATAAATAATGTTAATGAGGAAGAATTCCCCTCATTAATGTGGATGGAATTTTAGGACATCACCTAAAACACTAGAAATGAAAACATGGGTGGTTTTAAAATAACACTCATCAAAATACCACGTAGGGTAAGAGTGGAACATGAAAACATGAAACAACCCCCTCTCCATGAAAATGAAGAGGAACCTCACAATGAAGAAGTCACTATACAACAAAAAATTCAACACCTTAGTCAACAATTAGCTTTTCTATCATCCCATGTACAAAAAGAGACAAACAAAAATGTACATCGGGAGAAACCTAAGGTTAGAAATAGTGAAATTCACATAGAAACCCAAGAGGGAGAAACGTCGAAATATAGTCGCATGTATATACCACCTTCCCCCATTAAAGAGTAACTTCTTTCACAAGAATTAAAATATATGAAATCAATGCTCACAAGCCTTCAAGAAAGTAATGTGGGACATAGCAAAAGTATTAATATGAAGAGATATGCCCTCATCCATTTGATAAGGCTATGTTTCTCTAACCCTTTCATAAGAAATTTGATATCCCAAAATTTGACAAATATAGAGGGAAAGGTGATCCACAGGATCATGTCAAATATTTTTACATGGCATACCAAGAAGTGGCGTACAATGAAAATTACCTCATATGACTATTTCTAAAATTTCTAGGACAAACACTAGATTGGTTTATTATCTTACCTCGTGGGTCTATCTTCACATGGCCAAAACTAGTGGAAAAATTTGTGTGACATTTCTCAACAATTTGGAAAGTGACATAACCATGTCAGACCTATGTAATGCCAAGCAATGACCAAACAAAACATTTGCAAATTTATTACAAAGAAGGAGGGGGTTAGCTAGCATCTTCCCTTTCTCATTCCCTGAAAAATAACTCATTAGCATCTTTGTACAAAATTTAAATGTGAACATTTCCTTTCATTTACAAATGCATTGTGTTTGGAACTTTGAAGAGGTAATCAAGAAGGGAACATAAATATAAAAGGATCTAATCACAAAAGGGACACTTAAACCATTTTCAAAAGACAATAAGTCTTCCAAACCTATAGATAAGACCATCATCTTTAATAAAAAAAGAATGTTGTAGGTGATGGAATCATAGATTCTAAACGCATACAAGCAGTCCAAGTTGGTCCACCTTTTAAATTAACCAAAGGGCCAATCCAACCACTAGTTAAATGTAGAGTGTTCACTCCCCTTACAGAATCATTTTCCACAATCTTAAAATAACTAGATGCAGTGAACATGGTGACATATCCTACAATGACACATTTGATAATAATGCTCCTAAACCTTTGTGGTATAAAGAACATGAGTATTGTGACATCCACCATGTCAAGGGACATAAGATAAACAAATTCTTGAGACTACGCCACTTCATCCAAGATCTTATTGATAGTGGGGAGATAGAAGTTGACTCACCATAATCAAATAAAATGCCAAATCAAAAGATGGGAATATTCAAAGAGCCTTTCCCAAAACATCGTAAACTAGGTGAGAAAAATACGGATTAAGGAGAGCCTTCCCAAAGTTATAAAGTGTAAATTATGTTTATATAAAAAATTATAACAATCAATATGACTCACTTATTGGATGTGTTCACTCTTCTGACGAGTGTTTCAATACCATTAGGATCAATGTAAAAGATTGTGTTGCGGTAATAAGGCATAAAAGTATTTGTTACTTGTTGAAACATAAAGAGGGTGCTTGTGGAAAACATGTCAAGAGTTAAACATATACATGTTGAAACTAATTAAATAGTTGAGACATAGACAAGAATATCTAGAGTCCCACATCACCACCATCAATGTTTACAACAATACATAATGAGAATTAACTAGTACAATAACATTGCCAATGGAAGTGGGGCCCACTTATCATAACACAAAGTTTCATGTCTTAGACACTGGAGTTTCCATAAAATATGATTCTTGGTCGCCCAAGTATTCATTCCATGTAGGAAATACCATCAAATTTTCACTAATGTATCAAATTGAAACATGAGGGACACACTATTACTATTCAAGGAGATCAAGAACCTTCGCCCACTGCAGAGCTCTCAATAGCTTTACACATAGGAATGCATATGAATGTCCCTCCAATGATATTTCTACCCCCTTCAGATGAAGGTATCAAGGCATGGGTAGATTCAGACTCTTTAAGTTCTTGTGCTCACGATGTTTCTACATCTACCTCTCCCTTTGATTCATGGCGGATGAAAATTCTTGAGTATGGTTGTGATGAGTATAATATTCAACATGCTCTCCTAGTCTAGATTTATCTTTTTCACCTAAAATAAGAGAAAACCCAAATACCACTTCAAACAACCTCGAGATGAACAAACAATTTGAAAATTCTTACCTAGAGGTCTACTTGAAGAAGAGAAATTTATGGACCCTCCTACAATTTGGCTCCCCACAAACACTGAGCCTACTTGTTCCCAAAATCGAAATACACAAAATATCATAGAATGATGCACTCCATGGGTTATAAAGGACTTGATTTGGAAAATTTGACCAAGGAATAAGGGAACCATCCCACTTTTACACTTCAAAATTGAAAGATATGGTATAGGCATTCAACCATATCGGGCGTACCCCATGGACCAAGATGATACCTCTTTTGAACGTGAGAGAACTCTATTTATTCGAGATAGTGACACTGATTCCAACCATAGCCAAACAAAGATATTACCTCTATGAATCATTTCATGGATATTGATGTCCTTACCATAACCCCTACCGATCCAAAAATTGACCTTTTATACCCTACTACTATCGATTGGGACCAAAAACATCACGTGTCATTGGACTTTTTGAGAACGATTAGGCCATTATAGAATATATGGCCATACGTGACAATATTCCTATTTGAGATCACAAGAAGGGTTTTTACATTGACCTGGATACCTCGCATATTTTGGGAGGATCCTAAGCTTCGTGGTAAAAAAATTAAGAAAAATTTAGGGAAATTTTTTTCTACAAAGCCTCATAAAATATATAAGTCCAAGTCGCACGGTGAAAACCTCTTAGAGGTGTTGGCCGACCAACAAATAAAAAATCAATGGAAAAAAGAAGTGACCACATTGAGGGTGAAAATATCATAGAGATGCCTTTAGAAGAAGATCACAACTTTCCTCCCGATCCTTCACATATGGAGGATATGTCAAAAATATTTGTTGAAGAAACTATTGACATTAATATTGGAATAAAGAAGAACCAAAGATAGTTAATCTTGGATCTTCGCTCTTAAAGACATGAACATAAGAATTTTACCATGCTTCTCAAAGATTTTGTGGACATATTTACATGGTCTTATGTGGATATGTTGGGATTAGATCCATCTCTTCGTGCATAACTTAGTTCTGCATGTAGATGCAAAACCCATTAAATAGAAGTTACGATAAATTCATCCATGAGTGGCCTTTATGGTCAAGGAGGAGTTAGAAAGATTTGTAACATGATTTATCATAACCATTGACAACTCTAAGTGGATATCCAACATATTTCAGATTCAAATGAAACATATTGGAATAATAGTTTACACTGACTTTTGAGACATCAACAAGGCATTTTCTAAAGATGATTTTCCATTACCAAACATCGACATGATCATTGATTTGACTGCAGGATTTGAAATTTTATTTCTTATGGGTAGTTTTTTTGGCTACAACCAAATCAAAATAGTAGAGGAATATGAACATAATACCACTTTCACAACCCCTTGGGGGATATTCTATTACTAGGTAATACCCTTCGGCCTTAAAAATTCCAGCTAACTTATCAAAGGGAAATGATCATAATATTCCATGACATGCTTAAGGACATCATGGAGGACTATGTGGATGATATCCTCGAAAAATAAAAGGTTAAGAGAAGACCATCCAAAATCTTGAGACATTTTTTAAACGTCTCGAGAAATAAGGTTAAGTTGAATCCCAAGAAGTGTGTCTTTGGGGTGTTATCAGGGAAGCTACTGGGATTCATTATATCATGAAGAGGGA
Source organism: Taxus wallichiana var. yunnanensis (assembly GCA_018340775.1). Taxonomy (NCBI): domain Eukaryota; kingdom Viridiplantae; phylum Streptophyta; class Pinopsida; order Cupressales; family Taxaceae; genus Taxus; species Taxus wallichiana. Next base: position 332,564,241 of record CM031237.1, on the reverse strand, counting down.
TTATAGTAGACCCTACTAAAGTAACTGCTATTACTGAAATGCCTCATCCCAAGAATATAAAGAAGTTATAGCTTAAAAGGAAAATACAAGACATTTTCCACTTTATTTCGCAGCTTGCCGATAAATGTCACTCCTTTACCCATTTTCTTAAAAAGGATGTTGACTTCATTTGGGGACTAGAGAAACAACAAGACTTTCTTTTCTCAAGAAATACTTGGAAAATCTGCCAGTCCTCATGCTAACAACTCCCAGTGATCCACTTTTGTTCTATATATCTGCAACCCAATTTGTAATTGGCACCTTGCTTTGCTTAGTATGACCAAAGCCAAAACAAAAATCACTATACTATCTTATTCATACCCTAATTACATATGAGTTAACTATCGCCAAATTGAAAAATCTTGTTTGGATGTTGTTTACTCCTTCCAAAAACTTTTCCATTATTTGTTGAATAACAAAACCAAGCTTATATCTAAAGTTGACCCGCTCAAATACCTGATATCAAAACCCACCCTTATTAGTAGGATGGCTAATTGGATCATCCTACTCAATGAACTTGACATTGAATATGTAACCAAAAGTTAGTAAAGGATAGGTGCTCACAGATTAGCTGACAGAATCACCCTTACATGGAGCAAAAATGGCGTGTTTGGATTTACCTAACGCATCATTAATGTACATCAAGGAATCGGTCATATGTCATGTACATTTTGATGGATCTTTTACTTTCCATGGTTTAGGGGCATGTGTAGTGCTAATCACTCCTATAGGAGACCCCATACCTCAAGATTTTCATCTTGGGTTTCCATAGACAAATAACATTGCAGAATATGAAGCACTCATCATTGGGATGAAGATGGCTATAAAATGGAATATCCACCACCTTAAGGTAGTTGGAGATTACCAATTGATTATCAAACAAGTCAATGATGAATACAAAGTCAATGATGAAAAAATCATCCCTCATAAAAGGTTGGTAGAAATTCTAAAGGATTATTTTGAGCGCATCACCTTTTAAAAATTCCAAGGGCACAAAAAAGGTCTACACATGCAATGGAAATAATAGGATTTATGTTATGGATTCCACCAGAGAAAAATGATATGCCATTTTTGTTGAAAATCTATGTCAACCTACACATGACATATTGGAATCATGCCTAACATGTGAGGTTGTTGGTCCCTTTTCCCCATGGTATGAGCCCATATTTAACTACCTCCACATTGGTACCTTTCCTCCCAACATCACCATTCGAACAAAAATCCTTATCCACAAAATATACCATTACACCCTCATAGAAGGCACCCTCTATCATCATGGCTATGATGGGAATCTAGTGATTTTATTAGATGTAGTAGAGTCAGTATGAGCAATCAAGAAGGTACACGGAGTGTGTAGAGCCCATATAAATAGGATGGTTTTAGAAAATAAGTTATTAAGGGTAGGCTATTACTAGCCTACCATGGAGACAAATTACTATAATTATGTAAAGAAGTGTGTGTTATGCCAAAAGTACGGGAACTTCATCCATGCATCGTCACAACCTCTAGAACCAATTACAACACCATGGCCATTATTTAAATGGGGATTGGACCTAATAGGGAAGTGTTGTCTCTAAATCACCGCACACTTTGAATGGCTAGAATGTGAACATGACGTTTGGTGTGATTGGGACACATGGGATCACCTCTCAAGCTTGGGACTTGGGATCAAGGTGAACCTTTAGAGAAGGTCGATTCCTCTTCCTAAATTAAGTGTCGTACTACTCCCTAGTGCAATAAAATAGTTATCTAGACCTATGCTAACATTTTCATGGGTTTTAGGGAAAGATATTTTCTTAAATGAAACTATATTAGGGATGGTGATGCACCAAATAAAGGGTGTTTACAGACTCAAGAAGGGTTAATTTGAAGAGGGTGTGTGCACTACAAGTCACTTTCACCTTCTGCAACTTAAAGAGGGTACAAAATACCACGAGAATAGGAAGCACACATTCCCTTTGTTAAATTTGATCAGAAAAACAAGTTATCAGTCTTCCATTGAAGAAGGATGAACTTAAGAAGGGTGAACAAGCACCACAACTCAACTACATGCAATACTCCACCACTTGATAAGCACATAACTCAAGAGAACGTAATAGAAACTTGAACTCACCAATGTACTGCGCAAGCATGAGAAAAGGCACAAAGAAGTATAAAAGGATGAAAGGACTGAGATTAGTCACAAAACACACACTTTTATTACTTCAACAACGTGCACAATGCATCATACATTCATAAGAGGCAATGGTTTCCATTACAATCTTGGAAAAAGTCTTGGAAGTTCCCTCAACATACTGAGGACAACTTGCTGAAGAGAGAGAGGACTCTTAAAAAATTTCACTTGTCGAGATATCTAACTTTACAAACTGTCTAACCTATTGGAACCCCTTGGAATGAGCTTCCAACTTACATTTATAGAAGAATTTTGAGAGGGAGGAGAGGAGTCATAAATTCCCTTCCTAAATTGAAGGTACATGATGTATTTATTATAGTTGGTTGAACCACTTTAGAAGCTTCCATCATGTGCCATTAATACCTAGTTTGACTTAATCCTCTTAATTAATTAAAGGAATATTTAAATAAAATATTTTAATAATAATAATAATAAATATTATTAATAAAATATTTAAAATAAAAATATTAATTTAATTAAAAATAATGGTGGGACCCCGTTGGTGATTTACACGAAGGGGGTGGGTTCATGTGAAAAAGGCCAAAAATAGCCCAACTCGGTGGCTGGCTTGGCTCTTGAGCCAACTCGCGAAGTTGGGGTTGAGATCCTCCATGTTATTGAGTTGATGTCATTCACTGTGTAATTAATATGGCTTGACCAACCTAATAGAACTAGTTTCCCACCTTATATACAATACTAAGCGCCGAGCATCTCACCAAGCTATTTGAGCTCAAAAACCATTTTTTGGGGGAATTCTCACCCTTGACCTTGAAACATTTGAATCCTAGATTTTCCTCAAAAATAGGGATCATAGAGATATAGTAAGACCTCCTCAACATAATTAATCAATTATTTTAATTATTTTATCTTGATAACGACCGGAAGTGGGTCTTGGGACTAACATTTCATTTTGAACATAATAGGACCCTGTGGTCCAATTTTTCCATGGGTGAAATTTTGGATAACATTTTTGGTGACCTCTCGGGGATGAGTTTCCTACTAAGCATGATTCCAAGTATCCCTAAGTCATCCATTGGGCATGGAGTCAAATGTTGGAATATTGAAAGTGATTGATCTTCTATGATATATCTCGAAGTCTTCTTAAGCATTATCGATCTTGGACCTCCATGGAATGCTAAGCATGAAGTATACTGAATTTAATGAACACTTGGCATCTAGAGCATATATGCAGAAATTTTGAATGAAGTAGCGAGGAATTGGGGATATCTTGAAACTTTCTTTGAAACTTTGAACTTTTCTCTTCCTTGAAAAACCTCCAATGATGAAACAATGTGTAGAACAACACAAGAGCAAAAATGGAAAACAAAACACACTAAAACTGAAAACCATACATGCCCCAATTGAAACATGTAGGGTGTGCAATGCACTTATTTATTCTAAAAAGAAAACCTATTCCTACTCTATGCTAACTAGAGGAACATGTGAGTTAAACAAACCTGCAACTGGTTGTACAAAATAACTCCCTTTCCTCACAATGGATTGCCATGAAAATGATTTGATAATGGACATGGCTGAGAATGAGAGTGAAAAATTGAAACAAGCCCAATTCTCCACTTGGTCCACCGAGGCATCAACTAGAAAGAGAAAGAGTTCCTCTTTTAGTTGCTCTACATTTTTCCTATAGAGGCATTAGAAACTGATCCTTGGAATTTTGAAACTCATCCTCACATTCGGAATGAATGTGACTAGTTTTAGCTTCTCTTCTGGCTTCAATGAAGCCAGGTACTTGATGGGACATGGTCTAACCCATTGAATATTCTGCTTTCTCGAACTTCAACTTTAACAAGAAGGTCTAGCTGAAGACATCCTTCAAAATTGTGGTTGTTCATGACATGATTTCCCTCTTGTTTCCCATTCACAAATAACTGATCTTCCTTATGAATAAATGGTATGAAAGTGATGTCTTCTTCATTCCCATTTTCCTCCTTGGAAACAAGGAGTTCTTCCACAACATGTAACTCCTTTGGATTGTTTGTGGTTTCAATGTTGAACCTCTGCAAATGTTTAAAATGTGTTTCTCATCTAAAATTCCTCCTCCTTTGATTGACCTTCACTATCAATCTCCTCATTCAACATAAAACCTTCCTTCATCATTGGTTCATCAACTACGTTAGATTCCCCAATTGAGAGAAAGAAATTCTCAATGACATCATCTCCATCAAATTCTGAATCTGACTTAGTATTTCTCATGTGCTCCTCTTTTCCTTCATTCATTGAGCCGCATGGAAGATTCAATTCCTCCACATCTGAAAAATAGCTTGTTTTTCCATTCTCGGTTGTGGAAAAGATTTAACTTCATCCACCATGGTATTCTCTGGATTGGAATTTTGTTTTTCTCCTGATTTTCCTCATCCTCAAACATGAAATTAGAAAGATCAAATTCATCTAGGAGATCAGATTTTTGTAAGAATGAAGAAAGGGAAGGATTTGAAAACCTTTGCATGGTCTCATCTGCATTAATGACTATTGAATCTACCTTAGTCTCATGAAACTCCTTGTGGCTGATTGTAACATCTAATGATGACCTTTGGAAATCTACTACCACCTTCAGAAGTGTTGCAAGTTCTTGACATGCATGGCAATTAGGATCATTGCATTCACTAGAACTATCTTGTACACTTGAGAGTTTTTCTTCTTTGACTTGCACATGCTCTTCTCCTAGTGGATTTGGAGTTGGATCTTTCTTTTCTACAACTAGTTTTCCACTTGCGGTGATTCAACCTCCTCTGAAGATATGGAGCCAATATGAATATTGCATTCTAAATAGGTAGATTTTGGTCTTCCTCATTCAGCTCTAGATTTGTTTCTAGTACAAAACTAGTTTGTTTCACTTGTTCTTGAGCCTCAACTTTTGTAGAAGAGGTTTAGTCAAGAATGAAGTTTTCTTGATGTTAAGTTTTGCATCCCACTCCTTCAAATTCTTTGCATGCTCTCCTTTGTTATTCTCCTCAACCATATACTCCTCCCTTTTTCTCATTTCTTGATGATGCTCCTCCCAAAATGGGTTTGGGACTACATAGATGAGGGATGAATTGGGATTCAACTAATTTACTCACCATTTGAGGAAGTGGAAGAGATTCACTTCTTGTCTTGGTGGCCTTCGTAGAAAAGAAGGAAATTTAGAAGAATGAGGCATGGAAGATTCATGATGGAATGGAGGAATAGAAGATGAAGTAGTGAATTCCACCACAGGGGTAGTAACTAGAAGGTTAGGATCATGTGCTTCAAGTTGAAACTGCATGGATGGAGACATGGAAGAGGGTTGTAAGGTGGTAATGCAGGGACCTCCCATTGACAAGATTGACTAACATTACATTCATGAATGTCCCTTTTCTTGATCCATTCTCCAACTTGAGTCATCATCTTGATTATGAATTGAATTTTTGTTGAGGATTAAACTCACATGGTATAGGGCCAGTCCATGGGTATGGAATGTTGAAGCCAATATGGGCTTCCTTTGTCATTTCATTGATCCTTATTTGCACCATGTTATGCTCCAACTCTTAAACATTCTTCTGTAAGTGGTCTTCTTCAGGTGTAGGATAGATTTTAGAATATGCATGCCATTGTTCTTCAGTATCCCCCTAGTCTGGTGGGTGACCAAAATGATCTGCATCTTTCTCATGTGGGCATGCATGCTGAAACTGATATTTGTCATGAAATTGGTCTAGAGGTGGATTATAATAGCCTAAAGATGGAAAGAACATCACATTGCTACAAGTGGGAATCCCACTGTGGAAATGAAGTCATGATGGCACCACCGCTTCATGAATGGAAAGATGTCAAAGAAAACTAGATGGAAATGGGTAAAATGAAATCTCTGCAACACAGAGAGTGGGTCACTTTGACCAATGGAGTCTCCAGTTGTGCTTGGGTATACCTCGTAAGGCTGAAATTTCACTAAGAGCACAAAAATTAATGAAATGAAGTAATGTTGCAACGGGTGATGTTGAGATGCCTCTTCTCCTTCTCCTTGGAGGAGACAAGGAAAGTTTGATATGTTAATAATTTCCTTTCTTTGAAGAAGCTCTTGTATAAATTCTTCACATAAGTTAATGCACTGATATTTTAAGTCCATAAATATAGATTCGTTAGGTACTTTGATTTGTGCAAGTGAGAAGAGAAGTACCAACTCTTGTCCCATAGGCGTGCCAAAATGTTGTCACCAAATCACTACACCCTCCGAATGGCCAGAATGTGAACATGACAGTTCGGTGTGATTGGGACACATGGGATCACCTCTCAAGTTGTGGGACTTGGGCTTGAGGTGAACCTCTGGAGAAGGTCAACTTCCTCTTCCTAAACTAAGTGTTGTACTACTCCTAGTGCAATAAAATGATTATCTAGACCTATGCTAACATTTTCATGGGTTTTAGGGAAAGAGATTTACATAAATGAAACTATACTAGGGATGGTGATGCACCAAATAAAGGGTGTTTCAGACTCTTAGGAAGGGTTAATTTGAAGAGGGTGTGTGCACCACAAGTCAACTTCACCTACTGCAACTTAGAGAGGGTACAAAATACCAGACTAGGAAGCACACGTTCCCTTTGTTAAAATCGATCAGACAAACAAGTTATCAGTCTTCCAAGTGAAGAAGGATGAACTTGAGAAGGGTGAACAAGCACCACAACTCAACTGCATGCAATACTCCACCACTTGATAAGCACATAACTCTAAGAACCTACAATAGAAACTTGAACTTGCATCAGTGTACCTGCAAGCATGAGAAAAGGCAAAAATAAGTATAGAAGGATGAAAGGACCAAGATTAGTCACAAAACACACTTTTATTACTTCAAAAATGTGCACAATGCATCATACATTTAGAAGAGGAAATGGTTTCCATTACAGTCTTGAAAAAAGGCTTGAAAGTTCCCTCAACATACAAGGACAACTTGTAGAAGAGAGAGGACTCTTGAAAAAATTTCACTTGTCTCAGATGTCTAACTTGTCCAACATGTCTAACCTATTGGAACCCCTTGGAATGAGCTTCCAACTTACATTTATAGAAGAAGTTTGAGAGAGGAGGAGAGGAGTCATAAATTCCCTTCCTAAATTGAAGGTACATGATGTATTTATCATAGTTGGTTGAACCACTTTAGAAGCTTCCATCATGTGCCATCAATACCTAGTTTGACTTAATCCTCTTAATTAATTAAAGGAATATTTAAATTAATAATAATAATAAATATTATTAATAAAATATTTAAAATAGAAATATTAATATAAACTAAAGGGGGTTCCATGTGAAAAAGGCCAAAAATAGCCCAACTCGGTGGTCACCGAGCTCACCGAGTTGAAATTGAGCTCCTCCATGTTATTGAGTCGACGTCATTCACCCATGAAATTAATATGGCTTGACCGAGCTAATAAAACAAGATTCCAAACTTATACACGATACCAACTCATCGAGAAGTTCACCGATTTGCCTCGGAGAGCTATTTGAGCTCAAAGACCCTTTTTTGGGGCATTCTCACCCTTGACCTTGAAACATTTGAATCTCCTAGATTTTCCTCAAAAATGGGGATCATAGAGATATAGTAAGACCTCCTCAACATAATTAATCAATTATTTTAATTATTTTATCTTGATAATGACCGGAAGTGGGTCCCTGGGACTAATGTTTTGTTTTGAACATAATAGGACCTTGTGGTCCAATTTTTCCATGGGTGCAAAATTGGATAACGGGGAAGCCTACCTCTACTTCATCCGATGTCCATATCCACATTATAACAACAGCCATAGAATACTTCACAAAGTGGGTGGAGGCTGTTTCATTGACATATGTTACGGGTGCTCAAATATCAAAGTTCATCTTGAACCACCTCATCTGTTGTTATGACATTCCTCCTACTATTGTTTTTTATAAGGAAAATATTTCAAGAACTAGATGGTGAAATATCTATGTAATTTTTTAGATACAATTAAAGTGGTCCATGCCATATTACCCCCAAGGTAATGGGAAAACAAAATCCACTAATAAAACACTTGTTCGAATCATGGAGAAGATGGTGAATAAGACATGTTACAATTGGCATTTACAAATTCACCTTGCCCTCTCAGGATTATATGACCTCAATTCACACCCCTACACTTTATCCCTAGTAGTCCGGAACTAAAATCATCATCCCCTGGAAATAGAGCTTCCATCCTTGAGAATATCTCTTAAGGATTATCTAGATAAAGATGAGGATTACATAGTGGCTATACTGGTAGAAATGGAGCTACTAGATGAAACGCACATCCACGCACTCAACCATCTCAAATTATATGAGAAAAGAAGTGTCATTGAGCTATAAAAAAGAATCATACTTCATCTCAAGTTCATAGATTTTGTGTTGAAGGAAAATCAATTCAACACGGATCAAGGAAAGAGAAAATAAAGGCAAATTTGAACCGCATTGGTTAGGACCCTATGTCATTGTGGCCAAATTTGGGTCGGGGAGCATACAAGATTTCATATCTGATGGAGATGAGATCTTGTGAGCCTATGAATTACATGTACCTCAAGTAGTTCTATGCTTGAACATGGAAAAAAATTAGAAAACAACCAAAAAAAGAAAAAAAGGAAAACAAAAAAAAAAAAAAAAGGTGAAAAAGAAAAAGAGAAAACAGGCCATACAAATGTGAAAACCACACAATTGTGGCACTTTGGATAATTCCTCGGTGAAAACTAGTTTCCGGTGCCTTGGGAGGATTCATTGTTCAAAAGCATCTTGTGTCTAGGGGTACCTTTACTTAGCTTAGAGCTAGTTCCACACCTGCATATGAGATTCTTTGTGAGCCTATCCTGTCAAATCCTTGATCTGGCTGGTTCTCCTCTTGTAAATCAAGTGAAGGGATTAATTTTTTATATTCCCATCTAATGTGGGGCATCCACATTTCTTCTTTTTCCGTACGTAGCTTCAGAAAACTATTAGAAATCAAAAAAACCTTCAAATAGTTTGGAAATCACAAAAAATTCAAATATTTTGAAATTCCAAAAACATTCAAATAGGATAGAAAAACCCAAAACATTAGAAAACTAGAAAATACAAAAACAATAGAAAATTGTTTCACAAAACTCCCAAACACAACATAAAACATGTTGAAAACAATATTACAAAACATAGATTTGGTTTACTTGCTTTGTTTCTTTGTTTTGTTTCTTGCTTTGTTTGTTTGTATGTACATTATTTGTATAGTTTTACTTGCTTGTACATTTGTATAGTGTGTTGCTTAAACATACCTTTTAGATTGATATTTTCTTGCTTGAATTAGATTCATTCTTATTTGTACATATGTAGTGTGGTTTTTCATGCTTGTGAATAATTATACGTAGTTGTGTTTATTAGGTTATTTAGTGTGTATATTTGGTAGAATTGTTAAACTTTTTCTTGTGCTTGCTTTGTTACTTGTACATTGTTTTGTCATCACATCATCATATCCTCATCTATATCATCATATCTAACATCATATATACATCATATATCAATAAAATGATAATTATACATCATACATACATGATAAGCTAATCATCACATATTGTATTATTAGTGGGCAAGAAAGGTCACACATATCAAAATCTATCCCCCACACTAATATCATAAATATTATCATGTGGACTAATCAAAAACATTTTATGAGAAATATGAATAATATCATCTAAGGATATATCATAAATCAAAAACATGTGATACATATACAACAACATTAATAATATAGATTACAATCATCATAATCATCATACATGTCAACATCAAATGTACATATACATTTGGGTCTCAAAGTATACATCATCACTGGATACAAAATATACCACCATATGCATGAATAAAAATGAACCTTCATCATGAGGCATAATAAAAAATGATACATCATATACATTGAAAAAAATGAGCCTTCATAAGAGGCATACATCTGTAAATACATGATAAATAAAGAAGAGTCATCCATGAATCTCTCCCTCACTGGATAACCTAGTGCGGGGCCCCCTATGGCGGAGGTTCATGCTACTTAGTGGGAAGGCCTGCGAGGCCGCTACACTCTGCTAAATGGTAGGTTGTTGTATTGAGTGAGTTGATCAAGAAGTAATCCCAAACCTAGATCTAGATCAGCTAACATCCATATGATAAAATGGAGTAACCATCTTCCCATCTAGAACTACTTGATAATAAGTGGCCTTGTAATAGGAGGCCTCACCACTAGCTCTCATAATATCGGATAAGATCTATGACATCCCGGCCTCCGTGGATGCCCACACTAGGGCATCACGCTCTCCTATAAATCTAGAAATATTATCTTGAGCATGTGTGCATGTGGTAGCAAGCTGATCTCTATCTCGTAGTAATAGTCTACACTTGAGCCTATACATGGTCTCTTGTGTAGTAATGGACTACACCTGTGCCTATGACTACTATAATAGACTCATACTTTATGACACCTAGGAAGTCATTTGCTGGATCTACTGAAACCAAATAGCACTATATCATCCACCTCCATGTCTCAAATGTGCGTTGGTCTTATCTCACTATGATGTGAGGACCTATAATTTTTCCCTAGCCGATCCATCTCGGCTTTCACCTAGAGATGAATGGCTACTGACCTATTGTAACTATTTCTATAATGTATCCACCCACCCTTCATCCCCCTCATCTCCACCCCATCCACCTCTCGGTGGACTATGTAGTGGGCTAGGATCCATCCCTTGTTGTGGTCTTGCTACCCTATGTGGGAAAACCTACTATGGTACTCCTCCTGGAGGAGGACCTTATGGTCTTACCCTCTAAACAAGTACCTTTTGTAAAGGATCCTACATACAAATGGAATGCCCACTCAGGGCATCTATATCTATGAGGACCACTAACATCTCACGTCTATCCCTACTCTTTGTAATGGTGGAGGACTCACCTACCACCACCACCACCGTGACCCTGACACAAAACCCATCATCTTCATCATCACTTTCACTATAATCCTTGAGAGGCAACCTAACCCATCATCCCATGCTACCCGCGGGATAGTAAGACAAAAAGATAGAACTATCAAATACTAGGGCACATACTAGGTTTTCACTCTTACATTCCCAATATATCTCAATGGAATCCAATCCTAAGGCACCTTCTAGTCAAATCTAGCTCAGGCCCTCGCTATCTAGATAGGTCACTGTACGTACCCAAAATTGTATATCTTTGCGCCACTTATTGGAAAAATGTTACACGTGCCCCAATGATGATATAGGTCTCCTTGCAAGGTGTTCGGGATCCAGAAAAGCCCTCGGAGCATGCGTTAACATCCCGCATGCCCCGCTTAGCCCCCGCGCCCTTTGTTTTCCCCTTTTTTTCCTCTTTCCTTGGCCTCTTGACCTTGGTGTGAAACCGCCGCCTTGCTCGAGCGGCGGTCTGTGCGCGTTTTCGAGCGCTCTTTTGGACGTGACTCGCGTGAAATATCACATTTCACCAGCTTTCTTTCCGACTTGAGCATGCATTTATGTTTTTGGTCCCTAGAGCAGTGATTTATCTTTGTTTAATGGTGGGAGAGTTCAATTTGAACTTGCCTTCTACTCATTGCAAAGCTTTATAAATATGTAGCTTGTTTACAAGTAAAAGGAGTGGAGTCTTCATTCTTGAGCTTTAGTCTTCAATACTCAGTCCTAGATTTATTTTATGAATCATTTTATTTTAGCATGGATTAGAATTCGAGTATTTAGTTATGCCTCACTGACACCGACAACGATCCTGCTAGGAATCGTATAGGCAAGCTCATTCTCTTGTGCCATCCCTCTCCTACTTGTACTTCGTTGTATTTCTACGAAGCTGCTATTATTCATTGTTTGAGTACTGTTGTTTATCATTTTGTTTTATCATTCTTGTAACAACCTGCTAGGAATCGCATAGGCCAAGCCACTCACTTGCGCCATCCCTCTCCTACTTGTGCTTTGTGCCATTTTTACTTCAAATAATTGTCGTCCCAGTGTCTTCCCACGATGTTGCTATACTCTACTCTTTACGGATTCACGTGAACACGCAAGAGCGAAGAGATCACTACGAGGGGACAAGTTACAACAAAGCTGGATTTGCCTGCTCAGTTAAACTCCGAGTTTAAATTGTCAAAGTTATTATCAAATAGAGTAGTGAATCATTTTATTTCAGTTAAGCTCGCTTTCAATATTGCCAGGGAAGCTGTGGGGAATGATAGTTTCTGAGAAACTATGATTTGTTCCTCACTTCTGAGGTAGGATTGAAGGTTTTCAATTAAGTTAATTATTTGTCTTTTATTTAGATTCACACATCTGCACAGGTGAATAACCACACCGGGTTATCTCGCTTGTTTAGTTTTAGTATAAATTAGTTCAAATCTTGTAATTATAATGTTTCAATCGTATGTTTTGTTTAGATTAGTTTCCCTTCAATAGTAGTATAAATTGTTATTTTCAGTTTAAGTTAATTTGGAGACTTCATAACTAGATTAAACGTTTAAATTCTAGTTAGGAGGATAAATCACTAGGGAATTTATGTTACCCGCTCATAGCCTCTAAATCTCCCCTTTGTCATTTTAGCTACCGGGAGATCACACTACCAGATCTTAGTCTTTGATCCTCCCATGATTAATTGCTTGCCGATTCTCGGCCTCACTTGTAGCTTTTCTATCATAGAAAGCGACCATAATCCCAGCTTTGACTTCATCTAAGTCACCCGAATTACAAATTGGTGTCTCGGCACAACCTTGAGAGGTCGGGTGCGGGAAGGTCACTTGCTGATTATCATCCTCACATGTCACTTTTACGTAAATGCGGTCACCCCATGTCAAATATCTCGCATCTTGGCATCATACCACATATCAAGACTAGGTGCACGGCCTTTAAAGATCTTTGAACTATTGTAGACATCAACATATATGATGAAAATCTATAATATAGCCTCGACTTGCCAATCAAAAATTCTCTACCATGGCTACACTCAACTCATTGGTGTCCTCGGCCCACTTCGCTATCGATAATAGGGCCTCCACACTATCATGCGTGTGCTAAATATCATCAAAATATCTATGGTAATGGTAGGTATCCCCATGTACCGTGGATGTCATCACCGACTAAAACCCATCCCATCACTAATGGCTCCTATGGATCCTATACTTGTAGAACACACTGTAGGAAAATCGATGGCAATGTGATCCCATACCAATATCATCGTGACAGAGGTGGGACCCACGGTTTTCTAACTATAGTATGTAATTAGGTGTAAATCCCAATATAGATGTGCCAGCATGCACTGGCCCCAACAATATCTCTCACCTCGTACTAATCCTCTTATAACACCAATAAGGCCAAGTGGAAATGAAGTGCCAATATTGTCTATAAGAGAAAGCCACTGACAAGAGCCATCAAGTACATGGGTATATGATGTATCTCGGGATCGTAATACATCAATTCAAATGAATTGTCATACCTCGACGAGGTATATCAACACATCCAAAAAAATTAACAAGGAAATTTGTAATCATAACATCATCAATCACATACTCAATCAACTATCAAATGATCGGAACATGGAATATATGCCAGAAATCCTCCAGTGTAATAGTCATCTCCCTAGTCAGGAGCCGGAAGCATTGAATCTCAAAGTGCCACCTCTCACCCAAGGCTGAGTAGGCCATGATACAAGGTAATCAAAGGCATATGGGATGCATGAGCTAACCATGTGACCTCTAACAGTATCTCCATCATCCACCGTGTCACAAATGGAAGCTCACCTTTATGGTGACTAGTTAGCTATGTCGCTCTCTAGTCTATAGTGATGAAAATCGTCTCGCCAAATAACACAAACTTATTACCAATTAATTTAATCATTTCCTTATATTTTTCTTGTATGTCACTAATTTTTATCTATTTACCCATATTATCAACTAACATTCTTCTAAAAATCTAAAGTCTTGGATTTTTCCATTATTGATCACTGCGCACCTTTTGGGAAAGTGTGCACCCAATATGGTCTATATGCACCTGTGGCATGTACGTGACATATATGTTGATTGCATGCTATGTTTTCATGTACGAGCCCAAATTTACTATCCCCATCGACTTGTGTATATGCACCCTTCTAGACACATGTGTGACATTTCTTATGTATGTGCCTAGGCACACACATTTTCCACATCGAGACATATACGCGCTCATTTTCATGCACTCGCACATACGTGCAAAATCTTTTGACATGTACACCTATGAAAACATGACTTATTGATGCCTACAACATTCTTTTGGATTCCTACACACCCCTAGGTGCGCACACAACTTTTTGACTACTAATTACCATAATAAATGCATTAAATACTAAAATTGATGAAGAGGTGTTGTAGCCTAGAATTCACTACAAATAACCCCCATGACACATCACTCGACCTTAGTTGAGTTCTCATCCAAAGCATGCAAAGGCTCACCTCTTTAGGGCACATCATAATGTTAAAATGCACGTGTGTGTGTGTGTGTATATATATAGATATATATATATATATATATATATATATATATATATATATATATATATATATATATTTTCACATTCATAATCAATCATAAACAATCCATAATGCATAATCTAGTTCTAGATCTTAAAATATAAAGATGAACTAAACAATGACTATAATCAGATTTATCATGCAGAATTAGATTCAATCATGTTTAGTACCATTATCCAACCAATATATTCCATTGCATTAGGTATTGTAAAATACGAAGTTTCTTACATTACATAAGTATCTCCATGAGTCTTGTGGCATCAAAACCAATAAGCACAATCTCTACAATAATTTTCCACACACCAAACTATGAAAATCAATACATATTTATAAGGGTGGGGACTTTCCTTCACTACCCATGCACTTCTCAAAATATGTCACATGCTTAATAATAGCCATGCACCTTTACAAAGGGATGCAAAACCATGCAAGCGCTCTAACAATAGACTTCTATAGTTAACTCTGAGTAGAAATCCTATTATTATCCTAACCTATGCATGGTGCTCAACCGATGCTTGTTCCTAAAAATAACATTGTATGAGCTTATTCTTCATGTCTTTGTGTGCCCTACACACTATCTCCAAAAATAGCTTGAATCCATAAATGGCTAAGTCCCAAATTCAAAGTGTTTGGTGCACACTTCCTTCTGCTATCATTTCATGCCTTCAAATGTTCCTTATTCCCACATGTGCACATCCTTTATGCATATTCTCTTTAGAGAAACATTCTATCTGCTCAACATTACCCCACACTAAAGTACAGTTCCACCCCGACAATGGGTAACTTCCTCTTATTTCCTTGATACAAAGAATAAATAATTGGAAAGAATGTATAAAATGAAAGAATGCAATTTTACTCTACAAACCTATTCTTCGATAGGTAGGATCAACTCTGGATATTCATTTTTGACCTCGCCTCCAATTTTTCCATTCACTTGAGTGCATTCCATGTTTTCTTGGAATATCCATGACTATGGCATCCAATTCATCCTGAGTGATCTTCTCTTTCTCATTTTGTAGCACTTGGACAACATTGGCCATACCTAATAGCATTCCTTCCATGAGGTCCATTTTTTGTGTTATAATTTTCCCAATCTCATTGATCCTATCCTTGTGAGGATCTTGGGTTCTTTGTGAGGGCCTCACACTTTTGTTTAACTAGTGCTAACCTTTCTGTGAGCCCAAGTGTTTTCTTTCATCACCTTTAGAACTTCATTATCTTCTACTATAGTTTGATCTTTATTATGGTGTCTAGTGCCACACACATATTGAGAGCTTGGTCTTGTTTCTTCAGCTCATCTTTCATCATTTGGAGCAAAACCTCGTAACTTGAAACTTTTATGGTCACATTGGCCTTTTCCATTATTGCTTCTTCTGCAGATTCTTTTGGTGTGGAATTCAAATGGGCCCATCATCTAACACCAAATTTACCAAAGTGCACAAATAATGCATAAAAAAAGGAAACTTTTGAGGAACCTGAGATTCTAGATGAGGCCTTTCCTTTAGAATGTGGTCACCAAGATCCTCATCCATGCTAACAAAAGGCCTCATTATTTACCTCCTCTCATTCCTTCTCTTCTTCAAGTGCACTTTATTTATGTAGTTTTGTCCTTGTTGTCCTCCATGAGTGCTCTTATTGTTGTTGCTTTATCCATGTTTCTCCATGTAACCTTAGTAGATACCTTGATCAAGGCATTTCTAAACTACTCATTAGACATCAAAGGGGTTTTATTGTCATGTGCCTGATTTGTGGTGCCTTCTTTACTCTATGAGACACATGACTCTTTTACACATCAAAATCAAGTTCATCCATATGGGTTTGCATGACTAGGACAACTACTTTTTTGTGCATGCGGTAGCCATCTCTGGATCCATCAACTCCCATCCATATAAATCTTTCAGGCCCACTGCTCTATGAAATTGGGCGCGTATGATTTTTTTTGTCCTCTACATACCCCATAGTAGGAGCCACATATTCTTCGCTCTTTCTTCCCTTATTTGTTCTTGGCCCCTTAGGAACCCGGGCGAGTCTAGAGTTGGCCTTCTTTCCCTGAGTAGTAAGTAGGGGTGCACGCTAGATGTCTCACCCACATCTTTTCTACTTCTTTCAACCCCTCCTCATCATTTTTCATCTCCTCATCATGAGGCTCCTCTGCATCCTCAGGTTGTATTGGGGTTCCAGATGCTCTTTCCCCGAACTCTTCCTCCTCGTCATCTTTAAGCTTCAACTTTATTATTTTCTTCTTCTTGATGTGCTTCCTTCGAGGGAGAGTTGAGGTGACCTTTTTAAAGGTGGGGACATTCTGCCTTTGGTTTCGGTTCTTTCAGAACACCCTTTTGAATTAGTGCTCCTCATGGAATCTATATGTGTCCAAGTCTTCCACCTCTTCTTGCTATTATGGAGGAGTATTTGCATGCTCACTTTTTGCCTTGTCAGTGGGCTACCTTCGACCCTTATGATCCAAGCCTCCATTTTCCTCATTGAGGTCTTCTTCTTCTTCTTCTTCTTCTAAGGCTAAGGCAAGCTTCACACTTACCACATTCTCAACTGTATGCTTCCCCTTAGGTGGGCGAGGAGCATGAACTCATTCTCACATATTTTCCCTTTTCTAGCCTAGGCTTGAGCTAGATATAGATGAGCGCGAGCCCCATTATCTCTAATGGCCAAGCTTACTAGCCTCATGCTTATGTCATCAGAAATTAGCCTTTCAATGTAGGCAGACCTACCTAGATAAACATAAGTTTTCCTCAAGGTATGGTAGTCGCAATCTACCTTGTATGCATTGTATATTAATATACACACATCGACAAACATGTTTATTGCTTCTGGAAAATCACGTTGTGAAGGCATATGGTAGTTTACACCAGGGACTCCATGTCCCATCCTTCATCAAACACGTGATGTAAAAATATTGGTATACCCATGATTTGCACTTCCTTTCCCACCACCGAGGGTGCTCCTTAAGAATTTCCATTCCTCTTGAAGGCCACGTGAAGTTGGTCATACATACAACTACGCCCTTTTCTTAAAGGGCCACTCATTGATCCTTCACATAAGTATTTTTCAAACCTCTCTTTGAGGGACTTCTTCTCCATGGGGTATTCCCAAATTTTATTATTTGGCCCATCAGGCACTCCAATTTCTACAAACACAAGAGATAGTAGGACAACGCCAAAACTTATCTTCTCACATGTGCATGCTTCCTCAATGATTGTGTCAGCGATGTATCCTGGAAAGTTGTATATTTCTCCTTGTGACATTTTCTTGGAAATGTGTAGCCACATGGTGTTCACCTGACCACCTCTCCTGGTCATTCAACTTTGTTCAGCAAGTGCACGACCACCTATATAACATGATATTTCCTCAATTTGTATATGTCCATTCTATGTGGACCCTTTGAATACCCCAACTCCTTTGTTGGTGGCCACATAGATTGCCTTATAAGTTAAATCAATACTAATCTATGTCCATGTACCTTTTAATCATGTAGTGTAGCAATTAAGGGTGTTTGTGATCTCACCCGCCACCCAAGACAAAATAGAAAAAGTCCTCATGGACTCTACTCATAAGCCATTGGTATAGATTCTCTAGTTTTCCAAAGTAAGGGAGTTCATATAACTGGTATACCCCTACCTTCTTCAAGAACTTCTCACCAACATCATCGTAGACTGACATATCATCGATCATTCTTTTGTTGGTATTTCTATTTAACAATGTATCTAGCTCTCTTTGTTATCATTCAGTGTGATGGTTGTAGTCGCTCACCTTGCTATGATGGATATGGGAATCCCAATCCCGTTCGATGATTATGCCTTATGGGTACTGCATTTCCAAAAAAAAATTTGTTTTCGGGGCATCCTCGACCTCGACCTTGGTCTCGGCCTTCTTCTTCCCCTTTTCTCCTACCCCAGGTGCTCTCCTTGGTGCCATAGTGATGAAAAAATGTGCCTTTTTACCTCTATCGGGTTCTGTAATTCAACCCATGTGCCCTAGCTTGAAAACCTCGTGCCCTAGCTTCTTCTCAAACCTTGGCATTCTATTCCTCCTTTCCACACGCCTTGCTTCACTCAAACCCTTCTCCAATGGGGACACAAGCCAACTTCATGCACACTTCCACTATCTTGCCTGGTTTCTAAGCTCTTTGTACTTCAATACATCTCGCTTAGCTCGGTGGAAAATAGCTCACTCAAATGCTCAAAATTGCAAAGGTAAAAATGAACCCATATTGCATCCTTATATAGATTTTGGAAATTTGTTGCATTTATTGCTCCACCTACCACCAAGTTTCCTCTTAATTCATCAATCACCAACCTTTCTGTGTCATTCATTTGTGCCATAGTCATAACCTTCCAGTGTGCCTTTCTACTTCTTGCAAATACCTCCTTGCATGTATTTCCATGCGCCAAAGTACTTAGCCACTGTGCCTTCCTCTAAGTAGTTCCATGGCCATGCAACTTACCTTGCATTACACTGTGCATTCATTTTTTTCTCACCTATGGTCTTCATTAGGAGCAATCTCCTTTCTAGCACTTTTTAGATACCATCTACACTTTTCCTTATGCATACCCAACTTTAGATGATAATCACCCCACACTAAGGGTATGTGTAGTCCTCTGCACATGAAAACACTTTAGATTGTAATTAGCTTTCACATGCAAGCACGCTTATTACACAAAACACTAACTAAATTGAAAAAGAGCATAACAACGATGAATGAAAAACATATATAAAGGAAATGCATTAAGGAAAACCTAATCTAGTTGGAAATACTACCTTATTACAAACACCAAGAAGGATTATTTATAGTAGGGCTTTAGCCTACTCCCATTAAAGTAACCAGGAAACCGTGTTCCATCAAGCACCTCAAGTTGGCAAGCACTGAGTCAAGTATATGAGTGATAACATATGGTCCCAACCAATGCACCTTAAGCTTTCTTGGGTGGCACAAAACTTTGAATCATAAAGAAGTACCATCTTCCCAACCTCAAGCTTCTTTTTCTGATGTTCCTGTCATGCCATGCCTTTTGCCTGAATTTTTCTTGCTTCTGACTCCATCGTGTTATGGACATGCCTCTCATCCAATTGTATTAACTTGTTAATTATTTCTTCCAATGCCTTGCTCATCAGCCAGACCTCTAGTGCATGCAATACACAAAGAAGGTAACATGAATTCCATAGGAAGAACTACTTCTACGCCAAACACCAACTGAAAGGGTGTTGCCTTATTCAACCATTTGTAGGTTGTTCTATATGCCCAAAAGCAAAAAACTTTATCATCCCAATCTTTTCTTCCAACATCACAAATTTTGGTCAATGTTTGGCTCAATATTTTGTTGAAAGCTTCCACAGTCCCATTTTCTTGGGGTGATAGGGTGTTGTCTTGTGGTGTGTAACCATGAATTCATCCAATAATATCCTGATAGTCTCATTAAGGAAATGAGTGCCCCTATCACTTGTCAAACTCAAAGGACATCCATACCTAGTAAGAATATTTTCCCATAAGAACCTTGTTGTTGTATCGATGTACAATCCTTCGTAGGTGTCACTTCCGCCCACCTTGTAAGATAATCTATACAAGTGATGATGTAGCATGATCTAGTTCTGTGTGTGGCTGGGGAAATAGGACCCACAAAGTCAATTTCCCATTTCTCAAAAGGATTTGCACTAGCAATAGGCCTCAAGGGCATTTCATCTCTCTATCTAGGTTTTCCAAGGTGCATTGACAGTGATCACATGCCTTAAAATATGCTTTGCAATCCTTATACAAGGTCTCCCACCATAAACCTAGCTAGTAGGATCTTGCGTGGTGGTTACATCCCCTGTATAGTGTCCACCTATAATATCACCATGTGCCTCCTCCATAATCATTGTTCACTCATGATCCAACACACATCGTGTAATACTTCATCCCATCCTAATTTGTATAAGTCACCACTGATCAACATGAAAGGTGCGGCATGAATTGCAAGTTGTTTATTTTCTAAGGCCTTCATCCCTTTAGGCGCCATACCTATGTGCAAAAATACAACAATATCCTCAAGTCCGAAGGCACGTGGTTTAGTTCTATATAGTTTGCATCGACATTGTATCTTTAATACTTTGTGCATGTCCTCTCCTGATTGAATCTGGATAAATGATCTGGGCTAGAATTGCTTTTACTTGGCTTTACCACAATTGTGAAGTCAAACTCCTGGAATAATAGAACCCATCAGCATATGTGCCCCTGTAACATGGGATTGTTCACCAAGTATTTCAATGCCATGTGATCTGTATAGAACAAAAAGGTGTTGTGAGCAAGTACTTCTAAACTTATGTAGTGTGTAGATCATTGACAAAGCTTCTCGCTCCATCGTTGTATAATTTTGTTATGCAAGAGTCAAATTTTTGCTAGCAAAACAAATAGGATGATCCACAATACCTTCTCCAAGCTGAGCTAGAACTGTGCCAATGGCCATGCTAGAAGTGTCCACATGTACATGAAAAGGTATATCCCATGAAGGAAAATAAAGTATAGGCGTTGTAGTAAGCCTTTCTTTTAATGCTTGAATGCGTTGTTGAGGTTCTCCCCAATAAAACTTTCCTTTACCTATTTAATAATTCCTCTAGAGGCATGGAAATCTTAGCATATCCTTTGATAAATTTTTTGTAATACCCTGTGGCCCAAGAATCCATGCACCTCCCTCTAACTAGTAGGCTCCTCTAAGCCTAAAATAATTACAACCTTAGCTAGATCTACTAACAAACCCTCCTTGCAAGATGATGTGCCCCAGCAGAGTCCCAAATGGTGTAGCGAAAACACACTTCTTAATATTTAGAGAGATGCTTAACTATCTGCACCTCTCAAACATTAACCTCAAATTATCACAATGATCCTTGATAAGCCCATATATGGTCCAATCATCTAAGTAAACCTACAAGAACTTGTGAATAAATTCCTAGAATGCTTGAACAACAATGCATGAAAATACTGCAGTGCACATTCTTCAAACCAAAAGGCATCACCATGTATGCAAAACTTCCCCATTCAGTGGTGAAAGTTGTTTTCTCTTGATCTTATTTAGCAATCCTTACTTGATGATATCCATAGAATCCATTTGTAAAGGAGTAAATCTCACTGCCCTACAACGCCTTCTAATATTTCTTCAGTAAAAAGTAGGGAAGGGATCAATCACACATGTAACATTCAACTCTCTATAGTCCACACAAATCCTAATCCTTCCATCTTTCTTTATATTGATTACCATAGGGATAACCCACTTTGATTCCTCTATGGGTTCAATGATGCCAAATTTAACATTTTGTCAATTTTTCTTTAACTTTTACGCGTAGGTTAGGGTTCATCCTGTATGGTATCTTTTCCTAACCGGGCATGCACCTTCTTTTAACTTAATTTTCATCTCTCCCAAATATTCATGTACTCCTTTTAACTCATGGTAGCCCCTAGGAAACAAGTCTTGGAAGTCAGTTAGCAACTCATTATCTTAGCTACTTCAGGTTAGACCAGTAATCCCCAATGATGGCCTCTTTTGGGTCGATGTCCATCCCAATATTTACTTTCTTTGTCTTCATAGGTTCATGGTAGGATGTGTGCCTTCTCATCCACACTATCTAAAACCTCACATGTACCCTCTAAATGATCTATGTCTAAATTTTCCACTTCTTCATCATCCACCATGTAGACCATCTTCCCTTTCTCCTTCTCTAGGAAATGCACGCTCAAGTAGTTCTACATTTGTCTCTTCTACTTCCTCAAAACGTGCTTCTAGGTTTGATTCACCAAGTAACTCTGAATGAGTTCTTCAACTTTTGCACTATCTCCCATAGTCAAGCACTTCATAACCTGTAAGGCCTCATTCACCGGTGGTTTAGTGGAGAAGTAGTCAAAAGTATGGATCATACATGTAGTCAAGTTTTTCCAATTTCTAGTTTCTCTATTCAACTCGCATAAACATACCATACGCATGCAGCCTTCGCAAGGTGAAATAAATCTTGTGCACCCACAACAAAGGTGGTAAGGCCTCTTGTCCTCTATCCAGAGTCTCTCACACTACTAAACGTGGTGTAGAACATGACTATTACCATGATATTCACAGATCTGAGTAGGTGTATTTCTTTGAGAAACCTTGTTGATAAGGAAATTCTCACTTCTCACCATTCTATGAGGTTATCCTTATGAACCATCCACTAGCGCATGTTGTTCCACATAGGGTATAGACTAACATGTTCCTTCTATCCACTTGATCCTTCCACTACAATTCCATGGCTTGTAAAAATACCTCAGGGTTTCCTTCACCAGTGTATTGAGGTATAGGGTGGTTACCTAAGCGCCTAACATAATGTGGTTTGCTTTACTTACGCGCAGTTGCACTTCTTACCTCATGCCCAACCATCTCGTAAGTGCCATGGGCCCAATTGTCATAGAAATACTTGTAGTATCATTAATGGATGTGCATCTTCCCACTGGATAATTCCTTCCTTAGATGGCTCAAGTGCTTCTAGATCTCGAATGTGCACACACATAAATTTTGTTCAGGTCTTCTTCACTTAAAGGCTCAACATAAGGTGTAGATTTTCCATCTGTCAAAGGGATAATAACTCATTCCTCCTTGTTCTCAAAACTGATGTATCCCTTGTTGAAATGTAGATCAACATTATTTGTATAACACCAAGGACACCCAAGTAGAGTTGGGAAGTTGTCCGCTTCTGCAAGCACCAAAACCTCAAAATATCCTAGTGAACTTAGCCCCCTATATGGTGATTGATGCATCTTTTAGACTCCAATTGGTGTGGCCTTAGTCCGATTTTCCATAAACAATACATTAGAAGATGGCTGCAATGGAGGTCTACCCATCTGAACCCATGCATCTAAAGTAAGCACATTAACTTCCACACTGTATCAATCAAGATATTACTCAAAAGCCATCCATCTACAACAACATTCAGGGTGATCTCTTTATCATAATCCAAGCTATGAGGAGGGAGATTAGCATGCAAGATCTATCATTCATTCTCAAGACCAACCCGTAAAGTGTTTCCCTTTAGCCAAATCCCTAGTAAGGGAATAATGTTTTCTTGATATAGAACTTGCATACTTCAACAGATCATCAACATCCATCGAGATAATGTCAATTTCCTTCTTTTGTTCCAACTTCCACGTGACTATTCCTTTAAACATTGTATCTCACCTTGTAGACCTCTGAGTACCTCCATGGTCTCTGGTAAACCTCCTTCTGATGTGTAGGGTCTGGATACCTTGCATGTATAACTTCCTCCTTAGTAATGGTAGGCTTCTGTTACAACATTTCTATGGTGCATGCAACTTCAGTGTGTGTAGTAATATTTATAGGTATCATCTCAGGATCTGGTGCTAGCTTTGACATCCATTGGTTTTCCATAACATGTTGTATTCTAACCATCCCCGTGCCCTTATTCTCCTATTTATGCTTCTTGTTAAGATGTTCATACAAATATGGGCACTCTTCATAGTTATGATTCTTTCCATAAAAAGAACAAGTAATGTTCTAAGGACATTCATGCTTGTAGTGGTCAAGAGATCCGCACGTATAACATGTCCCATGAGGAAACTCACCTCGTCCACCACCACGACCTCATCCCTAAATCCACCATGGTATCCTTGACCTCTACCATGGCCTCCCTCAAAGCACCCTTCATTTTGATCATAACACCCTTGAGTGTGATCATGATCATGTTGCTCACTTTTATCCTTAGATTTATTTACTAACTCTAGTATTTTGTACTCAATATCAATGGCATCATGGATCTGATCAATTAACCTACAATCTTTAGTATTGTGAGTTGTGGACTATAAATTTTGTAATAGTAGGACACATTCTTTCTTATCGTGTGTTACAATAATGGGAAGTGGCTTGCATCATGGTCTAAATGACATATCTCACAATCCAGTAAGATGGAGCATACTTAGTCTACTAGGAACAACTATCCTTAGTATGCCCCTCTACTTCAAAATTTGTGCACCAAATTCCACTTCACGTGTCTCATGTGCTAAGTTGGCTGATAATTTCTCCAATTATTTTTCCATTGTTGCAATCTAAGCTTCCATGAATGGGCTTACTCTAGTGTCTATGCTTCCAACTGCCTCAATGCATAGAGCTGCTTCAAGTGCCTTGTGTGGATCTATATATGTCTTATGTGAGAGTGCCCTCCTAAATGACGTGATCAAGCCTCCAACAAACCATTGTGCATGTTGACTGGCATGGATATGATAGGATAGTTTAGATAGGAGTGTTTTGAAATGAGCATCGTACTCCTAAACACTCTCAGTAGTCCCCTGCTTGATATCCTTGAGCACGTGCTTATATTTTTTGCTCAAACTCAGGGATATAAAATTCCTTGAGGAAAGCATCTCGTAATGTCACATAATCCACACATGTATGATCAGGGTCAAACTTCATATACCAATTGTGCACGTGTCCCTGTAACATGTAGTTGCAAACTGACTTACTTTGTGCTCTAAAGTTTGTAATCCCTTTCACACACCACAATATTTCACACATATGGACATGCTCAACAACATATTCTATTCCCCTATATTCTGGGAGATGAAGTGACATCTCCATGTAAATATTATGGGGCTGGTGAGGACCATGCCCACCAGATCTAGAACCTCCTGTGTTACCTCTACCTCTAAGATCCACTAGATCTTGAGCCACCTATGCCCCTTGATCCTCCACCTGTAGTAGGAATTGAACCAGAGGATGCATTACTTGTGCCCCAACAGTGGTGCTAAACTAAACTCCAACAGTTTGTGAGGTGGTACTACTCCCAGATGTGAGTCCTAAGTTCTACGCACCCATGTTTTGTGCTTAATGACACCTAAAAGGTACCTCTAAATAAAAAGGAAGACATCTTCCTAGCCATAGATGTACTTGTTATGTGATGTACTCCTAAACCTTTTGATAAGTCAACTTTACCTCTTGCTACTCTACTGCCCAAACTAGCTTGTTGACTACTGACTATACTAGAGAACTGGAAAACCAAGCGCAAGGGCTAGGTCATGTAGGTGTAGGTTTATGATGCCTGCGGTGGCCCATGTTGTCTTTGTTGGCTGCTTCCCACAAGAGGCCGATGAGGGTTCCTGTCATGTTTTCCCAAATGGGGGAGTTCTTGATGCTCTAGCTCCATGTCCTCTATGTGAGCTCCAAATCCTTCATGAGCCATCTCTCTCCACAATGCCATCCATTTTCTACAACCTCACGTTACTTCTCTAAATCCATCTCACATGCCTCATTAAACTTAAGCCACATTTCTTCTCTTTTACCTTTATGTGCTAGGTCCACCATTTTACCACACATTGCTCCTACCCCTACGCGTGGTGAAGTTTAGCTAGCCATTGGCTTCTCTTCCAAATTTAGGGTTACCATTAAAGATCTTGATCTCCGTGGAATTTTGTGTAGATATGGTCCCCATTGGGATAACGTAAAAATTGAAACTCAGCTACCTCATAGACAAGAGTAATTATAAATTGAGTACTCCAAATATAGCTATTTAAAACACCACGAACCAAGTATCCATGGTGCACGTCAAATCAGATCAGCATCATAGAGGCGTAAAATTCTTCTTGCATCCAGAAAAGTGTAAGAAACCTCAATTTATTTTAAACGCATAAGCAACCAACCACTCGTATAGTTCTATGGGAAAAATAGCAAAGAAGCTCTTATATAAGCAATCATATATATTCTATTCAACCCACATCATGCATCAAACTCGGAATGTACTAAATCTCCAAGCTTATTCTTCTTCTAGATCTATTATCCACTCCTCAACACTTTCTAAGGTCGGTACATCTTCATCGTGCAACATCCTCAAAAAAACAGATGAGAAAGAGGTCTCAAAATGGAACCAATGATGTAACCTAGAATTCATTATAAATAACCCAGGTGCACTGGCACATCACTCAGCCTTAGTTGAGCGCTCACCCAAAGCACGCAAAGGCACCAGGTCCCTCTTTAGATTTTTTGATCAGAATGTTAGCATGATGATGCATTTATAGATATATTCACATTCATAATCAATCATAAACAATCAATCCATAATGCATAATCTAGATCTAGATCTTAGAATATAAAGATGAACTAAACAATGACTATAATCAGATTTATCATGCAGAATTAGATTCAGTCATGTTAGTACCATTATCCAACCAATATATTCCATTGCATTAGATATTGTAAAACACAGAAGCTTCTTACATTACATAAGTATCTCCATGAGTCATGTGCACGTCAAAACCAACAACACAATCTCTACAATAATTTTCCACACACCAAACTATGCAAATCAATACATATTTATAGGGGTGGGGACTTTCCCTTCACCACCCATGCACTTCTCAAAATAGGTCACATGCTAATAATAGCCATGCCTTTACAAAGGGATGTAAAACCATGCAAGCTCTATAACAATAGACTTCCTATAGTTAACTTTGAGTAGAAATCCTATTATTAGCCTAACCTATGCATGGTGCTCAACCGATGTTTGTTCCCAAAAATAACATTGTGTGAGATACAAGCCTTCCTATCTTTGTTTGCCCCACATGTTATCTCCAAAAATAGACTGAATCCATAAATTGGCTAATTCACGAATTCAAATTGTTCTCGACACGCGCTTCCTTTTCTATGCTTCAATGCCTTCAAATGTGCCTTGTTCCCATGTGTGCATCCTTTGTGTATCTTGGTTCTACACACTTGCCATCTCATTCGTAGCTCACGATGTCACACAATAAAATATTGGTAACAAATGAGTGATGTAATAATTTACCCCCTCTAGAGGAGTATATTTGGACATTTTAACCCACCGTGTTTCATTCATAACATATTTTAACCGACGTGGTCATTATAATTTTTATTTTATCCAACGTGATAATTATTTGATAATTATTTTAAACTCCTTTTCGCTACGTTGGGGCATATTTTTCCTACTTGCTTGTGCTGTTTCCTCTCCTTGGGAATTTTTCATACTTTCAGGTGATTCATCCATCCTCTCATTTCTTCTCAAAAATCAGAAAATTACTAAAAAAGGATTAGAAAAAAACAAAAAAAATTTGTTTAAATTTTTTCAAAAAACCTTAAAATTGTAAAAATTCAAAAAAAAAAAAACCAAAAATTAGTAACAAGCTCTTATACGTGGCTAAAACTTGTGTCCTACACATGGTGTTCATCCCATATCCCTTGCTAGCCCTTTCACGTGTTCTCGAACTAAATGACTTGTGGATCATCAAATCTACTGACCATTTACACATGCTAACATGCTTGCTTCATTTGTACTCTGGGCACATCGAGTTCTTGGTGTTGTTTCAGTAACGCACAAAGATTTATCATTTAGACCTCATGTCCTTAATCAACTTCACTCGTATGTATCCTTATTAGGGGCATAATTTTTAACCCTTTTATTTAATCAAGGACATTTTGGGGTCTTTAACTTGATAGCAAAACATTTGTGTAACCATCTTACTGTTGTTGGCTTAAGTATGTGTGTTTGTACATGTTTCCCTATTAAATGAGCTTGTTTCCTTCTCGTATTGCATTGCTTTCTATATGTTGCATTGAGTTGGTGTTTTAGTAATGGATAATTGTTTGTATTATGGACTTTCATGCCATTCTACACTTTTTTCATATGCTTATATTTTTAATAAAGAATGATAATGTAGATCATCTTGAAAATATGATGACATAGAAGTTGTTTTACTACATTGGATGAAATCTCATTCTTTTCTCTTCGTATTAATTTTTTTATTCTATATCATTCTCCTATCAACCTTATTCACTTGGGGCATCTCACCCCTCTCCATTCTTCTATCCATTTCTCTAACCTTTTTGATCATCGATTGACCTCTTTCATCACCCCATTGACACTCGAGGGGCATCACTCACTCCACTAATTATTCTTCTTTATTTTCAAAATTTACGTGCTTATACTTGTTTACTACATTTGAAGCGGCATTACGCCACCCCAAAGAGGGACCAATGTATACACCTATAATTTGGATCAAGCAATTTAAATACTTAAATTGCGGTAATTATCCTCTTTCCCTCAAATTGATGACATATCATCAATAATGCACCATTTATCTTCTATCACCATTAATTAATTTCATTACGATATTTAATTAACTCTTCATCACTCAAAAGAAGTTGATTAATAACCATCCGTTAATTAGTATTCCTTTCTATCTAGACTAATTAATTATTATCTTAATTTATTACAATCTTTATCCTATTAATCAATAAATTTCATTTATTGGATTAAATTCCCCTCATAGCCTAGATCATGCTAACTTTCTTCTAAAAGCTTCTATAAGCTTGCACATACCTATTAATTAATCACCTTGATTAATTAATACACCCCCCTCAATTCCCATGAATCACTAGAGGACAAATTAAACTCTCCTAAAGCAAACTCAACCACTCTAAACCATGTTTATCCATTACTAACCTAGCTTTTCTATTATCCCACATACAATAGGATGCAAAGCTTCTTCAAACAGAGGGTTATATAAAGAACCCTCCTCCTACCTTTCTTCTTACACCTTTGCATGCATATAACATAAACTATAGGCATTTTCATCTTTGAGCATCTTCCATTAGTGTTGAGCTAGGTATCTTCATCTTGCATTTCATCCATACAAGATTTTGAGTCATATAGAGAGAATCAAAATGGCCTTGTAGCCATGTCTTGATGAGACTCCATTCTCAAACCCTTGAAGATCAAACAATCAACTTTGATTTCCATGGATCTATCTAGGTTCATTTGTAGTTTGCAATCTAAAGAGTAGAGATTGAAAGCTTAACACATGAGTTTGATTGTCCTTCAAAGTTCTAATGCATATTATTGGTAGTTAGTCTCTTTAAGCCCGTAGCATGATGATCTATGTTTAGTTGGATTTTTTTAACCTATTAAGGTGTTAGTTTCAATTCTCTTATCATAGCTAATTAATACATTGATACAAATGATTTAGATGTAGGTTGTGTTGGAGATGTGAGGGTTGAGGATGAAGATGGTTTTTAGATAACACATTTGGTAAGATCAAAAGAAGTTACAATTTGTGTGGAACTCAGAGACATTGATATAGAAGTGGTTGTACTTGTTGGAGATGGGGATGATTTAATAAAAATATAAATAATGCTAAACCATAGGATATTACAGTCACATATGATAAATAAATGCTATAACACAAATATGACATAATCAATAAGCTAATAAATATAAAAACCTAGGTGCAAGAGCGGGAATAGAAGAATTATCTGATTTCCCAATTTATCCCGAAGTATTTTGGAATGGAGAACTAATGAACATGATGAGGAAACTATTGCAACCACACAAAAATTGTGTAACTACCGAAATAAGTTGGACTAGGGCACTGAAATGAGTCGGGGAGCCTAGGCCTTTGGATACCTACGGTAGGTGCCTTTGACTACAAAAATGGTCAAAACTAATTCTTCTTATGTTACAAGGTGTTCGCTAATATTTGTTGTTTATCTCCCTTATGTCATACCATATCTGAAATTCACTCTGTAACTTGTAAAATAAATGTTCTCTTGTAAAACCACAAAACACATCAAATCCTAAAAAGAAAAAAGATGTAAATGGGGAGTTGAACTGACCTTGACTGGTCACTAGACATAATGAAATTATGAATGAGCATTGCACTACATATCTGACTCCATGTAGTTTTGTGTGCATGTGTGTAGAATCATGTCCTAGGAAGCTCTTGTGAAAGATGCACTTGATAACAAACAATAGCTAGATGTAGTAATGTAAGTAGATGTATGGATGGAAAAATAACTTCCCCTCCTATGAAATGAATGAAAAAAATAAAGTCCTTGTCCCTTGAATGATAGCTAGATAAATGTGTTGATGCTCTTATAATGCCTTTGGATGCGACCTTAGGTGATGATAGTTTGATTCTTAGATCTTGGTCCCTTATTATGGTCACATAGCTTTTTATTTATATGATTCCCTTGTTTGAAATTCATAATTGACAACTAAAAGGTGACCCATAAGAAAACAAGATGTCAAAAGATAATAGAGGCCAAAAGAGGAGAGTAAAGTAAAAGAGGTTGGGGCACCGAGAGGAGACAAGGGCACTGAGCACTAACATCCTAGATGGGTATTGGTGTTTAGAGTGAATAAAGATAAATAAATGAAGATCATGCCAAGATGTTAGGTGTGTAAGACCAAAGAAAGAAACTGGAAACATAGAAAAGAGGCCAAAGATAGATATCAACTACTAGTTTTCTCACTTAGGAATCATATGAATAGTAGTATGTGATTATGACCTAGAAATGTACCTAAGTGTGTGTAGTTTTCCTACTCTAGAACATAAAATAGATAAGAGATGTGTATTTGATAACCATGTAGATCGATGGCAACACCATGACGAAGAGACAAGAAAAACACAGAGTGATTAAAAATGAAGCGTGGAAGCTAAAGAAGAGGAAGTGACCTTAGGGGTGAAATGTATATGTTGTTCCATATTTGTACTTGTTTTCATTATCGCTTGATGAAGGGTCGATTCTTGTTGCGTATTAAGAACAAACATAAAAAAGAAGAGAAAAAGAGTACTAAAATTCACGTGTTATGAAAACTATGTAAAAATATGAAAAATTAGTAAAAAGGAACATGTGCACCTAATCCATAATGAGTGAAAAGGATAGAAAGTGTCTTAAGCTGTTGTAGAAGAGCCAAATTTTGAGGAAAGTTTACACAAAGAGAAAGTTTTTTGGGTGATCTCATGCCAAGTATGATTTTTGGGTGATCTCATGCCAAGTGTGAATGTTTTTTGGGTGATCTCACGCCACGAGAAGAAGAATGTTGGGGAGAAAGGTCTAGTGTTATTCTCCATCCATGATTACTTCCCGAAATTATACACCATTGCAAATGGTGTGATCTATGTTGTTTCAGTTTGATCCAAGGAAATAGAAGAAAAAGGAAATAAAATGCATCCCGATTGTTGGAGGACTATTCTTGTACTATAAAACATGATCTATAAATTGTTGAAAACTATGTTGATATGAGAAAATGATTGTAAATTCCCCCTGGTCATAGGCACTAAGGAAAGGTCGGGGAGTTCCCAAGCACTAATGTTAATCAAGGGTGCTAGCATTTGTGATGTGCTAATGACTCAAGTCAGAATCTGGGCCATTTCTATATCGTAGACTATGTTGTTCTGTGTGTTGTGCAAGCTTGAACTATAATGTATACTATTGTATGGTGTGAATGATTCACCTAATGTATGCCCCCTCTCATTTAGGGTGCATGTAATGTCACTAGGAGGATGCGACCCAAAGGAGAGGACCGAAATATGATCTGAAAATGATACCTTTAGTGGGGAGGGAATGTGCTTGGTGAAAACCAAGGCACATGTAATCAAAGTGGCTAGAACATGTGTTAGTGCAATTAAGAAAAATATGCATATAGAATAAAATGTGTAATCTAGCAAGCAAGAAAACAATGTAGACCTTGAAAAATGTGTTTCAAACATAAGACATCACTCACAATGTTGCAAGACAATCAAGGAAAAGAGGCCAAATTAATACAAGCAATGACAAGAAAGACATAGGGCATAACTTTTAAACAATGGCAGACAATAGAAGACAATGGTAAATAGTAGCAAGCAAATAATTAGACAACCATAGTAGCAAATAGTTTCTCCAAAGTAAATGTTGCACATGAAGCCCCCATTAATATGTTAGAAAGAAAAAGAGTATGTCAATACATGTATATATCAATAGAGTAGTGTGATAGTAAGAATAGGAAATAGTATAAAACAAAATAATAACACCCGTAGTGTGTAAAACATTAGATGCCCCTAGGAGCATTTGTGGGATTGGTAAGAGGTACAATACCAAACATCCATGTTGTGTGTAAGGATATGTAAGAATTATGCATTCACAACTAGATAATAAGTGAAATCACATGTGTATATGGAAAAGATAATGACATAAAAAGTATTTGTCTAACATGTGAAACAAAGTGTGCATATAACTAGTATAAGAAAAAAAAATAAATGTAACCAAGATATGCGGTATGTTGTGAATGAATGAAATGGAATGATATACAACATGAATGTGATAGGTGCAGCGTGTCCCTGAGAAGATGTAGATGGATATGTGTGAGATGAGGTTAATTTTTAAAAGACCCCTTGAAAGTGAAGAATGAACCATAGGAAAAGAGTGCATCATCGGGAAATGGTTTGAAATATGCACTAGATAGATAGATCAATGAAGCTTAGAGCATAAAAGTGTGAATTGGTGAGGTTTATGTAAGTAGTATGCCCTCAATAGTAAAGTGTGAACCGTAGCATGAGAGTGCTTCATAAGGTAGTGACGATACAAGATGTGTCTATCAATGTGTGTACGATGAATGAGAATGAATAGATGCAAAGCATGGAGTGTGATAGTAGAAATGTGAGACATCTAATGATGTAAAGGGAGGAAGTAAGCATGATTCACACCAAGTGTATGGTGATGAGTATGATATCCAATAAAAGTGAAGGTTAAGGGTCCTTCACTCGATGCTCATGGAGATAAAGGTGTGTGACATGCATGCTCGAGATCGGTGATGCATAAGGCAGATGATGTATCGATGAATGAGACCTCGAGTTAATGAACATCTATGGGAAGGAGATGATGGAGGTGATGTGCACCTATGTGAAGGATCCGTTTGAGTGGTGGACCTATCGATGGGATGGATTGGTGGACTGATGAGAGTGAGTGATGAGACCAAAATATGTCTCATTATATCACCAAATAACACTCTTATTCTCTCTCTTAAAATCAAGCTTTCAAGTGAATTTATATGTAGTTTTAATAATGGATAGAATATTTAAGGTAGAATATAGGATTTATCTTATCATCTCTTTAGAAATCTATTTGTAATCTAATTTTTTATTTCTTGATATTTATTCTAAAGTTGGAATGCAATAGTGTGTAGAAAATAGGTCATAAACAAATCTACTCCAAGTTCATAGATTGCAGCTACCGAAAGTCTTCACATGACTCTTGAAAGGCCCAGCAGTTTATATTTACGCTACAGAAAATATTCACGCATCTACGTAAATGCCCAACTAGTGAAAGTATTTTGGTTTGTTCCAAAGTAATGTAAAGGAGAACTGAACTATTCAGCCCACTCTTTGCTTCCATATCATCAACCAAGAATATAGATCCAAACATGTGGCAATCCAAATTCATGCATGCATGTGGCATTCAAAGAAGAATTCAAAGTCACAGACTTAACACTCATCCATTTTCTCTCCATGTATCAAGGATGAGAAAATAGTGGAATAGTTTTAGGAATGTTAAATAAGTAATCTCCCACTTTGTGTTCCTAGATTAAAGGGATGAGTTATTAGGAATGTTGAATAAGTACTCTCCCACTTTGTGTTCCTAGATTCAAGGGATGAGTTGTAGAAATATTCTCCACGATAAGTGGAATGTTGTAGTTAAGTTTGTTTAGGATTTATTGCTTTGAATAAATCCACTCAATAATAGGTAGTTAGTTCTTGGTGTGTGGACTAAGTAAATTAGAATAAAGAGAAGATCAAATTGTATTCCCCAAAAAGAGGAGTTGGTTGGATGCATGAACTATAAATGCAACCTTCCACACTCTTGTATGTAATATTTTACCAAGCAATGAAAATATGTTCTTTTCTCTCCAATATTATGAAGTTTTGAATTAAGATCTTGGAAGCATGATTTAAATCCTCTTCCAAGGAATGAGCTGGCCACTCATTCCAAGGAAGATGGATATGTGTATTTGTGTTTTTGTCTTGTAATAATTTATGTTTATGTTTATTCATTTTTCTGTGATTATCATTTTGTTGTATTGTTTTTCTCCTTGTATTGTAATATTCATTTTCATTCAGTTTTTTGTGAACCTGCAGGTGTTTTATTTGATTTATTTCCAATTCAGCAATTTCATTTATGCAAGTGTGATTTTAAATTCCATGCAAGTGTGCTTTTCAATTCATACAAGTTTGGATTGTGTTTGAAGGAGTTGTTTTCAAATATATCTTTATCCTATTATGTACCATTGGACACCATCCTGGATAGACATTATTAATGAATAGGATTAAAAAAACTCAACACTAAGTAGGTCATGTGTGAATAGGAGAGATAAAAGAAGAGTGTGCCTTAGATTTGAGAGGTCCAGGGACCTAGATTCTATAGCTAGTGAAATGTGAAAGGTTGCGGTCATGGTGTGGATGGTGGAACACCTTTGATGGTGATTACTTGATTATTTTGAATGAAATTTAAACACAAGTGATTCAAAGAAATGATATCTTGAGGGACATGAAGCCAATGAATACCTAAGAGCAGCGTGTCACACCCTTTGATTGAAGGTGCCACAGCGAATGACATAATCATGGTAAGAGGCCCGACTGTAACTAGAAGCTTAACATAACCATAATATTTAGGAACTAGATATGAAATATGAGATAGTGGATAATTAATAATGACCAAAAGTGCAATAGAGCACACACTCATATGAATCGATGGGTCAATAAATGTATTATTGATAACATGATGTCGAATGGAATCCTTGATATTTAATGTTAGAAGATAATGTAGCATGATAATCATGATCAAAGAATGTAATGAGTGGTGGAGATGCATCAGCATGAGTAACTAAGAAATCAAGAGCCCCTGATGAAGGAGGAGGCACTGCACGATATGTATGATTGGCAAAGAGTCATCTTGCTTGTCATGCTTAGGGAGAGGATCATTGAAGATTTTGAGATTTTTCTTTTCATTGGTAGGTGTAGATGCCGAAGGCTTAGGGAGATTGATGGTTTTGTTTTCAATGAGATATTGAATAAGATGTCTAAGTTTGAAGCATCAATTAATAGAATGCCTAACACATTGATGATAGTCACATATACAATTTTTATTGTAATTATGTCCTTTAGGGTAATATGGGTCCATATTAAGAGGAGGCGAAGTGTAATTTAATATTTATCTTAATGAGTTGTGGTAATAGAATATGCTAAGCACAAGCCATTTTTGTGAATGTACGTTTTAAAAAAAATAGAATTAATACTAAACCTTATGATATTGCAAAGTTGCATATGATAAATAAATACTATAGCAAAGATTTGACATAAGAAATAAGCTAAATAAATATAAAACCATAGGTGCAAGAGAGGGAATATAAGACTTAACTGATTTTGAAATTGATCAAAGTATTTTGGACTAGAGAAATTGATTAACAAGATGAGGGAGCTGTCACAACTGCACTCAAAAAATTATGGAACTACAAGAATAATTTGGACAAGGGCACTGGAATGGGTCGGGGTTAGAGGGTTAGAGATCTCGGTAGTCACTCGTGTATTTGTGAAAATGATCAAAAATTGAATCTTTTTGTGTTGCAAGGTGGTCATTAATCTTCGTTATTGATCACCCATATATCATAGTATGTTTGCAAAATTTTCATGTAACCTGCAAAACAAATGATCTCTTGCAAAACCCCAAAAACATCAAATCCTAAAAATAAAAATATGCAAATGGGGAGTCGAGAATAACCCGAAAAATCACTCGATAAAGTGAACTTATGACCGAGCACTACACTACATCTCAGACTCCATGTAGTTTTGTGTTGTGTAGAATCATGCCCTAGGAAGCTCTTGTGCAAGATGCACTTGATAGAAATAAATAGCTAGATGTAGCAATGTAAGTATATGTGTGGATGGAAAAATGAACTTCCCCTCCTATGAAGTGTATGCGAAAATGCAATGTCTTGTCCTTGAATGATAGCTAGATGAATGCCTTCATGATCTTAAAATGACTTTGGATGTAACCTTAGGTGATGATAGTAGATGATTAAATATTGGTCCCTTATTATGGTCACATGGATTTATATTTATATGATTCCATTTTTTAAATTTTTAATTGAAAACTAAAAGTATGACCCTTAAGAAAACAAGAGGCCCAAAATATAAAAGAGGCCCAAGAGAGGCAAGTAAATCTACAAAGAGGTGAAGGCGCTTAGAGGGGACTAGGGTTCTTGAGCACTAGTGCCCTAGCTAGGCATTGGTGCCCAAAGTAAATAAATATAAAGAAATGGAGATTAGACTTGGCTGCAAGGTGTGCAAGACCAAAGATGAAACCAAAAAGATAGAAAAGAGGCTAAAGATAGATATCAATTACTAGTTTTCTTGCTTAGGAATCATATGAATAGTAGTATGTGATTAAGACCTAGAAATGTACCCAAGTGTGTGATTTTGTGTCTACGGGGGATGTGATTGAGACATTATTTTTGATAGAGTAAAGGGGGGTGTCCATTTGGTGGAGTTTTAAGGTATGATGTGTATGTGGATGTGGATTCGGATGTCGATGTGGGTGTAAATATAGTTGTAGATGTGGCGTATAGAGGTAGATGTATATGTAAGCATGGATGTATAGGTAGATATTTAGATTGATGTGGGGATGGATGTGGGTGTAGTAGATGTGGATGTAGTACATATAGGTATAATGGATGTGGGTTTAATAGATGTTGATATGGGTGCGGATGTAGATATGATTGTAGATGTGGGTGCAATAGATGTGGATATAGTAGACAAGGGTATAATGGATGTAGGTGGTGATGTTGAAACTTGACTTAGAGTATCAATGGCATGGGAATTAGGTGCTCGATATGTGAGAGGATTAGCTTAGTTGTTTGGTGGATGATTCAGGAAATCCTAATCGAAGATATACAATGGTTGGTTAGGAGGAGCGTTCGGGTTGTCTAATTGAAGGTCCCCATGATCGATAAGCCGTTGTACTATGTCCTTAAAAGTATGAAATTTTTCGATATCATGACTACAAACTTGATAATATTTTGGCTGCGAGAGTAATCACCGAGGCGGATGGGAGGAACTTGGATAAGGCATGTAGTCATGAGTTTATTGAAGATGGAACTATAGGATTCTCTACGAGGAATATAGTTGTAGGTTGGCGAGGAGATATTTTTGGAGGCTTGACATGAGATGTGGATACAAAGTAAGTTTTTATGACAATGGCATTGAGAGAATTCTTGGATTTGTTGTTGTGGGTGAATGATTTGGTGAATGTGGTCTTGGTGCTTGTTGGACCGGAGCTTGGCATGGCCTTGCTCGAGGGGCATAATTATAATTTGTGAGCCATGGTAAAGGATCCCTCAAATCTTTAGAAATACTAAATTTGGAGGGTGGATGAGATATGTTTGGCACATGATATAGAGAATAGTTTTATGATTTCGGTTTGAAGCAAAGAGAAGGATAAATTATTGATAATTCCATGCCACCTAGCTATGAAATTTATGATTGATTCATCGTCATATTATCGATGGAATAAAGTTCATTGATAGTGATCTAAGAAATTTTGTGTAATTTAGGTGAAAGAGAAGATGGAATGTTGAGGAATGCCATTATACCAATCCATAGCGGGTTTGACCAATGACATAGGAAAAGTGTGAAGCATAAGGTCTTGATCATGGGTGATGAGATAACATGAGTTCTTAAAGGCATGAAGGTGTTGTTGGGGATCCTCCTTACTATTGAACTTAGAAAATTTATGGAGCTCCCAGTGTGGAGGATAAGGTTTAATAGGTACAAATGGGTTGATAGGTTCATTGCATATTTTTTCATTAGTGAATGTTCTCTTAGGACCCAAGGTAAAAACCTCTAGGTTTTCCATCGTACTCAACAATCCTTGCATGGGGTCATTATATGTATAGAGATGAGTGATTGATTGATGTGGTTGTGGATTTTAAGAGATAGATGGGTTGGGTTGTGGGTAAGATTGATAGTGTTGGGTGTAATTAGGAGTTTGTGGGGGTGGTTGGTAAGGAGGAATATAATTGAAAGCTTATGATTGGATGGGATGTGAAATAGGATGTTGTGGGGGGATATAATTATATGGGTAGGTTTGGGATTGTTATTTCTTGAGTGATGGGAGGATTATATTGGGTTTGTGTTGGGTGAGTTGGGATATGTACATGAGGTGGTTAAGATGTTTGAGTGGGTTGATTAGGAAACATGTGTTGAAAGATGCTTTAGAGTGGTGGTTGATTTGTCTGAGTCAACTCCAAAGGGTGGGTTGCGAGGTAACAACATTTTTATGGACTTGAGATGTGAAAAGAGATACCAAGTTTTGAACATGTTTCTCGGGTGGTGGAGGAAGTAGGTTAGATTCTTGAAGAGTTTTGGTGGGAGCATTGATAATAATGGTAGATGAAGA
Organism: Taxus wallichiana var. yunnanensis; assembly: GCA_018340775.1. Lineage (NCBI taxonomy): Eukaryota > Viridiplantae > Streptophyta > Pinopsida > Cupressales > Taxaceae > Taxus > Taxus wallichiana. The sequence goes on along the minus strand of CM031237.1, from coordinate 332,525,275 downwards.
TGAAATAGGGATAAAAGATGTAGGGATGGTATTGATGTGAGGTAGATTAGGTGGGATGGGGACCACCAATTGAGTGGATTGATGAGTTTGGGAGACCATGGTAGAAGAATTGTGAGGGACATGTTCATTTTGGGCTAAAGCCAACTCATTTATAGCCCTAGGAAAGAAGGCAACAAGTTGGGAAGTAAGCACTTCAATGGATTTAGAATGTGGGGATTAAGAATAGAGTTGTTGAATGGGGGTCCATCAATGGGGATATTGGTGGATTTATGAGTAATATAATCATGAAGGGTGATAGGGTTAGCATCAAGGAGTTCCTGAAACTCCATGCATTTGCGAGGGATAGTGGGAGGCTCAAATGTACCTAAGGAAGCAACTAGATGGAGGTGTAGCTGGTCTAGAGGGGATGGAATGATGATAGACAAAAGGATTTTTTTGACATGGGGATTGGTTTGGATGACATGGGTCTCATGAGGAGGAATCATAAACATAATGGGTTGGGAAGCGAAGATGAGGTGAGAAAATGTGTGGAAGAAGAAAGAACGAGGAAAGATGTTTGTTGTGAAAGACTATTTTGAGATGGGGATGTCTGACAACAAGGCTCATTGGAAGAGGTTGATCAACATCCGAGATATAACAATTTTCTTTACTTGGGAACAAGTAACAATGGAAAGGGCAAAAAAATGAAATAAACCTAAAAAATTTGTGAAAATTATTAATTTGATGGAAAATAAACAAAGGGGGTAAAAAGTTTTGATTGGGACAGCCATAAACTTATTAGCCCTGTGAAAAAAAGAGGCATTTTTCATGCTGCTAACAAATTTTCGGATAAGGGTTTTGGTGGGATTTGGAATATTGAATCTTCTTTGATTGATGGATCCTTTTAGCATTTGAAGAGGATATGTTTTGGAAGAGGTTGATTATTCCATTTTCTTTTCTTGGGAACAAGTAACAATGGGCATGAAATAAACCAACAAAAATTGTGAAAATTATTAAGTGAAAAATAAATCAAGTAAAAAAGTTTTGATTATCTTATTTATTTAGAGAAATGTGAAGAATAAAAGAGGCTCAAAGGGAACCTAAAGAATTGGACAATATTAGGATGGTTTTAGGTATTTTTATGGTTAGATTCCTTGATATACCCGAAGGTACACGAGGAATTTTTTTATTTTATGACTATTGGTACGTGATTTGGTATTGGGGTATAAGCCCACACTTTATGCACTCAACGATAATGGTATCGAGAGCTTAACCGATATACCAATTGTCAAAAAAATTGTTACATGACTAGAACACCATGGTGGATTCCTTATTAGGTGATGAAATCTCAATAGATCCACCTGGTAGGAAGTGTTTAGATGTGTTGATTTGATGCGTGTGGTTTGGTTGTGTGTGAAGAAGTGTGAATACAAAATATTACCACCTACTTAAACTATGTGATCAAGCAAGCATGAAGAGGTGTTCTTTTTTAGATCCAAAGAAAATGTGATATTCGATGAGAAAAAGTAAACAAAGGAGGGAGAAATGATGTAAAAAGGAGAAAATAAGGACAAAAAGGAGAATACTTGGATAATGCCTTTTCCCCCTTTTTTTAAATTTTAAATTTTGTGTTGTTGAGAAAAGAAGCAAACCCACTAATCATGCAAGAAAAGAAGATCTACCTATAGAGTTAGTGGAAAGAGGAAAAATAGAATGTATAATAGAAAATGAAAATAAACAAGGAACTTACCAAAGGAGGTAGGTAGGTCCCATCGGGCATGCTAGAATTTTTGACGAGTTTTCCACTCCTATTCCAAGTTAATGAAATGGTATGCAAGAAAATAAGAAACTCCAAAATATGGGAGGGTTTAAGGTTACCTTTATTGTATGATGATGATGAAGGATGAGATACGAGGTCTAATGATCCTCTCTGTGGCAAGCTTGTTAACCTACACAACAAAGGGACAACTAGACAAGAAAAAGAATTAGTAGATAAAATGGTGGGTTTCTGACAAATTCGGTTTGGAGAAGTAATAAAATTCTTAGGTAGGATGTCAATCCACGTGATTACAAGATTGATTGAAAATGATAAAAATATAACATGTAAAATATGATTGAAATAGAGATATTAAGATATATGATAAAAATAGATCAAATTAGATAATTTCGATAACGATAAAAAGATGCAAACTAGAAAGGGTCAACGAAGACTGAGAAAAATAGATGCGATTAAAGGGGGCCATAACAAATCAAATCAAAAGATGTGAAAACAAGTGGATCGGGAATAATTTTGAAATGTTGAGGATATCCAAGATCTTATACAGAAGCACATGAAATAGAAAGGATGAAAATTGTTGGAAGATAAATAAGGATGTAATGGATGTAGATTTTGTTGGCAACCAAGGGTAGATCTGGGATAGTCAATGATGAATGGGGTGGAAAAGGTGATATGTGGGATGTTAGATAGCTGGATAAAAAAGACAGAGAAGTCGAATGTTATAGATACTGAAAATAGTTGGCAGAGAGGATAAAATATAGAAAAAGGATTGATGTTGATCGGGTCGAGGATGACCTAGGTAGAATTGACTATGACTGGGGTTGGATTAGGGTTTGATGAAGGCTGATGGATGGATTCGGACTATGAGAAATAAATAAGGTTGGATGATGAGGCTGCGAGATCTCCAAGAACACGAACAAACTTGTGAAGTTGATGAAGCAAGATAGGGATCAAAAAAACTCCAAGCTTTAGATCCCAAAGGTGATTGATGAGGGCTCTAAGATAGCTTCAAAATGTTGATAATAGATCCAAGAAGAGAAGAAAAAAGAAAGTATTGCAAGAAGTTGAATACCCAAAATTACATCCTCTTTGAGGGGGTAGTGACATATTTATAGGTCACTAGCATAGACCCTGTTAAGTCACCATTGACATATAGGACCATTGATTTGGTAGATGCAGATGATTCGAACTCGAGAAAAAGAGGCCCTATTAGGGTTTGATTAGGATTTTGAGTTGTTTAGGTGGATTAGGGATGCATAGGGATAAGAAAAGTGGTTTAAGGGTGGAAAGGCATTGAATAAGGGTAGATGAAAGTTGAGGGAGGATAAATTAGGGGTTTAGGTATTTTATTAGGATAATAAACACATTTAGGGATAATTAAATGTGATTAAGGGGAATAATGATGAATAAAATTAATGAGGGGATTAGGATACGAAAAATAAGAAATTAAGGGAATAAATTAGCTTTAGGAGGAAAGGGGAATGTTAAGGATATGGGTGGGAATACACAAGATGAAAAATAAGGGAAGCGAACACGGGATGGGGATGAGCGAACCAAATTTTCGTGTTTACACTCATGTCCCCTTGTCCCATAGGAAAAATGGGACACACGAGACACCAGTGCTCCAAAGTGTGCCTATGGGAGGAGGATGAGGGAACACATTTGTGTCCTCATTTCACCCATGTCCCCAAGGAAAAATATAAAATTAAAATTTCACCTTTCCATTAATGGAAACCCCGATTTTACACTAGCTAACCAAAGATAGCCTAAAAGCTTACTTCTATCACCCCGGAGGATTAATATGATGTTTTGGGGTCAAATTTTATAGTAATTTGACTCCAAACAACATTATAAGATAATTGGAACTATTTTCAGACCTTTAATATTCTTTAAAATCAAAACATTGTCCCTTTTTGATTTGGAACTACGAGGGTAGATACACTATTTGGACTACATCAAGAAACCTTCATGCCTCGAATAAAATGGATGTTCCCACCATCTAATAATTCTTCAAGATTTCCAATTCCTACTTTTTCCTTCTAATTCCTTCCAAAGCTCCGAAATCATCTATAAAAGTTGAGTTTCATCACAAGAGTGCTCATTCCTTGCACCTAAAAACCCATTGTTGAGAAAACTATCTCGAATGACAAAAATTTCCTAAATCTTACTAAATTTATTCCAACACATTCAATATTCCCTAATGAAACCTTTTGATACTTAAAACCTCTTAAGAAATCTCCGAGGGTGCACACAGTGCTCGAAATGATCAAAATTGGCCTCTCTAGGCTTCTAACAAGACTAGTCTTCCTCCAAAATTCATTGAATCATGTAATGATATTTATTTCACTTATTTGGAAAATAAGAATTATTTTAAAATTTATTAGGACCATATTTAGGGTCTAATAAAGTTTTCACGACAAGTTGGCCAAGAGGAATATTTGGGAAGATTTGGAAGCAAGATTTCACATTATTTCTTAGTTGTCATGCCTCGAGTTTTTCCTTTTTGGTCTAGTAATTTAACATGAAACCAAATGTATTAATGGAAAATCACATGATTTTCACTTTGATTTCTTTTATTCAACCTATATCCAAGCTGGCTAAGAGTTAATGTGTGGCATTAGAACCCTTTCTTTTGTTGAACAAAGAAGAGGAAGCTTTCAAACACATTCTTATTGAAAAATCCCTTGGCATTATTTGATATTTTTGTAAAAATATTTTTTTTCTATGAGTGATTAATCGAGAACTAAGTTTCTAGCAATACATATCTAATTTAATTATTAAAAAAATAATGACCAATAGAAATACAATATATTTTTGGATTGTGCTAGACTAAATATTTTTAATTTTTCAAACAAATATTATTGTACAATTGTAATGCAAAAAATATTGTTGCATATTTGAATCAACTATTTCGTGTAAATATTTAAATACCTTTAATTAAGGTTTTATAATATGGGAGGGGCTAAAAATAGATCCCTATATTGTATGTGAAGGACCCTTTGGCAACCTAATAACCGTATTGTGCTTATTTTCAATTTCAATGTGAAATAATTAACATGACCAAAAAACATGTCAAAGTCTACATAGGTCATTTTCATGTGGTCAAGCATGGCTTGCATGAAGGTCAATTAAAGACAAAGTGATCAAATGTGTATATTTTGGCTTGATAATCAACCTTTCCAATAACTACTGATAGCATAATAGTATTTCCCTTATATGATAATGTTTAGTGGTACACTAATTTTTTTTACCTTCACAAGAATGAGTGATCTAATAAATAGATAGTAAGTTCACAGAGACAAGGCATGAACCGGAGAAATTTATTAAACATGACATTCATCATCTCAATATATACCCTTCACCTTCAACATTAAGAGGAGTTTTGTTTCCCACATAAATTTCTATTGTGCTAATATCTAAGAGAGTTTGTAATAGAGATCCTTGTTTTTACTACGGTTTGATCCCCTTAAATATAATATCCATTCACTTACTATTTAAATTCACTAGTTTTAGAAAGATAAACACTTATGTTGGAGGGAGGAAGTATCATTTTTGATATTTTCTTCCACATATGCCATTTTATTTAAACATTCATGTTTGACATGTCCGATTTACCACATGATTTAATCTTAATTAGATAACATGCAAGTAAGATATGTGTAGAATATAAAAAGAGGTTCTTAATTATTCATATTTTATTTTGAGAGTTAGGTCTGGTAATATATTCATATTAATTAATTAATATTAATGCCCAAATAAGAATATACTATCCATAGAAATTTGTATGATAGAACAATAGAAATGATTGGAAAAAACACAAGGTAAAAGATGCAATTAGTTTATTAGTAAAGTAGGAAGTTGATCTTACGTTGTTAAATGAGTGTACAAGCTAGAAATTGTTTGATAGTTCTTCATTTATATAAGTGGAGGTGTAACTTGAGCGGGGAAAAAAATTGTTTGGGGTGTACATAGTTGTTGGGTGGTCTTTACCTTAGGAATTATCCCGTAAAGTGATGTGTTGTGCTCCATAAATTCCTTACCCTTACAAACCTTTGTGATGTAACTTGATGTGAAACCATATATGTGTTGCGCATGTACGAAGACCTCACTAGGACTTGAAACAACTTCAATTTGTAACTACGAATACGATACTTTATAGAAATGTTAGTTGTTGGGTTGAACTGCATCTCACACCTAATATGTTGGCAATACTTTGAAGAGGCTTTAAAACACACATATCTCAACTTAGAATGTCATATATATATGGATGGAACTATTTATCAACTTGATTAGTTGGTAATGAGGAACAATGGCTTGATGTGCTCAACATGAATTTGCTTTCAATATCTCTAACACACAAGAAGTGTTCCTTTTGAACTTGGTTGGGAGTTCTTCAAACTTGTGTGGAGGTTGATTCTATGATATGCTACTATTTAAAAGGGATCTAGGAGAGCTTGGAGAACCTTTTGATTTGTTTTTGTTAGTATGCTCTTGAAAGTTCTAGTTGTGTTAAATATGTGAGTTAGAATTTATTTTGTAGGATTTCATAGGTAAATTTTGCATTGAGGATGAACTAAAAGGTTTGAATTAACTCCTAAAATATACCAAATTGTAAAATTGACCATTTAGTGTATATGGATGAATACAACATCATCAAACCAAATTGTTAGATGGTTTGGTCCTAAATGAATAGTCCCATACAAGTAGTGCATATTAGGACAATTCAATCCAATTAATTTAGTAACAACCATATTACTATTAGGTATGTGGTTATTGGATTAGTAAACATTATAACTATTGCATCAGTTGTTATTTTTCAATAAGGAGAACAAACATATATGGAGAAAAAAACTCCATTAGAAAGCATTAGAAAAGGTTAATTGACTAATCAATGAAGTAAATATAGTCAAAGGATTGCTTTGGATTAAATTATTCAGAGATTAGAAAATAAACTTTTCAAAAGTTAAACAAAAGAATCCCGTATAATTTTAGAACCCTTTGAAGTTGAAAAGATTATAATAAACACCTAATTGATTTCAAAAACTAATTCTGGATGTTCCAAATATGAGGACGACATTCAAACAAATGGGGACAATAAATAGTTAAAAGTTAGGGAATGGAGATATTACATCTTGAAGAAAAGAAATAGATAGAATTTGATTCTTTTATAGTTGTCAAACATGGAAAATGACCAGCATGTCAAAAACAATAGGTCCATAACCCACAATTCCCTATTCAAGTCAACAAAGGAGTTACTAGAAACAAGTGTCACAACCAAGGGTTAAATTTGGTAACCACTTATGCTTGTGAAACATTTTCTAGGTGATAGTAATTTCCCAATATTACCCTTCAAAAATACAAAATAACATTATTTATACACAACTAATAAACTACCGCCCTACTTTTTAATAGACTATTCTATATTTATTCAAATATTTTTAATATGTATTTATGTATATTAATATAGTTTACACATATATCTATATAAAAATGAATGTCATATTTTAAGTATATGTGATGGTTATTTCAAATGTTTGTAAATATTTTATGGCTAAAATCATGTAAAATATCTAAACATTCATCAAATTTAACACACAGCCACAACACTCCAACTAGAGTGCACTAGCCCAACATAGTGGAAAATAAATGATACCTTCCCACCAATGAGCCTTAATAGTCACATAAGAATCTACTTAGACCAGTTAGCTGAAAAATGACTTATAGACTGTTGACTATAAAAACAAGTGATCTCTGAACCAATTAGTAGTGATCACAAGCAATTATACGAGGGTTCAATGGTCACACCGATAGAACAATAATAGAAGTGATTAGTTATCTTGGAATTATTTCCATGACTTTAAATTCCTTATGAAATAAGAATACGTATTCGAGATTGCCCCCCAAACCGACTTCTATCCCATATCGAAAAACATACAGGTGCACAACTTTTATCAAAATATGTACATATAATATGGTGAATATGTTTTTTTACAAGATATGGTTCTTACTTAAAAATTAACACAACATACCACATAATCAAATAAGATTCATAAAATGCTAAAGAAAATGTTTACAACTATCAACCCAATTTTAGATTCACATATTCCATTAGTGAAGAAAACATAAGATTACCCAATTATTTGAATGCCACACAACGAAAATTAGTATAATACATGGGTCACCTTATAAAACATTTACATATCAATAATGCTTTATAATATAACAACCATTTATAATAAAATATTAAGGATTTTGACATGATATGGATAGGAACACTAAACTATATACAATTCTTAAAATATTTATGTAATTATTGATTAATTATTGGATATCTTTATAGAAATAATGAAAATATAAATTATTAAAAAAATAGAGTTAAAAGACTTCTAATCAAATATTTTATAAATATTTACTTATATTATTTTTATGAGATGTTAAAAATCAAATTCATAGCTAACACTTTGGACTATTTTCACGAGATTTAAGGAGAAGAAGGGGTGCTTTGAGCCTTTTGTTTCTCATTACTCGCTTTGGTGTCGGGTGCCTTTGTTTTCCCACTTGTGTTGGACTTGTACCTCGGGTGTCTTGGTAGTTTGACATTCTTTTGTTTTTTTCTAGGCATGGCCTAGAGTGCTTGTGGCTTTGGGGCATGCTCTCATACTACCTACTGTGCTCTCAAACTACCCACTTTTTGTTGAAAGAATCTTGTGTCATGTTCCATTTATTTTATATAATATCCTTTTCATAAAAATAAAATATAGAATAAAAATAAAAATTCAATGTTTAAATTATCACCGACACTTCAATATCTTGCTAAATTAAAGTTAAGAATCATGAAAATAGTAGTTGAAGTAATCACATTATGTGAAAGTTAAAATGGAAAAAATATGAGGAAATAAATTTTATAGGAAATTTCCTTTCCATACAAATGTTTGTTCATTCATCCATCTTGTATATAAGGAAAGAGTCCACTACATCAATATATCACTTTATATATTTCATAGCAGCACACAACATAATATGCCTATCCAAAAATGTGAGTTTGTCACTGAACAATGAAGGTAGTGGCTATTCCCTAATAGAATGCATCTTTTTTACATTGTGTTCCTATAAAAGACTATAAAGGCATACATGTGTATGTATGGGTGGGCCACAATGGTTGTTATATCACGAGACAGATTTTTTTAATAATAAATCAGTTTGAAACCATGCGATTGCGTGTGTGAAGCTAGCTCAATTGATGGGAATGTGTGCTCATATCCTACAAGTTTTGAGTTTGAATCTCATAACTGAATGCAATGTGTTTTTCAACAATGTTGAAAAACACGTTACATTTTTCAACAACAAAAAATTGCATGAGTTTTTTTATGGGGATCGGATACATTCTATTGGAAGAATAGTCATGGCTAACAATGCAAGGCCATAAAGAGCTATATTGATGCAATCTATGGCCTATTGGAAAGACAGACATATCATAAAATACTTAAGGCCGATCAGTTCACCTTTGCCACAATACTAACATTTGTGTTACAGATGTTTGAATATGTTATGCACATCTCTCGAAACACAACAGATGGAAAACCCACACCAAAAATCCTAGTAGAAAAAAGGCTTATGCATATCAGTATGCTACTCTTACCTGAATAATGAAACTCAGATATCCTTTGAGTACACTAAAGGATTGGCGACAGAAATCTTACTAAAATTCTATATAGTAAAAGATAAACCAATATAAGAAATTAAGAACGATCTTATCAAAGCAGGGCATAGACTGTTGGAATTTACTACTGATGGACCCTTCTAATTTAATGCGTGGTCAGTGTGAGATGCATGAAAGACAGTATTAAACCCATCTCATGATCAAGATCAAATATCAACGGTTGCTAGGAATTCCATGGTCATGCATATGATGTGCACGCCTATATCATGTACCGTTGATCTGCACAGTGCAGTTCAATCCTGCCTTAAACAATGCCTATCTGCATAATAAATATACAGTTAATTACATTAAAGAAAAGGTAATGTCAGCAACCTGGCAGCATCTAGATATGACTGTCATGACAAACATAATCTCATTAATTTTGGCCGTATTTCCCAGAAAATTGTTATAGATAAAGCTTCAAGATCAAGTTAGGGATATCATTTGAGAAGCAATGGCATCTGCAGCAGTTTCATTTGCAAAATTCGGATTAACAAGTTACGCCATTCCAGTTTATGGTACAATTGCTCAGATTTGGTCGTGGACTGAAATCTTTCGAATCGAGCTTATTGACGCTTTGCGAGAAGCAGGAGAGCGAAGTGTAGCAGATGTGTTTAAAGAAGTTTTTGATTGGGTAGACTTTGTTATCAATCCATTAGAAACAATCTTCAAGACCCACACAAAATTTGAAGAAGTTGTACTCCCTAGTGTGATAGATCCGACGCACTATGAGTATGATTTTGTGAAAGGGATGGTACAAATATGGATTGCAAAACATGCAGAGAAGGTTACGGCGGAAAGAGAAGAAGAAAGAAAGCATCTGGAAAAGATCAGGAAAAATGCCGAACAGGCAAAAGAAGCAATAAAGGATAAAACACTTTCCTTTGGGATCAAGTTTATTGAGGAAGAAGAAGTGGATAAAGAGGCAAGAAATTGGAAGCAATTAGTGGAAAGAAATCCAACATTACACAAGAATGTTCCGCCAGGACTTAGGCGAAAGGTCATGCGCATGTTCGAAAAAGGAAGTCAAGGAAGACTCGAGCAATCGAATGGATAAGTCTCTACAAAACAAGAAAAGAAATATGGGAGCTCACAGCCCCTGTAAGAGAGTTCTTACACAGAGAAAGGCATGAAATTCCAGGACTTGTTATATGCGATGTATTAGATGATTATTATAAGTGCAATAATATAGCACCATGGTACCTTGTAAAAGAAAACCAAAGTTTTATACTCCGTATGAACGATCCTCTGTGGATAGAGATGTGTAGACTTGTGGTGCACATAGTTCAGCTTGAACCAGGTCAGAAAGAAGGAAATATTCAGGTACAATCTGAAGATAAAAATGAAGGAGTCTTTTGTTTTGATGATTTCAGATTTGTTGATAAAGATTACTTAATCTATGATCTTGAAGAATACGTCCCGCCAGTATCAACGTTGGGATTAAAAGCAGCAGTCCTAAAAGAATTCAAAGAAACCGTGCAAAAGATAGAGGCAAGTTAGTTGCAATCGAGATATATTTCGAGGCATGCCGATTAGTTGCCGACACACCCATTAACTACTAAGGTTTGCAAATAAGTGGTAGCCTAGCCTGTGAAAAACCACTGGTACTCAGAGGTCAAAGTCTTCCTGGTTGGTACAGGCCTATTTCATCTTCTAGGTGGGCACAATGTCTTCAATATTTCCAATATGTTGTTATCTATCATTATTTGGTCGATAAGATGCCTTTATGGTTAAAATAGTCTGCACTTTTGTTTAGTAAAGTTTTTTGATTGTATTTTTTTCCTATAATTTTGTGTAGTCATGAAAAGAGGAGTACTTGATGTTGTAGTTAAAATACCGGATGAGATTTTTAAGTAATTTTCTTATTTATGCACAAAAGGACAAATGAATATTGATGGTTATATAGATAAAAATTATAACCACTAATATTTAATAGTAATAATTATGTTCTAATAATTCTATTATTGTAATTGCCACAAAAATGAAGGCGAACACATGAATGAGTAATTTATCACTTTAAATTTTAGAAAACCAATTATTGTTATAGTTTAACGATATTTTTCGTGTGTGGGGTTACACATATGCGTGCGCGTGCCTGGAACACATACATTTGCACACACACACAAGCATGCATGCACGCGCGTTTGCACACACACACGCACGCACGCACATGTACACGGGCACCCACACATGCACGTATGCACACACGCACACACACGCGCAACCTTGCGCGCGCACATTTGTGCACACACACATGCTCGCACACACACAAACACACGTGCGCGCATGCACACACACACACACACACAAACACACATACATGCACATGCACATGAGACACACACACGCACACGGACACACACATACACATGGATGTGCACACACACACACATGCACTAACACACGTGCGCGCACACACACATGCACATGCACTAACACACGGGCACACACACACATGCAATGCACACGCATACACACACACACATGCCCACACACACTACACACACACACACATGCACACATACGCGTGCACACACACACTACACACGTGCACATGGGCGCACGCATGCGCTCACACAAATAAACCGACACTTAAGTGTCACAATTTATCTCATCATCCTTAACATTTTATCGTGCAAGGACCCACCGAAGGTGCATACTTGTAGGACAAGTCAATCCCACTAATCCTCAAGTGATGTCATGTTGACATTCTAACTTACCACACCAAGTTTTATATCAAGATTGAACTTATGACATAATTGTCACCAATACAATATCATAGTGTTGAAACCAACCCTAGAGGTGCATATTAAGAGATATTAAATAAAGGCTTGGCTTTTAATAGCAAAAATTCTCTCATGGAATGTTTGTGTCAAGATTGCTCTAGGTGTAAAAAGGGCTCAAATATGTTCTCCAAGTCTAAAAGTTACAATGAGGCTCTTGAATAGGCCTAGAAGAACGACAATCAATTCACAATGTGCGTACCTCCACAAAATATGCCAACCCACTAGTGTTCATCAAAATTTCTACACATATTCTATTTGATGATGCGGTTAGTCAACATCTTTTTAACCGTTGGTTTTGAGACACTTAACATGTTTTTGGTTTGAATGTTAGGTAAAATGTGATTCAATTAGATTGTTTGGGTTTTTGATTGTATATTTCATGGGTTTACTATTAAAGAACAATTTGTTGATAGGATTTGTGTCTTATTAATTTTAGGTTTCATCTCACATTCTAGAATCCTTTAGTTACAATGTCTCGAGTTTATATTGTGAGGAGTATATATTGTGAAGAGTGATGCATATAGATCTAGTTTTATAGTCTTCGAATTTTCAACAAGTTGCAAACCCATAAAAAAGTATAGAGATATTCGATTTTACAAGCGATAGTATGTCTCCGTCACATCTTAAGGCAAGCAATTATTAGATTTAAAGACACACATTACAATCTTGTGGATAAATATTTTTAATATAGATTAATTTTGGGAAGATATTAATGGTCCAATTTTGAATGCTGCACATGTAACCTAATGTTTTGTTGGAACAACTTAAGGCAAATGTGATAGAATTCATTCCTAAAAGGGTCAGCTCGCTAGATGCATTGTCTAAGATAGTTAATCGTGCTCTCAAAGGAATTTATCTTGTACATTGTTTTTCATAATTTTCCAATATCGTCTACTTATGTGTCTAGGTGGCAATTCCTTCTATTATATTATATACTTCTCAAGCATTTGTGGCAGCATTTTCATCATAAGTATGAAGTTTGTGATGTCTTTTATTGACTTTCATTTGTATCCTTCAATTTTAGACCACAGATATTAAAGGTTGTTTTCCATATGCAGAGAGCTATATCAAGTAAAAACTGTGATATTATCTCCCACCTACCCGCAATTACTCTTGAAAATTTGCAAGCATCTTAAAATTTTGAGTTTGTAACTGGAGGAAAATTTTGCATTTAATGCTGACAGATTTTACATTAAGGAGAATATTTTGTAATTATTCACCGCCCCTTCCAATGTCCATATAAATTTGGGTGTTATTGTATTAGGACAAGCTCCTAGAAAATTCACCAAAATTCCAAGACCTCTATAAATATGAGACACTTGTACCCATTTTGTAAGTTAATGAAACAACACGGAAGTGATACTGAAATTTCTATTGAAGTATTACTTGAGTTGTGTTTTTCATCGATACAATTTAATTTTTTTGTTTAACTTAGTTTGCTGAGAACACACCCACGAAAGGGTTCCACAACCTCCTCGTCCTTTTAGGTTGGTATTAGCGCACATAGGTGTAGTATGAAGCTCAATTTAGGTGTTTTTTCGAAGAAGTTTTAAGCCTATTCATGAACAGGTCAGAAAGGAGGAAATATTCAGGTACAATCTGAAGATAAAAATGGAGTCGTCTTTTGTTTTGATGATTTCAGATTTTTAAAAGAAGCAGTACTAAAAGAATTCAAAGAAATTGTGCAAAAGATGCAAAGAGGTCATCACTATAAGTTAGCAGCAATGGAGATAGCCGATCATTGGGCCATCACAAACCCATTAGCTAACAAGGTTTGCAAATAAGTGGTAGCCTGTGCAAAACAACTGGTACTGGGAGGTTAAAGTCTTCCTCGTAGGTTAAGGTCTACTTTATTTAGAAGGTGTAACACACCCTTAAAGGTGCTTGTCACGCCGAAGGCGCAACAGGATCCGAATGATCTCCATTCCCAAGAGTAACTCCGATATCCTCGTCCTCACTTGCATTTAAATCTTCCACAAAATTTAATCGTGCTGCAAAGGTTACAGTGCACGTGGCACAGGTGCTCAGAAGCAGAAGCAGCAAAATCCTTTGCATGCCATCCAATTCAATCAAATTCAAATACCAGTCCAGTATGGTTTGTTTTTCGAATTCTATTGTTGAACTTCAGTTCTTTTTTCTTTTCAATTGAGTGGGGGTTACTGATTAAGAAAGGAGTTACCGATTAACCAGAGTAGATCTTGGTAGTCGAGTAGAAATGGTGGGAATAGCTCCCAGAACCAGAAAAAGGGTTGGTGTCAATCCTTGCCCTCTCAAACGCGGAGAAAATGGCAGCGGCTTTACAAATTGGTAAGACCCCTGAACACCCACATATTAGTTATGCCCATTTGCCTTCATTTATGCATGCGATTGTCTGTAAATTGTATATCATGGGGAGTTGTGTGATAGGAGTTGCTGAAAGGTTATTTTGTATTGCAGTAAGAAATGTAGGAAAGTTGTTCCAGTTGGAGCTGTAGATGTGCATGATTGCAAGCTGGATGCCAAGATAAAGTTGTCTCTAGGTAGGTGCAGATATATATATATCTTTTTTGAAATCTTTAATTTTGGGGATTAATAAAAGAAATTACAAACAAGTGCTTCCTGAAAATCTATGTTTTTGTCACAGATTGGTCTGTTCTAAGTCACTTAAATTTAATAATATAATTTTCCCCATTATAAAATAATAAAACTCACATTATATTTTTAATAAACCTAATTATCCTAAAGTATGGTTTAGGTTCCCCTTAAAGGTTATATTGATAAACATTTAATCTCCACTATAGTCAACTAGGATAAATTAATCCCATGGGAAAAAGGGGGTCTATTTAATTAAATACTAAAGTCATAATAATCCCACAAGGTGACTAGTTTTAAAATAAATAACAAGGTTCCTAATTAGCACAAGGGTTAGAAGAATAAACACACCCCTTACACAAATTAAAGTGACCCCTTAAAAAGTCAACCCATGTATTTTAGAATTAACATTTAAATTTAAATTCAAATTCCTCTCACCCACTCCCCACCTACTTTTTGTAGGGATGAATCTCATCCCTTGGATGGATTCATTTGGGGCCCTTAGATGAGGAAAAACAACTAACCCTAAAGTTTTGCTTAAGAAAGCTTCTTTCTCTTTTCTTTTGACTTATTATTTCTCTTTTGTTTTACAGGTTGTTGGAGGAGAAGGAGGAAGCCATTAGAGGCCATTCAAGCTTTTTGGAGAGGCATACATCTTCATTATTTTTTCTTATTTTTTGTTTTATTCCTCATTTTAGGGTTTAAAGTATTGAGATATTTTATTTAGCTCATATTTTTTTGATTTTCCCAAATGGGCTTGTGGGTTTTGCCCCATTTTAGAGTTAAAATAGTTTCAATGTTCATTCTACTTTGAAAGAGAGATAAATACATATAAATACATTTTTTACACAAAACCATTTAAATTGTGTGTGAATTTGAAATAGGGTAGTATTCATTAGAAATACCATTAAATAGAATATAATATATATATATTATAATAATATATATATATATAAAATATATATATATATATATACATATATATATATATATATAATATATATATTTCATATTTATATTTTACACATATAGCCAATTAAAATAAATACAGAGGTTAGTGTAATAGTGGATGATATATATGGATATATATATATATATTAGTTATATAATGTGTGGGGTGGGGGAGGTATTGTTTACCCCCCACCCCATCCCATTAGTTAATTAATGGGGGTGGGGTGAGTGGGTTGGGGATGTGGACCCTCACCCTAGGGGGGACCCCCCCATCCCATTTTCCCATTTTATAAAATGGGGGTCATGCCACCATCCTCACTTCCATTAATAAACATGAAGTTTTTTAATTCTTTATAATTTCTTTTATTGAATTTTTGTATGTATATGTGTATATATATTTTTGTGTTATGTGTATATATATATATATATATATATATATATATATATGTTATATATTTGAATAATAATGTTAATAACCCTTTAATATTAATAATAACATAATATTATTAATATTTTAATGTTACTAATATGGTTACCTTAGTACTTCTATCAAGGTAGTTAATGTATATAATGTTATTTGGGTCAACAATTTAGTTTCATACTTAAATTTTTTTGGTATTTTATTTATTTAGGTAAGAGGTTTTAAAAAAATTTCTATCCCTTTCACTTTTTTATTATATCAAGTCACAAATTATATTTGTATAAACTTCTACAATAATTAATAATTAAAATTTTCAACAATTTAAGACTAAGACTAAGTAGTAATAGCCATGCATTTTCTTACTCCATTAAATTTAAGAAATTACATCTATTTTTATTAACCAAATAACAGAGAAACTTTAAGTTCTTTCCATCTAATTTAATAAATTTAAAATTTTTCTTTCCAACAATAAGATAATGACAAATATAACTTATTTCACTACTCTATAAATTTCATGTAAAACAATGGGAGTAACTATTTCTTTCCTTTTACAAACTACAAATTTCAACCATTCCCACAAACAATGATAACAAGATTTCCAATAAGTTTTAAAATAAGAACTACTAAATTTTCAATAAGATCTACACACTTATATGAGATAATAAGTTGATTAAAATATGAACTAGTTGTTTCTTTCCTTTCTAATCACTTTTTAACATTATCAAACTTGCTTTACTAGAATGTATTCTTTCTTTCATTTCCACAATATAATATTAAACAATGATAAACCTTTAACTTAAATATCATTTATTTTAATACAACTCTTCTTTCAAAATAAATTATAACTAAACTTTTAAACATGATTTCCAATGATTCTTACCACCCTTATACAATTCCTTAATGAGATTCCTTCAAAATAATAATACAACTTGGTAAATGAAACTTACAATGGGAACTAAGTCTTCCAATGAAAGTGGGAATAACAAGAAATCACAAGAAGAAGGATTTCTTTTGGACATCAACAAATGCTCCAAGTTTCACATCATCAACAAGAGCTCCACCATGTCTTCACTTGATCAACAAAAAAAGGGGGAGAGGCAACACTCTCCACCCAACCAATAATCCAATGAGGAGAAGAAGTTATCCTCCTCATTGGCCCTCGAGCCCCAACCACAATGCAATAAAAGATGGATCCAACTCATGGCAGACAAATACAAAGCTTCCACATCACAATACAAAGATTTCACAACCATACAAAAACACAATCAACACAAACTACAATCACAAGAAGGAAACTAACAAAATATACAAGGCTTCATAATGCAAA
The DNA here is from genome assembly GCA_018340775.1 of Taxus wallichiana var. yunnanensis. NCBI lineage: Eukaryota > Viridiplantae > Streptophyta > Pinopsida > Cupressales > Taxaceae > Taxus > Taxus wallichiana. The sequence continues at coordinate 332,507,764 of CM031237.1, read as the reverse complement.
GCCAAGGAGCAAGGATCTATGGGGAGATCACTTATGCCTCCCAATGGGAATTAGGTGCCCACCTTAAAACCCTCCAATATACATCTCAAAACCCCTACACAACTCTTATGCCTCCCTCAAGATCCTCTTATGCCTCCACATTCTCTTATGCCTCCCTACTATCTCTTATGTCTCCCTCATAAAAACCAAGTAAGAAATGCAAGCATTTTCTTGTCCAAGGTGGGCACCCAACCCAAATCCCTCCAAAACATGAAATAAACTCTTATGCCTCCCTACATATAAGATCCCCATATCCCTCTCCTACACCACACTTAGGAAATCTACCCAAGAACCCAACAAGCATACCAAAACACTCAATAACATACACATATACACAAATAAAAGAAAACATTTAAACAAGAGTGTAGCTCCTACCTTTCCATGGTAGAGCTTGATCAAGAGTCACACACCAAGCTCCTTCAAGCCCACTCCAACACCAACAAGCTCAAAAAAAATCCACAAGCACTCCAAAATTCTCCAACTCCAAAATACAAGTGCACACAAAGAAATGAAGTAACCCCAAACAAACAAAAGAACTAGCATAAATAGAAAAGGGAGAGAGGAGGGTGAGGTGGCTCCATGTAGGATGCCACATCACTTATCCTCAACTCCACCTCACAAGTCAAACCTCAACCCCAATGCACAATAAATTGGTGGTTGAGAGGAATGACAAACCTCTTACACACACAATCCAAACCCACACCCCTAAGGACAAAATTTAAAACCCATGTAAGAAAAGTGCAATAAATGCCACTTTTTGTCTTACAAAAACACATAATGGGGTCTATTTTTGACCCCCAATCCATAGGTAGGGTTGGTATAGTAATTTAAGAGGTGTGGGACAAGTTTAACTTGTCCCACAAGCCTCCAAAATTGGCCCTTAAGGCCAAATCCGAATTTCCAAGATGAGGTAGAGTGTACAACACTCAAGATCACAAGCACTCAACTTACAACACATAACCCAAAGAGCCATCTAATCTAATAAATGAATTCTTTTGTCCCATCCATAATTAGTTTAGTAACATGATTAATTTACTAATCTAGACACAATTTAAATAATTAATAAAAGGAAAATACATCACTATAAAATCACATACTAAAATTAAATAAAGGAAATATAAAAGAATAACACACAAACCCCCTTGGTCACAATTGGAGGTAATCCCCCCATGGAAAACCCCTAACAACAATTCAACACACACACAACATAACACAAGTTTCCATGGTGACCATTGTTGAATCCATCTAGCATTCGATGTGGTTGGTCTCAATCCCCGTTGATTGTTGTGATATGTTTACCTGTAAAACACATAATACCTCCTTCGGCCTCGTGGCCACATCAAAACATCCAAGATAAAATATACAAATATAAATCCACAATCATCTACATATGAATTAAATCATCATCTAGGAAAGTAACATTATTATTTTCAATTTCTAACAACATCTCAATTCTACATTTCATCAATATCAATAGGATCACAAGATTAGTTCAATTGTTAAGGTCTACTCAATATGATGAAAATATCGAATGTCAGAAATATATAACTATGTCAACAACACATCATCATCCATATAAAATGTCTCTAATAATCCACACACATCATACTATGAATTGAAATCCAATAATAGTCCAAGTATCTCTATCATCTAACATCATGCTAAGTCAAAATGATACAATAATATCCATGCATATAGTCAAACAATATCAAAATCAAAAGTAATAAGTGTCGAAGGGAAGTGGGCACTACATCCCCCTCCCCTTAGACTCGAATTCCTCTAGAAGTCACTAGAATAGGTGTGGAAACTAGACTCGTAGCAATGTAGCATCCTCCCATGTAGTAGCAGTCTCATCATACCTGTCCCATTGGACTCAAACCTAGTCAATATCTCTTCCTCAAAGGCCAGGGTCCTACGCTCTAAATATGGATGGGCTCCACCATCACCTGCCCCTGATCTACACCTGTAATGAGGTCTAATCTAGCACATGAGAAGGATATGTAATATATCTCCTAAGTAAAAACATGAAATACATCATGGATGTGAGACAAGATGGGTGGAAATGCTAGATGATAGGCCAAAGGACCGATACGCTCCAAGATCTCAAAGGGACCCAAAACCTAGGAGCAAGCTTAGAACCTTTCCATAATGGATAGGGATCTTATGTGGCTGACACAAAGAAACACCTTCATGCCCACCTCAAAACTATGATCTATCCTATGTTGATCACATACTTCTTCTTCTGTCCTTGAGCCTCCTGCAATCTCTTCCTGATCATAACAACTTTGCTTGCTCCATGTCCTGTAGTAAATCTGGTCCAAGAGAAACCTTGTCCTCTAACTTGTCCCAACTAAGAGGTGTCCTGCACTCTCTGCCATATAGTTCCTGAAAAGGAGCCATGCCTATCGAACTGAAAACTATTATTGTAGGAAAACTCCACCAAGTACAAATACTCCTCCCATCTCGATTGATGATCCATGACGTACATCCTAAGCATGTCCTCAAGATCTGATTCACCCACTCAATCTATCCATCTATCTCAGGGTGATATGTTGTACTGAAATTGATCTTCATCCTGAGAGCATACTGCATGGTAGTCAAAAGTGGGAAGTGTACAAAGGATCGTGGTCATAAATGATCTTTTGCAGAATCCCATGTAATCTGAAAATCTCATCAAGATATACCCATGCCACTACACTAGCTATGTAGGTGGTCTTCACTAGAGAAAAATGAGCCACTTTCATCAATTTATCACCGTGACCATGATGGCATCATGGTGGTATCTCGATGTCGTTGGTAACCCAACTATGAAGTCCATGGAAATGGTGTCCCATTTCCACTCTAGTATAGTGTGAGGAAGAGAAGGCCAGTTGGATGTTGATGCTCACCTTCACCTTCTGACACTCTAAACAACATGACACAAACTGAGCCATGTCTCTCCGAAGTCCTCCAATGGTACAATTGTCTCAAGGTGGCGTGCATCTTCTTCACCCCGGGATGGGCTGAATAAGGTACATGATGAGCCTCTGTCAAAATGTCCTATCTCAAGCCTCCATCTCTAGGAACATATATCAACCTATGTTCCTGAGAAGGCCATCTATCTCTAATGAAAATCCATCAAATCTCCCCTAGGGTCTCGAGACTCAATCTCTATGCTCTGATTTCAAGGTAGAAGCTTTCGTGAGGAAGCTGCTTTGCAAAATCCTACTCCATAAATCTACCCACTTGAAGTAGCCATAGCCACATGTCTCTTCATCTACTCGGGCATCTACAACCATGTTCTCCTTCCCCTTCACATGCTCTATCTCCATGTCATACTCACAAATCAACTCCATCCAATGCCTTGATGAGCGTTGAGATTGGGTTGCGTGAAGAGGTGGCGAAGACTCAAGTGATCAGTCCTGAGTGTAAATCTTCGGCCAAGAAGGAAGTGTCTCCACCAAACAAGGTGTGCACAACTACTACAAGCTCAAGATCATGAGTCGGATAATTGAGCTCATAATCTTTGAGTTTGTGAGACTCAAATGAACAACTACTCTGCCCTCCTGCATCAACACACCTCCAAGTCCTGCCAAAGAAGCATCATACAAATGAAGAACTCACCCTTGAGGGTTTGGTACTATGCAGAATATAGGCACTTGTTGTGAGGCATTCCTTCAGTGTCTTGAAGGCCTGCTCACATCTATCTGACCATAAAACTTCTTCCCTTTTCGTTGAAGGGAAGTGATGGGGTGTGCAACCCGAGAAAAGTCTTATATAAATCTCCTATAATATCTTGCCAAGCCCATGAAGTTGCGCACCTTGGTCACACTAGTGGGTGTTTCCAATCCATAATAGCTTGAATCTTGGAAGGATCGACTACGATACCTTCCCTAGAAATGATGTGGCATAAATATTGCACCTCTGTTTGAAAGAACACACTTCTCCAAGGTTCCCATAAAGATGTTACTCATGAAGACACTGAAGAACTGGCGAAGGTGCTCCTCGTGCTCCTCACGCGTACATGAGTAAATCAAAATGTCATCAAGGAAAATGAGCATGAAGTGATCTAAAAATGTCCTAAATACCCCATTCATCAAGCTCATGAAATACACGGGGCATTAAGACCAAAAGGCACTACTGTGAACTCGTAGTGGCCATATCTCATATATGGAAGGTAGTCTTATGAATATCTACCTCCGTGATCCTCAGCTGATGATACCTGACTTAAGATCTATCTTGGAGAATATTGTGGCCCCTTCATCTGATCAAATAAATCATCAATGCGTGGAAGGGGGTAACGATTCTTGATCGTTACTTTGTTCAAAGCTAGCGATAATCAATACACAAATGCAGAGATCCATCCTTCTTCTTTACAAAAATCACCGGTGCACCCCAAGGGGATACACTAGGATGGATTAGGCCTTTCTCTAGAAGGCCCTCAAGCTATAACTTGAGCTCATAGAGCTCAGGGGTAGTCATCGATAAGGTGCTCATGAGATAGGCTCTGCTCTCCGGAACCAAATCTATGTGAAAATCTATCTCACGTGGGGGTGGTAACCTTGGTAGCTCCCCTGGAAAGACATCAACAAAATCTCTCAAGATGTGATGGTCATCAAGAGATGGCCCACTAGACTCATCCTCAAATCTGTCACTAACCGTAACAACATACATCTGAAACCTCATCGCACACACCACTTAAGCTGCATAGTGGAGATGGTGTGGATGGAAATGGGCCTCCTAACTCCTGCTATCACTGACTCAACTCCTAGATCATTTGTACATGAAATAGTCTTATGGTAATAATCCACTCTGGATTTGTGTGTAAACAACTAGTCCATGCCCAAGATGACTCCATATGAACCCAATGGAAGGATACGAAGATCCGAGGTAGTGGTGAAGGGTCCCAAATCCACTACACACTCCTTAACTAAGGAGTCTATAGAAATTTTGGCTCAGAAGCCATCTCAACATCCCAACTAAGACCTTGCCTAACTATCACCAGCCTACAATGCTCTAAGGATGGTGTAATAAATGAATCAGATGAACCAGAATCAAAATAGAATGGAGGTAGGAATACCACCAATGCTACATGTAGTCTCTATCACGGTACTCTGGTGCTCATCCTAGTGGTTCTCGACCACTGCATAGATCGATGGCTACGTCCCATGTCACCAATAGTAGGCTCTGAAATCTATGCCTTACCCTTATTACTAGGGTTTATGGGTAACTCTCTCCAATGATGTCCAACAATCACCACAACCATAACAACTTCTGGTCCTCTCTAGTGAGATGCAGCTCCATCCGGTACTCTAGAGGTCTACGTTGTGGATCTTGATGATTTGGCTATGGACTGTTGAGGTCTCTGCTGATGAGCTCTGTGCTGACTGAGCTCTCGGTGTACCTTGTGTCCTAATGGGACCCCTAGGAGAGGCCCCATACTATGTCCCCTCTGAGTGTTGAATCTCTTTGAGTAGGTCTGAATGGTGGATGAGTTCTGTTATGCTTCTTGAGGTGGCTATTGTGGTGGCTGAATGAAGATGTATGTAGAACCATGTCCACCATAAGGAGGAGAGATGACCCCCTCGACCTATTATCCTGCATCTGCTTGGATGTGGCTCTAATCTATCTATCCTAGCATGTTGTGTCTTCCCTCATGTCTCCTCTGTAATATAGGCCTTCTCCATGGCCTCTGCTAAGGTCTGTGGGAAGTGAATGCACACCACACCACCCAAATCCAAATTAGGCCCCTGATGAACTTGTGAATCTAGAGCTACTCATTATGTATATAGTCGACATATTGGAGTAGGTCAAAAATCGACTCTCATACTCAGCTATAGTCATAGATGCCTGACGGAGGTCATGGAACTCATCTATCCTCTGTTGAATAAACCTCCTAGATAAATACCTGCTCCTGAACCACTCCTCAAAGAGCTCCTAGGTAACCATCTAAGTCAACATGGAGCTTCTGCTCCTCGGTCCTCCACTAGACACCTACTCCATCCCTCAGAAGATGGATTGCAACACATGAGCTTTTTCATGTTGTTAGTATAGAAGGGAAGAGCTTGAAGCATCTCACTCAAGCTCACCAACCAGGCCTCTTCCTGAAAACCACTTGTATCTCTAGAATAGTGAGATGGTCGTAGCTTCAAGGATCTCCCTGATATGGTCTCTGCAACTTAATATGATGACCCCTAGGTCTCTCTACATGCTCCTCCCTCTGCCTAGGGCTCCGAGATCTATCCTGTGTCTGAAATCTTGTCTCCATGTCCCCTCTGTGGTGACTCTTCCCTAGCCGACTCCATGTGGGAGTTCTCTACCCTATGCTCCTCATTGTGTCGAGGAGATGCATGAGCCTCACTAATGGCTCCTATCTTTCTAGCAAGTCGTCCTCCTAAGGACCCTCCTCGCGTATAGCGGCATTTGACATCTGAAGCGTCTATAAAATCTGAGGTAGAATGGATGTTATCACTTGATCGGAGGTGGAAAGTCTAGATCTACATGTAAGAACCCCTCATCTGGTCTGCGCCTCCTACATAGACCAAGGTGAGAGTTAGTTCATCATTCTAGGTTTTATTTAATTTTCTAGGTTTACTATATTATACAATTATCAGACAATGTTGTTTTCTAGGTTTAAAAAAATATTTACGCTAGGTTAAATGTTCATGTCTGTGTTTTCTAGTGTGCCCAAGGGTCCAAGATTTGAACCCATGGCTCTGATACCAAGTGTAATGCCTCACTAAAAATCTTCCACATGAGACCCAAGAACAACCTAGGGCAAGCTAGAAAAATTATGGAATAATTTTTTTTTGAAAACATGCCCGTAAAAGGTTTCAAAAAAAAAGTTGTCACATTTTTGTTTCTAAGTCACTTAAATTTAATAATATAATTTTTCCCATTATAAAATAATAAAACTCACATTATATTTTTAATAAACCTAATTATCCTAAAGTATGGTTTAGGTTCCCCTTAAAGGTTATATTGATAAACATTTAATCTCCACTATATAGTCAACTAGGATAAATTAATCCCATGGGGAAAAAGGGGCCTATTTAATTAAATACTAAAGTTATTTTAATCCACAAGGTGACTAGGTTTAAAACAAATAACAAGGTCCTAATTAACACAAGGGTTAGAAGAATAAACACACCCCTTACACAATAAAGTGACCCCTTAAAAAGTCAACCCATGTATTTTAGATTTAAAATTTAAATTTAAATTCAAATTCCTCTCACCCACTCCCACCTATTTTTGTAGGGATGAATCTCATCCCTTGGATGGATTCATTTGGGGCCCTTAGATGAGGGAAAACAACTAACCCTAAAGTTTTCTTAAGAAAGCTTCTTTCTCTTTTCTTTTGACTTATTATTTCTTTTTTTTTTTGTAGGTTGTTGGAGGAGAAGGAGGAAGCCATTAGAGGCCATTCCAAGCTTTTGGAGAGGCATACATCTTCATTATTTTCTTATTTTGTTTATACCCTCATTTAGGGTTTACAAGTATTGAGATATTTTATTTAGCTCATATTTTTAGATTTGCCCAAATGGGCTTGTGGGTTTTGCCCCATTTTAGAGGTAAAATAGGTTACAATGATTCATTCTACTTTGGGAAAGATAAGATATATATATAAATATACATCTTTTTATTAAAAAACCATTTAAATAAAAATATAAATAGGGTATTATTGTAGAAATACCATTAAATAGTAATTATAAATATATTATATATATATATATATATATATATATATATGAAAAAGATCAAAAAATTTTATGTGTCAGTCTGCGGATCAACTTACCACAAAAATAGCTTTATATTTTAGTACGGGCCGAAAAACAAGTTGCAGAGGTTAGGTAATATGGAGTGATCGAGATGTATTGTATTATATGTATATGGCATTTTTAATGTGTGGGGGTAGGGGGGCATTGCAGACCCCACCCCCATCCCATTATTAGTTAATGGGGTGGGGGTTGGTACAACCCTGGGATTCGGATTATAAAATGTAGGATATAAAGCCCAACCCTCACTTTAAAGTATTTACATATTTTTTGGTAATATATAATGTGTGTGTGTCACGTGTATATGTTAATGCGTGCAATAAAATGATTCATTATCTCCTTTAAAAATGCAATATGCGTAATGCGTGCAGTGCGTTGTTAATGAGTGCGTGTGTGTATGTGTGTGATGTGTGTGTGTGTGTTGTAAGTTATTAACATTATAATTTTCTTTTTAAAAAAATGTTTATAGTATTCTATATATATATGAAGAGGTTTTATACTTTTTACTTTGAATAATAATGTTAATAACCACTCTTAAAACCCTAAAATAACCTAATATTGAAAATTTAATGTTACTAATATGGTTACCTTAAAGGTTCTATCAAGGTAGAAAATCTATACAATGCTTATTTTGATTTAAAATTTTTTCATACTAAGCTTTTTTTTTGTAGTTTGATAGGAATGGAAGAAAAATACAAACTAAATTTTTTTCCTTTATTATTATTATTTAATTTTGAAAAAATATTTGTATTAAACTTTTAGTAAACATGAAATAAACTTTTTCTCAAACAATGGGATAATCTCAAACTATAGTATCCATCATTTTTGCTTACTCCATTAAAAGTTTAAGAATTTACCCGATTTCATTCACAATGATAAGACTAACAAGGAAGCTTTAAGTACTTTCCATCATAAACATATATAGTTTGGGGATACTTTAAACAATGCTGAAAATGGAAAATATAACTTATTTCACCATTCTAAATTTTTCATTAATCTGGTTGATCTCTATAAAGACTCTTTTTGCTTTTACCTTCAAATTTACAATATCCAACAATCAACAGGATAGAATAAAGATTTCCTTAAGATATAAAATAAGGACTTTAATTTTCCAATAAGATATACATTTTAAAGATAATAACTCCAAACTAAAGACCTTTAAAACAAGTTGATTTCTTTCCTTTCTTCAATCGACTTTTCTAACATTATAAACTTGCTTATACTTCCCAAAATGTCTCTCATTTCCACATGTATTACAAACCTTGGTAAATGAAACATCAATACAACTTTTCAAAAAATACAATACTACATGAGTCTTCCCTAAAGTGGGAATACAATAAAGGTTTTCTCAAAAGAAAATACAAATTTCTTTTGAACATCAAATAATCCAAAGTTTCACATCCTCAACAAGAGCTCCATCATGTCATTCACTTGATCACAACAACAAAAAAGGGAGGCAACACTCTCCACCCAACCAATAATCCAATGAGAAGAAGCTATCCTCCTCATTGGCTCCCCCCAACCCCAACCAATGCAATAAAAGATGGATCTAACTCATGGAAACTATTACAAAGCTTCCACATCATAATAAAAATATTTCACAACCATTTAAAAACACAATCAACACAAAATACAATCACAAGAAGGAAACTAACAAAATATACAAGGCTTGAGAATGCAAAGCCAATGGAGCAAGTGATTATGGGGATATCACTTACGCCTCCCAATGAGAATTAGGTGCCCACCTTAAAACCTCCAATATACATCTCAAAACCTCTACACAACTCTTATGCCTCCCTCAAAATCGTGATGTTTTATGCCTCCCACATTCTCTTATGCCTCCTTACTATCTCATTATGTCTCCTTATCAAAACCAAGTAAGAAATGAAAGCATTTTCTTGTTTAAGGTGGGGCACCTTTATGCGTACCCAAAATTGTGTATATTGTATATTAGTCGTTAAATTGGTTAGGAGGGAGAAACCCCAATGATGATTCAGTCTCTTATAAAAGGTGTTCGGAATCACAACCCTCACTTTGAAGTATACATTGTGATTTCATGGTAAAATTATTTTTACATATAATTTTTTAATCCTAATATATATATATATATCTATATATTTCTACTTGTTTTTTTGTTGAATATAATTTTAATAACCATAATATGCCATAGCGGCGTAATGTAAATATCAATGTTAAGTTAATATGGTTACGGTAGTACCTATCGAGGTTTTGATGTATATAATGTTACGACGATCAACATCAAATGTCCAAAATTAAATTTGCATCTGCATTTCTAAAATGTTTATAGTATTTAGGTACATGAAAGAGATTTTAAATGAAAATGGTCTAATTTCAATTTGAACTTTTTATTCAAGTCACAAAGGGTTTGCAAATGCTATAAATATTAATAATAATTTTGCACACAAGAAAATGGTCTTGAAGAAACTTCTTTGATCTGGAGTCTTCATTCTTGAGCTTGATCTATACTCGATCCTAGATTTTGTTTATGAATCATTTTATCTTTAGCATGGATTAGAATTTTGAATATTTAGTTATGCATCATGACACCGACAACGATCTCTACTAGAATCGCATAGGCCGAATTACTCTATTTTTGCGCCATCCCTCTCTACTTATTCTTTCCATTGTATTTTAATAAAGTTAAAGATTTCTTGCTCACTATAAGAGAATAAGCATTGTTTATCATTTTATTTCATCATTACTCATAAGTTTCATGGAATCAAAATAAGTAACTATATCTGCGCCATCCTTCCTACAAACTAAAAGTTTCGTGCCATTTTTACCACAAACAACTATCGTCCCAAGCCTTCAATAAGATTTAATATAAGAACTACTAACTCTTTTAGTAAGATTCACATGAACATGATATGAATAAAAGATTGATTAAAAATATGAGTCGGGACAAATCACCTTTCCATTATAACAACTAGCTCTACTAGAATGTCTTTTTCCTTTACAACAATACTATAGCTGCAACAATGATAATGAAATTTCTTTTTTCCTCGAGCATAGCTTGTTTAAACAAGAACATAATTTTTAAATCGTCAAAGTTATTATCAATTTGAGGAGAAATGAAATTATACAAATAGAGTAGTGAATCATTTCATTTCATTAAGTTTGCTTCAATATTTCTAGGAGAAATGGGAAATTATATTTTTGATGATATTCCTATGATTTATTCCTCAACTTCGTAAATGAAAAGATTGCAACATTTTCAAAAAGTTAATTACAATACTTTCATCTAGATTCACACATTTCAAGTGGTGAATAAACATGAAGGTTATCTCACAAGGATTAGTTTTAGTATTGGAGTATTTTAAATAGTTTTTGTAATTTAATGTTTCAATCATGCATTTTTTTATATTAGTTTCACCTTTCAACAAAAATGGGAGTATAAACTGTCCATTTTTAGTTTAATAATCCAATGAGGAGAAGAATTCATTTTAGATTCCTATTAGATCCTAATTACACAAAGAAATAAAAGATGGATTTCCAACTATCATGTTCAACAAATACTAAATCTTCCACATCACAATACAAGATTTTCAACCATAACAAAACACATTAACACAATCTACATTGATCCTCCCAATAGTTAAGCAAGCCACCCGAGCAAGCATGGGGAGATCACTTCATACTAAGAATTAGGAAGTTGCTTTCCGATTCTCATCCTCGCATGTAGCTTTTATATTGTAGAAAATGGCCTCCCACTAAGAATTAGGTTCCCACCTAAGTCATCCGCATTTCAAAACCCCACAAAACTCTTATGGCTCCCTCACGATCCTCTGGGATGGTCTCCCACATTATCTTATGCCTCCCTACTATCTCTTATGTCATCCTCATAAAACCAAGTATAAAATCACATTTTTCTTGTCCAAGGTGGGCACCCAACCCAACTCCCTCCAAAACATGAAATAAAATGTTATACCTCTCTACATATAAGGTCTCCATAGCCCTCTCTCCACACCATACTTAGGAAATCTTCCCAAGAACCCAACAATCATACCAAAACACTCAATAACATACAAATATACACAAATAAAAGAAAACATTTAAAACAAAAGTGTAGCTCCTACCTTTACATGGTAGATCTTGATCCAAGAGTCACACACCAAGCTCCTTCAAGCCCACTCCAACACCAACAAGCTCAAAAAAATCCACAAGCACTCCAAAATTTTATCCAACTCCAAAATACAAGTGCACAAAATGAAATGAAGTAACCCCCAAAAAAAAAAAAGAACTAGCATAAATAGAAAAGGGAGAGAGGAGGGTGAGGTGGCTCCATGTAGGATGCCACATCACTTATCCTCAACTCCACCTCACAAGTCAAACCTCAACCCTAATGCACAATAAATTTGTGGTTGAGAGGAATGACAAACCTCTTACACACACAATCCAAACCCACACCCCTAAGGACAAAATTTAAAACCCATGTAAGAAAAGTGTAATAAATTCCATATTTTGTCTTACAAAACACATAATGGGGTCTATTTTTGACCCCCAATCCATAGGTAGGGTTGGTATAGTAATTTAAGAGGTGTGGGACAAGTTTAACCTATTCCACAAGCCTCCAAAATTGGCCCTTAAAGCCAAATTTGAATTTCCATGATGAGGTAGAGTGTACAACAATCAAGATCATAAGCACTCAACTTACAACACATAACCCAAAGAGCCATCTAATATAATAAATGAATTCTTTTTCTATCCATATTTAATTTGGTAACATGATTACTTTACTAATCTAGACACAATTTAAATAATTAATAAAAGGAAAATACATTATTATAAAATGACATACTAAAATTAAATAAAGGAAATATAAAAGAATAACACACAAGCCCCCTTGGTCACAATTGGAGGTAATCCCCCCATGGGGACCCCCTAACAACAAAAAAGACACACACAACATGACACAAGTTGCCATGGTGACCATTGTTGAATCCATCCGGTATTCCGATGTGGTTGGTCTCCAATCCCCTGTTGATTGTTGTGATATGTTTACCTGCAAAACACATAATACCTCCTTCGGCCTCGTGGCTACATCAAAACATCCAAGATAAAATATACAAATATAAATCCACAATCATCTACATGTGAATTAAATCATCATCTAGGAAAGTAACATTATTATTTTCAATTTCTAACAACATCTCAATTCTACATTTCATCAATATCAATAGGATCACAATATTAGTTCAACTATTAAGGTCTACTCAATATGATGAAATATCAAATGTCAGAAATATATACTATGTCAACAACACATCATCATCCATATAAAATGTCTCTAAGAATCCACACACATCATACTATGAATCGAAATCCAACAATAGTCCAAGTATCTCTATCGTCTAATCATCATGCTAAGTCAAAATGATACAATAATATCCATGCATAACCAACTGTAATTGAAATCAAAAGTAATAAGTGTCGAAGGAAGCGAGCACCACATATACGGTATGATCTTTGTCAAGGAAATCCATTGGGATAAGAAGCCAAAACCCAAATTCTAGGGTGTTTCTACCATCAAAATATACCCTAGGAATTTATGCGAGATAATGGTCGCCCGTTTGTCTATGAGAGGCGGCCATGACCGTAGGCTACGTTCTTTGGGGAAGGGTAATTCTCAAAGCTTTACGGAGAAAAATTTGCAGTCTTTATGGTTGCTTTTGTGAGTAAGGATTGCTGTCGTTGTTGTCGCGTCGTTGATCGCAATGACCATTTTCATTTTCTCACCACTTTCTCTATTTATTCACTCTACCAACGTTGTGACACATCTTCTACGACTATGTAACCTGATACTTTTTACAAGGTTGGCACTTTCTTGGTTTCCAGATTTAGGGTTTTATCTTCCTCTGTATGAGACACTCTCAGAAAAAGAGACTTTGAGAGTCGAGGTAGAAATGAAAAGTTCAATTTCTATTAAATCACAGAAATCTAAGACTTACTGAGATTATGATTCATTAGAATCATAATAATTTCTTATTTGTTGGTTTGGCAATGCAAAGAAAATGGGATTGCTAATAGAGTAGAAATCACCCATGTCTTCTAGGTTGTGTTCGAGGTTGGAGCTGGTGCACAAGTGGATGGGGCCGTGCGACACGCAGTAGCATGGAGAACCCCTCTGCCACGTTCATAATGGAGAACAGGCCGGTAGCACTACTGGCCCCGTTCTCCGTTCTCCGTGTTCCTCTTCTTGGGATGTGCAAAGTTTAATTATGGAATTAACTTGATCATCTATCCCAACTATTCTCAAGATGAAATAATTATTATGTTGCATGAGATCTCTTAATATAAACAAACGAGGAAAATAGATGAATACAAGTGTTATGATAAAACGAACTTACCGACATGGTGAGGATAAGCATGGTGTTGTGGGAGAGATGCTAATTATTCTCATACCTTAAAGAAATCAATTTAATTAATTTAAAGACACACATTGAAATATTATGCATAAATATTTTCAATATAGATTAATTTTGGGAGGGTATTAATTGTCCAATTTTGAATGCTAGACATGTAACCTAATGTTTTGTTGGAACAACTCAAGGCCACTATCATAGAATTCATTCCTAAAAATGTCAGGAGTCACTAGATGCATTGTCAAGATGGTTAATCATGCTTTCAAAAGCATTTATCTTATAATTGTTTTTTCATAATTTCCCAATATCATTTTCTTATGTGTCTTGGTGACAATTCCTTCTATTATATTATATACTTCTCATGCATTTGTGGCAGCATTTTCATCACAATTATGAAGTTTGTGATGTCTTTTATTTATCGGTTGGATCACGAATGTGCAGAGGACTACATTAAGTAAAAAGTGTTGAGAACTTTGATAATCTCTCCCACCTACCCTCAATTACTCTTGAAAACTTGCAAAGCATATTGAAATTTTGAGTTTGTAAATAGAGGGACAACTTTACATTTAATGTTGACAAATCTTACATCAAGAATAGTATTTTGTAATTATTCACCACCCCTCCAAATCACCCCTCCAAATCCCTATACAAATTTGGGTGTTATTGGATTTGGACAACTTGTATAAGATCCTATAAAATTCACCAAATTTCTAAGACCTCTTTAAATACGAGACACTTATATCCATTTTGTAAGTTAATGTAACAACACCAAAGTGATAATGAAATTTCCATTGAAGTATTACTTTGAGCTTGTTTTCTTCTCATTTCGCCTATAAAATTTAATTATGTTTGTTTTACTTAGTTTTTGAGAACACACCCTTCAAAGGGTTCCAAAACCTCCTCATCATTTTAGGTTGGTATTAGAGCACATAGGTGCAATTTTTAGCTCAATTTAGGTGTTATTTATGTAGAAGTTTTCAATCTAGTCACGACAATGGTGAGTAGTATTCTCACACAACCTCGCATTCCAATATTTATAGGAAAAGACTGATTTTGGAGCATAAACACGATTAAAAAATCTATTACTAAGATGTTTGGGACTTGGTAGAAAATGGTTTTTATGAGCTAGTTGAATACATGGAATTTCAGGTTTTAACACAAGCTTAAAAATACCAATTGAAATATAATAGGAATAAGGACACACCTAGTTGTATTTTTAATCTATCGATAGACCATGGAAAATTCAAAATTTTCATACATTTTATACCAAGTAACTAGATCAAAATAGGTATGGGACAGACTTTAAATCCATTTACCAAAAGGTAAAAGATTCAAAAATTCAAATTCTTAGAAGAAATTTTGAAAATTTGGATATGAGAGAGTCTAAGTCATAGACCGATTACTTACCCGATTCATGGGTGTTGTAAATTAGATTAAGTTTCATGGTGAGACAACTGGAATACCAAAATATTGTTGAAAATATGTTTGACACCATAGTTGTGTCCATAGAAGAGTCTAAGGACCTCACCTAGTAGTAATTTGATGAATTAATGGATTATTTGTTATCCCATGAGTCTCGATTGACTAGAGTACTGAAAAAAAAAGTCATTCTTCCTTTGATCATGCCTTCAAAAGTTAAGGTGCAATGTTGAGAGGGAGAACAAATTCGAATTTCAAAGAAGAGGAAGAAACTAGAGAGGAGGTGGAATGAGTGTAACTCTATAAAGTGGCATCCAAACTAATCACAATACATATTTTTTCAATTTCTAGATGGTGAGAAAGCATCCACAACAACTAAAATCAAAACCATGGGTATGATAAATCACACATTTAGTGTCATTACTAAAAAACAATTGCTCATTATACAAATTAATGTAGAAAGAAGCAACTTTATTTAGGCAGACTAAATGCTAATTTTCCAAAAGAAAATCGATCGATTCAAATTTTGGTTCAACATTTAGCACCTATCTGCATGTCACACAATAAATTTCAAGTGATATTTAGTTTTTAGATAGTGGTTGTAGCAACCATATCACATGAAATAGGAATATGTTTTCAGTTTGGATGAATCCGTTAAATCTAAAATTAAATTGGGAAAGTGTTCGTAATGGTAAAGGAAACAATTAATATTTTCACATGAAAAATGGCGAAAAAAGTTTATTCTAGATGTTTGTTTTGTTCTGGAATGAATCATAACCTTGTGAGTGTTGGGAATCTCATTCAAAAAAGGCTATAGAGTTTATTTTGAAGAAAATTTGTGTTATTACGGATAGAAATTCCGGTGACAAGCTCATTACGAAATTTAACGGGACATGAAATCATATGCTTCTATTGAAAATAGAAACTGAATGTAGATATGCGAGTAGTCTCTAAAAGGGGACTCATAATGTTATGCAAGTCAATTCATCATTCTCTCGCTCGCTCTCATGCTCTAGTTTTGGTGGTTGTGAGTATTAGCCCACAACTTCTATTAGATTCCACTTCTCCTCAAGTTCTCACTAAAATGAATATTCCCAATGACAAACTATCTTTGTAAAATGTATCTTCCATCTAGTCAAACGTCCCCCATGCCGCTATGCATTACTCAAAATTAGGCACTCTCCAAAAGTGTACATGCTAATATAAATTACAACATGGTGATGGATTTCCCTACACCAATTCTTACGCAAGAGAGAACTCAAGAGTTTAACCAATTGAATAAAAAAGTAGGCCATATAACTTCCACTCATGCTAGCCATGTGTTACATTTGATGGCCATTTAGACATTTTTTAAGATTTTAGATGTAAAATACTTACAAATATTTGAAATAAATTTCTTATATGACTTGCATATTTAATATGTGACCATTGTGTGTGTGTGTCTTGTGTGTGTGTGTGTGTGTGTGTGTGTGTGTGTGTGTGTGTGTGTGCGTGCGTGCGTGTGCGTGTGCGTGTGCAGTGTGCGTGTGCGCGCGTGTGTGTGTGTGTGTGTGTGTGCGCGTGTGTGTGTGCACACTGTGTGCGTGTGCGCGCGTGTGTGTAACTTATCTGATTAGTAGTAAATAAATAACATTACTTTGTATTTTTAAGGGTAATATTGAAAATTTATCATCACCTAAAACTTATTTGACGAGCATAGGTGCTCGTCAAATTTGACCCATTGATGCTAGCACTAACCCACTATCAATTCTCAATAATGTGAGATCTTTGTCCCATCATGATCCATGGAAATTTAAAAGATGACAATGCAACCCACCCATATCTTACTTAAGTGAGATCTATCTCATTCCCACATCTAGCCTCCAATGTAGATCTCATGATAGGTGCAAGAAATATCACTTTGGTTTATTCAAAAGCCACAAATCCAAGACAAATATCACTCAATGAGAACTAAAGGGAGCTCTCCACTAAGATTCCAATTTGAGTTAACAAATAGTCATTATAGTGACATCTCAAGGGAAGTTTCAATAATAATTTTGATTTTTTTCATGAGTATGAACACCAAAGAGACATTTTTGGGCATAAGAGAATTTATTTCTAGAAAAAAATCATTTTTTTTAAAAGAAAAGAGTCGAAATATCTTTGAAGCAAGAACTCAAAACACTTTAAAGGTAAACTTTAAGGATAAAACATGGTTTTTAACCCAAGATTCAGCCATTTGAACTATGGAGGCGTAACTTTAATATAAATGAAGAATATGGTGACAAGTTTACACCCATTAAGTACCCGAGTTGAACCTATAAAAGTTGTATATTGGAAAAAAATACATTGAGAATATCTTTAAATAAGAAACTTGAATATAGCTAGAGCTCCTCTTGAGCTAATTCACTCATATTTATGAAGAGCTAGGAAAAAATCCTCTATTTTTCACTTTTATTGATTATTTTAGCCAGAAAACTTGGGTAAATGTTTTGAAGCACAAATAAAAGGTATTCGACATTTTAAAAGAATTTAAGGCTATGGGGAGAAACAAAGTGATCATTATATCAAAGATTGAGATCATAACGTGGGAGGTGTATAATTGAAATGATTTTTAAATTTTTGCAAACATCATGGTCTTAAGAAATAATTCACAACAACAACATAATGCTATAGTAGAGAGGAAAATTTGGATTGTCATGGAAATGGCCAATAAGTATGTTGAAGGCCAAACATTTTCCAAATGATTATAGGGCGAAGGAGCAGATTGTGAATTTTGTTTATTAAATAGATGACCAACGAAAAGTGTTAAGGAAACATATTCTCAAAAAGCGTTAAGTAACAAGAAACATAGTGTATCTCATTTACAATTCTTTGGTTGTGTGGCATATACTCATGTTCCATAAAAAAGAAGGAAAAAGATTGATTATAGAGGTGAAAAATTCATATTTGTGGGTTATAATGAACAATAAAACACTTACATGTTGTAAGATCCCTTTAAAAAGTAGGTAATTATTAGCAGGGATGTATAATTTGTGTATAACGAAGATTAGGATGGGAGCATTACAAATTCAACAACAATCATCGAAATGATACCTCGAGTTTACTAAGAAACAAAAGAGGTTGGTGTACAAGTAGGTTAGGAAACCCATCAAGATACCACTCTAGGGACAATTTCCACCACATCGTCATCTCAAACTCCTTCAAGGTATCACCCTAGAGAAAAATTAGGTGGATTTCAATTGACACCAAATTTTCATTAACGAGAAGCATCAAAAAAATGAATGCCAATATTACATCAATGATCATTCAAATACCACATCAACCTCATTGAGATCTTGTTATGAAGACATCTAAAGGAAAACAAGAAGCCTAAAGGAAATTTATGATTACTCTCAAGGTGAAGAAAATCTATATTATATTTTTATTTTACTCTATCTTCTAATGATCATGTATATTTTGAAGAGGTAGTAAAAGATGATAATTGGATTAGGATAAAGGTTCGGATGATGAAATTGATTTCATTAAGAGGAATGATACATGGGAGTTAGTAAATCTACTGAGAATATCTGAAGAAAAGGATGTAATTTGTGTTAAATGGGTATATAAGACCAAATTAAATGCAAAAGGAAATATTAAAATTCTAAGACAAGATTGGTTTCAAAGGGATTTGCACAACAACTCGAAATTTATTATAATAATACTTTTTTACTGGTAGCCATACTTGACACATTTAGAATAGTATTATCCATTTTGACACAAAAAAATAGAAAGTGTACCAAATGGATGTCAAATCAACATTCTTAAATGGTTTCTTGGAGGAGGAAGTGTAAATGTAGCAACCACCAAGCTATGAAGTGTATGGACAAGAAGATAAATTGTCCAAATTGAAGAAATCACATTATGGGTTTAAGAAAGCGCCAAGAGCATAGTATAGTCACATTGAGTCATGTTTGATAGGCAACGAGTTTATTAGAAGTAGTAGTGATCCCACATTGTAAATAAAAAAATATAGAGGTAAAATTTTGATTGTTTGTTTATATTTCAATGATTTAATTTTTGCTTAGTTGATTTCATTAAGATAATGATGAAAATTTGAAATGACATATTTTGGGTTAATGAAATATTTTCTTGGCATTGAAGTCAATCAGTTAGAGGATGGAATTTTTACATACTAGACTAACTATGCAAATGATTTTTGAAAATCTTTAGGATGTTGAACAAAAATCCAACACCAACAATATTTGCCACATGAATGAAGTTGAGAAAGTATGAAAATGGGTCCAATATCAATCCAACTTTGTATGAAATACTTGTTTGAATTTTGATGTATTTAATGGCCACTAGACCTGATTTTTTGTATGGTTTCAGTCTTATATCAAGCTTTATGGAATCATCTAAGGACTCACATTGGGAAGTTGGAAAGAGAACATTGAGATGTGTAGCTGTAATAGCGAAATATGGAATTGCATATGAACCATGTGGTGACATAGGGGAGGACACCTAAACTTACTTTCACTCTTGTATGATCAATTAGTACATGAAAGTTATGCCCCTCATTTTGGTAATGTAGTGCAACACTTGGGCAACATAAATAAGGTGGTTGGAAATTAAGGGCAATCAAAATCAACCACACATCACCTCTTGTCATATAATGTCTACTTTAGTACTAGTAGAAGAAACTATGGTTTTATAATTGTAGGAGTAGGTATGTGTTTTCTACAACCAATGAAATTTCAAGAATCCATTTGTAGACACATAAATTTGGCAATTTATCATTTGGAAATGACAACTTGGGCTTTCCATCTAAAGCATGACTTGTTTCTCTATTCATATGATTTGGTCACTCATAAAACTAATTGTATCATTACAAACTATAATATTCTTACCAATCATCATTCCTAGAAATTTTACATAATCGCAACTCATGCATGCATGGTACCATCCATATGTGACCAAAACATCCAATAGTTTTTTTTTCCAAAGATGACCATTTTTATAGCCACCCAACAATCACGTTTTCAATTTGATATTTTTATGGGTTAGTTCTTATCTTAAATATTGGCATTAATCCAAAAATAAACCTATGAAATATTATATAAACAAGTCTAATTTGTTTATTTATCTCACATAGATATACTTGGAACTTTCGAGAGCACACATTATAAATATCATTCCAAATGCACTCCAAGCTCTTGTAATTATCTTTAGAGTAGTAGCACATCATAGGAGCATCCCTTAAAACCATTTAAATCCCAATAAACTAGGTTATAGATTCATGCTCCCCAAACAAGCTAAGACCACATGAGTCAAGTAAAGCTAATCACACCAAGTAATTGTTTCTCATTGTCAAGTGATCAAGTTGCATCCATATATATTTCTATTAAATGATAGGTGGAGAGATACATGTATTTTGAGGCCTCTTACATGAATTGTCAATGAAGTGTAAAGATTTCACTTTAACCCAATCAATAACCTTTTTCGAGCTCTCCTACCCATGGTTAAATTTTTTTTTTTTGCATCATATAGATTATTATAAAAATGTGCTACACTTATGATTTCAGAGTGAGGGTCAACACAATTTTTCATAGGATCACAAAAGGTTACAAAATGCTAGTGCATCATTGTACAAAATTGTCTGAAAGAGGACCAAACAATTAGAAACTTCTAGACTTATTGAATAGTTTCATACCTAATCATTTTTGTAATCTAGTTCCACAAATGAGTCACTTATAAATCATTTCCTATCTCCACAAACTTTCTACACATGAGATCAACTTCTTATTATATAATCAACAAAATGTATATGCTTTATTGTGGTTTGGAAATCATCTCCATGTTCAAGATTTTAAATTTATAAATAGAATATATTATAATTTGTGTATAAATGCTTATTATTTAATATGAATATACCAACATATTTCCTCATAATGGTAAACCAAGGAATTTGATGGAGTCCCCTCCTCTTTAACAATGTTCTATACTAAAAATAAAAAAATAAGTTTATGTGAAACAGGAGATATGACATGAAGAGAAAAAATATCCCATTCCACAAAACAATCAAGAAAAGTTTAAACAACCATCAACGACATACTAAAAAAACCAACAGATTACAACCTTTAAGGAGACTTGGATATTTCATTTTTCCACTCTTTGTTTAATCCTAGAACTAGGCTATAATGACTTAGATTTATAGGGGTGTACCATTCTCCAACCACCTAAACCATCCTAATTATTTACTCTTTTACAATCTTCCATATTTTCTTGGTTTGTTTGTTTCAATATGTTCTTGTAACAACACTCCTTCCTAGAAGTATACTCTTATTTTTGTATTAAGGGTTATTCATTAATCTAAATATACGAACTTGTTTTTAAATTAATGGTATTCCAATGGTTTTGAAGCCCCCTCCCCTTCAATAATGATCTAGACCAAGAAAGAAACAAATAAGTTTGCATGAAATAAGGAGACAATAAATGAAGAGAAGAAAAATATCCCCTTCAAAAAAATCAATAAAAGTTCAACCAATCCTCAAAGGCCTACTATAGACACCTATAATTTAGCTCGAGCAATTTAAATACTTAAATTGCGCTAATTATACCCTTTCCCACAAATTGACGACATATCGTCAATATCACACATTTTCTCTACTATCGTTAATTAATTACATTACGTTAGTTAATTAAATATTCTATCCAACAACGATGCCAATTAATGACCTTCGTTAATCAGATCTCCTTTCTATCTATATTAATTAATTATTTCTAATCAATTAAGATTCCCCTTCTACTAGATCAATAAATCATCATTTATTTGATTAAATTCCTCCCATAGTCTAAATCATGCTAATTATTCCTCTAAAAATCTTTTATAAGTTTGCACACCTATTAATTAATCACTTTGGTTAATTAATAAACCCCCTCAATCCCCATGAGTCACTAGAGGACAAATTAAACTCTCCTAAAGTAAACTCAACCACTTATAAACTATCCTTATCCACAAGTAACTCAACCTTGCTATTATCCCACATGTAAAGGGATGCAAAGCTTCTTTTATCCATTGGGCTATATAAGAATCCCTCCTCTTACCATTCTACTTACACCTAAATGAGCATAGAGCCTAAACTATAGCCATTTTATCATCTTAGAGCATTCTTCATTAGAGGAGCTAGCTATTTTCATTTCTTGCATTCATTCTTCCAAGTTTGAAGTCATATGGAGATATGTCAAATGGTCTTGTAGCCATGGATTGACAAGACTCCATTCTTAAAACCTTGGGATTCAAGCATACAATCAAACCCTTTGATTGCTAAGGATATAAATAGGTTCATTTCATTAACATTCAATTAGAGATAGAGGTTAATATGTTTAGCATGCTAGTTTGAATCTTCATTTCATGTTCTAATGCAAATATGTTAATAGATTATCCTTGTTTAAGCTCTAAGCATGATGGTATATTGATCTAGTTAGCATTGTATTGAAACTATTAGGTGTTAGCTTTGATTTCCTTTACATTTTTAACTAATTCATGTACACACCTACTATAAAAACCAAAAACATGAATCTTACTTGGGGGATGGTTCTTTCATTTTTCGAATCCTTGTAATCATAAAACTTGGCAACATAGGACTTGGCTACATTATGAAACCATTGATCGCTTCCTAATCTTTGCATTTTTATAATATTCCTTATTTTCTTGGTTTATTTTCTTAATGTGTTCTTTTAACAAATATCCTTCTCAAGAGTTCATAATTTTAAGCTAT
This sequence comes from Taxus wallichiana var. yunnanensis, assembly GCA_018340775.1. Taxonomy (NCBI): domain Eukaryota; kingdom Viridiplantae; phylum Streptophyta; class Pinopsida; order Cupressales; family Taxaceae; genus Taxus; species Taxus wallichiana. The sequence goes on along the minus strand of CM031237.1, from coordinate 332,484,430 downwards.
TTTTGACCATTTCCTCCTCTACATTATTTTGGGGTTTCTTTATTTTGGTTTTCTTTATTCAAGTATTTTTCTTAATTCTTCCTCTAGTTTTCACTTTTTCTTCTCTTTTTATTCTAACTCTATAATCTTCCATATCTCTACTTTGTTCGTAACTTTCCAATGATTTTTTTAGATGGTCGAAGGGATGGGCAACTAGATCAACTTAATTATATTTCTAATATATTTCCCTTCTTCCTTTCTCGATCCATCATCCTTCCACCCATCCTAAGAGGATGGGCTCCCCTTTACTCATGTAATCCTATTTCATTGGTTTATATTGTCTTTGAGGATTTTTCCAAAATCTTGGAGGGTTTTAGGCTTACTTTGGTTCCATGATTACCCATTGCATCTTCCTTTTTCTTCAATTCTTCCCCTCATGTAAGTATTTACATTAATTTTTTTCCCTATTCCTGGGGCTTAAGAAGCTCCTTCCTTTTCCACTCTTACAAATTTGTTTTACTAATTTTGCACATTCTTTTGTTTGTGTCCCACCATTTTTCAACCATTGTTAACCAAGGAGGATTCTCAAACTCAAATTTTCAAGTCCAAATACCAAATTTAAATTTCAATCTAATAACAATTGATGCTCTGATGTATAATAATACGTAGCTAAGAAATAATGAGATAGATAATGGATTTTTTGGTCAAGTCAATGATTTGTAATTGACCTATACATTTTTCTATGCCTTAAGTAATAAATCCTTCACATAATTCAAGTGGGAGGCCCACTAATATAACCTACACTATGATTTTGTTGAAAAATTTCCCAAAGGAGTTGAACCTAGGCTTATAAAAGGAAAGGGAAATCATTTATTTTATCATGAACCAAGGGCTCACGAGAAAATACGTGAGCAAAATCTTCCTTGCACAAAAATGAGAACAAGATTTTTGATATAGCCACTATATCAAACTAATTGTTAGGTTTCCACTTCTTATCGATCCACCCTCTAATAAATTTAGTATTGATTTTAGGTCTAGAGAGCTTAATAACCAAGGTGTTTTCCAACTTGAAATGTGACTTGTCTACCAAATTTTTAGTACATCCCCTTAAATGGACCCTCATCATCCACCATGGGTCAAATATACAAGCTTTTATCCATGTTTTTTTGTTGACAGGATCACAACACTCTTTATACCCATATTTTTCCCTTTTGCATTCCCAATATACTTGAGCTAAGGGGGCCACTTTCTACAAACTCTTAACATGTTGCAAATCCCTCAAAGTGGATATGTTTTTATCTAATAACAATGAATCGTCCCCATACTTTCTTATGATTAAAATTAAAATTTATCTACATCTTACTCTCTTCCCAAATATAAAATGTTGGATGGTAAACACTTTTATTATACAAAACATTTGAACTAGAGTGGTTTAATGGAGGGTCACCTTATAAAATTGGGACATGGGGTGGAATTGGGTCTATAATATCCACTCGAGAATCCACATGTAGTGCACCTAACTATGTTCTACGTTATCCACATAGATAAGTATGAACCATGCCTCAAGGTGTCCCCATGGGAAGTTATTGAAAGTGTCTAATGGGATAAATGGGAAAGGAATTTGGGTTGATGAATACAAACTACTTATAGCTAAGCAATATTATAAGACCTGTGTATGTAAATGTTGGATGGTAAATGCTTTTATTGTGCTAAAGCTATGCATTGAAGGAATAATGGAGGATTTTATTCTCTAAGTGGTACACATGGGTGGTATGGGGTCTATAATGTCCCCAAGTGATTTGCATTCAGAGCATCCTATATTTTTCACTTGGTCCACATTGATAATTGTGACCACTACCTCAAGATGTCCCCATGGAAACTTATTGAAATTATCCAATGGGATCAATCAAGATGGAATTTGGGTTGATGATTACAAAACAAACTCAGTAACTTATCCCAATCCCTTGAGTTTTTTAACCAAAATGTTGTTGACAATTTAAAACTTTAATAAATAAGTACAAAAAATGCTCTTATATTTTATTTTAGGATTGAATAATTTTGTGAACCCAAGAATTACTTGAATTTGTTCCCTTTAGGGCCTCAATTTATCTTATTCTATATTAGTATCTTTGTTTTATATCCTTGGGGTATAATATTATCTTTGTGCATGATTCTCTTCAATGCATTTTCAGTGTAGTAATCAACTTAAACATACACCTTTTAAACATATTGAGATTTCTCCTACTACATATAAGCATATAATTTCTATGGTTTCTTCCTCTTTACCCACATAAGATGTCCCTTCTATATCTAATATTAAATAACTAATATTTTATGAGACAATATTCATGGAATGAACTTAATGGCATTGACTATGATCAAGTCTAAAATCTATCTAACGTTTTCCAAGAAAATTTTGGTCATCCCCATAATCTTGATCAAATTATTAAATTAATCCTTTCCTCTAAGGTTTCTTATGATCAACAATCTAATGAAGAGCCTATTTTTAGTTTATTAACCCTACATCTTCCACCATGGCTACATCTTTTACGGTTGCATCCATTGTGCATATCCCTATATAGATACCTCATATCCCCATTCAAAATGTAACAATGCATATTCATATGTTTACTACTATTCATACATATGCTAAATATACATATGTAAATTTTCAATGCTATTTTATTATAAGTGATATCAAGAATTCGGTGAACAATTTGCAATCCCAAGTGTTATAGTTACAACAAGGTGCCTCCACCTCTTCTACTATCATTAAATATACATATTTTCTTCGCAACACAATTATGCCTAAATTGGATTCCTATCCTTTTCCTCTTTTTTTATGTCTCCTAAGCTTCCTATCTATGATAGAAAAAGTGATTTTGAAAACAACTTCACACTTTTCATGCCACTTGATTAGACTATACTTGTACCATTTCACTATTTACTAATACATTTCATATAATCCTCAAAGATTATACATTTCAAGGGTTATCTAAACTTCCTAATCATGAAGTTTTCTTTTACCTCTTTAGATAATCAATTTATTTAACATTTTTCAATAAAAATTAGGGAAAATATCCTATGATGAAATGTATAAGATTCATCAAGGCTCCAATGAACCAATTAATGACTATGTTTTGTGCTACAATACTATGATTACTAATATGAACAATATCTTAGCAAACAAAAATATCTAATGAAATAAATTATCTTTGATGATTTTTCATTAGTAGTTTTCACACATTAAAGGAATGTGAAGCTAATATTCTATAAATGAACAAGATTAAATATGCTTATAATGCCAACAATATATTTAATTCTAAATTTCAAGGAAAAACTAATGATATCAATGTGGGGTTAGCACACTAGTTGTACAAATAATATATCGATCTAAGCACACATGTAAATAAAAGTGGATATTCTACTAGAAGAAATATATAAAACAAGAGATATCAATCAACACCAGATTTAACATGGTTCACCCAGTGTGGGCTACGTCCACTAAGAAACAAGCCAATCTATTATCAAATCTTTGACAAGATATACAATTAAGATTTACTTTCTTCCACACTTCTCAAATGTACAATACTTTATTTCTCTCAAGATTTTGCTTCTTCTTCAATAATTTTCTCTCTCACAATTATTCTTACAATAATCATCAACTTTTGCAAGTTCTTCTTAATTATTACTTCTAAACCCTAGCTTTCATGCTTATATAGGCATATACAAACTTAGGGCACTTAGCCATGCAATTACAATCAATATATATGTTTTAATACTAAAATTAGATCTAATTCCCGTGAGTTAATTAAAACACCCACACATAGGTAACTAACGCCGGTTAGCCCTAACCAACGCGGTTCTCCTCCTGCACGACCGATGCCGGTCATAGGTGACCGATGCCAATCCCTCCATAACCGATCTCTTACATTGTGTTTTTAGCAAGTTTCATATTACATGCCAATCCGAAGTAATTGAGCTCCACAACTCAATAATATCCCACTTTGAGATTAATTCCTGCACCATACATGTAAAACTTCATTCTTGGATTCTTATATTTGTTTATTCCTCTTCAAGTCTCAAACTCGAAGACCAATAGAAGTGGAGTGTAAATCCAAATTTTCCTTTGCTAACAACTTTGTTAGAATATCCGCAGTTTCTCACTCATATGAATTTTCTCCAAGATTCAATTGTCCATTCTCCAATACCGCCATATGAAGTGATACCTCAAGTGAATGTGTTTCATTCTTAAATGAAATGTTGAGTTCTTTGCCAAATGAATTGCACTTTGTACATCCATCGAATAATTTGCAATCACCTTGCTCCTTTCCCAACTCTTCTATGAACCTACTCATCTATATCATCTCCCGGCTAGCCTCCGTAGCTACAACATACTCGCCTCGGGTTCATTTTAAGAGACCTCTTGGAAATCGGAGGTGGAGAATACTTGGCGAATATCCCCGGAACCGGTTTCGCGGGAAGGCAAATTTTTGGGGGTTGTATGAAAAAAATTCACCTGATTGTCAAGTGGTGCGCCGAAGGTGCAGACGCGCGACGGTCGACAAAGATCTTTTCAACAAACCTCTTTGACGTGTGTCAACAAGGTTGTTGACGCACGTCAATGAGGTCTGTTGACGCATGTCAATGCATTTTTTTGACGACGCACAACAAAATCTCCTGTCGCGCGTCTGCAGCCTCCGACCTCTGCTTTCTCATCAAAAAAATCTTTGTGTCGTACGCGTCAACAAACTCTTTGTCATGTGTCTACTATGCGTCAATATTTGTTGTACCTCCTTGTCGCCAACTATCCGCTGTCGCGCGTAAAAAGTAGCCTCATTGACGCGTGTCAATAGACCTCTTTAACGCATGTCAACAAGGTTGTTGACACGCGTCGATGGGGTCCGCTGATGGCGCGTCAATGCATTTTTTTGACGCGCGACATCAAATATCCTTGCGTCTGCGCCTCGTCCCTTCTCGCTTGCGATCGAAAAAATCTCCATGTCGGTCGTCAACAAACTCTTTGTCATGTGTTTACTATGCGCCAATATCTCGCAGTATTAGCTCCTCTTGCCGCACGCCAACTATCCGGTGTCACACGCCAACAAATAACCCCATTGTCGCGCTCTCAGTAAACCCTCCTTTGTCGCTCAATAACTTACCCCTTGTCGCGCCTATAATACAAGATATATCATATTGTTGAAAAATGTGAAGTAGAAGTGTTCTACCTTGTGAATAATCTAGGTTTATATAGGGGATATTTTTCAAGGGTAGGCGAAGCCGACCCCTAAAAAAAATTAAAGTGTAATTTTTAGGCGAACAGGTCATCCGCGCCAAAAAATTCGCCTTTTCAAAATTTTCAAAAATGGAATATTCGCCATATTACGAATATTTGCCACTAAAATTTTTTCCCTCTCCGCTTCCTTTTCAGAGTAGACAAAGCCACAACCTTCTGTAATCTTGAAATACATTCTAATTTGTCATCCCACCTAAGCATAATCGCATGTTAGATTCTCAAATACTTGAGTATCACTTGGACCGATTTCTAATGCTCTTTACCGGATTGACCATGTATCTACTCACAACTCCCATCGCTTATGCAATGTCTCGGTCTGGTACGAACCATAACATACATGAGACTCCCAACTACTAAAGCATATGGTACACGTGTCATGTATTTGACTTCGTCATGTGATGAAGGACACCGATATTTTTCAATTTGAAGTTTCCAACCATAGGTGTACTAACATATTTTGCATTATGCATCTTCAACCTTTCTAACACCCCGGAGATATAATCCTCCCGAGACAAATACAATTTCTTGTTCTTCATGTCTTTGTGTATGTGCATGCCAAGGATTCTTTTTGCAACTCTAAATCCTTCATAGAAAATGTGTGAGCTATCTTTCCTTTAAGATCACCAATGTCCTACATACTAAATCGTAATAAGCATATCATGCACATACAATAACAAGATAATATAGCTCCCATTTCCAAGCTTCTTGAAATAAAAACAATGGTCGATTCACATCTCAAGTAACCATGCTCATGCATAAAACTATCAAACATCATGTACCATTACCTTGGAGCTTGCTTGAGCCCATATAGGCTCTTTTTCAACCTACACACTAATTTCTCCTTACCCTTGATTTCATACCCAAGCTGACATCTTTGCATATAAATATCTTCATCAAAATCACCATGAAGAAAGAACATCTTCACATCTAGTTTTTTTAAATGAAAATTCTACCGCAACTAAACTCAATACAAAGTATGAATAGAAGTCATCTTAACAACAAGAGAAAATATTTCACTAAAGTCAATACCTACTTTGTGTAAATCCCTTTACTACAAGTTTTGCCTTGTACCTTTTCTATACACCCTCTTCTTCCTTAATCTGGGTGAACCCACTTGTTTCTGCAATGTCCTCTTACCCGCTGAAAACTTAACCAAATCCCAAGTCTCGATTCTATTCCAAGGAGTCCATCTCCTCATCCATGCCATGTTCCCACCGCACATGGGTCTCATCCTACATTGCTTATTCAAAACTCCTTAGTTAACCATTATTAGTCAATAATAAATAAAATAGAGAAGGTGTAAATATTTATGGAGGTTTACTTACCCTTTGTCAACCTTATCACAAGAGTTTGGGGTACTTGGGAGGCTCATTCGAACCTCCTAGTTATTTTTATCCAAATCTATCAAGGTGTGAGATGCCGGTCACCAGAATCGACGCAATTTTACTAACCGATGTTAGTTTGAATATTCTATAACTAATACTAGTTCTCTTGACCGATGTCATCTAGGGGTCAATGACATCGTTTTATTGTGTAACTTTGTCGTTATTACTTTTAAATTCAAGAGTTCATTTTCATTCACAAACTTCTCAACCGGTTCATCCTTGGGTACAAAATTTGATCCATGTACATTCTCTTTTCATTCCATTCAATGTCACGACTCCTAATAATTTTAGAATTCTCTAAATCCCAAAAACGGAATCCAAAATCACCAAATCCATAACCAATGAAAGTGCATCTCTTTGATTTTTGTACAACTTTTTCCTATTTTCCTTATCAATATGCAAAAAGCTTATGAACCAAATTTTTTAAGTAAAGATAGATCTACCTCTTTTCCGGTCCAAGATTCCTCTGGTATTCCTCCATCTAGTGAACTTGAAGGCCCACGGTTAATAAAATAAATCGATGTATCAACTGCTTCTGCCCAAAACTACAAGGGCAATCCAAAATGTATCCTCATACTTCTAGCATGTTCCATGATTATCATATTCATTCTTTCTGCAACACCATTCTCTCCGTGGTGTTCTTGGAGAACCGTTCTTTCTCTATGTATCCATTCACCGAACAATAATCATTGAAAGCCTTGCTACAGTATTCACCACCATTATCAGATCTAAGGCACATTAACTTTGAATTTGATTCATTCTCAAAAAGGGATTTCCATCTTTTAAAAGTTTCAAAAACATCAGATTTATGTTTAATACAATAAACACATACCTTTCTTGTAGCATCATCAATTAAAGTAACATAATACTAGGATCCTCCATGAGAAGCTACCTGAGCCGGTCCCCACACATTTGAGTGTACAAGCTCAATTTATCCTCCTTAGTTGTCATAAATTTTGAGAAATCTCACTCTCTTTTTCTTTCAAAGACACAATGCTCACAGTAAATCAAGATCTAAATCTTTCAAATCGATAAATTACCCTTAGCCTTTAAGATCTACATTCCTTTTTGAATCATATGGCCCAACCGATTATGCCACATACATGCATCCAATCAAGTAGATAATGCGAGAAAAGGAATCAAATAACATAGGTAGATAAATGTAAGTTTTCTTTACCTTCTTACCTCTTTCCACAACAAAATCACCCTTGGTGACTTTCAAGAGTCTCTCTAAATGTAACCATGCAACCAACTTCACCTAGTTGCCCTGTAGAAATAAGATTCCTCATGAGGCTTGGCACATGCCTCACATCTTTCAATACCCATGTATTTCATTTTACAATTTTAAATGAAGTTCCCTTTACCTAATAATATTGCAAGGTTCATCATCACCTAAATAAACATGCCCAAAATTTCCCTGGACATAATTTACGAAATAACCCTTATTAGGGGTTGCATGGAAAGAAGCTCCGAATCTAAAACCCATGATTCAATTCGATTATCTAAAGAAAGAATAAGAACATCTTGCATTACCTCTTTGTATCAATATTTTATTTCTTTACCTTTTTCTAGTTGTTGGTTCTCTTTATCCTTTGACCAACAATCTTTCTTTGCATGTCCTTTCTTTCCACATTTCCAACAATTAATTCCATTACCTCTGGATTTAGATCTGCTATCCCTTGACTTTTATTTCTTTACTCTTACTCTTGGATCTCTCCTTCTGCCTCCCATGCTTTCTACATTCAAATCATTCTCGGATGATGATTCCTATGTATTCTTCTGTGAATTTCTTCATTCAAGATTATACTAATCACATCATCAAACTTTAAAATATTATTAGTAGATGTTATATTATTAACAACCATTACCAAGTTATCCCAACTATCAAGCAAAGAACATAAGAATAAAAGTGCTTTCACTTCATCATCAAATGGTATATTAACCAATTTTAATTGATTTACAATAAATATGAAATCATTCAAATGACTAGATGCAGATCCACCTTCATGCATATTAGAACTAAATAATTTCTTCATCAAATAAACTTTATTTGAAGCACTAGGTTTTTCATATAAATTAGCAAGAGATTTCATTAACCCTACCGTAGAAGTCGCTTCTATAATATTGGAAGCCACAGATGCTACCAGACTCAATCTTATAGATCCCAGAGCCTTTATGTCAAGAATATTCCATTCTTCATCAGTCATCTTCGTAGGTCTAGACTTCTCATCCAACGGTAAATACAAATATCTTTGATACAGATAATCCTCAATCTGCATCTTCCATAATTGATAATTTTGGTCATCAAACTTCTCTACCTTGTATTTGTTTTCTTCTGCCATTTTGATGTAGCTCCCACTCAATTAGAAAACCCTCTATGAGTAAATATGTCAACACACAAAACCCTCAAACAAAGCTTTGATACTAGTTGTTGGGGTTAGCACATCGTTTGTACAAATAATATATCATATCTAAGCATACATGCAAATAAAAGTGGATATTCTACTAGAAGAAATATACAAAACAAGAGATATAAATCAACACCATATTTAATGTAGTTCACCTAGTGTGGGCTACATCCACCAAGAAACAATCCAATCTATTATCAAATCTTTGATAAGATATACAATGAAGATTTATAATCTTCCACACCTCTAAGATGTACATTATTTTCTTTCTCTCAAGCTTTTGCTTCTTCTCCAAGAATTCTCTCTCTCACAATTATTCTCACAATAATCATCAACTTTTGCAAGTTCTTCTTAATTATTACTTCTAAACCCTATCTTTCATGCTTATATAGGTGTATACAAACTTAGGGCACTTAGCCATGTAATTAAAATCAATATATTTGTTTTAATACTAAAATTAGATCTAATTCTCGTGAGTTAATTTAAACACCCACACACAGGTAATCAACACAATGCGGTTAACCTAACCGATGTTGGTTCCTCCTTGCCTGACCGATGTCGGTCCCTCCATAACCGATGTCGATTCTTTGTGTTTTCTAGAAAGTTTCATATTGCATTCCAATCCGAAGTAATTGAGCTCCACAACTAAATAACCAAGGTTGATACTAAATTATATCGTCAATGGTGTGTCTCAACCTACTAAGGTATAGTTATAAGCTCCTCCTAGAAGGGAATTCAAAAAAATATTTGCTTCACCCTAAGTAGTCCATTTTTTTTTAAGTGTAACCTTGTATCTCTCCCTCCACCTCTAGAGGTTGATAATAACAAGCCTCATGTAAACGTTTTTTATTGTAATAACTATTGTGATTATCACATACATGTTAGCTAATATAGTAATAGATGATTCTAGCTTCATAAAGTCATCCAATATTTTATTGATGTAAATTCTATTGATGTAAAACCTCTTCTATAGTTATTTTCTACCACATCTAGTCTAGTATACATACTCCTTAGGTAGTTTAATACTTTATTAACTACTCCAACATATTTATACCCTAATTAAAACTATGTTATGGAAGCAAAAATAATAGTAATAATATAAGGGTTTTTATAGGATATTACTTTGACCTAATTAATTCACCATTAACCATTCATAACCAAAATAATGCTAATGTTTACAAAAAATGATAAAATGATAAGTAATAGATTAAATGCGTATTATAGGATAAAGATAATTTATTTAATAAGTCAAAACATGGAGGATCTATATGTGTAAACAAGTGAAAAGGGAACATTAGAGATTAGGATCATTTCAAAGGTCAAGTTTTGGAACTTGAAACTTAGCAGGATAGGACCATACAACTATTGTATAATCCAAAATAGAACTATACGGTCTTGACATATATATGTAAGGTATTGGACCTTTAATAATATAGGTATAAAAGTTCATGTGTGTTTCAACTTCCTAAAAATGGCCTTAATTAAATATTAGGTGCTCTTTCTCATATAACTTTGGAATGAACTATAATCACTTGTAAACAATGAAAAACCTAGAAACATGCATAACCCTTCACTAAACCATTAGAAAACCAAAATGATAGAAAATATGTGTGTGGTGAGGCTATAGTAAATATGGTGGTCAACCTTAGCAGCTGAAGCAATCCAAGTGTTTCACTGCATGCCCTCATGTAGGATCAAGCCTCACTTGTAGTTTCTAAGTACTTGTGAAAGTGAGAATGAAATCTAGTCAACCCCTAAGGATTACCTCATGTCAATTGACTCCAAAATAAGGGGATACCTGTATAGTATAGAATGTACCCAACATGGTGGTAGTGTGATGCTATGTGCCTCCGCTACATGAGCTAACTATTTGTTCTTTTGAATGCTTGAATAATTCTTGGAGTGATTTTTCTCTTGCTAAGACATAGGTCTATCAAATTTACATACTCAAGTAAGTGGAGGAAGCTATAATATTTGGCCTAGTTGAGTGATTCAAAACTATATTATGGGATAATTTAATTGATGCACATTTGATTTGAATATATAAAGGTAATCCTTGAGTTAATTTGGAATGATATTTCTAACAAGGATATTGTATGAGATTACTATGTGAGTTATAAAGTGATATTAAATTTTTTATATAGCCTTCGTAGATGAAATATTCTAATAAATCCTACCCTAAGAAGATGAAATGACCCAATAAATATGCTCACATAAAAATTGAGTTGAAGAAAGAAAAGACATAGGACTATATAGGCCGATTCTTTAGGAATGAGCCCCCATCTTAACCCTTCAGTAGAGTCACGGACTGGACAACAACATAAAAATGAAATATAGATTTGTGACATGAAGTAAAAAGGTTATTTAAAACTTTTATTTGATAATATTATTTGAGTTGATGATAAATCATCTTTTAAATATAAACAATTTATGGAAGAGCTAGAGAGAAGAATTGATTGGATTCGAATGTGTTCAATTTTGTAAACAAGGGAACATAGTGAAACTTGGTAGTGAAAAAGGAAAAGTTACCAAATTATAGTGACTATGAAACCATGCTACATTGACACCACCTCTATTTAATTCTTTCATATGTAAGATATTTTATTTCTTCGAAAATAAACCCTATTACTTTAAGTCTCCACCCACAATCCTACATATGTTTCCCTTCTCATAGATTTTCTTCCACTCCTAAAGGTAAAAACTAATATTGGATACTTTATAACATATTCATGTAGATGGGTTTTCAACTAATGAAATATCTGACCCAAGAGCTAATATAACCACATAAATAAATCCAAATCACATTGTACTACTAATCCTAGTGGTTTATAATAATAATCATTGTTAGTTATATGTTACACATTCACCAAGAGATGCAACAAAAAATCCCTCATACTAAAAAAATGGAGTCTCTCATACTTCCACACACACACACACACACTCTCTCCTTATCTCTTATAATATGGTAGAATATTCCAGTCTCTTTATCCAATTGGACAATATCTCTTTTCCATTCATCTGTTATTTGACTCATCTTTCACCATTTCTCCTATAATTCTAGAACCTCTCTAAATTATTTCTCAACACATGGTTCAAATCATATAATTGTGTCACACTTTTTACCATTTTAGGTACTACTACAAAAAAATTCCCCATTAATAAAACTAGACCAAACACATAAAATTATAAAACATGTATTTGTAAGAGCTAAAATATAAAAATAGGTAGTGCATCAGTAATTTTTCTAAAAATTTAAAGTTAATTATTTTTAGGATTTATTTAGTGGAACTTCTTGAAATTATTTTTCCACTTGTTCAGACACAAGATTTTTATTTGACCCACATTGAGTTATATTGGCCTCAAATAATTCTATATGTCAAAATCTATCTCGGAATCAAATTTATAGTAAATGTTTGTCTCATGCAACCATGTCTCATGCACCCATATATTATGGTATGGAGTCTAAGGAAATTTGAAGTTCTTTTAAATTCATCCAAGTTCTCTTTAATAATAATGTTCAAATCTCACATAATATGTGCTTGAGTCCTCTTGCACTTTCTTTTGCACAATTATAATCCTTACACACCAATATGAGATATAATTTAGCCTATGTGAACATTACATACATTCCTTATTCAATTCAAGATTCCATCAGCTTCTAAATCATCTCTCCAATTTCTCATGCAACTCCCATAGTCTCCATTCATGTTTTGTGTGAAATTATTCCCTTAGACAATTTTTGTCCACCATGCTCTTTGCCCCTATAATGTCCATACCAATATCTCACCAATGTGTCATTAATTTTGTGCTTGTGCATTGTTCTTAACATTGCAAAATATATTTCTTTTTCACTCTATACCTTACCCAAAATTGAGAAACATGAATTCCATCTTCTTGTGCAATCTCAATTTTTGGTGTATTCAAAGTAATTGCTTATTTTTAGTTGATGTAGGATTTTGTGTTCAATTAGGATCCTCCTACATCATAATATCTTTCCATAACCCCTCATGATATCTATACATCCTGAAAAATAATGTAAATTTCATCCCACCAAGATATAAGTTGAATGTTGCAGTAAGTCAAAGATATCAAAAGGTATTAAGAAAAAGTTGTGTTTTTATTTTTATGGTGTGATTCCATTATTTTCATTTTTTCATTCAATCAAAATTGTATTTTATGTTTAATTAATAAATAAAAAATTAATTATAATAAGGTATTGAGAATAGAGTGTAAAAATATTCTAGAGGCATCAGTAATCAAGAAAAAGGTGGATGGGAAGCATCACAAAAAGGTGTTAAGGATATATGATCTTGAACCTTTTTATCGTCCTAGTAATAATGTTTGTGGGATGAATTTTTATTATTATTTAGCATTCCTCTTTCCTTCTTTTGTAACTTCATAATCCATTTATTTAATAAACCTCATAAATTATCTCTAAAATATATACTTACTATTTCAATTCAAGTATTCTCTTCACTACATCTTTGAATTGTTTTTATAACTATAAAATCCCCCTTCAATCATCTCATAAGGCATCCCACTATCGAGAAACAATTGAAGACCTCACATACGAGAATATGAATTTGGCTACACATGGCATGTCCCATGGATGAGCATGACTACTACTCAAGGAATGAAAAGTTTGTTTATACTATTTCTATTTAAATTTTAAATTTATTATCATTATGGTGTTTAACATAATAGAACATACTTATTTAGAAGTTATGGAAAAGGAGTTCAAGTTGGAAGGTTGTGTTGTAGTGGATTAGAGGTTGAAAAATTGAATGTTTGTGTGTTGATGAAAACAAGGGAAGAGGCCATGGAGGTAGTGTCAAAGATTGGAGCGGAAGTAACAAATAAAAATCCTAGGTGGTCAACATGTGGGCTGAAATCGTAGCCCTATGTCATACTCTCACCATGGCTTCATTTTCCAATGTTCTACTACTATACAATAATCCACAACCACATAAAACTCAAATATTGGCAAAAATCAAGGCTCAGTATCAATAATGTGAGGAATAAGAACCATCAAACAAAATAATGGTGTATTAAAGTAGTTAAGGAAGATCCAATTATCACCTTCAAATATAATAAGATCAAAAATCGTTTTCTTTATAAATAGGGGTTTAATCTATAAATTTGTGGGTAATGGCCCTTATGAAAATGAGTTATGTATTTGGGTATTAGAATAATGGAAGGTAAAAGGGCACATAGATACCTGTATTAGGTCATGAGGCGTTTTCATTGTCATTTGTAAAACCAACGAGGGTAGAGCCAACGTGTTTGAAACATGGCCCTTGTATTTTGGTAAATCAAGGTACTTCATGAAATCGTGGAGCTAACTTCCTCTTCTCTCAAGTGGATCCAATAATGACTCTAATATGAGTAATACATTGTAACTTACCAACACATTTATGCGTGGATGCCATTTTTTCAAGGATAAGAATTTTCCTTAGACAAATTATTTACATCTCTTCTTAAACTTATAGTCAAAACATATTTATTATGCAAAAATTGTGCTAAAATGGATGTGAGAAAGCCTCTTCCTAAAATATTTTATGTAATATTGTATAAGGATGTATTAATTGAGAAACCTCTAGAAAACTAAAAATGAAATTGCAAATCTAATTCATTTTGTAATTCAACACAACATGCCAATATATAGGAGAATATCCTATTATAAATATTTCTTGTTATAAATCTCATAACAAATTCATCATATTATGTGATTTTTTCAAGCAAATCATGGGAGTATAATATTATATATTAGTGTATTGTTATAAAATGAATTAATATATATCACGCATTATAATAATAAACTATTAAATGTAAATAAAACCCATACAACTATTTCAAATGTGGATCACTAATACATGATATTCCTAACATTACCCCTTAGTGAAAACATGGTTATAAAAATAGCTAGACTTATTTAACTTTAGCTCGTTGCATCTACATGCTCATGATGTTAATCTAAGTACGTTGTTGCAAAAATATCCAAAGTTGTATTCTCACAAGTGGATTTCATGGATGGATACAACAACCACCTAGGTATGAACACAAACCCATACATCCATTCATTTACTATACAGATAAAATGATGGTTTTACATAGGGTTGACAAACAACCCAAACATCAAGAATGTTTTGTATGACAATATACAACTTAAACATAAATATGATTTTATCGTAACAATGAACAACCTAAAATGATGGTTTTATAGGAAAAAACAACCTCAAAGACGGTTTTATAGGACAAACAACAACCTAAATAAGTATCATGATGTTTTTGTGCATTGTGTTTTAGATTTCCACTACATTTTTTTATCGAGGATTACATTTATAATTTCACTCACTTATAACACTTCGAAAAAGAATGTACATTTGTTATTATTTTAAATATCAAACCAAACTAAAAATACAAACTTATTGAAAATTCCACCAAAGCACTATGTGGCTTTGTCGCTAATGGATGATAAGATTTCGTTTTTTGACTTCCATCCTCTATTGCCTCTGTCCTCCTCTTTAGGAAAAAAAAAAATTTAATTTTGACTTTTCTTTCCATTTTTGCTAACTTGACAAGACAAAAGGAAAAATATTACAAAGTTACACTTTTATAGAAACAAGATGATACTTGACTCTTAATGACAGGAAACAAAGACAAATTTGGATTTTGATGTATAAGTTTATAACTAGTTTATAAACTTTAAAACCATGACTAAAATAATTTAACATGTATTCAATTAAAAATTGGATTTAATGGACTAAATAAAACTTTGGGGTTTTAAATAATTATATATCTACACACAAAAAAACAACAAATAAAAACTATTTTTTATGACTATTATTAAACATCAGTAACTAAATTCACCACACAACAACACAAATAATTTGATCAAAATAACTTAGTACTAATAATATAGGACATAACTATGACATAACCTCCCTATTGCCTAATCAACATCATATTTCTCAATCCTACCAAGAGATGGATTCCTCAACATGTGAATTACAAATGTGCTTAAAGTATGCAAAGTGAAGAAGATAAAAGAATAAACCCAAATGTATTGGTTGTTTATTGTGATTATGTCAAAGATGTCATACCATCGCCCAAATTAAAAGCTTCCATGAGGGGGTAAATTGTACAATTGTTGTCAATAATTTACAATGTGGAATTAAAATCAAGGTGTCCACATTGATTCTCAAGGAAACAATTACTTCTTATGCATGTATAACTCGATTATGATCGTTGAGGTTGAGTTGAAGGAAAAGCCAAGATTGAATATGGATCAAGAGCTTTTCCTGGTGATCAATGTTGAGATGTTGATAAACATATATGGATAAATAAGTATGTGAGATAATAGCCAAAAGTATAACCGACAAGTGCAGATGATCGAAGCATACGAGCCTACAAAATCTAAGACAAGGATGATCAAAGACAAGGATGCATGAGGTGTATATCATATGATACGGTAGTAATTCTTGATTATTCTAATTAGAACTAATGCACTCTCAAGAGTTAAGAAAGTTATTGATTGTAATGAAAAACATACCACGTGATGTATAACACCGAGTTAGGATTGAATGTGTGTAGAAATGGATACATTGAATGAAAATAAAGAGCAGTTCTAATTGATGCACATGAGAAAAAACACACAAAGGTAAACATATTGAGTGCGAGGGTAGATATATGCTTGAAGCATGAAATTAGTATAACACATATTAAATCATCATAATGCAAAAATTCTTTTCTAAATTATCTACATACTAGTGGTTCTCATTGAGTAAGGAAGTCACAATTTTTTGAGTGCCCCTTAAAAATTTCAATCTTCCATCCCGAATTAAAATTTCTATGATATTGAATGAAATTGTAAATATAATTTATTATGTAATTCCACACAACATGTCAATATATAGGAGTATCCGTACACACCAAAAATTACATGGTGTTACATTGAAGGACATGGTAAGTCTCTAATGATGAAATAATTATTTTCCATGAACAATGATGGGATCCAGATCCTCTCCTTCACCTTCAACATTCTTGTTTTAGCTTATTCCCTCATAATTCTAAGTTTGTTAGCTTTTTGTGCCCTCGTGAATCACTTTTCTCCCTTTTCACACTTTTTTCTTAGATTTAGTTGCGTAACCACCACGGATATTACGTGAATTGTCATGGCGGTTAAGTAACCTCTGCTTTGCATAAACCGACAAAGGCTACAATTTTATCCATGAGTTCAAACCGAATGTTTTGGAAAGTGTGTTTCAAATTTTGAGTTATTTTATCACCCGTTTCTTGACTAATTCGCTTGATTTTTGGCATGTTGGATTCATATTGGAATCCTTTTCTCATTTTACTATCTTTAGAAGGTTAACTCCCCCTTCTCTTGATGATTTTCCATTTTTGAATGACACATGTGTTTAGACTTCTTCTTCCCCAAAATTTATAAAAACCATAATTTTACCTGTATGATGGGTTAGAGTTTTGAGCTTTGTTTTACAAAGATATGCTACTCAAATCTTGCTAGGAGATAGGCAACTAGTTCATTTCCTGTTATTTCCGGCATTGTAGTGTAATGTCTTCTTCAGCAACAAGTCAACTATAGCTACATCCATATTTTGTTCATTTTTCTAAACACCCAACATTACACACCTTGGATCATATGGAATTCATCTCTAGAAAGGAAAAGTAAGATGAGGAGACACAATACACCATTAAATGTGGACACTATCACATAACAATGGGTACGAGTTGGGGATGTCTTGATTTTTTTAAGCTTTCAATCAATTATTTTCATTAGATTAGAAGAAACACATTTTTTGATTCTTCATTTCTTGTATTGTTTATGTATAGAAAAACCTTCCATTTATATCTTCTTCCCTACCCATCCCTTTGGATCTGCATGGGAAAGAAGTTGGAGGAAGATTATGTATCTACGTTTCTTCATTTTTTCCTCATTTCCAGTCATTCGTATATTTTATTTTATTTTTCCAAGGAAGTTTTGGGTAAAGAAGAAATTTCTTTTGAGAAGCGTTCTTTCTTTTCCGCGAATATGAGAAAAAATAAATTAGAAGTAGTTACCATTTAGAATAATGAATTTAAATTACATTCTTTGTTTAAATTATATTTAATTCCACATCCACCTACTACCTATTTTTAATTCAATTTAATTTAGAAGTAGTTTATTTCATTTTAGATTAGTTTATTTATCTGTGTTTGTATCTTTTACTTTATTTAATTTCCCAAAAACTATAAAATACAAAAACAAAGTTTAAAGGTTTAATTAGATTTATTTATTTATTTCATTCAAATGCTTTTTGCTAAAAATACAAAAAGATTAGTTAGTTTGTTTTGTTTTGCTTTAATTAAATGCTGGAAAATTTAATTTAATTAGATTAAAAGCATAAAAATTCATCTTTTATTTAATTTTAATTCATTTGTCTTGTTTATTTAAATATATGAATTAAAAATAAATCGTAATTGGAATAAACACAAACCCTATTTCCTTAACGACCTAGGGTACTTGCACTAGCCCTCAATCCCTTTGGTTACTAGTTATTTTTTATTTCCATCCTTCTCGTTAAACCGGTGCTCACATGACCATTCCGGGTCCACCTCAACCTTACATAAGAAACTTTGACCCAATCATAAACCAACCAAACATTGGCATACATTAGGTATATATTGATCTTGGTTTGCGCCAACTAGTCTTTAGAGCCACTCTCGTGCTTACACTCGAAATTATTGGGAATCTTATTTCCCTCAACAATGAAGTAGAAATTACTGAGAGAAGAACATTAGGCCAATCAATTCGAAATGGTTAGACCACACAACCCTTAGTTTTCCTTTACACATCTCCTCTCATTCTTACATGACCCTCTTTAGAGAGGAATATTTAGAGGAAGAAGGAAAATTCCTCATGTTCATTAACCACAATGAGATATATTTGGTTATTCTCGATATAGACCGAGATCTCGCGTAAAATGATTATCCTTGATCATAGTATCACCCCCACACAAGTCAGGTGGGCATTTGTTTCTCTCAACGAGCAAATCACTAATTTACAAGTTGAGAATCTAAGATTACCTTGATTGTCAATCCTCCCATTGCCATATTTCCCACATATTCCACTTATATAGTATTTATCCATTCCATTTACACCCCATCTATTACATTTCGGTTGTATCGACACGACCTCAAGAAATTGAGTGCATCTGAAATCACGTGTTGATTTTCGGCGTACAAAATTAATGAACCCAACATGAGGAATAATTTTTTTATATCCATCTTCTTTTCTTTTCTTTTATCCATCATTTTCCTCTCCCATTATTATATGGTTCTTTATACACCCCCTAAATATGTCGTCGGAAGTATGGCAAGCCTATTTTGGTTCTTGAAGCCTATTATAATCAAGTTAGTATGCAATAATCACCCTTACTATTTGGGTGGGCTGAAAATATTCCTAGAACTTACTATCTCCCCATACACCCCTATATAGTAATAATTGAGGAGATAGACCAAGAAAACCATAGTTCACAACTAGATTTCTCAAGTTCTAAAAATATGACATTCATAGGGGATCATGGTTTTTATCCACGGGTTTTTCGAGACCTCAAACCAAGATGTAGTCTAAGTCCTATCTCTCCTATTTACCACAAAATGATGAAATCCTAACATGGCTAACCCAAAGTTTTGACCGCCTTAATTCCCTAAAGGGGTCTTTGGATATGATACATGAGTACATATATATATATATATCCTTCTTCATAACAACGTTACCCCTACCTCACCTAAAATTTAAAAAAAAAAAACCTCAAAAGTGGGGGCAACTAATTCGACCAATTTATAACATGGTATCATGTACCCTCACGACTAAACAATGAGCAACATACACCTTAAAAATTCACATTCTTCATATGGCGATGTCATTTTAACATTGGTGGGTAGGACATAAGATTTAGATATTTCCCAAGCTTTGCAGAACCCTGTATAATTTACGAGGAAAGAGAACACTCCCATAATGTCCAAAATCAAAATTATACCCTTACAACAAATATGCATTCGGTGTAGAAACCACCATAGCAGGTTTACTTGGGTGTTCCCAACCATGGTGATCTTCTTATAGAGACAAACACACTAGGAATGGCTCCTCATCCTTCATATTCAGTATCTTACACAAGGGATGACTAGAAGTGCATTCTCAAATGTTGTTCCTTTTATAAATGTGATGTTCCCGGTTTATACCCATTAGCTCATATCCTAGTGTTGTTCCCACTATGTTCATATATATTCAAAGTTTCCTCAAATGTACATGTCCACTTTTCCCAATCCTTACACACAACATCAAGGTGTTCCTTATGCCCTGCATAATACCTATACCACACCCTATCAAGCTCCTACTCCTCATCCTCATCAAGAATTCTCAATTATTGAAAGTTATGTTGTGGGAAGCTATTATCAATATTCAAAAGATCCCCTTGATTTCACAATATGGGTTGTTACGCTCCCACAATATTTTTCGAAGACCTTCCCAAGTTTAAATGAAAAGGATATCCTAATTCTCATATCAATGCATATGCTAACACAATCATTGAATTTCTTTTGAGATGTGGTTGTTGCTAAGATATTCCTAAAACTCTCGAAGGAATTTCTCTTGACCTGGTACTATAAGATTCCCAAAGTCTCCATACATTCCTTCAAGTAACTTGTGTCTAATTTTATCAAGGCTTTTGAAATGAATGAGTTATTGATAATCTGTTATCCAAAATGTGTCCCTCGCTCATTTTTTCCTCTCTTGTGCCTCAATCATAATATTTTACTTTTCGTGCACTCAAAACCTTCCTCGAAATGACACCATTGGATAGAGCTCTTTTCACCTTTCCGAAAGGTAAAGTTTTCCTCCTAACTCCATGTATTTTTGAAGTTATGGCTCGGCGGAGAGTTTTTGGAAAAAAATTTCCCCTGAAAGGCCCACGGTCAATGAGATCTTTGCCACGTGGCACCTAGAGTGGCAGAGTGCGGGAAATTTTGGAAAATTTTCCAAATGACCAAAAAGGTGCAAAAATTCGAATTTTTGCTTGACCCAACCCGATTTGGCCTGTTTTGCCTTAAAGCTTCAAATGGCCATATCTTTCGATCCAGAGCTCGATTTTTCGTTCTTTATATCAATGGAAAGATGGTGAAATTCTCTACAAGATTCCGGGGTCATTTTTGCATTTTTATAGAGTTTGAGAGAGAAAATTAAAAAACACCTCTGGCACGTGGTCATGGACAGAAATGACGTTTCAACCACCATTTTTAATGAAGAATGGCTCGCATTCTCTCCCAGCATGGCTAAAAATGTTAGGGGATGGGTCTGTAAGGATGCCCATGCTGTTTTGAATGCATTTTGGTCAATGGTTGAATCCCTTCCATGTTTTCCCATGTTTCTCTCTCCTGGGCTCGTCCCTTGCACTGTAAAAGCCAGATTTGGCTCATTTTCAAAGGGTTGAACATTTTTTGTGTATTGCAGGTCCCCTTTCTCACCTTGGAAGTGATTTTGGTGGAATATTAGACCTTTTCTAAGAACTGCAACTCATTTTTGCCTCCCAGGTGTTGTAATGCAAGTGATTTTGATGTTAAAATAACAATACAGGCCCTGTGATTAATTTTTCATCCTCTGCTGGTGTTGTTTGACTAATTTCTGATTCTTCATTACAGTTATCAGTTTGTGCATGTTGTTTTGTTGCATTTTATGAATTGTGTCAATCTGCAGAAGTGAGAAATGCTCACCACTCCTTTGGTGCATCACCTATTAGCATTAGTTTTAGTTTATCTTGCATTCTCTATCTCTGTCTCCTTTGGAATTTAGGGTAGGATTAGGAATTTAAACCTCTGCAACTTGTAAGTGATAAATCTGATCAGAGGAGTTGAGAAACCTCTAACTGGAGATTCCTTTCCCATTTTACAAGTCCCACACTTGGAGAGAGGTTTTAATGTTGTGCAATCACACTGGATGCCTGAAACATCAACTTAGAAACCTGATTTGCATCCAGGGGTGCTGCTGATTTGCAACAACAGTTTTGGCACGCCCGGTGGGACCTTAGAGGTCTCATTTTCATTGCAGCAAAGTTGATGTGCATCTGCTGCAATTTTCTTGCTTAAAAGAGCTATAAATTGCACATCTGGCGACTCCAAGGGGAAGAATCAACTGGTTTTGGCAGTGCAGACCTGAAAACTCATGAGAAGAATCAACACAAGGTCAAGAGCTAGAGAGGAAGAGGTGTTGTTTGAATATCTGCAGTTATCTCCAAGAATAAGGCAAAGTGGGAGGAGAATCCAAAGGTCTCCATCTCCACCAAACAGAACTCTCTCAACTCCTCCACCTGGTAGGCCTTTCATTCAGTCAACAAGGGTTCTAAGACCAATTAGAATGGCACAAAACAACCCCTATGTCAATTTCACTAGCAAAGTTGAGCCCACTTGCTCTCAATGCACAAAATCCAATCCCGAGTTAAAGCATCAAGAACATTCCATACTTCACTTGGAAAAATCAGACCTCACCGGTGATCATGTTAAGGATATTGCTAACATTTGTGCAATCCATGAGATCAATGAGATGCAAGTTGTTGTCAAACTGCTGGCATCTTCATTCAAAGGGAAAGCTTTGCAATGGTTCAGGAGTCTTGCCTCAGGTTCTATTCAAAATTAGAATCAACTATGTATAGCCCTCCATGAGCAGTTTGGGGAAAAGGGAGACAACTTGTCCCTTTTGGAGCAGCTGACAACTATCAAAAGAGCTCCCAATGAGCAATCGATCGATTTTAATATCGATTTCAAAGGACTTGGGAGAGAATTCCGGTGGCATAAAAGCCAATAACAGAAGGTGCTTTTCTTTACTATCTCAAAGCTCTAAATTCTGATATTTCTATGTTAATTCAGTCCATGGGAGGCACAACTATCCCCATTGCTTATAGCATTGCCATTAGAGCTAAAAATTGTTTGATTCAAGCTGGCAAGTTGGCTCCTAGGCCTCCAATGCCATTATTTCCAAGTTTAGAGAGCCCAAGTACTAGCCAAGTGCCTAATTTAGCTTCTATTCCCACTCCTAGAAATCAGAATTCAAGTGAAGCTTCCACTTCATCTTCTAGTGCCTCAAATGAACTTCAAGAAGTCATGAAGCAATTGCAAAATCTAGGTAATGAGCTGGTTACACTCAAAAGGCAGCAAGCTCAAGGTTTTAGACCTTCCTTCCAGCCTCAAGCTCAGCCTAACAGGTAGCCATATCAACCTCATAGACCACCCAATCCAGCTGCAAATCTAAATCAAGCAAGGCCTCCTGCCAACAGACCATTTCAGCCCTATAATCCCAATGCTACATCTGCATCTAAAGCATTAGTGCCAGTACAAAACAATATAGCTCAAGAGTATGATTGGTGTTTCCCATGCAATGAACCTCATAACCAGCCCATGTGCTTCAACGGTGCCTTGAATCAAGCATTAATGGTGACAAAGAATCTGGTGTGGAGGGTGAAGGTAGTCAAGGAAATAACCATCAACAAGAAACATTCTAGCAGCAATCGGCCTTCAAATGATACCACACTTGTAAACCGGCAAAAGTAAGATTTTTGTGGCATGAATCAAATGATTTCGCAAAGTGTTGCAGCCAACACAAGGTCAAAGAGAAGGAATTTGGGTGAAGAATAGCCATTAGCTCCAACCAATCCACAACCTTTTATGGCTCCACAAATGGTTGGCAAACAAAATCCAGTTATAAATGCACAAGGGCAGCCAAGAACAGCTCCTAGACCAACTCAAATACCAATTGTTGCTGCCCACATGCAAGGGATGAATATGCAAACCAAGGGACAACAAAGAGATCCTTCATCACCATTTAGTATCATTGATCAGATGAAGAAGACAAATGTAAATATATCAATGTGGGAATCCTATCTATCCCAGGCCGGAGAGATTTGCTACAAGCTGCCATGAAGGACTGGCCAACTTCAAATCAGCAAGTCCAAATGCAGAGAGAAGGTGCTACAAATGCTGCCACCAAGGGAATCATGGAGGACAGCAAGGTAAAATGTTGAAGCCCCCTCCTTTTTATGTCTCATTAATCATTGGAAACCAATTGGTGCAAAATTGCATGATTGATTCCGGGGCAAGTAGCTCAGTGATGCCCAAGCAAATAGCTGATCAACTAGGACTTCAATATGAAACCATATCCAAAGGAGTAGTGTAGTTGGATGGGACAACAGTAACAATAGTTGGGGTGATTAGAAACTTGAGTCTTACCTTGCATGCATGTCCAAATGTTGTTGTTTTACAAGATGTATCAGTTATAGACCTTCCACCATTCTTTGCCCTATGTTTGTCAAGAGATTTCACAGCCAAGATTGGAAGATATTTGTCACATTGATTGGTCACACATGCTGTTTAGAACGAGGTATGGAACCAAAGCTACAATCAGGTCTGAACCTATTGCAAATTTCCACATTGAGCCTTACACTCCAAGTCAGATTAATGCCAATTGTTCAGCGTTTGATCAAGAAGATCATCCAAGCACTGATGAAGCTGACACCAAGGTTGGAAGCATCCAGATTTAACTCTTGATGAATGGGCAAGCAAGGTGCATGCTTTTGATCCTTATCAAGAAATAGAAGAATCTGAGCTGGGAGTCTATTGCATACATGAAGAAAATCAGCCTATTCCTAGCATCACCAAGCCAAACCACAAAGATGACAATGAGGTATGGCAGTTGTTTTTTGATGGATCAAGGAGTAGACAAGGTGCAGGAGGGGGATCCATGCTGGTTTCACCTCAAGGAGTTAAGTATTATTCAGCTTTTAGATTTCAGTTTGCATGCTCTAATAACACTGCTGAATATGAAGCCTTGGTGCAAGGACTGCATTGGGCAATCAAGAGAGGAATAAAGAACTTGCAAGTCTTTGGTGACAGTGAGTTGATTGTCAACCAAGTTAAGGGGGGTAGCATCTTTGTCAAGAACGATCTACTCAAGTGCTACAAGAACAGGTGTGGGACCTCATTGAATATTTTGAGGGTTTTGGCATCAAATCCATTCCTAGAAAAGAGAACCAAGCTGCTAACGGATGGCTTGCAGAAAGTTGGGGCAGCCTTTCACGCGTTGTGGAGAACATTCAAAAGGACAAGGTACAGCCAAACATCCATGTGATTGTAAAGCCTTCAAAGGGCTTGGGACAACAATGTAAGTTGGCAAGTGTTTGAAAATGATCAACAAATCATTCATTTCTTGTAAGAAGAGGCTGAATTCTCAAAAATTAGGAAAAGTTGGAGCAGCAGTATGGTGACCAGGTGGTGCAGCTGAGAACCAACAAACTACCAAAGGGGCTTATTACTTTGGAGTCCATTTTCAATCCTAATGATCAGTTTAGGAAGGAGAAAGCAAACATCTAAGTGAAGGGAGAAGATTCAGTGTCCATCTCAGTAGAAAGAGGCAAATCACTCCAAATTGGTAAGATGACAACTAAGCAAGAAAGGTATGAGTTCATACAACTTTGTCAAGAATTCCTGATGTGTTTGCTTGGAGCTATGAAGATTTGAAAGGTTTCAATCCGAGTTAGCTCAACACACCATTGAATTGGATCCAAATACTAAGCCCATCAGGTAGAAACAAAGGCCAGTCAACCCCCACATGGAGCCTCTCATGAGAAAAGAATTGAATAAGTTGATAGAATCAAGAATCATATTCCCTATCAAGCATTCTAGTTGGGTTTCCAACTTGGTTCCAGTAAAGAAGAGTGGGGAAATCAGATTGTGTGTTGACTTCAGAGATTTGAATAGAGCATCTCTCAAGGATCATTATCCACTTCCTTCCATGGAGTAGATTTTACAAGTTGTTGCTGGCTCCGAGAGGTTTTCACTACTTGATGGCTATTCAGGGTATAATCAGATTATGGTGAAGGAAGAAGATCAGTTCAAGACAACCTTTACAACTAAATGGGGAACTTATGCATACAGGAAAATGCCATTTGGGCTGTCCAACGCTGGAGCTACCTTCCAAAGAGCAATGGACATGGCGTTCAAAGGTTTGATTAACAACATTGTACTGATATATCTTGATGATATCACTGTTTTTTCAAAAATACAACAGACCACCTCTTTCATTTGAGACAAGTGTTCCAAAGGTGTAGAAGATTTGGAGTCTCCTTGAATCCTAAAAAGTGTGTTTTTCTAGCCCATGAAGGAAAACTCCTTGGCCACATTGTCTCCAAAGAAGGATTAACAATTGATCCTAAAGAGTGGCCATAAGAGCATTGCCATTGCCAAGCCACAAAAAGGCCCTTCAAAGTTTCTTGGGAAGAATAAATTTTGTTTGGAGGTTTGTCCAACTTTTGCAGCCCCTTGTCAAACCTATCACCAAGATGCTAAAGAAAAGCATGGCTTTCAAATGGACAGTTAGAAGGAAAGGAAAGTTTTGAAGCAATAAAAGAAACCATCTCTCAAGCCCCAACTCTCATCAATCCAGATTTCTCCAAGGATTTCATCCTCTATGCATTTGGAGGTGATGATACTATTTCTACAATTTTGGTACAGCAGAATAAAGACAATGATGAGTAGCCAATTGCTTTCTTCAGCCAAAGCCTGGAGAACTATGAGGTGAGATATTCTTTCATTGAGAAGCATGTTCTTGTAGTAATCAGGAGCTTGAATAAATTCAAGCATCTAGTTTCAAACAATAAGGTCCAATTGCTGGTTTCTCATGCGGGGGTTAAAGACTTCCTCCTCAACAAAGACTTGAATGAAAAAAGGGCAGGTTGGATTACTCGTGTCATGGAGTATGACATTGAGATCAAAGTCACCAAGTTGGTAAGAGGAAAAGGATTGTGTGAGCAGCTGATCTTGAGCAAACAAGAGGAATCATGCAACGAGAAGGAGGCTATTTTGGCGTTGCAAGACAGCCATGAGCAAGGAAGCACTCAAGAGGAGAATGATGGTGTCCCCACTCCTTGCTGGACCCAAGGTATAATGCACTTCCTAAGCACAAGTCTATGTCCTCCAGAGATGAACAAGACCCAAAGAAGACACTTCAGGTTGCAAGCTGTCCCATATGCCCTTGTTGATGGTGTTTTATTCAAAAGAGATGTGAATGGAGTCTTTACTCGCTTAAGATGCATTAGCACAAATCGATTCATAGTGTGTGGAAGAGTTCCATGGTGGACCAGCTGGTGGTCATTTTGCACTAAGAGTGATCTAAAAATCATGAAGGTGGTTATTATTGGCCCAAGATTTTCAAATGATTGCTTTGTGTGGATCAAAGGTGCAAGAATTGTGCATTCTTCACGAGTAAAGAGAGGTTTTCTCGCCCTTCCATCGCATCCAATTTTAGTTGACCAGCCATTCATGCAATGGGGTTTGGACTTCATTGGAGTCATTAATCCCAATTTAAGCAAGGGCATAAGTGGATTTTGTGAGCCACATGACTACTTCACCAAGTGGACTCAAGCAAAGAGTACTCAAGGAAGCAAATGAGTCTAGCATCTTAGACTTATATGAGGGGATAAGTAACCAGATTTGGCATACCTGCTACAATAATCTCGTATAATGCATTAGCATTCATTGGATCCAAGGTGACCGAGTGGGCTGTCAAGAAGCGAGATCTACCTAAGTACTTCATCAAACTACTACCCTCGTGGTAATGGCAAAGCTAAATCTACAAACAAGAACTTGTTGAGGATCATTAGGAGGACTCTTGATGAGAATCGAGGTCTTGGCATACCAAATCGAAATCAGCCTTATGGGCTGATAGGATAACTCCTAAAAGATCTACTGGGTAACTCTCCATTCAAGCTTGTTTATGGAAGAGAGGCAATTTTGCCCATATCACTTGAGTTGCCAACATTGGAACTCATGAAACAGTTGGAGTTGTTGGAGTTTGAGCCCATGTAAGTCAGATATGCAGAATTGATGGAGCTCTAAGAAATTAGAAATCAGGCATCCCAAGCAATGGAGAATGATCAGGCTTTGATAAAGAAGACCTTTGATAGAAAGGCCAAGAACAGATCCTTCCAAGTTGGAGATCTAGTGTTAAAATGGGATGCGGATAGAGCAAAACCGGGAAGGCATTCAAAATTTGATGCCATTTGGAGTGGCCATACATTGTCACAAAGTGTAAGGATAACAATGCTTTCCAATTGTCTTCATTGGATGGCGAAGAACTGCAGATTCCAGTCAATGGAATCCATCTGAAGCATTGCTACTGAAGGAAATGCTTCACCCTATACATATTAGTTTAGGTTTTTCATTCCTCCAAGTGCTTGTGCACATTGTTTCTTGTCAGATTAGTTTTTCTTTCCCTAAGTGCTTTGGCACAAGCTTGTTGTTCCCTGGAGATGTGTTTGCAGCCTTGCTCCATCGGGTGATATTCCATCTTCCTCCTTGCAGAGTGTTCTAGTCGGGATTTGGGGTATCAAACAGAGAATTCAATGACGCCATACCCAATGTATTGCTTCAGTAATCGGGTAAATTCATCCAGCAGCAGATGACCCTCCGAGTCGCCAAAATTGTTATCCAAAATGTGCCCTCGCTCATTTTTGTGGCTAACTACTCTCATTTTTTCCTCTCTTGTGCCTCAGTCATAATATTTTGCTTTTCAGGCACTCAAAACCTTCTGGAAATGACACCATTGGATAGAGCTCTTTCTCAGCTTTCCAGAAAGGTAAAGTTTTCCTCCTAACTCCATGTATTTTTGAAGTTATGGCTCGGCGGAGGTTTTGGAAAAAATTTCCCCTGAAAGGCTGCGGCCAATGAGATGCCACCACGTGGCACCTAGAGTGGTGGAGTGTGGGGAAATTTTGGAAAATTTTCCAAATGACCAAAAAGGTGCAAAAATTCGAATTTTTGCCCGCCAACCCGATTTGGCCCTGTTTTTCCCTAAAACTTCAAATGGCCATATCTTTTGATCCGAGCTTGGTTTTTCGTTCTTTATATCAATGGAAAGCTGGTGAAATTTCTACAATATTCCAGGTATTTTTGCATTTTTATGGAGTTTGAGAGAGAAAATCAAAAACACCTCTCGGCACGTGGTCATGGAGAGAAATGACGTTTCAACCACCGTTTTAATGAAGAATGGCTCGCATTCTCTCTCAAAGATGGCTAAAAATGTCGGGATGGGTCCTGTAAGGATGCCCATGCTGTTTTGAATGCATTTTGGTCAATGGTTTAATCCTTCCACGTTTTCCCACGCTTCTCTCTCCCGGGCTCGCCCTCGCACCGTAAAGCCGATTTGGCTCATTTTCAAAGGGTTGAACATTTTTTGTGTATTGCAGGTCCCCTTTCTCACCTTGGAAGTGATTTTGGTGGAATATTAGACCTTTTCTAAGAACTGCAACTCATTTTTTCCTCCCAGGTGTTGTAATGCAAGTGATTTTGATGTTAAAATAACAATACAGGCCCTGTGATTAATTTTTCATCATCTCGGCCGTGTTGTTTTGACTAATTTCGATTCTTCATTACATTATCGCTTGTGCATGTTGTTTTGTTGCATTTTATGAATTGTGTCAATCTGCAGAAGTGAGAAATGCTCACCACTCCTTTGGTGCATCACCTATTAGCATTAGTTTTAGTTTATCTGCATTCTCTATCTCTGTCTCCTTTGGAATTTAGGGTAGGATTAGGAATTTAAACCTCTCTGCAACTTGTAAGTGATAAACTGATCGAGGAGTTGAGGAACTAGCCTCTAATCTGGATATTCCTTTCCCATTTTACAAGTCCCAGGACTTGGAGAGAGGTTTCAATGTTGTGCAATCACACCTGGATGCCCGAAACATCAACTTAGAAACTGATTTGCATCCGAGGGTGCTGCTGATTTGCAACAACAATAACACGGATCATAAAATTCTTTCATATCACACAAGAATAAAAGGATTATGTTTCCCACTTCCTTCATAGGTGGCATGAAAATTTCTTTATTCTTCCGCGAGTGCTTCAAACATGGACCATATGGAAATCTATGACTTATTCCTCCACTCACTTAATCGATGAACTAAGGAGGAAGTACAAAAGTTTCCTCTTCAAAGCTATGATGAAATGTTAGAGGGAGTGCCTCAAATTTACTAAGAGGAAATTAATAGTGGATGTATTACATATGGCCACAATGGGAGGTTGGTCACCTCCACCTAAAATAATTTGAACTACCAAAACAATTCAAACAATAACCAAGGACCCAAATTCCTAAATCGAAACCATGGTGTCACTACAGATGGCATGACTGATCAACCTATTAAGTAAAATTTTGTGAACACTAGCAATGCTAACAATGGGAATGTAAATATCCAAAGGAACAACATTCCCTCTCCCTCCATCAACAGATTTGATTTCATTCATGCTCCTTCTGGCAGGTTCACGCCTGTGGCCCAAACCAATACTAAAACCCACGCCAAAGATCACAAAATTATAATGATAACAATCGGCCCAACAATATAATCGAAACTATGGTCTCAACAAAATCAAAACCAGAGGCCAAGGGATTATGATCCTAATTTATACTCTAGGTTTTATAGAGTGATTGTTGATGATGATCCATCATGCCTGGATTGCAACAATTTCATACGATGGCTCCAACAAAAGACCAAAGGAAATTTTTTATCTACATGTTTTTAGTGAACCTCGGATGAACTTCACATAATTCTCATACGAGACCTGTCACTCCCAAAATGATAGCCTTGGAATCTATAGATATACTTTCCGAAATTTCCTAAGAATGAAAACCTAATCCTCAGGGTGCCAACAAAGGGATTCCTATAACAACCTATGATCAAGAAGCCTCTACATCCAATGATCCCCAAGTTGCTCTTAACTTAGATCAAAGGAATAAGAAAAAATTTGTACCCTTGGTTGAATTAGAGATAGAACCAAAGGTTAATGTAACTACTGTACTAGAGAGTGCACATCAAAACCTCTTCTTTTATATCCTCTAGTTCAATAAGACTCATCGGTAGTCCCCCATAATGGTAGGATATTATTATTTGATCACAAATCTCAAAGAAGACCTTTATCACATCACCTATTTGGATTGTTTGAAGAATTCTCCACCACCGGTCCACTTTGTTAGAATCTTTAGGTTTTGGGCATCCATTACATGTCATATGCATTTTAGACATATTTAACCTGATCTTATACTACTATTTAGAAGGTTCTCAAGTGTACAAAGTACTAATTAATCCCCCTTTTTTTCCACCTTCTTCATATCTCCCTCTTCTATTTGTATTGTCTTTCCGTGTATTTTCCATTACCTATCTTCCCATTTCCGTAACTTCCATGAAATTCCAGCCTCTAATTTGGGCACCCCAGCCTATACCGGGTGTCCCAAGACGCCCTGGGTCCCACTATCTCTGGGCACCCTGATCTAGGTTTAACCTCTTTCACTCCTTTTTGGGTCACTTTATATCCATTGGTCTTCTTTATCTCTTTCTCAGTCCGGCAGATTGTCGGGATTAATTGCAAAAGTATACTTGAGAGCCCTATAAATATAAAGCTTATAAGACCATATTGAGGGTCCTATGTCTTTGCATTCTATCACTACTATCACTCCATCTAGGGTTGCATCCATTGCACCATCTTCATCCACATAGTTCCATACATTCTAGCTAGCAAAGTCTACATCATCATATCCATTCAAATAAGAGGGAGGCATTTTATCTATTCTATTTACATACTATTCTACATCTTCTATAGCTTCTATAGCTCGCTACTACACAAAGTGTGACTAACACGAGAGCACCTAGGGCACCATTCACACACACTCACCAGAACTACATCAGGGTCCATAATGTAGTGTAATGCTTAGTGATAAGTCCACCAGTTTGGAGGATGAGGTCAGTCATGACCCATTCTTCCTCTTCTTATATAGGGCATCATTAAACTCATCCAAGTGAATCCAATGTGATAGATAGATGACATATAAATTTTTAAACCTAGTTACAACAATGCAGTAACCCAAGTTTTTCGAGCTTCTACATAGTTCACATCACCTGAATCTAACCAGGGCACCAGGCACCCAAATACCCTGCATGCCCGTGTCATCTCATGCAGTCTAGATTTACCCTTTTCGTGGTTCCCGAGTAGCCATATACATGTAAATCGGTTTCCAATTTCAGACTGCACGACAACCTGCGACAAAATTCTCCAAACCAGCTAGGTCATTCTTTACCTTCCTCTTGTTATTTAGTGATTTATTACATTTAGATTAATTTACTTATATCATTATTTATTGTCTTTAGTATCATTTATTACATTTACATAGTGTTTTATGTCCTCCTATTTAGATTAACTATTGGATATACTTCCCCATAGTTTTCCTATTTTAGTTAATCATTTTGGTGAACCCGACATCCTTTTTACCACCTTCTAAGACCTCTTCATTTTACCACAATGAATATCTCCATCATCTAATACTTAATTACCCACCCTAATTTGCTTCATAATGTTTAAACCCTCTTGCTACTACTGATGTTTCTACCAAATGCATCAGATTCCTATATGATACATTTATTTGAGGCCTTTTCTCAACACACAACATTTCCGAGCCAATCCCCACGCGACATTCACCCTTTGACAATGACCCACCACATTACATCATGTCTCACATCTATAATGTTGTTGTCAAGCACACCCTCATCGACAATGGCTCTAATCTTAATTTGTGTCCTATGTCCTTTATCCAAGCCTTAGGTTTGTCTTCTCATGACATTATCCCTTCTTCCATTTTACTTCATGCTTATGATGGTTCTTTTCTCATCCATGTCTAGCCATTTTACCATTCCTTTAATTTCCATCCTAAGACCCTACCTACCATCTTCTTCATCATTGATTTCCCTGTCTCATACAATTGCTTTTAGGTAGACCATGGCTTCACGCCATGCAAGTTGTTGCTTCCACTATCCACTGTTGCATCAAATTATTACATGAGTGTGTCGAGTATACTATTTTCCGTGATCGTGATCCCTTCCAATATTGCGTCCATGACCCTCATACTAGTATTCCTATCCCTCGCATCGATACTACCGATGAACCTCAACCCTTGGATGATCAACCACATTTACCACCACTTGAAGGAGCTATATGTTTGGTATATGCTCTTCCTCCACCATCACCTCTTTCTACCTCTCTTACTCCACATCACCTCTTATTCCACTCAGATAGTCTAATCCCATCTCCACTATTGTCATCCACATAACCACCCTTCACATGTACCCTCTTTATCCATGACTCATTCTGGGACCATGTTCCATTTGATCCCACATGTGATGAAACCATAACCATATTTTCTCTTGTTGGTCTAGCTCACCTTGGCTTTAATTTTTGATGACCTTTAACCTTCTACTCATGCCTCTCATCTCTATTACAGTTTTTCACCATCACTGCCACTTATGGTTTGTGTGTCTTTGATCTCCTTATTTATTCTACCACGTACCCATCTGTTCTTTTTCGCCTCACATTAGGGGACTCCTGGCTTACTTACATTGGAGGTACATTAGACCCTAGTCACACTGACATCTCATTCCCCATGCCCTTTGGCCACATTTTCATTTGCAATAGTTATTTTCTTGGCCATTCACCCAACCTCACTTGATGGTATGCACACAATTGTCCACATCCTCCATTTACTGATGAAGAATATGCTATGGGCATGTACCATTTGTCTCTCACTAGATCATTACATGATCAACCTCCTACCATCCCCTATCAAGTTACCAATTTCGATCCATTTGAATTTGACCCTAGAGGATGACGATCTCGATTGATGAGTTCACATAGCCTCTTCTCTCACTACTATTGGGGGCATATCACATGACATACTCCTCCCCTCGCTTCGTATACTAGTACCCCTTTGTGTCCTACATTCCATCTCTCTCACTGATCAATATCACATTTCTACCTATCTCATAACATCTAATCACACCGCTCCTACCCGATGACGCACCCTAGTGCTTTGGTTCACACTTGACTATTGAGGGATTACCATTACATTAAACCCCACACACTGCACTATAGGACCTACACATTTACATTCTACCATCCTACACCTATACATCCCATATCTTCATAGCATTCATCATCCATATACTACACTAGTCATTTAACATATCGTCTAGTTTTACATCTCCTTTTTCCATTCCATATTTCTACATCACATAATTTATGATCTAGATTTACATTCCATCACATACACACATCTTGCATAATCATTATCTTATACATCCCTCATCCATTAGTCATTTATACACGCTTCATAGTCATCATTATATATGAGTCTAGTTTCACATTCTATCATACATTCTACATTTAACTAGGTTACATTCATACTGAATTTACATTTACATTCTTTTAAATACATTTTATATTTCATCTACACCTATCATTCATTTAACATACCTATACATACCCTACACATGTACTACATTCATATACCTTACCTATTCTACACGATACACTAGACTCCCTTATACATCGATACATCTAGTTTTATCATCATCATTATCTTATTCCATTTCTATGCATTATTATATTACATTTCATACATCTTTCATATTCTACCCGCTTCACTATATTTCCTTATACTTGGGTCTAGTTTTCTACCTTATCATTACATATTATATTTCTATACCTTACATTCCATACCCCCTATACATTCTACATTTCATTTCCTACACTACACATTCACCTACCTTGGTCATTTATACTACATTTCCTTCTACGACTGCACTCACCACCCTATGACGCACTCTAGTTCCTCGGTTCATACTTGACTTCCGAGGGTTTACCAATCAAATGAACCTTACCTATATGTGACATGTCATCATACCACATTCATCAGACTAGTGACCAATGCTCTAGGCTATATCATCACCCACACCCATCATCATGTAGTGGTATACACCTTAGGTTAAATCACCACTCTTCTAATCAATTCTACATCATCAATACATTCTATATCACCTCTTGTATCATCCTCTCGAAATTATAATTTTTCTCACATTCTAAGTTATTCTCATTATCTTATCACACCTTCCATCACATAGTGGTATACACCTTAGGTTAAATGCCACACCCTTCATCCATTCTACTTTATCCTTTACCTTCGATCATCACATATTCTATTATTTATCCCAATCATCACTTAGTGGTATACACTTTAGGATAAATCACCACCCTTTCTTACTCATCAATTTATGGTATACGCATTTAGGCTCACTCACCACCTTCTATCTTACTCATCACATAGTGGTATATGATTTAGACTAAATCAGCACCTTATATTATCATACACCCTCATCAATCATCATGTAGTGACATACACCATAGGTAAATCATCATCTTCATCTTTCATCATATAGTGATATACGCTTAGGGCTAAATCATCACTCATCCAATCAACTAGTCGTGGTATATGTTTAGGCTATAGGGTCCATGCTTATCCTCTATCTCCTCACTATATAATTCTTCCATAAGTGATATACGCTTAGGGATAAATCATCACTCATTCAATGAAGTCATGGTATATGCTTTTGCTATAGGGTCCACACACACCCTCACCCCATGTCACATTTCATCACCACTACCTATACACACTCCTCGCAAAGCACGTTAGACACAATCTACCCTACTTGACCATTTCTCGATGGATAATATCATTTACGGTTCATTCTTGATCGAAGATGGCAAAAAATGAACCTCAATGCATACACTTCCATACAAATCAGGGGCACATTGCTCCTATCATTCCATTTGCATTCTATTCCATCCATCCACAACATACTGCATTGTCTTGGTAGCATTTAATTTTTCTTACTAGTGTTTTGCATGCTCATTCTATTACACATGTTAGCTTTCTTTCCTATATGTAATTATCATACACACATGCGCGTTCACGCCTTTGTTTAGTGTGATTGCAGATACATGAACATTTCACGTGGCATGGATGCTCGCCTTCTACCCTTACTATATTGGTCATTGGGGCATCCACATTTGACTTATATAGGTGTTATTGTTTCATTTTGTACTTAGCATCTTTTACTACTTTCTCATACACGTTTTGACATATTGGTTATCATCCTAACATGCTAATGAGAGTTCCATGTGCATTACTTTGTTTTCAGAGGACTACATGTTTCCATGACTACTTCTATATTTTTTGTTATCTCGCTTTGTTTGCTATTGTTTACGGGCTTTTCCCTTTACTTGTGTGCACACTTGTCTATTGTTTGTGGCCATGATGACCTTGCATGTCTTGCGACATCATGAGTGATGTCCCATGCTCAAACCCACTTTCAGGAGGTCTATTTTGTCTTCTTGCATGTTTACACTATTGTGCTTGGTAGTATTTCTACACTGTTTACATTTTTACACTAATTACATGCATGTGTTTGTGGACTAACACTTTTTTTGGCTAGCCATTCCCTTTTTTGTGTGTGCCTTGGTATCTACGAAGTGCTTTCCTTTCCCCATGTAGGCCTCGAGTTGGTTATAAGGTAAGAGTATAGTAGGTCATCTTTTGAGGCCACATTATCCTTCCAAGGTCATCGCATGCACCCCCAAAAAAGGGGGCATCATTATGGGTTTTCTACTAACCCAACATATCTACACCGGTTTAGACACAGCGAGTGAGTTCAAATCAGACCGAACTCCATACACATCGGCCTTAACAGACATGGTGTCCTTTGAAATTATGTGGAGCGATTAGAGGCTCAAGGGTCATGGTGGATGGCTCTCTAAACTTATCCATCATAGTGGCATAGGATCACCAAAAAACCAAGATACATAGATCTCTTCAAAGATTGCAAGTAAAGCGGTTAAAGGTTGGAGGACAACAGAAGTTCCTCCCTATACTTCTTCAGCTAGGGTGGCGTGAGATCACCTGAAAAACTCATGACAATACATGATATCCTTCTACACCCTTTCTCTCAACATGGATTAGGTGCACATGTTCCATTTTTCCATTTACATTCTATTTCAACGTATTTTACACTTTTTTATATACATGCATATTTTACACAACATTTTTACATACATACATATTTGACTACTTGAGCATTTTCTCCTTGCAGGTCCACCATATGAGAAACAAGCAATCAAATTGGGGGCAACAATAACAACAACAATGAAAACAACAACAACAACAACACACCACTACAGGCACTTGCCTTTACACCGTAGTAGCCACATGTGTTCTTCCCTAGGTGCACTCTCATCACTTTTTTTTACATTTTTCATCTTTAGAATCCACACTCCTCCACATTCGAGTCTAGTCCATCGACACACTTTCTTCTACACTCTGCATGGATTTTAGGTACGCTTCTCTGACTACTTTATGTTACCAAGTTGTTCACTCACCAACATAAAGTGGGGAAAATGTAGACATAAAATCATGCATTTTAGACATATTTAGCCCAGTCTTATACTACTATTTAGAAGGTTCTCAAGTGTACAAAGTACTAATTAATCCCCTTTTTTCAACCTTATTCCTATCTTCCTCTTCTATTTTATCTTGTCTTTCCCACATATTTTCCATTACCTATTTACCCATCCCGTAACTTCCCTAAAATTCTAGCCCTAATTTTGCCCTGGGAACCTTGGGCTTATACTGGGCACCTGGTCCCACCCTGGGCATCCTGATCTAGGTTTAATCTCTTTCATTCCTTTTTGGGTCACTTCTAGCCGTTAGTCTTCTTTATCTCTTTCTCAATCGACATTTTCAGGATTAATTGTGAAAGTATACTTGAGAGCCCTATAAATATAAATCTTATAAGACCATATTGAGGGTCCTAGGTCTTTTCATTCTATCACTACTATCACTCCATCTAGGGTTGCATCCATTGCACCATCTTCATCCACATAGTTCCATACATTCTAGCTAGTAAAGTCTGCATCACATCCATTTAAATAAGAGAGAGGGATTATATCTATTCTATTATACATACTATTCTACAGCTTCTATAGCTATTATAGCTTAGTACTACACAAAGTGTGACCGACACGAGGGCACCTAGGGAATCATTCACACACACACTGACGAACTACATCGAGGTCTCAGTAATGTAGTGCAAATCTCG
Organism: Taxus wallichiana var. yunnanensis; assembly: GCA_018340775.1. Lineage (NCBI taxonomy): Eukaryota > Viridiplantae > Streptophyta > Pinopsida > Cupressales > Taxaceae > Taxus > Taxus wallichiana. The sequence goes on along the minus strand of CM031237.1, from coordinate 332,446,290 downwards.
TGATAAGTCCACCGTTTTTGGTGGTTGAGGTCAGTCCAACCTATTCTTACTCTTCTTGTGCAGTGGTGTTATTCAATTCATCTAGTGAATCTAGTCATGACAAATAGATAGAGTTTTAGACTTAGTCACATGACATCGCATAACCCATTTTTGAGCTTCTACACAGCTTCACGGCGCCATAATCAAGACCAGGGGTGCCCCCGAGGCTCCCCAAAGTACCCTATGAGGCACATGTATCGTCTCATGTAGTCTAGATCTACCCTTCGCAGGTTCCCGAGTATTCATCTACACAATCGTTTTCCGCTGGACTCTACAACAACTCGCATGACAAGATTTTTGTAACTCAAGTAAGTAATTCTTTACCTTCCTCTTGTCATTTAGGGTTTTATCACATTTAGATTGATTTAGTTACATCATTATTTACTATCTTTATATTATTTATTATATTTACATAGCGTTTATGTCCTCCTATTTAGATTAACTATAGGATATACTTCCCCATAGTTTTCCTATTTTAGTTAATCACTAAGAGCCAACATGAGAGAGATACAAGATTTTTTTTTTACATTTGTAAGCTACCTATGGATGCTTTGAGTTAGCATAAAGTGGTGATCCCATGATTTATTTGCAAGTATGGGTCTATAATAACTATGTTAAGACAAAAATATCGATGATGGAGCCATTGTTAACATTGTTCCTTTCTCCTTCTTACAAGTTAGGGTATAGAGAACTTCAATTGCTTCTTCCACTAGAAATATACTAAGCGCTTAAATAAAATGTGGAAAATACTATAGTTTATATAATCAATGAAAAAGTGTAAATGTAGTAAAGAAGTATGTAAATTACCCAAGAAATTAATCTAGTGAAAGTAAAAACTCTAATATGCAAGCGAGAGAGGAAAGAACTCAACTAAATAGAGGATCTCACGGGAATGTGACAAATAGGTGATTGGAGAAATATGAAGTAGTAGGAACGAATGTGCAGCCCCACGAAAAGGATGGATTTGAGCCACTTAGTGGGACCGGGAGTGTCTAGAGAGAGGGACTGGGGACCGAGGTGCTCTAGTTTGCAAAATGGTACCTTGGTTTGTGTAATAGGTCAAGAACAAAATATCACACAAGTTTGTAAGGATGGTCCAAAACCCTCACTATTTTTTGCATCAATCTCACTCCACTATTCTAGATGTCGCTGATATTTCAAGATGAATAGAAATATCTACAAAACCTTAAACAAGCATCAATCCCTAAAAAAAATACATATGATAAATTAGACTAACCTCAACCACCACAATAATGGACTTATTATTAGCTGAGCACTACTCTACATTCTATACCCTAATGTTGTTTTGTGTGTGTGAAACATGCCCTATAGTAAATGGTGGATAATATGGGATTAAATTCCCTCCTATGCTTGTGTGATGCATATATCCCATCCTTGTCCCTTTGTGATGGAGCTATGTGAATGCAAATGATCTCCCAATACAATAGATGTATACAAGTCTAAGTGGATGGTAGTAGTGACTAGTACTTGTCACTCTTTTTGGTCTCATAAATTTATATTTATAGGGTTCTTCTTGATCTAATTTTGTAATTAACCCTCGAAATGGCTGACCACAAAAAATATAAGAAGCTGAAATGGCTGAAAGTGCCCAAAAAAAAGCGGCAAAGTGAGAAAAGGATTGGGGCACCCATGGTGGGACTAGGGTGCCATGGGACTCCCAAAGATTAAGCATGGCACCCATTCAAGGCTAAAATTATGGAAGATGATAAAAAATGACTGGGCATGTGTTTGGTGGAGGTTGGGAATGACGATAGAAATTAAATAAAAATGGCCAAGACGGGGTTAATTAGTAATTTCTTCACTCAAAAACCCTTTAAATAGTAGTATGAGACCGGGACTAAATATTTCCCAAAGTGTGTGATTTATTAACTACATTTTCCCCCACTTTATGTTGGTGAGTGGAAAGCTCAATAACATAAAGTAGATAGATATGTGTACATGATACTGCAGTAGAATGATGTAGCAAGCATTTGAAGGACTATAAAAAGTGTGGGATGACAAAAAGATGATGGAACATGGAAACTAAAGATGAAAGATGCACAAAAAAGTGATGAGAGTGAACCTAGGGTAGAAACATGTGTGTTGATGTCGATGTGTGTAGTGTACCTACAAGGTTACTAACACAAAGTGTTGTTGACGTGAAGTATTTCATAAGCTTTTTGTTGTTGTTTCCTCCATTTGACTACTTGTTTCTCATACAACCGAACTTGCAAGGATACAATTATCAAGTAGTCAAATATATATATGTATGTGTAAAAATGCCATGTAAAAGACGCATGTAAATACATGTAAATGTAAAATACGTTAAATGAAAATGTAAGTGGAACATGTACACTGATCCATGTCGAGAGAAAGTGTGTAGAAGAATATCCTGATCTGTAGGGTTTTTTTTGGGTGATTCGATGATATAGGCTAAAGACATATAGGGAGGAATTGCTCAAGATCCTCCAATCTTTGACTGCTTCCTTGAAATGTGTGTGAAGAGATCTCTATGTTGTCCTGGTTTTTTGGGCAATCCGATGCCGAGGTAGAAGTATTGGGAGGAATTCCATTGTATCCTCTAACCGTTAAGTGATCCTCTCGAATGCCGAGGACAACCATGTCTCGTAAAATCTGTTGTGTATGGGGTTTGTAGATTGGTCTAAACCCACTCGTTGTATGTAACCCAAAATAGAAGGGCGGAAAGTACATTAAACCTGAACTAGTGTAAATGTGATGTGTAGACTATAGAAACCCTAAATGATGCCCCCTCTTTAGTTACACATGTAACTTCGTTGAGAGGAGAATGTGACCCTAAAAGAGGAACAACTGCATGAACTCTATGCCCTATAGTGGGAAGGGAATGTGCTTGGTAGAAACCAAGGCACACACAAACAATATGGCTATGAAAAGACAAGTGTTAGTACGAAAATGCATGCATGTGTAAAACAATGTTTAATCTATGCAAACAGTATATAAGCTACCAAGAAAAGTAATGTAAACACGCAAGAAGACAAGTAAGCCAAAAAAATGGGTCATAAACATGGGACATCACTCATGATGTCGCAAGACAAGTAGGGCCATCATGGCCGCAAACAAAAAGCAATTGTGCACACCAAACATATGGTAAGACCACATATAAGAAGCAAACAAGTATAGACAAACAAAAAGGGAGTCATGGTAACATGTAATCCTCAGTAAAACAAGTGTTACACATGAAACAAACCTTAACATATTAGAGAAATAACCAATATTTCAAAGGCATGTATAACTAAGTAAATGTAAAGTGCTAAGTATGAAATGAAACAATAACACCTTTGAGAGATGAATGTGCATGCCCTCAAAGAACCCATGTAAGAAGGGTAGAAGGCGAGCATCCATGCTACGTGCAAGAGACATGTATTTGCGATCAAAACTAAAAAAATAAGTGAAATTTCATGTGTGTATAGTATAGATAATTAAATATAAGAAATCAGTCTAACATGTGTAGTAAAGTGATCATGTAAAACACTAGCAAGCAAGAGTAAATGCCCAAGACAATGCAATATGTTATGGATGGATGGAATGGAATAGAATGCAAGATGGAATAATAGGAGATGCGTGCCCCCCAAGTGGATGGAATTGTATGCAATGAGGTTCATTTTTTTCCCCCTCAAATAGTTAAGAATGAACCGTAAACAAGATTTCATCATCAAGAAATGGTTGAAGTATGTGTTGTATCTAGCGTGGTTGTAATGAATGTGTAGGTATAGTGATGAAATGCGACATATAGAAGAGATGTACATAAACCTTATAGCCTAATTGTATATCGACACAATAAGTAATAGGAGTGATGATTTATCCTAAAACTTATATCACTACAAGATGAATGAAGGGAGTGGTGATGTAACTTAAGGTGTATACAATTACAAGATGATAAAATAGGCAACCATTTAGCTTAAAGTGTCTCACATCGACCTAGAAATGTCACATGATGAAATGTCGAATGGTAAACATGTGATGAAGGTAAGGTTCATTTGATTTGTAAACCCTCGGCAGTCAAGTATGGACCAAGGAACTAAAGTGCGTCATAGGATAATGAGTGTAGCACATAGAAAAATGATGTAATATATGTGATGATGAGGATAGTTGACCATGTGTAAATGCGTGGTGTATAGGATGCAATGAAAAATGTGTAAAATGTATAAAGTGTAATGTATAGTGTGTAATGTAATATGTATAGATGGACTAGGAATGTAGTTTATATGATGAACAATGTAAGATGTTAGACATGTAGACAATAGAAATGCATGCTATGTAGTTTGCAAAATGAGTAAGATGTAATAGAAATGTGTCATATGTATGATGGAGACTAGTATGATGTATGATGCATAATAAGATTTAATACATGATGTGTAGGATGTAATGCAAGATGTTAGTATATAGAAGGATGTAATGCTAGACTCATATATGGTGAAGGCTAGTATAATGTATGATGTATAGTTATGTAATGATTGAAATATAGAATATACAATGTATGACACATGATGTGGGATGAAACATGATGTGTAATGCCTATAGTGTAGTGTGTGGGGTTCATGTGTAGTAATCCCTCAATAGTCAAGTGTGAACCAAAGCACAAGAGTGTGTCATCGGGTAATGGTCAATGCTAGAATGTGTGATGAGAATGCCTATATGAAAATGCAAAGATGATAGATGCTAAGGTGAGTAGGGGTGTATTAGATGTGATGCCCCCAAGTATATATGAATGAGTAAACTAACCAATGATAGTGAAGGACGAAGGTCCTCCATTTGATTCCTATGGTGATGAAAGCGTAGGACCATGCTCTAATAGTGGTGGTATGGTAGAAAAATGTTGTGTTGGTGAATGAAGTCTATATATGTGCGAGGGATGAATATATGATGAAGTTCGTGGTGTCACGAAATGTGTCGGTGATGGAGATCTATGTGATGTTGAATGTGAAGGTGATGAAAACCCACGTGGAATAAAATGAGGTGGTGATCTCGCATCACGATGCAGTGACTATCCTAGGAATGGAACTATGCCTATGTGTAGGACTACGTAACGATGCGGTCATGTAGAAGATTCTTGAGTGGGTGAGCTAGGAGTAGATTGTGCTTTGAAAAACATAGAATGTGATGTGCTAGAAGAGGGAGATGATGTGATAACTATTGTGTGAGGATATGTCAACCATGAAGTAAATGGAGGTACATTGTTAATAGAAATGACCTATTTATTGTGAATAAATTTGATTCGTAGATGATTCATAGAAATGATAGAACGAGAGTGGAAAATCCAATTAAGGCCAAGTAGCATGTCACATCTATCATCTATGTTTCTAATGAGGAAAGGCACAAGTAATGTAAGGGGCCAACTGTAACATGTAGTTTGACAACGTTATAGGGTTTGTTGAAAGGATATTCAATTTACGATGGAGGATAACCGATAGCCCTAAGAAGTGAGATAAAGCATGCACTAATTGGCCATAATGGGTCAACCTTAGTGTTGTTGATGGGGACCTTGATCCAACATATGCCTTGATATGCAAATGATTAGTTGTAAAATTTTCATGATCATCGTGATCGGAGAAGAAAATTATCGGTGGCAAAGCATCAGTATTTGTAACTAATAAATCTAGAGCTCTTAATCCAGAGAAGGTACCACATGGAATGTATGGTTAATAGAAGAATCATATGTCTTCTTTTCATGTTGTTGAGATTCATTGTTAAATATCTTGATTTTACCCTTATCGTTGCTTGGTGCAGAGTTAGCAGACTCTAGAAACTCTAGTTTGTTATCATCAATTAGATCTTGGATGATTGTATGAAGTTTGAAACATCTATTTGTTGAATGTACCACACATCGATGATAATAACAATGGAAGTTCTCATTGTAGTTCCTACCTTTTTGATCATGATGGTTCTAACTTGAGTGGTGAATAAAGAGTACTAAGGTTATTATCGAGAAGTTGTTTCAATATAAGATGTGGAGCCATTGAAAATTTTCTAAACATGCACCTAAGTTGTTGTGGATCGAACCTCTTTATAAGGAGTAACTACGCTGATGATGATTTTAGTGTCAACTGGATTAGTTGTAGATGGTTTGAATGACGTCTTGTTTTGAAAATGAGTGGAAGATGAGGCCTATTCCTTATAGTTAAGTTTGCATATGGATAGAAGTTTGGTCTCATGAAGCTTAAGAGTATGACAGAGTTGATCGAATGAAGGAGAGGTCTCAAAGAGAAAATTTTCTTGGAGAAGCGGTAAAATAATCGAATGAACGAATCCTCAAGCTCGATTCAAACCGCATTTTTTATCTTAGCAATATTATTCTTATATCGTAAAATGTAGTTAGCGAAGTGTTCATTGGATCCCTATTTAAGTTGTGCTAGTTGAGCGTAAGAAATCTTAGAGCCGATATTGATGGAGAAATGTGTAAGAAATTCATTAGCTAGATGCATGAAGGAAGTTACTGAGTGAATAGGTAGGTTGTAAGACCAATGCATCACATATTCATGGAGAGTATGAGGAAATATTTTAGCCAAGAGAATATGAACATCAACAAAATCTAGAAAAACTGCATGAAATTCTCTAAGATGCTCCTGTGGGTCACCATGCCCATTGAAAATAGGAAGCTTATGGGTGAAAAAACTAGGAGGAAACGAGTAAGTAGAGATGGCAGGTATGAATGGAGTATTCAACAACAAGTTAAAATCTAAAGACAATGATGCATACAAAGTAGCTTGTCAGAACTTACGGATTTGAGCTTGAAGGTCGTGATAAAGAGAAGTTAAGTTCGATTACCAATGGATGAAACCTGTCGTACATGAGAAACTAAGGGTAACGTAAAATTATTGGTAGGAGTATTGATAGAAACTGAAATACTATAAATAGGTGGGAGAGTGGAAGCAAGCGTCGAGTGGAAAAAAAATTTGGTATAGCCACGTATGTTGAGTTCTGCCAAATTAGTAGCTTCCTCACAAGCCACATGTAAAAGTAAGTCTATATCTTGAGGGTGCTCAACAATATGATCATTAATGGCCTTACAATGTTCATTAGTAAAATCAATATGAGAGTGAGCCATGGTGAAAGGAGAATAAACCCTAGAATGATAAGCTATGAATGAAGATCCTATAAGCATGGATGATCGGGTTCACCAAAATGATTAACTAAAATTTGGAAAATATTATAGTTAATCTAAGCTATGAACAACTATAAATGCAGTAAAGAAGTATGTAAATGACCCAAAAACTAATCTAATGAAAGTAAAAACCCTAATGTGTAAGAGAGAAGAAGAAACAACTCAACTAAATACAGGATCTCATGGGACTGTGTTGTAGAGGTGACTTGAGAAAAAAGAATCATAAATGAATGTTGCTAGAGCTCTTTGAGAGGAACTGGGGTGTTGGGGTGCTCTAGTCTACAAAATTTATGCACTGGTCTATGCAACAAGTCCAGAACTGAATTTCACAGGTTCAACTGATTATCTAAAACCCTCATTGTTTTTCACATCAAGCTCATTGTCCTACTCCGGCTTGTCGCGTTAATACTCCAAGATGAATAGAAAGATATACAAAACCATAAACAAACATCAATCCCTAAAAATAAAAATGCATATGATAGGGTCATACTAACCTCAGCCGCCACAATAGTGGAGTTACTAACTGAGCACTACACTACATTCCAAACCTAAATGTAGTTTTGTGTGTGTGAAACATGCCTTAGGTTGCTCTTGTTCCAGTCACACTTTGTGATGTAGTGAGATAAATAAGTGTATAACATGGTGGATGGGATAGAATTAACTTCCCTCCTATGCTTTTGTGATGCAAATATCCCATCCTTGTCCCTTTGTGATGAAGCTATGTGAATGTAAATATTCTCCTAACGAATTAGATGTATGCAACTCTAGGTGGATGCCGTAGTGACTAATGCTTGGTCCCTCATTAAAAGGAAAATTTTAGTGGCAAATTTTCATAAACTCGCAAATATTAGGGATTTTGGAAATTGGAAATGGTGAATTTTTAACAGTTGGTTGTCGTCCAGTTCACCTAAAATTTTAGCCAATAATTCATTTGTATGGGTCAGTTCACCTAATATTTATATGTAAAAATTAACTTATGCATGTATTTGCCTAGGTATAATACATGTTGGGTTGGACGGGTGGGTTGGACGATTCTGGTTAGACGTTTGGGTAGGATAGATGGGTTGGATTTCTGGGTTTGATGGCTTGGTTGGAAGGTTGGGTTGGATGGTTGGGTTAGATGACTAGGTTCAATAGCTAGGTTGGATGATAGATGATGGATGACCATCCAATCTAGGATGTGCGGAAGACGATGGAGGGTTGTCCAACCTAGTCATCTTTTCCATGAAACAATTTTTCATAAAGTTTCCATCAATGTGAAAGTTGATTTTAGAGATTTGCCACCCATTTTAAACTAATTTTTTGAAGGGGGTATTAAAATGAACCCTACCTCATTATGGTCTCATAACTTTATATGTATATGGTTCTCTTGATCTAATTTCCTAATTAACCCGAAATGGCTGACCATTAGAAAGATAAGAAGCTTAAACAACTCAAAATTTCCCAAAAAAGTGGCGAGAAATTGAGAAAAGGATTGGGGCACCCATGGTGAGACAAGGGCACCTCGGGGGTGCCCAAGATTAGCCTCGGTGCCCACCAAGAATAAAATGACAAAAGATGATGAAAAATTATTGGGCATGTGTATGGTGGAGATTGGGACTCGACGATAGAAATTAAATAATAATGACCCGAGAGATGGGGGTTAATTAGTAATTTATTCACTCAAAAACCCTCTAAATAGTAGTAAGAGACTAAGACTAAATATTGCCCAAAGTGTGTGATTTATTGACTACAATAAGAGGTTGTGATATCCGAAAGACACATCTATTGGACTATAGTTCTCCGGTCACCCTTGTATCCAAGACCATTTTAACATAGTTTTAAATTATAGATAGGGAAACCAACTATAATATGATTCTTGGTAGACCACTGGATTCATATAATAAAGGCTATTTTGTTAATGTTGTTTCAAGAGGTTAGATTCCTTCATTTAGGAAAAAAATTTGTAGCTCAAGGTGATCCAAAACCTATTGATATTCATCTAGGAAATCTTAATAAGACACCGGGGTTCATTATGAGTTTGAACTCCCAACTTTAACTAATTGAGAAAACCTCTTCCTTCCAAGGAATTAGTCCCCACAATAAAACTAGTTCCAAAAACTGAAGTAGAGTCACCCAAAGTAATCAAGGGGTGGATAAGAGTGAGAGTAAGACTACAAGTGGTAGTAAACCGTGTCTACTAAAAAACAACAGAGATAGTGAATCTCTTGGAAGATGACCTACCAATTTTTCTCCCTTTCAATTATTTACTAGTGGGAAAATCCCTTGGAATATCTTCTCTCCCAGAAGATGGCTTTGAAGAGCTATGTATGGTTGAGGTTTCTAAGGTCTAGGAAGAAGACTCTAAGAAAATTGAAAATCCATTTTTCGTGGCAATTTTTGTACCCTCCATTATGATGGGAAAAAAATTCTATTATGGTGTAGAGGCGAGGGTGATTCTAACTTCTCTGGAAAGTAGAATCAAGCCTTTTCTTTCAAGTTAAATTTTGAGTGTACTAATAATGGAGAATAGTATGAATCTCTACTTCCTAGTCTCATTGTAGCCAATAGGATGGGAGTGCATAATATTATAGTGCTACGTGACTCGTAACTCATTGAAAAATAGGTCTCAGAGGTTTATGAGACTAGAGCGAAGCATCTACAACTCTAAAATTATGTTATTTGTGAGATATATAAAGACTTTGATTTTATTTCTATAGAAGCAATTCACAGGGAACAAAATTGGCTTGTTGATTCTATGGCATCTTCTTTTTCTTGTTTTTTCCTTAGCAAATATTTAAAAGAAATGGAATTCATGGTCTCAATCCAGGATGAAACCTTGATTTGGAAGATGCCAAACAATGAAATTTTAGCATATGTAGAGAGTGAGAACGAACATATCATGTTACACTTCACTGAGAATGATGAAGCGATCATAGGGTTTCTATATGCTTACACTGACCTTCATCATGCGAGCACTCACAAGAAAGGATTTTCTCTTTTGTCTACCCTTCTTCATATTTTGGAGAAAAAGCAATGCATCCTTCCCCATCAAAAGATTTTGAAATTTATGAAGTTAAGGAAGAGCTTCTAAAAATTCCTCCAACTCCTCTTGAGTTTGAAGAAGGAAATGCCTCCTTGATAGAAGGTACAATTGATATCAATATTAGAATAGAGGAAGAGCCTAGGATTTTGAAGCTTGGTTCTTCATTATCACCTGAAAGAGATAGAAGAACACACTAAAGTTCTCAAGGAGAATTCTTGGGCTTTCACGTTTAGTTATAAAGACATGACAAGAGTTTCTCCTAACGTAGTATTCCATAATCTAGTTACCAAGCCCAATGCTAAACTCGTGAAACAAAAAATAAGACCTATGAATCCCAAAGTTTATTTAATGGTCAAATAAGAAGTAATGAAGCTTCTACAAGTAGGGTTTATAAAACTAGTAGACTATTCCATGTGGTTGTCCAACATCATCTCGGTCCTTAAGAAGAATGAGAAGATAATAATATGTATAGATTTTAGGGACATAACCAAACCCTATCCTAAAGATTATTTCCTACTACCGTCCATTGATATCAACATCTATGCAATCGCTAGTAACGAATTATTATGTCTAATGGATGGTTTTTTCAAATACAACCAAATAAAAAAATTGACGAAGACCAAACAAAAACCACTTTTACCACCCCCGAGGAACGTTACGCTACATAGTCATGCCTTTCGGATTGAAGAATGCTGGTGCAACATATCAACAAGCCATGACCTATATATTCCATGATCTTATTCATAAGATTATGGAAACATATTTTGATGATCTCTTTGTAATGGCTAAGAAGAGGCATGACCATCTCGAGGTTCTTGAATAATTATTTCACGTTTCGATCGAGTTTGGTGTGACCTTGAACCTAGTGAAGTGTGCCTTAAGGGTTATAGGAGGTAGGCTCTTAGGATACCCTATTTCCTCTCAAGGGATTGATGTAGATCCTACAAATATTTGGGAAATTCTTGAAATGACTCCACTAATAGATGGATATATTATTGGGTCTTTCTTGAGAAATATTGGGGAAATCTATAGTTTTGTTCCTAATTTAACATACCCTATCCATCCTATTAATTAATTTTAGAAGAATACCTATTCCAAGATATGGAACGATGAATGTGACAATGTGTTTCAAATCGCTTAATCATTTCCTCATGTCACCACCAACTCCTATGATACCAAAATTTGTCCGCCCTTTAATCTTGTATTCTAAAGTGACATATGTCCCGATAGTGTGCATGTTAGCACATGAGGACTTGATGATGGTACATGAGCATGTTATCTACTTTATTAGTCATATCATCCTCAAATACGAAATGTGGTATTCTCAAGTAAAGAAATAATGTTTAGCGTTTGTTTTCGTAACTAAGAGGTTGAGGCATTAAATGCTTAACCTAGAAACAAGAGTGATTGTCAAATTAGATCAACTTCAAAAAAATTTCACTCAAAAAACCTTATCTAAAAAGGATCTTAGATTCATAATGCTAATGGGTGAGTTTGAACTTACCTTTATCAACCAAAATTTGGTTAAAGGATAGAATGTTGGTGATTGGTTAGCCAATAACCTTATAGATTGTGGTGATATATTTGATTTGAATTTCATAGGCGAGTGTATTTGTTACATAGACAAACCCGTCATTACTTTGTGTCCCAAGTACTGGATATAATAAACCATATCATATATGGACATATCCGAAAGGTGTTAACTCGCAACAAAGGTGATGGCTATGTGTCATATTTTCCAAGTATGTGATTATGGAACAAGTTCTCTCGCAAAAGAGCTTTGGATGACGTGTTACTTAGATGCATCGATGAAGAAGAAGAAGAGAAAATTCACTTTGAATCCCACAATGGATTCTTGTTTTGAGAACTTTAGAGGGGATTCAACACTCATAATATTCATCAAATGAGTTATTTTGGCCTACGTTAGAACATGATTTTGTGGAATATGTGTGCAAATGTCAAAAATGCCAAGAGTTGTCACATGCCATACACATTTCAAATTTCAGGGATTTAAAGCCTATAGTGACACCTTGGCCTTTCTCCACCTGGGGTTTGGATTTGATAAGGAAGTTCTCTCCCACATCGTCATACTGACATAAATTTTAAAATCAAGTCCACATAGTACTTTACGATTTTTTTAGGCCATGCCTCTAACTACAAAAGTACCTAGATTGGTCATAGCTTAGTTAATCTTGAATAAAATTATTTGTAAGTATGACGTTCCACAAGTCATTATTTTAGATAATGGCACTCCTTTTAATAATGATGAGGTGCATGAGATATGCACTCAATTCAAAATATCTCACCATACGCCTCCTTATACTATCCTTAGGCCATTGACATACCGAGACCGCTAAAAACGTTGAAGTCCATTCTTCCTTAGACGATTAAGGAGAATAAGAGAGATTGGCACCTAAAGTTGTTTCCTGCCTTATGGGCTTATAGAAATTCATTTTAAACACCCATGGGGCAACCTATTTTTATTTAGTTTTAAGTGTTGAAAAGGTATTACCACTTGAGGTAGAATTACCTAGTATTCATGTGTCTTTACAAGGCATTCTAGACGAAGATGAGTATTGAAATGTGCTTCTAGGTGACTTAGAAAGATTGGATGAGAAATGACTTGATTTGAACATCATCATTAGGTTTACGCAGAAGGAATATGTCAGAAAAATAAAAAAGTTCTATGAACATAAAATTTGGGTAGGAGACCTTGTATTGAGACTTGAAATCTGAATATACAAGAAGATTGGCAAAGGTAGGAAATTCGAAGCCAAATTGGTAAGGCCCCCGACTAGGTAACGAAAGATTTTAAAAATGACACCTTTCACTTCTATAATCTAGAAGGTGAGCAATTTCATGAATCTTTCAACTCACTTCACCTCAAACGTTTCTACATTAAGTCATTATATATCCATGTAATCCTTTTGTATTCTCATTATTTTATCACCTACATTATTATTTCATTAAAATTATAATATGAAATATTACTTTTCAAATGATCCTTAAAACTTTCAAACATTGGAAAATCTCTCAATCATACCTCTTCTATAGTTTCTTCACATCTTCAAACAATATAATTCTCATCATCATGTACATTCATGAGGCAAATTTTGATATTGGTATTATAAGGACTTTCATGCTTCATCTGTTTTTCATGGTTTCTTGCTTATAATTTTCCTTAGAAGCTTACTTATAATAAATCTTTCCATAAAATATATCTCCATTAAAAACATTCTAAAATTTCACATCAAACTTTTATTTGACTATTTCAGTCTTCAAAGTGACAATCCCTTGCCTCTTGCTAGTTGTGTGGGAATAAGATTAGAGGTAAACGATCCTTCATTAAAACACACTTCAAAGAAAAAAAGAAATTTTCTATAAACAATAAATACAAATTTTCTTATTGAAAATAAATACATTTTCCGTCCCTCTTGATCCTTAGTGATGAGCCCATGCTTCATAGATGGTAGCATGGGGCAAGATGTATGAGGGTCACATTGAAAATAAAATCATACATAAATAAAAAATAATAAAAGTCGCTTAAAAATACGAAATTCCCTTAGAAAATGAATTATATGCATATGTTAGGAGAAATGATCGTTCCTCAACCAGATATTATCAATAAATAGGTCATCCATGTATCTAAATCTAATCAAAACTTGAAATCATAACTCATTTATGACCAGTTAGTTAATCTTGATTGGGGTTGGGTTGTAAGTTTGTAAATAAATCTTTTTTCAAAGTTCACATCTCTTGATCATCATTTTCATAAATTCTTCAAATACCATATTTCATGTCCTTCTTGGCTCTTGGTGATGAGCCCTCACCTTTTACTAGTTAAGTGGAGTCAATAATGGAGTGAATATTATCGTATTATCACAACATATTCAACACATTTTGCCAATGAAATAGAAATATTAAACAACATTTGAAAAATAAAGTTTCCTAGTTACAATTTGTTATCATGTGTGTAGCCATATACATCATTTTGTTTACCACATTACATTACCATCCATAGCATACATTCAAAAATCAAAAAAATTGTAAATTCCTATCCATCAAAGAGTAAACAAATGAGACAAATCACAATGAAATTAACTCTTGCCAAGGAATTCCGAATCCAAAAAGCTACTCTATATATATGTAAAATGTCTCAATATTATTTCATCACACCAAAGGACAAGTGTGGCCAAAAAACTGAACTACGAGCCAAAAATACAAAAATAGATATATACACAAAAATGGTTCCAATGAAATAAAGTCCCCCTGGCCTATCCTTATCTCCGAGATCCCTATGAAGGGGTAAGGAGAGGGCTCCTATCTGTAGCTCCTATGACAAGAATGACCGAGTGTAGCATGAGATCCACCATGAGTCAAATGGTGAGAACGTCTGCGTGAGTGACTAGTCATCAAGCTTTGCACTACATGAAGATCTTCATCGTCTCTCTATCATATAGTATGATGATCTTGGTCTTCAATTGAGTGATCTTTGTTGTTGTATGCCAGTTGGTACAAATACATCATTATGGTGGCTGATGTGTATCTGGGGATCTAGGGTCTCTCCTGGAAAGGCCTCTTGGGTCAACCGAGAGCCATCATGAATAATTCTAGGTTAGTACACTTGATAAGTTCCCGCCATCCATCAACTATGGAAACAAAAATCAAACAAACAATGACGAGTTAGAAAATGTAAAAAGAAAAAAATATTTTACTAACATCTAATATAGGAAGTAAAAGGAAAGAGAAGTGTATAAATACTCACTCAGTCTCTCATAACCCAACTCGAGTGTGTATCGGTGTTACACCTCATGTAGGAGCCATTATGGCCTCCTCCTCAACCTCCTCTTCCTCCTCCCTCTCCTCTAGATGCACAGAATCCTCTATCTCCTCGGGATGGATTGTCTCCTCCTCTACCTTTGTCTCCGATCCGATAGATGTCGATGCCTCTCTTAAACCATTCCACTTAGGGTCTAACTCCTCATCTGAGCTCAAGTTTGTCTCAGCATCCTCCTCCTCACTCCTGGTCGGGCCCTCACCAATATGTAAAACTCACCTTGGTCTAACAAAACACTTGTAGTTAGGTCTGGTGTAGCTCATGGAGTCTCAATTGCAACCCCAAGAACTTTCAATTTCCACTAGAGTCGTCCCTTACACTGGCTCTGGCATCTCGAATCTTCCCATATATAATAGTGAATTTTGGGAGAGTATCTAAAAATGGAAACCCAAACTGATGGGTCACATAGAGCACTAGATGTGTCTAAAATCTGATGCTACAATCAACTAACAAAGAATTAGTATTCAGGCAGCAAATCGATATAAATCCCTCCTCACCCCATTGACCTGACATATCTTGATATGACTGCGTGTTATCATATATGTTGTGGTCAAGATAGATATTAATCGTGGTGCAACCCTAATGGAGAAATATCAACCCATCTAACAACTCTGATCTCTGTGGGATATGTTATCCCAACACCCCTCCGATAGGGAATAAATCATTCGTAAATCCATGACATCACCAATGTGGGTTGGCTAAGAGATATAGCCCCACATTTGATGATCGATATAAGTCATGGTAAATAGTTCCGAGAATTTAAATATCCCTAGTAAATACACTACCATAGAGATCAATGCTCTCAATGATCAACGCCCAACAAAATAGAAATATATCTCCACCTTATCCCTAATCAAACGCAAGGCCAAGATACCAATGATGGATTTACGTAGAGTGGGAATAGGGGAAGTCCCAATAATAATAAGTCTAAATCCTTGTTTGGTATCTGTGTCGGTGCCAATGCATCACTAAGGTATGTCGTCAATCTACGGGCCTCAACTAATTAGCTAGTGTTCTTCAAGTGCCAACTTATTGCCAGTGATGTTCCAGAACTCGAGAGGATCCTATAAACATCCTCAAATATAATAGAACACCCCCTATAATACCGGGAAATTATAAGGTATTCCAATCAACATCCCAACAGAGAAGAATTCGCAGAGAAGGCGACTCACCTTTGGGAAACCACCATATATGAGCTAACCTCTATATACCTTCCCTCTTTAATAGTCCTCTCTCTGCCGATGTCAATAATTGCATAATCCTATAAAACCATTCCTACTCTCAGGATTTTCTATATTTAATGTAATTCCCCTCAATCCAAAACAAGGAAAAAGTGAATATTAGAATCGATAAGTGCATAATACTCTTTAAAAAATATAAATACAAAAAAACATTAAAAACTTCGTGCTTAGCTTCTAAATCACAAACAATTGTGGCAATTATGGAACCGATGCTCTTAAAGTGGTGGTAGTTGGGAAACTTCCATTCTTCTAGAGCAACGATTACATAACCACCGCGTAGTTTGTGAATCGTCGTGGTGGTTATGAATTTACTTCTCTACTTAGAGCGGAAGTTGTGAAAGCGTCATGATGTTCACATTAAATATAACAATGTCATACCCCTAGACTATTAAAACTCATAAAAGGTGTTGAAATTGACCAAAATAACTCAAAAAATTTACAAAATCTAAAAGGCGTCCCCCATGATCATTTTGACTATAAAATTACAAGAAACCTCCCCTCTTACAACTAGTTTCAAGAAAGTATTATATTTTTTGGTAAAAATAAATAAATTCTCATAACTTACATGTTCATGGCCCTCTGCTCACTTTCATTCTGGTTGTGCTACCATCACAAATGAGTGCTCTTCTATTTGACTATACTTGCAAATGAAAATGTCACGTAAATCCATAGCTCCAAATTTAGCTAAATGGGTATGCACAAATGATTTCTAAAAATAGTATAAAGTTATATATATCTCATTTGGTTTTTAAATATTGCATTGAGTGAGTGTATGCAGGGAAGGCATGCGGATATGATGAGTAATGTTGTCTTTTCATTTTGAAATATTTTGTTAATTTTATCTTATAGCTGCACTTCAAGGTAAATAACCTAACTCTCCCACTTGGGAGCACCATACTTATAAATCACGTTTTACACCTACTCATGGCTAAAATGATCCTCCGAGGGGGCAATATATACGCACCCAAAATTACATGGATTTACATTACAGACACAATAAGTCTCCAATGCTGAAAAATTAATTTCTCGAACAACGATGAGATCAAAATTCTCTCCATACACCTTCAACATTCTTGATTTAGATTATTTCCTCATATTTCTAAGTTTGTTACTTGTTGTGGCCTCGTGAATCAATTTTCTCTCTTTTCGAAATTATTTTTAGAATTAGTTACGCAACCTTTTGGCAGCTTACATTATCTCCAGTCTATACAAACCAACGGTTACACAACCAACAATCTTCCCGCATGGTGGTCCTATCAATGTATCAATGAGTTCAAATTGTGTGTTTTGGAACATGTGTTTCTAATTCATGAGTGATTTTATCACCTGTTTCTTGACCGTTTCACTTGATTTTTTTCTTTTTAATCCTCTTCTTAGTTTACTATATTTAGAAGGTTAACTCCCCCTTTTCTTGATGATTTTAAATTTCTTGAATGAAAATTGTGTTTGGACTTCTTCTTCCCGAGCTTTATAAAAACTATAATTTTACCCATATGATGGGTTGGATTTTTGATATTTTTTTACAAATTTATGTTGTTGAAATCTTATTAGGAGCTACATCGGAAACCAATTCATTTCCCTGCGTTATTTACGGTGATTACATTCTACCAATCTTTCGCAACGCAGTCAACTATAGGTACAACTATCTTCTGTTCATTTTGCTACCATCCATCATTGCACATCATGGATCATATGGAATTCTTATTTGGAAAGGAAAATTAAGATGAGGAGACACAATACACCACTACGCTTGATGATATCTCGTAACAATGGTTACATGTTGGGGGTGTCCTGATTTATTTTATGTTTTCAATCAATTATTGTCATTAGATTAGAAGAAACACATTTGTTTAAAAGTGGTAGAATTTGTTATTTCTTCATTTCTAGTATTGTTTACGTATGGACAAATATTTCATTGATATCTTGTTCCTCATCTATTTATATGGATTTACAAGGGAAAGAAGTTGGAGGAATATTTTGTATTTATGTTTCTTCATTATTTCTTCATTTTGTCGGGAAGTTCTGGGTAAAGAAGAAATTTCTTATGAGAAGATTTCTTTCTTTCCCGTGAATATGAGGAAAATGAAATTAGAAGAAGTTACCATTTAGAATAATAAATTTAGAGTACATTCTTTATTTAAAGAAGATTTAATTCCACACCCCTACAACAAAGGAATAGCCACATAAATCCCTGAGAAACCCAATAGCAAACAAGGAAAAATTATGAAATAATTTTTAAAAAAAGGTTACAAGGCATTCACGAGATCTAATCCAGATTATAAAATTTTAAACAATTACAAGGCATCGGAAAACAATTATCGACTAATTAAGATTGCCCCAATTTTCAAAATTAATATTACGTTTTAATTCTTTCACTAACAAGGCTCCAAAATTTTATTTAAATAATCTTCATTAGCTTTTCAAATCATAACTCCATTAATCCCTTTTAAATTAATTTTATTTAAAGACCCCTAATTAAATTTAAAATTTAATTAGGCAAGACCAAAATCCTATAGCTCAAAATCATGCACCTTAATATTTAGTTTATTTCTTAAAAGGTCAAGTGTGCACAACTTGTGCTAACCCCTTGGGCCCCATTTAACATTACACACACATATTTTATTTATTACATTCCCATTTAAATACCCTATCACTTAAGTGATGTAGGGTTCATCCTACACCCTTAGATCTAATCTTTCTCAACCCTTAGATTTAGGTCACACAAAATTAACCCTAGATATCCTTATGGGTTCACATATATTCCTTTTCTAAACCTAATCTCTCATTTCCTTTGTTTTCACTTGCAGGTTAAGGAAGAGGAGGAGAAGATGAAGCCATGGATGCCATTAGAGGCATGGGAGCTCTTCTTGATTAAACCTTGTGCTTAATACATGGATCTATTCTTTTCCCCTTTGTGGGTATTGTTTTCTCTTTTGTATTTGCTTATTAGAGGTATTTTAATTGCAGGATCTTTGTGTATACCCATTTGGGTAAAAACCGTGAGAAAAAACCATAAATATATTTATTTGGTGTTAAAAAAAAGTATGTTTCATTTACATATACACCAATATGTAGATATACATATTTGTTTATATATATTTTTGTTTCATTTTATTTTAACCCATATTTCCTTTTTTATATATACAAATTTATGTATATGTATATATGTTTTAACACGTATACATATATAAAATTATTTAATCAATTATATATATGTGTGTGTGTGTGTGTGTGTGTGTGTGTGTGGTGTTTTACACAAACCCCCAACCCATATGCTTATGTATGGGGTGGGTTCGACGCCCTCCCCCAAACAAATTTCATTGCCACTAAATTAAACTCCCCTTTGTTTCATCAAGCGACCGAGGAATTATGTGGCATTTGCATTTTCTTTGTAACGTGTGACCCATGCCTGGAAAATGCGACCTACGTGTTTTTCTTTAATCCCAGGGGTTTGTGTAAAACACCACATACATAAGCATATGGGTTGGGGGTTTGTGTAAAACACCAAGATCATTAGTTTCCATTTACAAGATCATTACAAGGTTCCCATTACTATGAAATAATAAAAATTATAATTAACCATTTACAAGGATCTAACCAATGGATAAGATTACATCCAATATAATGTTGGTAAAATTTACAAGTTAAAGCCATAATAGATCAAATTTCAACTCCACATGTATTTTCCCAACAAGAGAACTTTATCCATTGAGCTCACCATCTTCATCAAGCCATAGACACATAAAAAAATGGGGGAGTAGGCAACACTCTCCACCCAACCAAAATATCCAATGAGGGAGAGAATCCTTCTTCCTCATTGGTCCTCGAGCCCCAACAAAGAAGTAATGAGGGATATTAGACAACCATGGCAACTAAAAAAATGGCTTCCACACACACATTCAATCAAGAAAAACAATGAAATAACACAATACCAATTTCTTTACAACCAACCAACAAATATCAAAACACAAAGGCTTCATGCTAAAGCCATGGAGGAGAAAGGAACATGGGGGTTCTTCTTATGCCTCCCAAGGGCTTGGGTGTCCACCTATGAGCCTCCAAAAATTCCATCACAATACACACAACACTCTTATGCCTCCCTCAAGAAATCAACCCACTCTTATGCCTCCCTCAAGAAATAACAAGATAAACACAAAACATATTTATCAACAAGGTGGACATCCCAACCCAACTCCCTCCTAAAATACCCAATAACATTTCTCTTATGCCTCCCTCAAGTTTTACCCCCATTTCCATTTCTCCCACAACCTAAGAAACAAGTCTATTTCCAACAATCATAACCAATGTAACAATCAACATCTACACATAAGAGCACAACAAAATAACAAGGTAAAAAAACAAAGGTGGAGATCTACCTCACAAATGAAGAGTATCATTACACAACAAGCTCCAAGCCTTCCAAAATCCTAAGCAACCACCATCCACTCCAAGCTCCATTCTCAAGCAAGCTCTCAAAAATTACAAGCCTCCCCAAAAAAGAGCAAGTAAGTAACCCAAAATACTTCCCAAAAATCACAATAAATAGAAAAGAGGAAGAGGGAGATGATGTGGCTCCATGTAGGATGCCACATAATTTTTTCTCCATTCCACATCACCCAAGTCAAACCCATACCCCAAGGCACAATAAATGGGTGGTTTAGAGGTATGAAAACCTCTTACACACACCACTCCAACCCACACCCTTAAGGACAAAGAAATAAACACATGTAAGAAAGTGCAATTAAAACTCACCTTTTTCCTTCTAAAACACATAATGGGGTCTATTTTGACCCCCCAACCCATAGGTAGGGTTGGTATAATAAATTAAGAGGTGTGGGACAAGCTTATCTTGTCCCACAAGCCTCCAAAATTGGCCCTTAAGGCCAAATCCGAATTTCCCAAGTAGGGTGGAGTGTACAACACTCAAAATCACATACACTCAACTAATAACCACAAGAAACAAAGACCCAACCACTCTAATAAATGACTCTTTTTTGTCACATCCAAAATTATCTTAATAATATGATTAGTTTACTTAATTAAGACACAAACCAATTAATGATCGAGGAATTACATCACAAATTTAATCACATACACCAAAATTAAATAAAAGAAAGGAAAAGAACTACACACAAGCCCTTGGTCACAATTGGGGTCACCCCATATGGGAACCCCCTAACAACAAATAACAAGACAACAACGTTACATAAGTTGCCATGGTGACCAGTTGCAAATACCCCACATTCCTTCGTTGTTGGTCTCCTATCCCCGTAGTTCATTGTTGTGATATAACTAGCAATGCATGTGTACAATGTAATGTGAATGCCGAACGATATATGTTATTTGATTTAGAGGGATAGTTATTACTTTTGTAGTTAATGTTGTTGAGGGTGTGATTGATAGTGTAAGTGTAGGAGTATAGATGAAGCATTACATTTAAGGGTTCTATCTCGCACATTTCAAAATTGTTACAAATTCATACATACACATTTGCAAATCTCATATTATGAGTGGTATATTTTGCTGACTATTTTATTTGAACTAAACATGAATAGATAAAGACTTCCGTATATTTGTAGATTTTATATCATAAGTGGTTGCCTTTTGTGGCCAATTTTATTTGCACTAAACATGAATACATTTGATATCACTTTGGATACAAGAAGTTTGAGTAAAGTAGTAGTGGAGGTGCTATCAAAGTAGAGGGTAGTATTTACGACAAGTTGTTTTTTGTTGAGTGATAGTAGTCTTGACTCCTCCGTTCTTCTTCATAACATAATCATCAGACTTTGTGTAGGATGTCCCCATGACTTCCATTTACCATGTAATCATAATACAACAGGTTTCCATGTGGAGAAATCAAATATCCATGCAGACTCGCAAGATTCGATGTTTGATGCTTCTAACTCAGTTTCCAATCAAGTGCTCGGTGGCAACCTCGCAGTAATGGACCATCAAACACTCTAAAGCGATCAACAATCTTGATGTAAAAGACTTTAATGTCTAACCATTTAAGGCATTTCTGTCGCATGGGGTGCCCGAATTTATAGCAAAATTGAATCACTTTTAATGGCGTGAAAGATTCTGGCACGGTTGACACATCATAGATTTGGAGCCAAATGTGACTATGTTCAAGAACTCTCTTCCATGTACATACGAGAAAATGAAATTTAAATGCATTAAAGAAAGAAAAGAAAAACCTTACTAAGTATACCCGTATTAAAGTTTTGAAAAAGAGGAGATGTGCCAGGTTTTAGTGATATCTTTGCAGGTTTTGTGGTGTTATTATGAAGTCAGGGACACTAAAGAACAAATGGTAAAGAAAGAAAAAATTGTCAATCATTGGTCAGTGGTCACACTATTTCTAAAAATGGAAATTGTATGTTGATATGATGCAATGCTAACTTGAATCTCTAGCAAATTTGGTGTGGGTGCGATAGAAAAGTATTTTGGATAGCTTAAATTGGAAATTCTAGGAGTTACTTCATAGATCTTGTTGGTTGTCATGGAGCTTGATAAATGGCTGCAGGGGTTGCTTAGGGGATTCTAATTTAAACAATAAGTTAGTGAGTGAGGGCTGCAAGGGGGTTGGTTCAGGAGCATGATAGCTTGAGTTAGTGAAGATTCATACAGATGATAATCTTGCTGATATGTTTACTAAGCCAATGACAAAGGAGAAGTTGGATTTGCATTCAAATTTTGTGGGTCTTCAAGATTGATCTTGAAGTGGAAGAAACAAGCCAAGAAGAAAAGTCCAAGTAGGCACTGTAGTGGTGGAGTTACAACAATCAGTCTCCAAGTGGGAGATTGTTGGTTGTGGAGCCTGATAGCAATGACGGGGGTTGTAAGGGGGCTTCACGCCCTGTGAGGTCCGGGGATGGCCCCACCGGGGCCGCCGCCAATGGGCCTGGGTTTGGGGGCAACACCCCGTAAGCCACATTTTATATGTATTTATGCATTGTGAAATCTGGACCATTCCTTATTAGGTCATAGATCTAATGGGTGGTTTTCTATGTTTCCCCAAAATGATAAAAACCCTAATATCTTTAAAGGGTCGTTATGTATGAGGCTCATTGTATTAGTGGAGGCACTTTGTGAGAGAGTTTTGTTGGACTGAATAAAAGGATTGGTCAAGCTTGGTGGACGTAGCCCATTTTGGGTGAACCACGTTAAATTTGTGTCTTTGTTTTATTGCATTCATTTCTATTTTACGTTTTCCGCATTATTCATTGCATGCTTGTTTATCTGTACAACTGGTATAATCCTAACAGACCGCCACATGCACCTGTTATGTGACTGTATAATGCCATTTCTTGATGAAGAGATACTTATTCAATGCACCTTCCCTTAATTATTTTGCTTGATTTTCCTGTTCACCCTTTACTTGCTTTTACTATTCATCATCTTCTGTGACTGTACAATGCCATTTCTTGACAAAGAGATACTTATTCGATGCACCTCAAGTATATTGCTTGTTTTTCCTGTTCACCGTTTACTTGCTTTTACTGTTCATCATCTTCTGCATTACATTCTCTTTTGACATGAACTAACCTCTAACTTTTAAGACATTTTGTAATATTAGCTTTCATTAAACATTATCCAAGAAAATTTATGTTTATGCATTTGTTCTTCTTGGTTTATTGTAGAAAATGTTCCTGCATGCCTACAGAGAACATAGCTTGGACACATTACTCGCATAAATAATCGATGTTTTCCTTTATTCTGTGGAAATAGATGTTTAAGTTTAAACCTGGTTGGCACTACATTGTATTCAATTTGCAATAGACTTTTCAGGATTATTTCAGTTATTTTGGCATCTCTGCCAGGAAAGGCAGTGATTCACGGAACGGGCTTTCTTGGGGATCCTTGTCCAACATGTTGTTTACTTAAATATTATTTGAATCATCTGGAATGAAAGAACTTATGCCATTTTTGTGAATCCTCCCCATAATAGCCTCAGAATATCATAGAAAGTCTTCGTCAGTAAGACCTTAGAACAACTTGTAACACAGACTTAGATCTTGTGTTGGGTATTCCTCTCTATCCTGTTAACCTAGGAGGGTGTGCACTCCCAAGCACATACCCCAACATTTATAGCCTTGTGTACTGGCATTTCACTTAAAGCTTGCACCATAAGTGCTCACCCAAAGCACAGAAAACCTGAATGTCTTTTTCTCTACAGTGGAGAGGGACTCATGCCCTTAATGAAGTCTCCGGAGAGGAGCTAGTCATTATCCTTCACGCTACCATTCAGAAACCATTCAAGTAAGATGCAAACATCATTGGGAGTTCTAATCCATTCTACTGGAGACTATGCATGGAAATCTAGATGCCTAACAGACACTTTTGTAATTAACAAAAACACATAAGATATTCTATTGCTCATTCAACATTTTCTTGATTTTGTATACATGCTCTTGCACAAACCAGCACATAACAGTACATACTTTCTCCCTCTATTCTTATCCATAGGCTCTTGACCCTTATTTATAGGTTTTCTTAGTGAATACATTCAAATTCAAATTCAAAAGATTTCCGCTCAACCCTAAGGCAGGATCCATTAATTACAGTGGGTGTGACCACCAGGAGTTATTGCACCAATAGAGGAATTTAACTTTGGTAGCCCTAATCTTCAATTTATTTTACGGTTTCTACTGATAGAAGCCTCACAGTGTCAATATCCTGTTGGTGCACCGCTTGGGCATCGGGTCCTCATCTACCACCCTTTTTCACACACTGAGCTTGACCTAGCATCTATGTTGTGGCTCCAATCTCGTGCGTGCACTGTTACTTAGCTGAAATTCAGGGGTCAGCCTTTTGCAATGGCATGCTACCCTCTATTTGTTGACCATCTCTACTAAAATAAAGACTGTTGTGAAAGTTGATCTGTTGAGTTGACATTCAAATCCCTTGTCCATTTTCTGTCGGTTCTTTGTACTAGTAGCATGGATGTTAATGCCTGTCCTCATTGGTATAAGACAAATGTGCAGATCTGAATATCCATTCTCTAAAAGGCCCCTTGTATGTGCCTCATTTTTCTCTGCAAATATAACTTGATCATCAACAAACCTACTTTTGCAAATATAATATATAACTTGATTATAATATTTTGGGAACAGGAAGTTTGAGGCGTAAATTACCTGTATACTGAAACGTATCTATATACCCATATCCATATCTATATCTGAAACTTATCATTTATTGTAATTTGCAAGAAATAGAAAAAGAGGTAACATAATCATCAAATGCTATGTTTAAGTGAAGTCATGTAAGAATTTTGTGGAGTAATTTTAATTAGTATGAATTTTATCCATATTCTACAATCTACAGTGCAGGATGCCACATTTCGTTGAGGCATTTAGTCGAAAGTTGACATGCCAATTGCATGATTTCACATTTCACCTATATATCTACTTTGTGTGCGTAGTTTGTTTTTTCTTTCCGAGCAGAACCACATCTCACCTAGGCATTTCATCAAACAGTTGACATGCCTGTTTTAAATCTCCCATTCTGGCAGAAGCTAGGAGGATGCTGGAAAAGGTTTTGGAGTCCACTTGTACACCTGGAAATTGCATTTTTTATGAAGGTGCCAAGGCCTTTTATGGATATCTTGCAATCGATAAAGTTCATGAGATCACATATGTTCTAGGGATTTAGTCAAACAATTCATCATGTGGTGTCGACTAGTTAATGTGATCTCAAAATGAAAATAAAAAAATTGGTGTTGTTTTTGCGAATTGCAGGGGAATGGTGGAATGCAGACACTGAGGGTATTATCAATCAAGCAATGCAAAGTGGCGGGATGCCTAATGTGTCGGATGCATATACCATTAACAGACTCCCTGGACTCTTGTATAACTACTCAAAAATTGGTGAGTCGGGCAAACTTTGTAAATTTTCATTTATATAACAATGAGATGAAGTTACATTGAATGTTTTGTATAAATATAAGCCTTTGGGTGTTTGTACAGATACATTTAAGCTGAGGGTGACCCCTGGAAAAACTTACATGCTTCGCATAATCAACGCTGCCCTTAACAACGAGTTGTTCTTTGCAATTGCTAACCACACGGTGACTGTGGTGGAAGCGGACGTTGTGTATGTTAAGCCTTTTCAAACCGACATTGTTCTTATATCTCCAGGCCAGACCACCAACGTGCTCTTCACAGCCAAATCTGAACCAGCACCGAATGCCACATTTCTCATATCTGCACGCCCTTATGCCACAGGCACAGGAACATTCGACAATTTGTAACGCACCAAAAATACCAACACAAGAACAACACAAATGAAATACAAGATAACTTTTTTTTTGACTACTTGCTTTGACTCAACACGACACAACATGGCGTCACAAGGTTACAACCAACACTTGGAACCATTTGTTACGGGGAAGACCACAAGGTCAGCACGGAAACATTCACACTTATCAAGGACAATTTATTTTTCTTTTTGACGAGACAACATGGAAGTCCAACCACATGACACACTCACAGCCTAGGCAAGCCACGTGTAAGAAATGGTTGGGGTTTATTTATTTTGGTAAGACACCCTTTAGCTCATGACTTAAGTTTTCAGAAGGAATCAATATATGGTTCGCACAAATTCATCTCACCAACTGAGTTAATTTCTTATACACTGAAGAGTAGTTCACTTAAAGTCTTCTCCTACTTACTAAATCTTAAGTATCTTCCAAACTAACCATTGTTTTCCTTTAAGCTTGTTTAAGAGTTCAACCCAAAGGGATAGTGTTCGCTAGTTTAGCTAGGGTATCAATTTATAAATGTTTACTTCACAAAGGATGTTTTCATTTTGATCACTCCTGGAAGCATTTGATTTCAAATAGATCACCTTTACATTTATTTGTTGAATATAAAATTATTATTTTTGTTTAGCTTCTTTAAGGGTTAACCGACTGCTTTTTTACTTTACTTATAAAATATTGTCGCTAAGTCTTAGAAAGATTTAACTTAATAATTTATTCTCAAGATCAAAGTTTTACAATACTCATATCAATGTAAAGATTGAATGCCATTTCTCACAAGGATAATTTCAAGCTTAACTACACAAGAACAAGACACTTTATTTCACCATTACCAAACAATACAAGGCAAGAGATCATATCAACTCTCTTTACAAGCAATGTTACACAATTTACAACACATTGGACTTTTTTTTACAAGGAACTTCATAATGGTACAGATGAAACTTTTACACTCTTTTCTTCTAGTCTACTCGCATAATCCATCTGCACAAATATTAACTAAAGTCAGTTCGCAAGAACTGAGCATGTTAAGGCTACACAATGCAATAATAAGCTAACAATTAACAATATCAAGAAAAGAATATTCTAAATTCAGAAATGGATTGAAACACAACTCACAACTCCAATATTAATCTCATGAGAGAGAAAACTAAAATTATCCAACAAGGAGAAAGTCCAAATACTAGTAAGAACAAAATTACATAAATCAAGGCAAGACCTTATGGGTTGGGAACAAAGGAAGTCAAGAGTGTTGATATCTCCTTCATGTAATTCTATAGGTTACGTGATTGGAAACCAAAATTTACTTCATCCAACTAAGGGTCCAAGAAAAGACAAAGCGTACTAATTATGATCGTAAGCGCGAAGCAAAAATGACGTTAACCAATTCCTTCCAGGGGGCTTCAAAGTAATATGGGTTCGATGCCCTTAAAAGAACACAACTATAGTTTTGGTTTTAACCAAGGAGTTTACCACTACCTCCTTATCGGATTTCTTAAAACGTAGTACAAGTTAACCAAAACAAAATCCACTCTTCCAAAAGCGTACGAAAGAGACACAGAAAGGGCCATTATTCTACCAACTAACCCTATCCTAATCGTCAACTTCTCTACATAATATAAGGGAAGACTAAACCCAAAAGTCATTAATAATTTTTATATAATTCAGACAATGTCAATAAACATTAAAAATAAAAAAAAAAACTGATTTCCCTAACAAGGCCACAAAATGGGACCTTTTAGTAACCAAGTTTGAAGTATAAGGTATTCGAGTTCGAAAACAAAGGGATTCGATACGCAGAGGGCAAAACACCAACGATGCCCCAGACTCAAAAGACCTTACCACGAGTACAAGCACAACCCAAGAACCAACGCACATAGCTATCAGGAAGGTTACGCAGTGCAGTCAGGCCTAGAAGTTCTATGAACTCCTTGCCAAGGGTAAAGAAGATGGAAAGTTTTACCCGATCCATGTGGGCTTATCGAGGAAAAGTCTTAGCAAATATCAAACAGATAAATATAACAGCCACCTATGATATTATCACGGAAATCAACTGTCATCAAACAGGAAACGAGTTCACGAGTCCAGTACCATGGATTCACCTACAACTTTTGTTTCTTACTAGCTAGTAATAGCTTCTTGCGTTTACACCCTTAATAAAAATTGTAGAGATTTCATTCGCTTAAACTTACAATGTTTCTTGCTTTAATCAAACAAGAGTTTACATCAAGAAATAGGTATAGTAATACTCTCAACACGTGGAGGCCAAAATAGATGCCAAAGTTATCCCTCATCTAGACTAGGTACAACAATCAACCATGTACATTCTAAAACAAACCCCAAATGCCATTTTCTAATCAAACATAAACTAAGGAATGCCCATAGGCTTAAACAAGTTTTACACAACGTCACTATTAATGTACCTTTTAGCAAAACAAGAGAGCCCTAAACAGAAATGCGTATTTATTCAACCAAAAGAGGTATGTAGGCTTAACCTTCTATTTAGTAACCTTCAAATATAATTACCATCACTGTAATTCTATTTAAAAGAAAGTCATATAAGCAAACAAAACTCAATAATGTTTCCTTCCCCTACGAACTATTTCGCATCACTCAATATTACAAAGAACTCATTTAGACAAATATGAAATAGAGTAAGCTATAAGAGAGGAAGGAACATTCCAAGCAAAATCAGCGAAAATTGGAATAAGATTTAAAGGAACAACCACACAATCAAGCAAAGTGATATAAACAACCACGAAAACATCTAGTCTAGGCGCCATTCAAGAGAAAAGAAAATTCATTTCAAGATACCTGAAAGAAGGTAGAAAACTATTACGAGGAGTAGAATTAACATGCCCGGTTTAAAACGCCATCTCCATGCATATGATTGTTTCAATGCCGTTGCTTGCCTTTAACCCAAAGTGCTTTGCGAGCTCGAGCTAGCACCACAACCACGCAGAGAAAAACAAAGCTACAAACCAACCCCATGATTCAAGCTCGGACACGAGACATATAGATTACACCATGCTCCTGCGGCTCGGGTAGCATCTACCATGATGATACAAAACCTTTTCCTTCATTAGATTGAGGACAACATCAAACACTTGGTGCAAACGTTTCAGCTGCAGCCTGTAAGGCGTGATTAATCCAAAGAAACCTTTTTGCCTGCCAAGTCAGGACTCGTTGAAGAAGCTCATATTATTGCAAAGCAAAAAGTGCTTCATAAATACTCTGATATGAAACAGATCCGCCCCTATGAGATTCTCTTCCATGAGTTACATCGTACAACAAGTAAGATCTCAATAAAGACTCTTTGTAAATAAATTTCATCAGGTCTGCTAGCAACACCCTCACTGTCACAGTTCACCTTTCCTAGCAAGTTCAAGAGACAGGAATGTCAAAAGACAAGAACCGTCTTTTCGTACTTCTTCATCGAGCTAGGAGCATGTTTGAGGAATTAGAGCTCAATAGAGACTCATCAACTTCTCTAACACTGACCCACGTTTGAATTTAGAAGCGTGAACAACATTTACCTCCCATTATTGAGATATATCTGCCTTTAGTGTCTACCCGACTGTGAATCGAACTTCATGAAGATAATGTTGCCATTATGCAAGATTCCAGAGCTTTAGCATCTTCTTTAAGCTGTTATAGACTCAACTTTTACCTGGTTTCTTGAATAACTGATACAGACCTCTGTCTCTGTTAATATAACTTGTACTGTAAGGCACTATGAACCCTCCAAAATCGTCTCCAACTTAGATTGTCTCCTCTGTTTCCTACTCTTAGTTGCTCCTGATGCAGTCTTTGACATACAACAAACAGACGGAGTTGAATCCTCTTCCTGCAAATGAATATTGAACAGTGGCTGAACTTTTCCCTTAAATTTTTTCCTCTTTTCAATAGCACCATTGGCTTTGAGAAGCATAGAAGCCATATCGAAATGCGTTAGCACGAACTGCAATCTCTGGTTGGGAAGAAGAAAATAGAGCTCCCCAACCTGCAACAAGTCATCCTCATGGAGGACCTGAGAAATATGTTCACCCGTGTACAGACCACCAGAACTACAGATGAAGTGGCCTCCGCCTGAATATTTGCTGAGGATCTCATGGCATTTCACAGTTCGAAAACTCCTGGATGCTCCCGTCCATCAATATCAATTTTGTTGGTTTTGTGATGGACGAGCGACAATGCAATGCAGATAATCTGAATGCCCTTTAAATGTCATTGTGATTTTGCCAACCTCCATGACAAATGTTTGATGATTAATCACCCAAACTAATTCATACCATATCCCAACAATATGCATGTCTATCTCCTGCAGCCGAAAATATGCGGTTTCCCTGCTTATCTATTGCCAATGCATTTGTTTCAGGCATTGGAGAAAGTGCACCCCAGGGCCCCTTTTTGAGGATTCTTCATCTCAATAACAGGTTGCAAAGGACTTCTACCACATTGAACCCCGTTTTGAAGGCATCTGAAATTTCTTTCCACTGCCAAACTTGAATACGACCATCATCTCCAGAACTTAATAACAGTGCGTCATCCCCTTCGCCATAGAATTTAAGATCATATGCAGGGCCTTCATGTCCTGAAGATAACAAAGGGGTTCTCCCACTGGAATGCTGGTCACAGACTCGTGCCATTTGCCTGATGATAAACCCGACACATAGGCAGAAATGCAGGCAGGAATAGAATAGGGGGCAACTGTACCATCGCTGGAAGCTGCGAGCAGAATATCAGGTGAGTTTCCTCGATTGGAATTTGGGGCAAACACTGTGCGGAATACAGTGCGTGCCTCCACCGCCCTTTCTTGCAGAATACTCAGCCTATATTTCTCTTCGTCCCATGCAGTTGCATCCCCCATTACCATTGCCTGTTTTTAATCTATTTATGTCGTTATATATATGAAGCGTATATTCAAATTGAATTTCGAGGAATCCAGATCCGGGGAACAGATAAATCCGACTGTGAGGTCGCGTGCAACCAGAACATCAGGATCAACACCACGGCTTCCTGGGATCGCCCGCAGCAGTTAGCCGCAGCTCTCCGTGGATTAACTCTCACCTGGAAGCCACGGATTTTCTAGGATAAGTTTACTTCTCTATCCTGTAGCTACTGCATATCACCAAAAGCTTCCTCACGGCACTTTCCGAGGAGAATTTCAGTTCCGCGCTGCACTGTAGCTGCCTGCACAACACGATTTTGAGGATCCAAACCCTCTCACGCAACACCAGGGCGACAGACCTTCATTTCACCATTAATGCATCCACCGTTCAGAACACGCCAAGGAGGAGAAGGTCAAAATGAGGTGACAGGGAAGAAAGAAAAAAACGTCCAAGAAGGATACGCGCCCACCACCCACCTGCACGCATTGAAGGAGAATCAGAAAAAATAGATTATGGCAAAGAAAACGGGTCTCCATCCATACCTCACGCAAGGACGACATGGAAAAAAAAAAGCAACCAGACAGCGGTCAAGGTGGCAGTAGAACAAAAAGAAATCCAATGTCATGGGGCATTACACAATTCAAATATTTTGGAATGTTGTTGACCCGGAATATTGGTCAACCAAAAAAATGAAAAAGAAACTGTTTGAAATAGCCAAAAAGAAAAACGCCTAAAAAAACAAACTGTTAAAAACGTGAAAATGTCTAGACGGCCGTCAAACCCTCAAATTTAACTCAGTCGTAGAAACGTCTGCAAAGGCCTTTCCCATAGGGGGGACACCTTCGGCGAATTACTTGTAAAATCACACATACCCTTTGGCCTCATGGCCATATTAACGATGTCAAACTAATAAAACACTTATATATAAATATCAATTTCAACATCAAATAACATAACTATTATTGCTAAGACCAAATAATTTAACAATTACTCCAATTTTCAACATTTCGATTCTACTCATACATCAGTTTGCAACTAATATCATAAACCAACTGAATCATCTAATTTAAGCAATACTTTCACTCATTCACAATTTCGCCAATTCTCCAATATCAAAGAAATCACAAAATAACTTTGAACATCATAATAAAAATCAATACGAAAATAATTCAAAATATCAACATATATCTAAAATGATAACCCATCATTATCTTC
Organism: Taxus wallichiana var. yunnanensis; assembly: GCA_018340775.1. Classification (NCBI taxonomy): domain Eukaryota; kingdom Viridiplantae; phylum Streptophyta; class Pinopsida; order Cupressales; family Taxaceae; genus Taxus; species Taxus wallichiana. Next base: position 332,413,636 of record CM031237.1, on the reverse strand, counting down.
CATACTGAATGTCTATCAAAAGTTAATCAATTCAATTACAGTAATGTCTAACCTTCAATGTCCATATCACAATGTGTTCATGTCGTTCGATCTATTAATATTTATAGGTACAATGTGTAATGATGATTATGTGTTCAGTCACAATGTTAGATTAAATATATCAAAACAATATCGAAGAGTAATGATATCAAATCAATTTATGAAAATGCATCCATTCTAGATAATTATCTTATCCCTAAATGCTCAACAAAGTCCACAGTTTGACATACAATCAAAATAATAACCAAAACACAATAGTAATCATGATGTACCGCACATTTTATTTGTATGCTAACTAGAGTACAACAACAAGGTTTGAGATTATAATCAATTTGGAATTGATAACACAGTTCAATCAGTGTCGAAGAGGAGTGAACATTACACTAACAACTATAAAATACAAAAATAAAGTTTAGAGGTTTAATTAGCTTTGTTTATTTATTTCATTCTAAACCTTTACTGAAAAATTAAATAAAAAAGAGAGGATAAGTTAGTTGGTTTTGTTTTTCTTTAATTAAATGTTGGAAAATTGAATTTAATTAGATTAAAAGGGGAAAACAATCATCTTTTATTTAATTTAAATTCATTTGTTTTGTTTATTTAAAGATAGTAATTAAATGTAAATTAGAATTGGAATGAATACAACCCCTATTTAATTAGATCCTAGGCTACCCGCACTTACCCCTCAGTCCCTTCGATTACTATTTGTTTGTTTATTTCCATCCTTCTTGTTAAATTGGTGCCCACATGACCATTCTAGGTCCACCTTAACCTCACATAAGAATCTTCTACCTAGTCATAAACTAGCAAACATTGGAAGACGTCAAGTAGACATTGATCTTGGCCTGCACCAACTAGTCTTTAAAGCCACTCCCATGCCACTAGAAATTATTGGCTAGCTTATTTCCCTCAACGACGAAGTAGAAATTGTAGAAGAATATTGGTCTAATCAAGCTGACAAGGTTAGACCACACATCCCTTAGTTTATCCTTACACATCTCCTCTCATTCTTACATCACACTCTCTAAAGTGGGATATTTAGAGGAAGAAGGAAAATTCCCTCGTGTTTGTCAACCGGGATGATCTATACTCAGTTCTACTAATATAGACCGAGATATGCACATAACGATTATCCTTTATCACAATATCACCCCCACATAGGTTAGGTGGGCATTTTCCACTCTCAACGAGTAAATCCCCAATTTTCAAGTTGAGCATCGACGATTTCCTTGATCGTCCATCCCGCCATTTCCATATTTCTCACCTATCCCGCTTATGTAATATTTATCCATTCCATTGTCATCCCATATATTACATTCCATCTGTCTCAGCATGACCTAGAAAAGTCGAAAGGCGTCTCAAATCACACGTTGATTTTCAGGCATACAATCTCCTAATGTAAATGATTCCTCTTATAACTCCCATAAAAATTTCACCATATTAGGTGAGTTTTTCAAATAACTCAAGGGACTCTAATATCATATATTGGTGTATTCCTATATAATACACTAATATGTCTCACACATTATAATAAAAAATTATTACATGTATATAACACACATGCAACTATATCAAATGTGAAGCACTAATATATGATATTCCTCATAGAAAATATCTAATTTTATTTTTATGGTGGTACAATCATGGGTATTTAGTTTGAGATCACCACATGGATGACATAGTTGAAAAGAAGAGTGTTATAACCATAGAGAAAATGAGGAATAAGAAGGAATTTAAGCTTGTTGGTAGGAAGGGGAAGAATAACCCTAAACTTGACCCTAAAGGGAAAGAGGAAAAAATCCAAAAGTAAATGAAGGCCAATAATCTATGCACTAATTTATGTTCCAACCCTTTCATAGTAGTATGCTCAAAGGAGGATGATCTTTACGAAAAAGAAGCATGAAAAACATCAAATTATCTCGTAAGGAAATTGTGTTTGAGACAAAGGAAAAATAAAATATTGGATCAATCAAGCTTCGCTAATTTCTTTTGTCAGATTAAAATCATGAGCCTTTTAGTTTTTCCCCCTGGAACCCCTACATTTCCCATAGAAAACTGTAGATATAAGTATAGCTTGCATTCTTCAAACAAATGTTGAAACTTATTTGTAATTTTTTGGCCATTTCTTGGTTTGTTTCTTGTTTTAATTTTCATTTTTTGTTTTAAGTATTGTATGTTATTATTTCCAATAATATATTATATCAATGTGTTTTAATAAACATATACTCATTTTATTGTATTTTCTTTTTCTTTTTTTAACATTTTCCTAGGCATCTAAACTAACTATGGCTAAAGTAATTGTGTGAAAATGATATACCAAATTCTACATATGTTTGATGAAGAATGAATTCATTTGATATTGCCTTTTTGGTTGTGTGGCCTAACAAAACCAACATTTATTTAACTGATAAAGTATTTGTGAAACTAGTTTTTTAAAATTACAATTAAACTTTCAATTTTCTTTCAATTAAAAAGAGATATCAACAATTAGAGATCAAAATCATCATTTATACATTAGAAAATATAAGATTCACACACACACACACACGCACGCGCGCGCGCACACGCACGCACGCGCACACGCACACGCACACGCACACGCACACACGCACGCACGCACGCATACACACGCGTGCGCACGCACACACACGCACACGCACGCACGCACATACGCACACGCATGCACGCGCACCCACACACACGCACACACACACGCACACAAGCACGCGCATGCACACACACACGCGCGCGCACACACACGCACACACACGCACACGCACACGCACATGCGCATGCACACGCGCACACACACACAATAAAATTCACATTAGAAATTTAATTGATTTTCTACCTTTCTTGAATTTAATGTTTTATTAATAAAATGTTATGTTTTTAAAATTAAAATTGAATTTTTATTTTTCTTGCAATTAAAAAGTGATCTCAACAATTAGAGATTAGAATCAACATTTGTATATTAGAAAATATAGACTACATCATGCTTTCATTTAATCGAAATTATAATTTTTTTAAAATAAAATCTAAGATTACAATACAATTCACAGAGGAAATTCAAATGATTTTCCACATACGTTGAATTTAATGTTTTATTAACATGTCGTGAATGCATCTTTGCTTGGTTGTAACTTTATTTTCTTATCATCTAATAAATCTTCATCTTCAACTTCATTGTAATGATTATGTAGATTTTGGCTTGATAAGAATAACACATGCAACTTTAAATAATTAAAATATATATTTAAAATAAAAAATAAACAAATTTAGAGCAGATTAAAATGTGTGTATACATACATACATATATGCATACACAATATATATAAAATTAAAACATCTTTATATTTTAATAAATTATATGAAACAAAATTAAAATAGATAAATACTTTTTTTATATAAAAAATCAAAATAATAAAAAGGGTTCCAAAATAATAATTATGCCAATAAAACATCCAATTCTATAGAAAATCTACTTACGATGCTTTTGTTATCTCAAAAATAAAATAGGCAATTTATAAAGCTAAGTGTAAGTACATATACTATCTATAAGGTAGTATACAAATATCTCACTCTACACACTATAAATAAATCAAGAATCAAACCTATTAAAAACTCATTTTTATTAAATTTAAAAATTGACACAATAAGAAAAAAATAAATATTAAACTCTTAAAACTTACAAAGATTAATTGTTAAGCATTATCATTATATTAGCTATTAAATTTTAGGGAAATTTCAAGTTACCAAAGAATATTAAGAGATAAATTAAATCTAAAGCGGGATAGAACAAAAGATTTTAAAAATGTAAACAACCCAAACCATCAAAATTCTTCTTTCTTAGGTAAGAAGGTATTCAACTTACCACATCCACTTTGTTTTTCCTTTCCGCCACCACCCCTTCGGCACTCGAGATGATCTAGTCATAGACAAGTAAATTTTAATATTAAACAAAAGTGTTTAGACAATTTAATTAAACACACAACAAATTTGTAATTTACAAACAATATTGTTTAGAATGAAATATACAAATAATATTCATAATTTAAATCAAAAATATGTGAAAAATTTATTCATATCAAGTATATTATTTGTAAAGTAAAACATTTATAATAAACTATATGAAGGGCGACTATATATTTCCATCCTATCTCCTCTCATTAAGATAGAAGGGTCTATAAAGTATATAAATTTTTTGAATAATTTATTTATAAGAGAATGAATAATGTTTAAAAGGAATTTTGGAAAAAAAAAGTAATACTTTCTATTTTAGTTTAATTCACATGATATGTTTTTTAATTTTTTAAAATTAGTTTAAATATATTTATTTTTAAAATGTAAATAAATATTAATTTTGAGGTATTTATTTTGGATTTGTGATATAATTTCATGTATTAGAAAGTTTTTTAGTGATTAATAAATCTATAACTTTCATTATAAATTTTATGCAATCTTACTCCACCCCCTAGGTCAATCAAACTCAAGAACAACTTTGTAAAAAAATAAAAGACCCTAAACTCAACTATATATTTAAGGTATTGCAATGTTTTCAAAACAAAACTTCACCAACACCAACCCTTCGACATAAGTTACACCAATTTAAGGTTGCTATCATATTAGGTCATGCAATTTGTTATGATATTCTTGGTTATGTATATCTACACAAAATTTATTCATGGTAGTTATAGTTAGCATCTCTCCACCTAGACACTCTACATGAGAGAAGCCTATTGTTGAAACCAACAAATACAAAGATCTAAGTGTGTGTTTCAATAAACACTATGGTTCTGGTTATATCTGCTATATTTCTCTTATGAAAGATTATATTATTGAAAACTCCTCCTCCTTAAGTTATTTGTTCAACAAAGAGAAAAAAATCTATAAAGGTAGATAATTTATCGGTTTAATAGTTTTTGATATACTCTTAGTGAATACACAAACCAATGTTCTATAGTGAAATCATCGAAACCCTAAAAAATAAAAAATTAATGTGCACTATAATATATGTGTAAAATAAACGAGTTAAAGACCACACCTGCCATTCGAAGCAAACACAGCTCCATGAGAAACGAAACCTCTCTAAATTTTTCCTTTCGGTAGACCGCAAAACATTCGAAATTATAAGCCTCCCTCATCGTTTTCAACACCAAAAGCGGTGGATTGCTCTCGACAAAACCTTCACTGAAAATATACGGCAGCACGGCTTTCTGAAATTTCTTCACTCCATAATTTACTGCAAGCTCGAAAACACCGCGAACATCTCTAAACACATTAGGTTCCAGAAAACGCACACATATGGCCGTCAAATGAGGCACATCATACTTATGAGAAGCCTTATACAGGGCGACCCCATGACGTTCCAGGCTTTTTTTATTAACTCCGCCTGTGTACAGAAAATTGAGAAAGGGGCGCAATTCTGCGGCTGTCATGTCTGTTATTTTCACTTTGTCGTTCATGGACTCGGAAAATCCTGCCTGCAGCATTGCTTTAAACACTTTGGATTTCCCTGCCTGCAAAACAACATAAGATCTTTATGTCATGTTTTCACAGAGGCGAAATAAACGAATCGAAAACAGCAGGGGTTAAAAACATACCAGAACGACCTTATGCGATCTCAAAATTCCTCCATCGCTCCCCTCCAAAGAAAAATCTGCGAAGCGCTCGTCGAATATATCTCTGTCCCATGTTTGTAGGAAAGCGTGATTAGGCTCAAATTTCTGAGCTTTTACACATTCGTCGCAGTATACAAATTGTGCGACATTAACATTGCGCCTAATAAACCCTAAATCTTCGTCGCAAGAACTGCAGAAGAGATGAGAATTTGCTGGTACGCGTTGCATCTTGCAGAAGAGGAAAATTGCTTGGCAGAGGAACTCAATCGTCACTACAGAACAATCCCAACTCTGAACATAGGAAACCGCGCCATAGTAGATTTTTTCCGCCTTAAATTAAAACTTATGCGAGCTTTCAGAAAAAAACGCTTTCGGATAAAATTGCTTACTATTTTTATTAATTGGATAAAATAGATGTTAATCTAAATAACAATCAAGCAATTTTATGTAAAAGATATATTTTTAAAAATAGGTTATTGACGACTAAATCGTCAATTCTTTAAGCTATCCTTCTATAGATAAATTGAGTCACTCAAAGTAAATTTAGATTTATTTATTTTTCCTTAAAATAAAGCTGATATTAACAAAGCAAAGTATTTATTTATTTATTTATTTTAAAACGCAAAGGAAGTTAATATTTTAAACCCCACCAATCAATAACATATTTTTAGCTATGGTTTCCTTATATCTTAGCTCAGGTTTTTAAAATATAAATATTTATATTATTTTTGAAAGAGTTTATTTCTCAATTTTTATTGGACAAAATATTTTTATAGTGATATTTTAGATTTTACAATTAATTTAAATGACTACTTTTTTTTTTTTTCTTCCCAATCTCAAAAAGGCGCTGAAAAATATTTAGTTTATGTAACAACTCATAAATAGCCTCTGCAATTTTTGTATACAGCTAGTTTGTACTTGCCGATTCATGATTCCATTAATTATGTTGTACGGATGGGTTTGCACTCCCGGACAATCTCAATCCTTCAAATAGGTTAAAGGTTTGTTTTTCCAGGTACTCCTTTTGTTGTTTGTAGTTATTCCTTCTAGAGCTTACATTCTTTCTGAGCGGGCATATATGAATCGTTAAGCATCACACTTCTATGTTTACTTTTTACGATAAAGAGCGCTTGACTCGGGTTAGGACTAGTTTTTATTAACAAAATTTGTGTGTGGTTTTCATGAATAAGCCACCCAACAAACAACAGATAGCTATTGGGGGACGTTCTTTTTCTCTTATAAACCATCTGAAATTTTACCATATCCGAATTGGGGAAAAAAGTTTGATTTCACTACAAGTGTTGTTTCTTTCTCCTAAGAAATGGGGGAAAAAGTTTGATTCCATTGCAACTGTTGTTTCTTTTGCATTGGGTCTTCTCTGTCTCTTGTTATTCACCACTACTTATGTATTTCCTCCAGAAACAGGGGCTCCTACTGATATTTGTGAATCCCCTATTCCAATATAAAAACTATCCATTTGTGTCAAAATTTTCCTTTGCCTCTTCACACGCAATTTCTATTTCAAGGTGTTTTTATGGCTTTTTCTGTATTTATCTTATTTAGTTCAAATGTATGTCGATTGTGGTGGATACTTTGTTTTCTGTACACTATTCATGTTCTCACAGACTGCATCTTGTAAATCCAATATATATTACTTCTATGTATTGTCATATATTTTAAAGTGTTTTTATGTTTGTACCGATATTTGTGATTGTTGTGTTGATAAATTTGACTCAGATTTCTTGTTTATCCATTCTCTGCAACTACAAATATGGTATACACTGAGAATCCATTTCTTTGTTTTCATGTCTTGCTCTCAACATCATTTCTATCCGCCCATTCTTCAACAGTTTGAATGCCCACCACTCTGGAAAATACACTTGACTTGAACAACTCACAAGTAGCATCTGATTTATTCATTACAAGCCCCAAATTTCTAGAGAGCCTCGAAAACTTGTTTTGTTTTGTGGCTTAAGAGACAAGTTTGAGAAATCAAAGAAACTTATTAGAGATATTGATGCTTGGATAAAAGCCAGTAAAACACTTTACAGAGTGCAATCCTAGATCACATTGATAAGTGTATTGGATTCTAGCATGCTTGATGCTACCTTGTTGAAGCACTTCAATAATTGGAGACAATCATCTCTTATGGGGAGCTTTAAACATCCATCTACAAGATTTATGCCAAAATCAAGTAACTTTCCTAACTTGATTCTGTAAGCCAGGGTGTTGTGGTGCAATGTAACCAAAATAAAGGCAATAACAAGGGCTACAAATCCCATTGATTTCTCATATTCCCTAGCCATGACATCACAAGATCGAAATTGCACTTGAAAATACATCACTCATGCAACTACAGTTGAACATTTTTTTAGTTTTTTCTCCTCCTTTTCTTTTGTGTGTCAATTTTTTATAAAATCAATTATTGGGTAAACCACCTTAATTGATTTATTGGTTTAGTAGTTGCTTTACACCATATAGTTTGAATATGGCTTTTAATTGCAACAAGATTTATGGAGGTTATGCTCCCTTGAGAAGAAGGTCCTTCTTCATTATGTTGGTCAGTTTAGTACATCTTTTGCATCTCTTGGTCTAAAAGACATTTTGTTAGAAGTATTGTGTTCATGTATTATTTACATTTGTGTGACAGAAGACACCTCCTTACATTTATTTCCGACATTTAATCAAATATTTATTGTAGCAGATTTGTCAATGTTTCTTCTAGCTACCTCAACAGATACTTTCACCAAGGCATTGCTTACCTTACTGTCTACTGTGATTGGTTTAATTGTCATGTGCGACTTCGTGCCTTCTTAAAGGCATGATTCTTGCCACGGACTTCAAAATTGTTTCTTCATCGTGCCTTCTTCAACTGTCTAGACGCACATGATTCTTCACAGACATCAAAATCCGGTTCATCCATATGCGTATGCATCGACCATGAAAGTTGATTTCGTGTTCGTAATGTTGCCTTGTTCTCATCCATAAACACCCATCCGAATAAATCTTTTTGCGCGACTGTGCTCTGGAATTGAACGCAAACAATCATCTCCTGGTCCTCTGCATACCCCATTGTTTATACCCTTATGTCCTCACTTGTTCAATGGGACCTTGGCCCTTTTGGAATGGCGGCATCAAGGTTAGGAATATTGGTTGTATCCTCATCCTTGCCTTGTGTAGCTTCTGATTGCTCCCTTTCTTCCTCTCCGTTCAGTTTTCCTCCTCCTTATTTCTGAGGCTCCTCTTCTGCCCTATGATGGATTGGAGATGGAAGCGCTTTCTCCTTAGACTCTTCCGCTTCTTCATCTAGCTTGAGCTTTCTTCTTCTCTTCTTCTCCTCAGGTTCCTTTACCGGTGAGAGTCGTGGTGACTTCCTTGTTGTCTGTTGGGATTCTCCTTGCGACCTTGTGCGCTTGAACACCTTTCTGAACCTTTGGTCTCCCTGCGCTACCTCAGTATTTTCTTCTCCTTGTGAAGTCGTCATGCACTCCTCCTCTTGTCCACCAGATGGTTGCTTCCTCCTGCGCACCAAACCACTACTATCCTCATGCTCTTCATCCTCTTCCTCGTCATCCTGCATGGGTTTAGAAGGCCTAGGTGCCGGGATGTTTTCCATAGTATGCTTCCCCTTTGGTGGTCCTAGGAGCGTGAACTTGTTCTCTACATACTTATTATTTTCCATCTTTGGTTTAAGTTGGAGATATATGAGTGCAACCTCAATATCCCCAACAGTAAGTGTTTCAAATTTGATACTCAAAATCTCTGAGATAATACTCTCGTTGTAAGCATTCTTCCCGAATATCCATACTTCTTTCGCAAGGTGTGGTATTCACAATCCACCTTGTCTACATTAAATACTAACCTCCTTGTATCAGTGAACCGATGAACGGAAGCTTGAAAATACCTGCGTTGTGAATGCGTACGGTAGTTTACACCAGGGGCTCCATGATCCATCCACCATCGGAAAATGTGCAATACAAAAGTGTTGGTAAACAACAAACTGAGCCTACTTCCCCAATACCGAGGGCAACTCCTTTGGTATGCGCCACTCCTCTTCAAAATCTGCATGGAGCCTATCATACCACATCTCTGCTCTCTCCTTTACCCCATCTATCATAGACCCCTTGCATAGATACTTGCTTTGAATCTTTCAGCAAGAGACTTTTTATTCGTGGGGTATTCCCATATATTTTCTTTCGGGCCATCCGGTACTCCAATCTCCATGAATACTAAAGAAAGTAAGACAAAACCAAAACTTATCTTACTTCCTATGCGTGCTTCCTCTACTATTTGTTCTGTAATAAAGCCAATAGCAATGTTGTAAATAACCCCTTATGACATGCGCTTTGCCACATGCAACCACATTAAGTTTACTTATGACCAACGATCTTGGTCATTCAATTTCGTAACAGGTGCGCTTGTTGCTTTTACTATCAGACAATCGTGTAATTTGTCTATGTACATTCCGTGCGGTCCTTTCTAGTATCCGAGTGCTTGTGTGTTTCCAATACGGAAACCTTGTCAGTTAAGTAATTTTTGATGTCCTCACCCGTTTCCTTTAAACCTATTACCATGGCAATTAAAATGGGTGTTAGTCTTACCCTTCGCCCTGCAAAATAGAAGAAGTCCTCATGGACTCGGCTCATCAACCACCTGTATAATGGTGCATATTTCCCGAAGTATGGGAGCTCATATAATTGGTAAACACCAATCCTTTTAGTAACTTCTCCCCTGCATCATCATATATCGACATCCCATCACTAGTTCACTGTCCATTCGGGAGTTAAGTAAATCATCCAACTTCTTGATTGTCCTTGGTTCGGTGGTTGTACTCGCTTATTTTCTCTTTCGTATGTGGGAATCCCATTCCTGGCCACAATTACTTCTTCAGGGTACTGCATCTCTGAAAAATTTCTCTCAGGAGTCATCTCTTCCTCCTCTTCCACTACTACCTTCTTCTTTCCTTTTGTTGTTGCTGCTTCCTTCTTTGGAGCCATTCTTCCCTTTGTGTTGTGTTTCTACACCTTCTTCTATAACTCTTTAATGGTTTACTTCAAACCCTAACCCGATTCAATCGTGCCCTAAATTGTAATCACGAAATCACGTGCCCTAGCTCTGCTCTATGTCAATCTGCTTCGTTCAAACCCTTCTCCTATGGGGATACAAGCTTCTCAATACACAGATCTACCTTTCACATGCTTGGTTTTGCCCTCTTCACACCTTGAATCACTTACTCAACTCTTCACACTTAGCTCTTCATCAAATTCTCGTAGTTGCAAGGGTAGAAATGAATTCGCATCCCGTCCTTATATAGATTTTCAATTTTTGATGCATTAATTGCTCCTCCACCTACCAAATATTTCTCATTTATTGCTCAATTTTGTCATTTCCGCGTGGTACATCTTCATGCCATAGCTATAACCTTCTAGTGCGCCTTCCTACCTTTTGGTCACTAGACTTCTCTTCAGCACGTGCTCTAGCACCCGAGTACCTCATCACTGCACCTTCTCCTGGTAGTTATCATGGCTGCCGCTTACCTCACGTTATACTTTTCCTTCATTCATCTCCATCCTTGGTTACTTTTGAGAAGCAATCCTTTGTAAATCACCTTTAGTAGCTTACTTCCTCAACATCGCAACATTATACCTTCGATCTTCACATCATTATACAGGAGTCACCAACAATCCACCCCATACTAAAAGTATGTGTAGTCCTCTGCATCAACATGCTTCATATTGTAGTTAGCTTCATGCATGTGCAAGCGCACTTATTACACAAAAACAAGAACTAAATTGACAAAGCATAGTGACGATGAAAGAAACACATTAAGGAAATGCGTAAAAAGGAAACCTAATCTATCTGGCAACACTGCCTTATTACAAACACCAAGAAGACTTATTTATAGTAGGGCTTGACCTACTCCGTTAAAGTGCTTGGGCAACCGTGTTCCATCAATTGCTTCTAAATTGGCAAGCACTGACTCAAGTATGTGAGTTATAACATACGGCCCTAACCAATGCACCTTGAGCTTCCCTGGATGGCAAAAACTTAGAGTCATACAGAAGTACCATTTGTCTGACCACAAGTTTCTTATCCCTGATATGCCTATCATGCCATGCTTTTGGTGCGCTTTCTCTATTTCGACTCCATTGTCTTTATGGCCGGTGCTCATCGGTTGAACCATGTTCTCAATCCATTCTTCCAAAGCTTTCTCATCAGCTAGACCTCCAGCGCATGCAATGCACAAAGAAGGTAACATAAATTCTATAGGAAGAACAACTTGTGCCAAACACCAACTGAAAAGGTGTGGCTTTGTTCAATCTCTTATATGTTGTTCGGTAGGCCCAAAGAACAACAGATACTTTTTCATCCCAATATTTTCATCCCACATCACAAATCTTGGTCAATGTGTGGCTCAAAATCTTGTTGAAAGCCTTAGTAGTTCCATTTTCCTGAGGGTGATAGGGTGTAGTCTTGTGGTGGGCAACCATAAACTCATCTAACAGAATTTGGATTGTCTCATTTAAAAAATGGGTGCCCCTATCATTGGTTAAACTTAAAGGACAACCATACCTGGTAAGAACATTTTCCCATAAGAACCTTGTTGTTGTAGCCATTGTACAGTCCTTCGTAGGTGTTGCTTCTACCCATCTCGTAAGATAATCTATACAAGTAATGATATAGCGTGATCTAGTCCTACGCGTACAACTGGTGAAATAGGCCCTACAAAGTCTATCACCCATTTCTCAAAGGGTTTATGCACTTGTAATTGGTCATAAAGGCATCTCATCCCTCTGTCTGGTCGACCTAGATGCTGACAATGGTCACATGCCTTACAATACTCCTTATAATCCTTATACAATGTTTCCCACCACAAACCAGCAAGTAGGATCTTTCGCGTTGTAGCATCACCTACATAGTGGCCACCTGCAATACCACCATGGGCTTCCTCCATTATATCCTTTGTTCATGCTCTAATACACAACGGCGTAACACCTCATCTCTGCCTAACTTGTATAAGTCACCACTGATTAACATGAATGGTGCTGCGCGTATAGCAAGTTGCTTTTTCTCCAAGGACCTCATGCCTTTTGGTGCCATCCCCATCCTTAGGAAGACAACAATGTCCTCTAATTCCATTGGCATGTGTTGTAACCTATACAATTGTGCATCAGGCATGGTCTCTTCTATTGTTTGTGCTTCTTCACCTGATTGAACTCTAGACAAGTGATCCGGTCAGAATTACTTTTCCTGGTTTTACCACAACTGTAAAGTCAAACTCTTGAAATAAGAGTATCCATCTACATATGCGCCCTTGTAAGATGGGCTTGTTCACCAAATACTTCAATGCCATATGATCTGTATAAAACAAAAGGTGTGGCCAACAGATATTATCGAAATTTGTGTAAGGCATATATCATGGACAAAGCCTCGCGCTCTGTAGTGGTATAATTTTGTTCTGTAGGGGTCAACTTCCTACTAGCAAAACAAATGGGATGATCAACTATACCTTCTCTAGGTTGAGCTAAGACAACACTAATGGCCATGCCAGAGGCATCCACGTGAACATGAAAAGGTTTATCCCATGAAGGAAAGTGCAAGATAGGCGTGGTAGTAAGTTTCTTCTTCAGTATCTCAAATGTGCGCGCTTTGCGACTCCCCCAATAGAATGTACCTTTCCCCTTGAGTAATTCTTCCAAGGGTGTGGAAACTTTGGCATACCCTTTTATAAACTTCTGTAATACCCTGTATGACCCAAAAATCCATGCACCTCACTCTGACTGGTGGGTGCTTTCAAGCCTAAAATGACCGCAACTTTAGTTGGATCGACCAACAACCCTTCCTTGCAGATTATGTGTCCTAAAAGTATGCCAAAGGGAGTAGCAAAGATGCACTTCTTGATATTCAATGAGATACTCAACTATCTACATCTTTCAAACATTAAGTGTAGATTGTCACAATGATCCTTAATTAGCCCATAAATGGTCCAATCATCAAGATAGACCTGTAAGAAGTTGTGAATAAAATCCTTGAATGCTTGCACCACTATCCTTGAGAATACAGTAGGTGCATTCTTCAATCCAAAGGGCATCACAGTATAGGAAAAGCTTCCCCATTCAGTAGTGAAGGTGGTCTTTTCTTGATCTTAGGGGTAATCCTAACCTGATGATACCCTGAGAACCCATCTGTAAATGAATATATCTCACACCTAGCCACTCTCTAATATTTCCTCTGTGAATGGCGTAGGGAAAGGATATGTAACACATGTTGCATTCAACTCTCTATAATCAACACAAATTTGAATCCTACCATCCTTTTTGATACTTATCACCATAGGACTGACCCATTCTGACTCATCCAATGGTTGAATGATCCCAGATTTCAACATCTTGTCAATTTCCTCCTTTACTTTCTCACACAAATTGGGATTCATTGATAAGGTCTCTTCCTAACAAGGCGCGCACCTTCCTTAAGCTTTATCTTCATTTCTCCAAGTGATTTATGCATGCCTTTAAGTTCATGGTATCCTCTTGGGAATAAGTCCTCATAGTCTCTGAAGTAACTCTATGATCTTTGCCACTTTTGACTCTGACCAGTAATCCCCAATTATCACTTCCTTAGGTTCAACTTCTGTGCCAATATTTACCTTTGTTGTCTTCATAGGTTCATGATATGTGCACGTGTATCTACATCCACATTGTCTAACACCTCACGTGCTCCATGTGAATGATCAACTTCCAAGTGCTCAACTTCCTCATCATCAATTATGTAAACCAACTTCCCCTTGTCTTTTTCAGAGAAGCGCACTCAAGTAGTATGGTATCATCTACTTCTTCCTCAAAATGTGCCCCTGTCTCTGTCTCACCAAATAATTCCTGAATAAGTTCTTCCACTTTCCCACTGTCTCCCATGGTTAAGTGCTTGATAAAGCTTAAAGCCTTGTTCACTGGTGGTGTAGATGAGAAGAAGTCAAAAGTTTGGATCATCCTACAGTCAAATTCTACCAATTTCAGTGTCGCGATGTAATTCAGCATATACATACCAAGCACGCGCACAACCTTGTAGAGTAGAATAAAACCGATGCACCCAAAGTGAGGGCGGTAATGCTTCATGTCCTCTGTTATCAGAGTCTCTCACATCGTTGGATATGATGTTGAACAGGTTGATCACCATGATAAGGGAAAATCTTTGTAGGTGCATTACTTCTTGAAAACTTGGTTGATAAGGCGGTCCCAATCTCTCCCCATTCCAAGAGATTATCCCTGTGAACCACCCACCAGCGCGCTGTTGTCCCACACAAAGTATATGACAACATATCTCATCTTTTAATCTAGTCAGCCCAGTTTTCCTCCATGGCCTACAAGAATCCAGCCAGATCTTGGATCAGTATATGGGAGTCTTGGTGACCTATACATCAGACAGAGTGAAAACCCTTTTTGCAAGCAACCACGTGCTTAACTTCATGCCCCACCAGTTCATAAGTACCATGAGCCCAATTATCACAAGCAATACTGGTAGTATCGTTGATTGACTGAGAATCTTCCCAATGAAGGATTCCTTCCTTAGATGGCTCATTGACCTCTGGGTCCCGAATAGCGCGTATATAAATTTGTTCAAGTCCTCTTCACTCAAAGGTTCCACATATGGTATGGATTTCCCATCTGTCAATGGTATTATGACCCTTTCCTCCTTGTTCTCAAAGCTGATATACCCCTTGTTAAACCTCAAATCAGCATTGTTTGCATAACACCAGGGCCCAAGAAAAGCTGGGAAGCTATCTGCTTTGCAAGTGCTAACACTTGAAGTCTCCTGTGAACTTGGCCCCTTGTATAGTGATAGATGCATCCTTCAAAACTCCTATGGGAGTAGCTTTTGTTCTATTTGCCATGAACAATACATTAGATGATGGCTTGTAATGGAGGTCTCCCCATTTGTACCCATACATCTAATGTAAGTACATTCACTTCACACTTTGTGTCGATCAAATATTGCTCAACAACCAACCATCCACAACAACATTCAAAGTGATCTCCTTGTCGTAGTCAATGCTATCGGGGGAGATTCACATGGAGTATTTGTCTTTAGTCTTAGTTCCACGCGTGGAGTATTCCCCTTCGACCAATTTCCCAATAAAGGAATAATATTCTCTGGCACAACATTCTACATACCTCTATGATGTCATCAATATCAGATGGGGCCTTTTCTGTATCCTTATGCTCCAACTTCGAGACTGCTCTTTCAAACATTGTATTTCACCTTGAAGGTTTCTAAGGACCTCCATAGTTTCTGATAGACTTCTTTCTGATGAGTTGGATCTGGATACCTAGCATGCAAAACCTCCTCCCTAGTGATTGTCACACATTGCAATACCTCTTTTCACGCGTGCTTTGCCTCGGCTCGTGTGGTTATCTTGATTTATTCTTACCTCGGGTTTGGTGTTAACTTGGGCATCCATTGATTCTCTACTACACATGCTGTTGGATTCTAACCATCCCTGTGCCTTTGTTTTCTTGCTTTGCTTGCTTATTGAGATGCTCATACAAGTCTGGACACTCTTCATAACTATGCCCCTTTCCACAAAATGAACAGGAAATATTCTGCGGGCATTCATGCCTATAATGGTTAGGTGAGCCACATGTATAGCAAGTTCCTCAAGGGAATTCACCTCTTCCCCACCTCGGCCTCATCCTCCATATCCACCTCGATATCCTCATCCTCTTCCATGACCTCCTTCAAATCTTCCATCATTCCTGTCATAGCGCGCTTGATTATAATCCCTATCCTGATGCTCATTCTTTCCTTTAGAACTATCAGCCACACTCACTTGTCGCACCCCAATATCAATGGCATCATGGATCTGGCCAATCAATCTACAATCTTCAGTATCATGGGTTGTGGACCTACAAATTTTACAAAAAGAGGATACATTCTTCTGATCACGCGTTGTAGTAAGGGGGTAGTGACTAGCATCATGATTCAAATGGAAAATCTCACAGTCTAACAGTAGTGAACGTACAGATCTGTGAGGGAAACTATCCTTGGTGTGGCCTTCCACTTCACAATCTATACACAGATTCCTAAGCGCGTCTCATGAGCTGAGTTTGTTGATAATTTCTCTAACTGTTTTTTCACCATAGCTATTATCTGAGCCTCCAAGAATGGACTAACTCCAGTGTCAATACTCCCAACTACCTCAGCGTGTAGAGCTGCTTCTAATGCTTCGTGTGGGTGGTATAAGTCTTATGCGATAGTGCTCTTCGAAATGGAGTAATCAATCCCCGAAAAACCATTGTGCATGCGTTGACTTGCATGTATATCATAGGAGAGTTTGGATAGAAGTGTTTTAAAATGGGCATCATACTCACGTACACTTTCAGTAGTGCCTTGCTTTATATCCTTAAGTGTGCTTATACTCTTCTGCTCAAACTCTGGGATATGGAACTCTTTTAAGAAAGCATCTTTCAATGTTGCATAATCAATACAAGTTTGATTGGGATCAAACTTCCTATACCAGTGTGTGTGCGCGTGCACTATAACGTAGTAGCAAATTGACTTGCCTTGCGCTCAGAAGCCGTGATACCTTTCACATGCCACAATATTTCACACATATGAATATGTTCAGTAGCATCCTCGATACCTCTGTACTTTGGGAGATGAAGAGACATCTCCATATAAATGTTCTAGGGTTGTTGCGGGCCTTGACCACCCGACCCAGAACCTCCTTGGTTTCCTCTACCTCCAAAACCACCCGAACCACTAGAACTAGAACTTCCCATACCTCCCGATCCTCCTCCTGAAGTTGGAATAGGGCCCGTAGATGCACTCCCTGTGTCCGACAGTGGTACTATATTGGACCCCTACAGTCTGTGAAGTAGTCCCAGTTCTAGAGGTGAATCCCACATTCGGCATGCTCATATTTGTGCTAGATGATGAGCTAAAAAACATACCCCAAAAGAATAAAAAGTTGTATGTGCTGCCATTGATGTACTTGTTATTTGACTTGTTTCTGCTCTTTCACTTCCTAAATGAAAACTTTGTTTACTGTTGTACTAGATATTGGAAAACCAAGCGCAAGGGCTAGGTCAGCAGGTTGGCTTAGATGCCCATGGCCCAAGTCATATCTGCTGGCATGCTTCCATGTGAGGCCGAAGAGGGTTCTCTATCATGCTTTCCTAGATGGGGGAGTTCCTGATGCTCTAGCTCTTCTTCATCCTCATGAGCCTCAAATCCTTCACGAGCCATCTCTCTCCACAACGCCATCCATTCTACAACTTCTTGCTTCTTCCATAATTCCCTCTCGTGCCTCATCATACTTCAGCCACCTCTCTTCCCTCTGTCGTGCTACCACTAGGTCTGCCATCTTTCACCAATCTTGTTCCTGCCCCATGCGTGGAGATTTTTAACTTGCCATGGGCTTATCTTCCAAGTTCAATGTTACCATCAGTATCTTGATCACCAGTGGAATACCTTGCAAATACGTCCCTCTAGGATACCGTAGGAACTGGAACTCAGCTACCTCTCAGGCATGAATAAGTCAAAATTGAATACTCTAGAATATAGTTGTTTAGAACACCGTGAAACTAGGTATCTACCACGTGAGTCTAGATCAAGTCAAGCATCATATAGTGTTTGAAATTCCTCTGTGTCCAAACAAGTGTGTGATACCTCAATTTTTCTTAGATGCATATGCAGTCAACCACTCATATAATTCTATGGGAAAGATAGCAAAGAAGCTTTTTCATACAAACTGTCATACAAATTCTGCTCTACCCAAGTGCGTGCGTTAAATCTGGATCCAGTGCTAAACCTTCATGTGTATTCTTCCTCCAGATCATGAATCCACTCTTCAACACTCACCAAAGTTAGTTGGTATGTCTTCATCGTGAACCATCTGAAAACAACTGAAAAAGAGGTCCGACAATGGAACCAATGATGCAGCCTAGAATTCTCAGATAACACCTAGTCATCGTTGGCACATCACTCAGCATAGGTTGAGTGCTCACCCGAAGTGTGCCAAGGTACCAGGTCCCTCTTTAGGGTTGTTGTAGTAGGATGGTAGCATGGTGAATGATAAGGACATATAGTTAGAAACTAATCCATCATTACATAGTTATACCAGAACCAGATCTATAAAGGCATGCATTTAAGTATAAATCATCAAGAAATCAATAGCATGCAATGATAACACATATAAGACACTTTGGTTCAGCCAATATTCTTCATATATTAAACATGACAACAATATAGAGGCTTGATACAATAATAGTCATGCGCATGGATCTATTACAATTATCCAGTCTCATGCACTCATGAATCTCTAACCCTTCGACATGGTATATCAACTAGGTGATTCATCTAATATATATAGGGTGGGGAACTTTCCCTTCACCGCTAACTATGCCAAAAATAGGTGCACGCTAATAATAGCCATGCGTCATTTACAATTATAGCCATACATGCAAGTATGCTATCTATAGATCACTTACAGTTAACTAGAGTGATGAATCTATTCTTGGATTACTTCCATGCAAGAGTGCTTTGATATGATCCTTGAAATATAGATAAAAAGCGTGTGCATTCCTTTGTGCAAGTCTCGGCATCACTTTGTGTGTTTTTTCAACAATGGCATTGATGAAAAATGGTGGGCATTCCCTACGAAAATAGACTTGATGAATTGTTGTAAGATGTTGTAGATGGAGAAACCGATCATGTCTTGGATGTTGTGGCATTGGATTGTTGTGGAGAGGGAAAATCTAAATGTTTCCATGGATGCGTAGGGGACTATCGAGGAGGTTTTCCGAGCCTTAAACTTTGATCGAGAAGATTTACCTCTAGAGAACGGATGACAATAATTTCAACCAGAGGATCCGATAAGCGGTGGTGTGGTTATTAAAGGAGAAATTTTCCTAAAACAAGATGAAGATGTTAATGAAGATATAGGTGTTTGTATGATGCGATCAATGATATCTATGTGAGACATGGATTGTTTCAATTTGGGCATGGAAAGAGATGACCTTTTAGGGAGAAGATAAAGCAAATTTATTTTATTTAGGTAGAGGTGTTGGTACAAAGAGGTGATTCAAGGGGTATATTTGATAGGGTTACAGATCGAGAGGATTGGGTTGGTGTGATAGGAGGATTGGGTAAAGAATATTGGGGTAGATTGGGTGGTGTGGCCACGAGCAAGGGTGTCAAGATAGAGATAGGTGGACTTATTGATCCGTTAGAAATAAGGGTAATAGGCATAGATGAAGATGTGGGCATTTTTGGAATATGTGGAGATGTGAGTGATGTGATAACTAATGGAGTAGACCTTATAAGTAAGGGTAATGTAGCAAGTGCAGGGACATTTTCGGATGTAGAGGTAGGAGGGACTGGTTGTTTCATTGAGACAGATATGGGTGAAGAAATAGATGGGAGAGATGTAGGGATATGTGGGGATACGAGTGGGGCTGAAATAAGTGCTGAAGATGAATCTAATGTGGTAGATTGGGGTGTATTTGAAGTGGTGGAAATGGATGATATAGTTGAATTTGATGTGGATGTGGCAAGGATAGGAGAAGGTACAAGTTCAAGACAAGTAGTGAAAGTTGATGTAGGGACAGGTTCGAATAAGGGATGGGAATAATGTCCACTGTGGGAACATGTGGAGTTGGTGATAAGATGGGATCTTGATTGACAATGTCAATCATACAAGCATTTTATATTCGAGATGTAAAGGGGGTGACATGATTTGTTGGTGGTTGATTAGCCTATGTAGTGGAGGTATCAATTTGGATATCCCCTTGATTTATAAGTTGTTGGACATAATCTTTGAAGGAAAAAAATCTCTCGATGTCATGACCTTGGACTCGATGATATTTACAAAAGTGGGCCTCGTGATACCAAATAGGCTTGGCTTGCGAGTTGTCTACGGGTCGTATGGGAGGTAGTTGGATAAATTTTACGCTTATCAACTTATCAAATACAGAACTGTATGATTCTCCTAAGGGAATGTAATTGGATGTTGATTGAGAAGATTGTTGTTGAGACCATGTGCTTGGTGTAGATGGGGATGAGGGTTTAATGACCACAGTGTTGGCCACAGTCTTGAACTCGCCATTATGTGTGAATGGTTTCATGGATTCGATTTTTGATTTAGTTGAACTTAATTTAAGATGACCCTGCTCAATGGCATGGGTTTCGAGCTTATGAGCCATTGTGAAAGCTTCATCAAAGGTTTGGAATGATTGGATCTGTAAAGTGGATGATATATGTTTGGCACACGAACATGAGAATAAGTCGATGAGTTCGGTTTGCGGGATAGTGAAGGATAGTTGATTTATAATAGCATGCCATCGTGCAATGAAGTCGGTGATGGGCTCATTTTCATACTGTCGAATGGTATATAGATCAGCGATAGTGGTCTTACGTGTGATATTTATAGAAAAGTGTTCTAAGAACAACTATGTAAGTTGAGTGAAAGAGAATAAGGAATGTCATGGGATACTGTGGTACCAATCCAATGCGGGACTAGACAAAGACATAGGGAAAGTGCAAATAATTAAATCATGATCATGCGCAATAAGAAAACATGCATGTTTAAATGCGATTAGATGTTGTTGTGGATCTTCTTTATTGTTGAACTTATTAAATGCAGGAAGTTTCCAACGAGGAGGGTAGGGTTTGATTGGAACCGACGAATGAATGGGATCATTACAAATTTGTTCATAGGATAAGGTTTTCTTGGGTGGTACGGTAAGGGTTTCTAAACTAGCTAACCGATTCATTAAGGCGTGAATTGAATCACTCGAGGTGTTGTAAGGTTGAGATTGGATCGGTGTGTGGTTTGAAAAGTAGTTTGATAAGGTGAATAATGTGTTTGTGGGTGTGTGGGTGGTTGAGGAAGCATCTAATAAGGTGGTTGATAAGTTTGTGGATAGGATGTTTGTGGAAAGATTTGATAAGAAAATCGATTAACTTGTGGATATGTAGGTGTTTGGGGAGTTGTGTGGTAAGGATGAACATGTGTCACAGGTTGGGATTGCTGCATAGGTTGACTTTGAATAATAGGAATATGGTGTGTTTGTTGAAGCTGTGTAGGTTGTTGTGGTAGATGGTAGGTAGGGATATGAGTGTTAAGGGGTTGAGACTATTAGAGCATAGGATGGGTAGGGATGTAGGTATTCAAAGGATGAGATTGTTTGATGGGTATACTAGTGGCGAGATGAAATAGAATTGACAAAAAGGGATGTGGGTGGAATGTGATCCACCAATTGAGGAGATTGGGAGGATTGAGAGATTGTAGGGGATTTTTGGAGTAAGAAGTCATACATGGGGTTAGGAGGAGATTTGAGTGTATTTAGAGGAGCAGGAGATGGTGGTGCGATCGGTTTAGGAAGACTGGCTTGACAAGGGATATGAGGGTTGGTGTCAAGGTGGGGAGAATTTTGTATGACATGGTTCTCATGAGGTGAGACCATGGAGACTGGAGATTGGGTGAATGGCGACGTGGTTTTGAGTTTAGAATCCTATTGAGTGAGATCATCAGAAGAAGTAGCTTTACTGGATAGAGCAAATTGTTTGTTTGTCTCGATTTGGGAGAGAGCGGCAACAGTGTGAAATAGAGGAACATCTGTTTGTGTATATTGTTGACAAAAAATCAAGCGAGAATATTTTTAGCCTCATGATTAATTTAGAGGATGTGAACAGAACATAAAAGTAGATAATGAAGGTGCCTAAATGAGTCTAAGGTTGGTTTCAGGAAGTTATGGATTGGGATATGTCCGAGATAGTTTCTGCTTGGTGTTTAGGTCCCAAACAGATTAACCAGGGTGAGAGGAATGTTTGAATGTGTTAATTATGTTTATGCAGTTTAAGGTAGTGTGTGGTAAGTGAAATGCATAGAGTTAAATCCTTTTACTTAAGTTATGTGATCAGCGGGATGCGAAGGTTTGTTTTAGACCAAAATGAAATGTGACATTTGATGCATACAAACACTCAAGAAAGGGAAATTTTGATGCAGAAAAGAGAAAATAGAGAAAAATGAGAAATACCTAAAGAACGCTTTTCTCGGTTATTTGATTGCATATGATGATGGCGCATACTTTTAAAGTGTCACTTAGTGATCTGGAACATCCGGATACCCTAAACCGACACCGTTTATGAATACGAGATAAGGTCGGTAAAAGTGTTTGTGCGATGTGTTTGATTTCAATATTGGTCTTTGACAGCGTTATTTTTTGGGTCGTAGTATCGTAGATGTCACTTGCAAAATCAAATAAGACAATTAGTTGACATGGGTTAAAAAGGTACAAGAAAGAAAATAAAAAAAATGTTCTAATATTTGTAAAAGAAATCCTATACGCATTTAAAATTACTTTTATAAAAATTAGTTCGACGTTCGTATGTATTTATAATGTACAAGATATGAAAATGAATCAACTAGAAGATCAACTAAACGATGAAATAACTATGAGTAAATAATAAAATAAATAATGAACTAATGACGACCGTAACTCCCAAATAAATACTTAATGCAAATCGTAACACCGAACGACAAACACTACATTCAAAATAATAAATTACAACCTGTAGTAGGCAATTAACAAACCAAACCTAAAACTTATACAAATAAATGATAAATGGATAAAATAATAATTAAGCTCCTTATACAATAAACAACATTTATCCAAACCGATGTGAATATGTATGTTGCATTTAATAGCTTATCAAATCTAAACGAATTTCATAAACAAATGTTTATTAACAACATAAAATATAGATATAGTTGAATGTCAGATGTTAATAGCTTATACAATGCGATAAGACGTTTAATCGATGGGACCAGGAAAAGGAAATGTCTTATCTGACTTCCTTCTTGACAAAAAATTTATCCATTTTAAGTATGCCACAAGTGGTCCTACTACACAGGGACACAAATTTTTAAATGTATGATGACATAAAGCGAATCACATCAAAATAAACGTGAACTATATATAGTACACTATGGTGTTACAAGCGGTGTTTATTTTGTTATATAAAGAATTATAAGCCGAAGTGCTATAAAGAGTTGTTGAAAGCGACTACCCAGAAAGCTTACGTGGATATGAAAATGAGTTGGAGAAAGCTATATCAATAATATACGTGTGATAAATAATTGCAAACAGATTTCTATAAAATACTTTTCCTTCACTATTTACAAGGTTGCATGAATTTGAAATGGAACTGGAAATAGTTGGAAGAATCGAGCATCACTATCTGGATAGGGACAGTCACTATCCACAAAGCTTGTGTGAATTTGAAGATAAGATGGAAAGAGTTAACAATCACTATCCACAAAGCTTGCATGAATTTTAAGTTGAGTTGGAAAGAGTTGGTAGTCACTATCCATAAAGCTTGCTTGAATTTGAAGCTGAGTTGTAGACAATTGGATGAATTATTACATTATTGTTTAAAGGAGTGTATGTGTCCTGCTACGAGGAGACTATACAGTCACTACCCATAGATCTTTCTTCAGAGAAGGAAACACTTGGAAGCATCACACATCAAAAATTTGTGAATTTTCATGGATATGGCAGGCGGGGTGTACAGGTCAATGTTGAGGAGAAAGCAGGTCATATGGTCGAGTGGGGAGAAAGGGGGAGATGAGGTTGTTGGGAGAAGTGAAGAACTGGAGATGGCTTGTTATAGAGAGGAATGATTGGGACCAGTTGAATGGCCGAGTGGCCAAGAGAGGAGAAGGAGCTCACTAAAGATGGAGTTGGGGAGATGAGGATTTGTAGAAGGATGGCGTGGTGTGAGGATAGAAGAACTCTGCGTTGAGGATGGGAAAGGAGTGTTGGGATAGGATAGAGGTGGCTGGCTCGGAGGGGTGGAGTATCAAGCGATGAGTTGGAGTGGAGTGGAAAGGAGACGGGCTTCGTGCGGGAGTTTGAGTATAATGGATGTGGGTGGTCTGAGGTGAGGTTTCAGGGTTGGATAATGCGGTGGGGAAGTGGAATAGGTGTAGGAGTATGTTGGAAGAAGAGGAGAGCTCGGATGTGGGAGTTGGTGCAAGGTATGAGCCTGTGAATGGCTCGGCGGGAAGGAAGGAAGGATTGAGTGGAGTGAAGGGAGGTATGGCTCGAGTTTGTGGGGAGTTGGGTGAGGATGAGAGCAGAGACAGGTAGAGAGCGGGACAATAATATTATATTGTGGTTTTTTTATTTCATTTTTAAAGTATAAATTACATTTATTTATTATTTATTATTATTAATTAATTTTTTTTTAATAACAACAAAAAAAAACTATTGATTAATTATAAACCAAATAAAAATACTTTTCAAAATAACAAAACTACGTACCTCGTGACGGAGAAAGACGACA
Organism: Taxus wallichiana var. yunnanensis; assembly: GCA_018340775.1. Taxonomy (NCBI): domain Eukaryota; kingdom Viridiplantae; phylum Streptophyta; class Pinopsida; order Cupressales; family Taxaceae; genus Taxus; species Taxus wallichiana. Next base: position 332,388,629 of record CM031237.1, on the reverse strand, counting down.
AAATGCAAGTGTCATACTAGACTAGTAGAGGCTAAACTAACACCTCTATGCAAACAGTGAGTTGAAAAGCAAAAGATGCAAAATATATATTACGTGATGAAAACTAGGAGAATAATAAATTACATAATCAAACTTGAAAACATGACCAAAGAAGAAGGTTAATTTCGGATTCATATCCCATGCAAGTGAAGCTCATTACAGCTAGTTAAACACTAGAAGAGTAATTACCTTGAAGGCGACACAAACCTCTACTACGGATGAAGATAACACCAAACCTACACGAGGCAAATAAAAGGACAAAACAAACAAAAATGACTAGATCTTGGATCTGGTCCCACCGGGCGTGCCAAATGTAGATATGTGTTTCCAGCTTCCTGTCTAGGTGAGTGTACGAGTAATCAAGAAACACGAGACCACGTCGAGTATACAAGGGCTTAGTACCTTGGAGATGGAGATGGATGATACAGGGCACAAAGAAAGCAGATGCATGATATCAAGAAGCTAGATTTGTAAAACTTAAACCAAATAAGATTAGAACACAATATGCGGGGTTTCCGGATGGTGTCAGTCCCAAGAGGATTTCAACTCCCTTGGAGGATGTCAACCCCCGTGTCAGATAAGATAATTAGATCATGAACAATAGTAAAAATGACAAGCAAATGGAATAACAAGAGTACTTAGCTCATGTCCTGCTATGGAAATGAACTGGGCATCAAGATGGCAAGATAAGAGACACTGTCAGAGCTTTCTCCTTCTTCTTTTTAAAAATATATCCTCCTTTTCTAAGTCTTCCGTTCAGGGTCTTTTGAAAATGTCTCCTCCTTTTTTGAAATATGGGGGAAAACCCCATATTTATAGCTTAGATATGAGACTAACTTGCAGTTAGATGATACCCAGGGTGTAGTAAAGTAACCTAAGTTAGGGATGTGATGTGATCATGTGGGTCCCATAATTTGACTTATTAGGCAAAGTGGGGGACATGATTTGAATGGGAGGGTGAGATAAAGATTTCATTTTAAAAAGAAGGTTCGGAGATGGGTGCATTTTGAATTAAATAATTTGTGAGAGATAGGGGATGATTCCACTAAAAATTGAATTATCAAATGGGTTCATATAATTAGTAAAGAGTCCATTGATAATCAATCAAATAATATGAACAAATAGATAATATTTTATTTTATTTAAGATAAGTAGGGTCTACGTGAGTAGGGAGGACAAGGAGTGAGGTCATAAATATTTTGTGTATTTTATTTGTAAAAAGTCTAAAAATGTGGAACCCATGTAAAATGATAAGGTTTATCTTATCTTAGAAAGATAAGCTTACATGTACAAATAGTTAAGGTATGGAATATGATTCGTCAGTGGATTTCTTATCCTATCTTAGAGATAAGATGGATAATGGAAGTTCTATAAATAGAGAGGCTAACCCCTCATTTAGCATAGAATTATTAGTAGAGAAATATTGTAGGAAGTGTGCGAAGGAAGTCAATCGAATTAAATGTTGATAAAAGCAATTAAGAGGCGTAATTGTAAAGTTTCTCCCATAGTCTTGTTGAAGTACTACCATGGGTGAGATCAGTAACAATTTCATGTTAATAATATTATTTCCTTTGATATTTCTGATTTGTCATCATTCCGTCTTATCATAGTCGATGGTATTCTTGTGTTATGTTGTTGTTCTTCCATGTATTACATCCACCAAACTAAAGGTACATATTAGTAAATAATCATAGACGAGGAGTTCGGTGAAGAATTATGGTCGGATTGGTGATGACATTTTGGCCCGCCGGGACCATTCCTCGTTGGTGGATTTTCGGAGAGATATTCCCACTAGTCAAAAATCAATTAGAGGGTAACCTTGTTTTTTTGTGCATAGTAGTTCATGGTAAAGTCATTTTTCCATGAATAGTAGTTACCATGGTAAAGTCACTTTGGAATAGACATAGAAAGTCACTTTGAATAGTATTTACCGCAGTAAAGTCACTTTTTTCGTGAATAGTATTTTACAACTTCACTTTTTACCATGAATAGTGTTTACCCAGAAAATCAGATTTTCGCAGAGTAAATCAAGTTTTACCATAGTTTACCGTGGTCATTTCTATAGTGATTCCAATTATTTGTGCACATAAGTCTTGTTGATTGTACTTGTGAGTTGGTATTTCACGGTGGTTACTTTTGAAAATGGGAAAGATTCTTGTTTTTCAGCTCAATCTAATGAAGATACTTCTTCTTTCATTCAAGAGTTTAAACGATCTTGTATTTGTAATGGCCTCATCTGAAGGGAACAATGGACTGAATTTTTCCTACCTTTTGGATGGTTCCACTTAGGTGGTTTGAAACACTAGGTGATAATGTGAAAAATTCATGGGATTTATTAACTGAAGGTTTTCTTGAAGAATTTGGTGAACAACAGAAATATGTAGGTCTCATGATCGAGATCACAAAGCTATCCCAAGGAGAGAAAGAGAAGATAAGGGATTATCATGCTCGTGTTAAGAGCTAAGGAGGAAGCTCGATGCCCGGTCCATTGAAGGAAGGACTAGCGGATGGGTTGATAAATGGCGTGGATAATCTCCTCTGTAAGCACTTCATTCTTGGGATGAAGCCGAGATCGACAACGAGTGAAGTATGACCGCCTTGACCACCATTGAACAAGAAAAGGAGATTGCAAGAAGGCAAGAAGAAAGCATGGAAGAGGAGCCCAAAGAAATTGTTGCTAAAGTAGAGCCTACACCAGCACCTTTGGTCCAGAATCCACAACCACTCCGGTGAGCACAAATATTTCTCCTAGTACATACATGAGTATGAAGATCTGCTCAAAAAGATGGGTCAGTTAACTATTAATCTTCTTCAAGGAAAGGAATTTAGTTCTCAGGGAGGAGATAGAGGTCCAAAAAGAAATATTTCTGAAGTTGTTTGTTATGGTTGTCATAAAAAGGGTCATTATAAGTATAATTGTCCAGATAGAGCTTCTACATCTGGTAAAGGAGATAATGATAAAGGAAAAGCACCTGTGAATTCTTTTGATGTAGTAGATAAGAGCAGAAATAATGAAGTAGATGTGTTTGTAACAAAAAGAAAGAAAGAAAAAGATAATCAAGATGGAAATGATCCTAAGAAGATGAAAGAAGAAACTAGTAAGAAACATAGGAGAAGAAAGTTGGGTGTGCGGGATTTTACGATTTCACGGGGCAAGGACCATACTCCATCTTGGAAGATCTGTCCAAAAGGCTGCAATATTATATGGTCAACTCTTGGCTATGTCTTACGAGAAGAGGCGGGAGTTGCGAGGTGGACTCAATGCTCGAAGAAGGAAAGAGGTTGAGGTCCACTGTTTTGGAGGCGGAGGCAGATCCCTATGCTCCACAAGCTAAGGTATTATGTAATGGTATTTCAATTCATGATGTCTTAGTTGATGGAGGTTTAATGTAATGACCAACTGTAATGAATATGTTGGGTTTAAAAATTTATCGCCCTTCAACACTTATGTTAAGGTCATTAAATAAAGGAAAAACTAAACCGAGAAGGTGTAGTTTCAAATGTGGCAATATCTATTATGGGTGTGGTATGTGTGGTAGACTTTCGGGTGATGAAAAAAGTCTTTCTTGCGTACCCAATGTTCTTGGGAAGACCATGGCTAAGGAGAGTTCATGAAAGAAACTACCGGAATGAAGGTTTCATGACACTTGGACATGGTAGAGAGAGGGTGAAGATAAATGTGATCCTCGACATCATAAGGCGAACACTGTGGATTCAAGTGATGAAACGATGAGTGGACATCCTCTCGATTACTCTAGTACCGGTGAAGTGGACACGAAGATGAAGAAAGTGAGGTTGATGTTTGATCATGGATATCCTTCCATCACACCAACTCATGACCCCATAAAATTATACGAAGAAGAAGTTGATGATCGTCTCCAACAAATAAAGATTGGTGATCTTTGTGATGGAGAGTGAGAAGAATCTTACCTCTAGCTCTTTGAAGGAAGCTCATAATAAGGCAACAAAGAAGGATCATTACCCTCTTCCATTTAGAGATCAGATCTTGGATGAAGTAGATAATGGTGGAGATTATAGTTTTCTCGATGGATATAAGCGGCATAACCAAGTTCATACCCTCTTCCAGATGAGAAAGATGAAGACCAAGACCACGACCCTGTTCACCACTCCTTGGGGAACGTTTGCTTATAGAGTTATGCCTTTTGGGTTGTGTAATGCTCGAACAACATTCCAACGTTTGATGAATAGGGTGTTGAACCCTACATTGGGACCTTCATCGAGTATTTACGGATGATTTTTTGCATCTATGGGAGCAAGTTGGACCACCTACACCAAATGGAGACAACATTTCAAAGGTTAGATGAAGCACAAGCCTCACTAAACCCTACAAAGTTTGTCTTTGGATGTTCTAAAGGTGTTTTGTTAGGGCATGTTGTATCCAAGAGATGGTATTTCTGATTTGATAAAGTTTCAAAAATCAAAGATTTACCATTTCCTCTTAATAGAAGTGATTTGAGATCATTTTTAGGCCATGTGGGTTACTTATAGAAGGTTCATCAAGAATTTCTCAAAGATTGCCTGACCACTAACTTGATTCTTGAAGAAGGATGTTACTTATGAACCAGAAATAAGGCGCATGAAGCTTTTGGACAAGCTGAAAGAAGCCACAGTGTCTTCACCTATTTTGAAGAATCCAAATTGGAGCAAGCCATTCATTGTGTACACTGATGCCTCGAGATCTGACACTAGGAAGTACTTTGAGCCAAAAGGATGAAAATGGGAATGATCATCCAATTTACTTTGGGAGCGCAGACAAATGAGCGAGTCTTGAGGTAAATTATATCATGTAATCGAAAAAGAGGCTGCATTTATCATTTTTCTTTGTAAAGAAGTTTAGAAATTACTTGCTAGACAAAAATTTCTAGTCATAAGATCATCGGGCTCTAAAATATATTGTAAATAAGCCTAACCCATCGGGAGGATAGCAAGATGGATAATTTTGCTACAAGAATTTGAATTTGATATTATAGATAGGCCAAGAAAGAAGCATGTCAATGCAGATGCATCTCTCTCGAGTCTATGATGGTTTAGGATCATCTTGTGATGATGATGATTTCCCGATGCAAAGACATTGTTATCCCTTGACACAATCCCTAGTGAATACATAGATATTTGGAATTATCCGAATGAATTCAAGTTTCTGATGGTGCAATGCAAAGACTAAGAGAAAGATTACTCAAGCGATCGTCCATATTCTATTCTACATAGAGTATTATTTCGAATAGGACACGATGGGACAAAGATACAAGAGGGAAGTTGGACGTGATCAAGGGAAGGAGCTGCTAGAAGAATTCCACAATGGTACATGTGGAGGGTACTTCTCAAGGGTGACAACTTACAGCAAGAAGGATCTTGGATGCAGATTATCACCGGCCCACTCTTTTTAAAGATTGTTATAATTATTGTAAGACATGTGATAAAACACATGGTAACCGTAAGACTTCATCAGCTCCATTATGTCCTATTCTTCCCCTTGGTCCCTTTGAAAAGTGGGGAATAGACATTGTAGGTCCACTTCAACTACATCACACCAAAATAAGTATATTGTAGTTGCCACAGATTATTTAACCAAGTGGGTTGAAGCTAGGCCATTGAAAACAGCTTCCATGGATGAAGTGGCAAGGTTCATGTATGAACGCATTGTCACGTTTGGTTGCCCATTAGAAATTGTAAGAGATCAAGGAAGCCACTTCATTAATGAGGTGGTAGAATCCTAGTCAATAAGTTTTCTATTAAGCACGAAGGAAGGAAACAACATACAAGCCAAGCACAAATGGCCAGTGGAGCGAACAAATTTTGTGTTGTGTCAAATTCTAGCAAAAGATGCAGCTCTTGCGGTACATAAATGGGATAAAAGGATTCATGCAGCATTGTGGGCATATAGGGCAACATCAAAGTCAAGCAACAGGATACTCCCCATTTCGGTTGGCTATGGCATTGATCGATTCTTCCTATTGAGTTTGATATTCCCCCCTTTGTGAGAGTTATGAAAAATGAAAGGATGGATGAAAGTGAGTTCGATAAAAGAAAGGTTGGTACATCTTCATTTGCTGTAGGAAATGAGAGAAATGGCAAAGGATACAAGCCATAAGAAGAAAATGAAGCGAAGGAATACTTTGATCAAAAGATCCGGTGGTCTCCATTTCATGTGAATGACTTGGTTCTAGTATATGATTCCGAGATACAAAAAAAAGAAGAACGAGAAATTTCTTCCAAAATGGATGGGGCCCTACAAAATAGCAGTTTGTGCATGAAAATGGTACGTACTACCACTGGAGGAATTGGATGGCACTCCCATTACGAAATGGGTCAACCACGACAAGTTGAAGATTTTCCAAGCACGAAATAGTCTACTCAGGACGGAGTAGAAGCTAGGAAGGGGAAGATGTCGACAAAAATTTTCCTCCGTAATTTCTATTTCATTAATGTAGGAATGATGTTGTTAAGTATAATTAGTAGTAGCGTCGATAGAAGATAACGGCGCCGTCGATGCAAAGGTGCCAATAATGTGGAGTACGGTGGTAACATTCAAAGTACAATAGGAATGTTGTAAAAAGTAAATATTTGTCGTAAGTGGTCGGTAATGTCAAAGTTTGGGTAATTAGAGAAGTAGGGTCTACGTGATTAGGAATTAGAAATATTATATTGGTAATAAGGACAAGGAGTGAGGTCATAAATATTTTGTGTATTTTATTTGTAAAAGTCTAAAAATGTGGAACCCATGTAAAATGATAAGGTTTATCTTATCTTAGAAGATAAGCTTACATGTACAGATAAGAGTTAAGGTATGGAATATGATTCGTCAGAGTGGATTTCTTATCCTATCTTAGAGATAAGATGGATAAGCCTGGAAGTTCTATAAATAGAGAGGCTAACCCCCTCATTTAGCATAGAAAGAAGTAGTGAGAAATATTGTAGGAAGTGTGCGAAGGAAGCCATCAGTTAAAGGTGTGTTGAAGAAGCCATCAAGAGGCGTAATTGTAAAGTTTCTCCCATAGTCTTGTTGAAGTACCTCATGGGTGAGATTGTAACAATTTCATGTTAATATTATTATTTCCTTTGATATTTCTGATTTGTCATCATTCCGTCTTATCATAGTCGATGGTATTCTTGTGTTATGTTGTTGTTCTATTTCCAGATTACATCCACCAAACTAAAGGTGTGCATTAGTAAATAATCATAGCACGATTTAGAACAAACATTCCATGCCAATCGAATTCAAATAGATAACCATATGCAGTTGTAATGACTCGGTGATCCACCGATCTATTCATTCAATAACTCGGTAAGCTACCGATCTATTTATGTTATCTTATGTATTGAATACATATTGTATACTTCGTATACTTGGTCTTCCTACCCTACACCGGGTACTGAGTGATCTGTTTAAAGAACATATCTGAATATCTGTTACCAATATTCATCTGATATCACGTTGTTTTAAACTTGGTGACATAGGACAATGCAACCAACAACTTGCGATACTTTGGCCAAAGATTTACAACAACATATATGTGTATGTCCCTATTCCTAGATGACATACTCATCATATTGGAATACGTCCTTCACCTCACTCCTCTATTATCATGATTGGTCTTTACTAACTACCATCAGTCCACTTGTTCCAGGTTTAACCCTAGCCCTAGATAGAAACATAACCCGTTATAGAAGACACTCACAATGGCTTAGGGTAAAAGGGCATACTCGGTTGACCTAAGTCAACTGGATGTGCCAACGTACCCTGAGCCATTGGAAGCTAATTCCTATCCTAAATATGCTCCTATCCTGACCTAGAGAGAAACTAAGTTCAAGTCGAGTTCCTATTGTGTGTAGATCTGGATGATCAATGCGGAAGGGTGATGCCACATGTCAACTACAACATTGTATTCTCGAGAAGACCCAAGCCTTCTCAAAAGTACAGCCCTGCAGTTGGCGTGTGCCAACATCCTATAGAAACTACCTCATCGAGATGTACATACCCCAAGGAGATTGTTAATACGTTGTTAGTTTGGATTATTTCTTGATTGCAGCAACCCTGCTAAACCCTAATCCAACACTCAATAAGCTCTTTCCTAAATTTTCTTCATTTAGTCCATGAAGAACTTTGTTAAACTTATGGTTGCTTTTATTGTTTCACTTTCTCAATTAACCGGCAATTAACCAAATAGGACAGTGTTTGTCAAAGTTTCATTTAAGTGTTCTTTAACTTTCAGGAAGGTTTAACAACCACATATAACTAATTAAAGTAGACTTCATACTAAATGAAGTCTAGTAAATAGTAATCATACTTCCAAACCTTTTTGGTTTATATTCAATTGAGAGAGAGAAAGAATCTTTCTCTACATGTTTAAGTATGTGGATATATCATTTCCAATGTCCATATTTCTTAATGCATGTTCATTATGCATCACCTTATTATGTTAAATTGTTTTAGATAAACACATCATATTATGCAACTCAACAAGTTGCTTCTTTATAGGGGAAATTGAACTAATTCCCATTATCCATTTTATCAAAGATAACAAGATAAGCATAACATAATATAAAGAATATCAACATGATGGAACTTTCATCTTCTTTATAAAAGTATGAGATAATTTTCACAACTCATGCAAATAAAACACAACTCACAATTCATCATTACAACTTGTAAATTTAACAAGACTATGCTCTCAAGGCATACTGCATATCAACAACCTTTATACAATAAAGTATACAACTTTCATTTACAATTCAACAAAAGAATGAATCAGAATTCTTTACTAAGAATTATACATATATCAGCCAATGCATCATATAAGTTTTTTCCTTCTTTTACCACTTAAGTCATCCATCTACAAAAATAGCTAGCATGGGTCAGTTCAATGAACTGAGCATGATAAGCACTAATCATTAAAATGAAGTGCATTCCACTAATTGTTTCATTAAAGCAACATTGCTTTAATGAGACATTAAGTCATCATAAATCAGCATAAATGATAAAAGAAAAGAAGCACATTAATAAACTTAGATCATCTTTATAAGAAGAGCAGAATATAATAATCAATATCTACCTAAAATCATAAGTTCTATTATTTCTATCAATGGCTTGTAACAACAAAAATCCTGCCATCCATTATTTCTTAATTCTATCCTAATAGAATACCACATTTATCTTTTCTAAGAGACAAAATAAATGCAAAAAAAGTATGGCTCCTTCAAGGGTGATCCCTCTATATCCTAAACAAGAACCATTATAAACCATGCCCAAACTTATAACATCAGAAAAATAGACCAGATAATAACAAGAGTTACTTGTTCCTTTCTCGGGATAACCATATTGTACATTCAACATTAGAATATACATCAAACAGAACTCCATAACCAAACAGGAAGGTAAGGAAAACTAGAACAGTCCAACTGTAACTCCAATTCCAACTCTTCATGTTAGAAGTTTCAACCAAATAACAACAACAATGATCTCAAACAAAACAGCTCCAAAGAGGAGTTATTCTCTACTCATATTCTTCACCAAGGATAAGGAGTACAAGTGTCAAACCTACATTGATCCATATAAACTAGGCAAGACTAAACAACAATAGTCAAACCCTTAAGTACAAGTTACCTTATCAACCGAACCTTCTTGGCTAATGGTTCGACAAGGTAGACCAACAGGTCTCAAGAAATCACTATCTCAAAATGGTTTGAGTAAAGACAAGTTTGAACATTGAATCTATCAAGGAAGAAAAGAAGTAACATAATAAGAAAAGAACCAATGGTAGATCATTTTGTTCAACTGAACAAGAGTTCCAATTTCAAACCGGTTCAGGATAACAACATACTGCAGACCCTGAACGATATATATAATAAAAGATCTCAAAGAATAAGAAAATACATATTTTCCTTTACAAAGGAAATCAAGTCTTATTCACTGTTTCAGTCGAGAATTGCATCCTAAAACCATAAACAATAAGGTTTAGAATTACCGCATGAACCCAAAATGGAAGTCTCACAAAGGCTTACCAATTAAATACAAAAAGAAATCAATTCACTTCCAAGAATAAAACTTAATACAACTAAACAGAGAAGGAATCCTTCCTAACTATTTCAGTGTCCAAGGTAATATCACAATCTTTCAAAAGACCCAGATTTCATTAAAAGACAGAAGAGTGGGAGAGCTAGAACCCAAAACGTCCAATACAGAAGTTGTCTTGGTCTTAAATCCCCAAGCAACAAGAATGAAAAATAGCAAAACAAAACTTCACAAGCATGAAATTACAACAGTGGTTCTTTAGTACAACTTTATACAGTCAACCCAAAATGTGGGTTTCTTCCAAACAAGTGGGAAGAGATCACTTTCCCCAACTCCCATGCTCATACCATCTCACGAAGTCGATACAGTCAAAACATGACAGAAGTTCCACATTACTTAAGTCATTTCCAAATTCCAAAGCTCAACAGAGAGAATAAAATGACTCAAACAAGTTCCCACACCATTCCCAGGTGAGTACTCGCTCCAGTAAGGAACTATAATTCAGTCTTACTAAAGAATAACCCAATATGAAAAACTAGGACAAGTTCAAAAGAAATGACCCAAATGCAAATCCATAACACGCCCAGTGTTAAATGAAAGTACAGAGTGAAACCTAAGTTCACATTCATGCATTCAAAACTTCCCAAATCAATGATGCGAGAATAGTGATAAAAATATGAACTCCAAGAAATAGTTCAAGTATTACATAAGTTTCCAAAATAGTGGTTCCATTCAAACGAAGTTCAACACAAACATTAGTCAAAACACAAACTTCCAACTCGAGTTTGCATCCAAAGAATGCAACCCAGAAGAATATAAAATAGAACTAAAGTTTCCCGAGTTCATATGCATGTATTTCCATGACAAGTCAGTTCAAAGCTAAAGACTTGAATACTAGATTAAGATAGTAAAAACAAAGATACAGATCCAGTTTCCCATATCATTTTTACTTGCATGTTGTCCTAAAAACTCACAGAGAGACAATTTCCAAACAATACTAATTTTCCATGGATTAAAATCAAACACACAAGGATCTATAAAACCCAACAAGAAAAAATAACTAGATAGACAAGAAAACAAGAATCTCATGAGAGCAGAGTTGTTCTAATGAATCATTTAGAAAAATGCAGCAAGAATTTTAATAGTTAGAGCCTATCATGCCTGATAGCGCTTCCACCAACTCGAAGGAGACTTCCACTCTTTTTCTCCTCCATGAAAAATCAACAATGAAACATCTTTTCCTTCCAAGCTTCATATACTTTCCCTCGATCAAAAATAGATCGTAAAAACCAAATATAGCTTTGAATCTGAAGGTAAAACTATGCTGGTTGAAGAACCAGTTTGCTCCATGTGAGTGAAATCCACCATGCAAGAAAAACCAAATGACCTTCTACAAACCCACCTCCTATGTTTCCAAGATGGTTTGCACATGAAGACCGAGGCTCATAAATGCCATTAATGCCTGTTAATCCAAAATTCCCACCTATATTTACTTGCCACCACCACTTAAATTTAGTGAATGCCAAATCAACACAAAAATACAATTCCATCTGTTAGTGGAGTTTCCACGTAGGCCTCCTCCAAGTCCACTGTCCCCCGCCAAATCTGGCGTAGTACCTTAACATTTAAAACCTTATCTCCTTCCTTAAATTCCTTTGGAACCATCACCCTCAAGGCATGCGACCCCTTTAGGTCCCCTTTAGTTTAGATTAGATTCAAAATAGAACTTAGGTTAATCTAACATTTACTAACATAGGTCTTAGAACATTAGTCATTAGAATCCCACCTTAGGTTAGGTTCAAATCACAACCCTTTAGTAATAGGTAGTAGCTAAAATAGCTTAGTATCCCCCTTAGTAATTCTTCCCTTATTTTTTTAGCATAACACTTAGGTTAGGATGCCAATCCCATAATAAAATAAGAGACTTAGGTTAGAACAGTATACACATAAGTAAACATAGCTAGAACTTAGTTGTTCTCACCTAGTGTAGGTTACCATTAGGATAGTCCTTAGATTTTTAGGACTGAACTTCTTCACAGAGAATCAAATTTTGATCATGTCCTTAATGTCCCACCAAGATCAATCACCAAAGACCTGGGCACAAAAATACAACTGAACAAAAGCAAGTTGCATCAGGACCAAGAATTAGTATCATGCAAAATTTAGTCTTCTAAGTTCCTTAAGCTACTGAATGTCAATTTTACCATTTAGTTTATAAAGAAGACTTGAAACATTCCTTGGATCACTGAAATTGATCCAAGGATGAGTCAGAAGAAGAAATAAGTCTGCAACTCTTAATACCATATTGCAGCTCATCTTTCCAAAGTGAAAATGGATTCTTGTCAACCATATAATTTTAGTCTAATGATTCTTAAGAACAGAAAATATTTATCCCAATCAAGCATGATCTTCAACAGTCAAAGAACACATCATTATCCACTTTTATAGGAATTTTGAGATAATTTTCTGATATCTTCACTTGGTCTTACATAGACATGCCAGGAATTGATCCTACATTAGTGGTGCATAATCTTGTTGTACACCCGGATGCCAAGCCCATAAAACAAAAGCTCCAGAAGATGCATCCTCGCATCACCCTTGCAGTTAAAGTAGAGCTAGGAAGGTTATTATAAGTAGGCTTCATCAAGCCTATCGACTACTCAGAGTGGGATTCTAATGTGGTCCCAGTTCAGAAAAATCTGTCGGTATCAGATTGTGTACAAATTTTAGAGATATTAATAAAGCTTGTCCTAATGGTGACTTTCCTCTTCACAACATCGACATGATTGTCAATTCGACAGATTGGTTATGAGATGCTATCACTCATGGATGGCTTCTTAGGATATAACCAAATAAATATTGTTGAGGAAGACCAACATAAGACAAATTTTACTACCCCATGGGGGACATTCTATTATCAAGTCATGCCCTTCGCCTCAATAATTCAGGCATTATCTATCAATGGGCATGATGGTTATTTTCCATGATATGATTAATGACATCATGGAGGATTACGTAGATGACATATTGGAAAATTTTAGGACTCGGAAGAACACCCAAAGATTCTATAATGTTATTTTCAGCATCTAAGCAACTATAAGGCCAAACTTAACCCGAAGAAGTGTATATTCGGTGTGTTATCTTGGAAAATTACTAGGATTCATTATCTCAAGGAGAGGAATAGAAGTAGATCTAGAAAATGTTGCTATTTATAATAGAAATGCCTCCTCCTACCAATATCAGACAACTACAAAGCTTACAAGGAAATATCCAAGCCATAAGAAGGTTCATCTCTTATCTTGCATCTTCTCAAAAAAGATGTTAGTTTTCACTGGGGACCAGAAAGTAGTAGCAAGCATTTGCTTTTCTCAAAAGCTATTTGGTTAAACCCCTGTTCTAATGCCTCCCATAGAAGGTGAACCCTTGTTACTCTACATCTCTACCACATACTTTACAATTGGGGCATTGTTGACCCAAGTATGATAAAGAGCAGAGAGAAAAAGTTGTGTACTACTTAAGCAGAACGTTGATAGCTTACGAGCTCAACTATCCATAGATCGAAAAGGCTTGCTTGGCCATAGTTTTCTTTCAAAAAATATATCACTATCTGCTCAACAATAAGGTCAAGATTATTTCAAAGGTAGATCCATTAAAATACTTATTGTCAAATCCCGCACTCACAGGAAGATGGATAATTAGATCATCTTACTCAACGAGTTTGACATTGAGTATGTACATCAAAAGTTAGTGAAAGGACATGTTCTAGTAGATCAAATAGAAAAATCTCTACTACTAGGTACCGAACCTTTGAGTATGGAGCTCTTAGATACATCTATGATGTACCTCAAGGAATCAATTGTATGGAAACTATACTTTGATGGCTCCTTTACCTTTCATGGTTCAGGTGTCGGAAGTTGTGTTGATCACTCCTATAGGAGACTTGATCCCCAAGAATTTTAGCTTGGATTCCCATGCAAAAATAATATAGTGGAATATGAGGCCCTTATCACAGGGATGAAGCTAGCTATTAAGTGGGATATCATATGAGTAAATATAATTGGTGATTCCATGTTGATTATAAAACAAGTGATAGATGAATACAAAGTAAAAGATGAGAAACTTCTTCCATACAAAAGAATGGTTGATTATTTAAAGGATTTATTTGAGTAGATAACATTCGAGAAAATACCAAGAGCACAAAAAGAGTAGTAGATGTTATGGCTATAGTAGGATCCATGTTAAGTATTCCACCTGCAAACAATGATATGTCATTTTTTGTGGAGCACTTACAAACGCCAACATATGACATACTAGAATCTTGTTTGGTGTGTGAAGTTGTTGGTCCCTTTTCCCCATGGTACTGTGAAATATTTAATTACCTCCATGATGGAACCTTTCCCAAAAAAATTTCCCATACCGAAAAATGAAACCTCATCCAATGTATAGCCCATTATACCCTACTTGGGGGCACCCTCTTCCATCGAGGCTATGACGGGAATCTATTGTGTTGTCTAAATTTGGATGAGTCCATCCAAGAAATCAAAGAGGTGCATGAAGGCATATGCGGGGATCATACTAATGGGATCATATTTGAAAATAAAATACTCATAGTATGCTACTATTGGCCTATAATGAAAAATAATGATGCAAACATGTGAAGAAATTTTTGGCTTGTCAGAAGTATGGTAATTTGATACATGCACCAACGCAATCCTTGCATCCTATCACACACCTTTTCCATTCTCAAAGTGGGGTATCGATCTTATAGGTTAGCTTAAACCTATCTCCTGGGATGGCTACAAGTTCAGTATAATTGCTACTAAATACTTCACAAAATGGGAAAAGGTTATTCCTCTTACCTATGTGGAAGGTCCCCATATATCTAAATTTATAATGAACCATATCATTTGTCGATACGGTATCCCCTCTGTCATTATCACTAATAATGGTAATCCATTTAAAAACAAAACTATGAAAGTGTTATGCAAATGTTTTCAAATATCTCTCAAGTTCTCAACCCCCTATTACCCTCAAGGTAATGGGCAAGCCAAAGCTTCCAATAAAACCCTCATCCGTATTATGGAGAAGATGGTGAATACAATAAGATGTAACTGGCATTTACAGATTCACCCTACCCTTTGGGCATTTAGAACATCTATCTACACTCCTACAAGTGCCACTCCATACTCTTTAGTATTTAGCATAGAATTCGTGCTACCCCTAGAGATTGAGATCCCTCTTTATGTATTGAGCTAAGCAACTACCTGAACGAAGAAGAGGACTACATAGTAGCTTGACTAGAAGAGTTGGAGCTATTAGATGAGAAATGAATTCATTCCCTCTATCACCTTAAATTGTATCAGGATTGAGTGTGGCAAAGCTATAATAAAAGAGTAATACCTTTTCAATTTGAGGTAGGAGACTTGGTGTTAAAAGAGAATAAAAAAACACCACAAAGGACCGAGAAAAGAAGGGAAAATTTGAACCTAATTGGTTAGGGCCATATGTTTTGGTTACCAAGTTTGGTTCAGGTGCCTATAAGCTTTCTTATTTAGATGGCCAAGAGCTTCAGGAACCCATGAATGAAATGCATCTTAAGCATTTCTATGCTTAGGTGTGGGGTCCCTAAAATATCAGAAAAATGATAAAAAAAAAAAAAAAAGTATAAAAAGAGAAAAAGAAAAAGAGAAATAAATAGGTGCGTCAATTAGTGAAAACCACACAATGGTGGCACTTTGGACAAGTCCTTTGGTAAAAACCAGTTTTCGGTGTCATTGGAGGGTCCATTGTTTATAAGCATCTCAGGTCTAGGAGTATGATAGCTTTGTTCTAAGCTGATCTTTGTATTTGTTTGAGTTCCTTGTGAGCATGTCCCTCTTTTCCCTAATCCGGATGATTTTTATTTTGAATGTGGAGAGTTTGAATTTGAATCTTTCCATCTCATACTGGGGGAAACTTTTCATGCTCACCTTCTTGTACATAACATGTGGCATTATACCCTAATACATCCCATCTAACTCTAGGGGCATCCACGTTTCTTCATTTCCTTTCATTTGGATTTGGAAAACTTATTACAAAACATCAAAAACATTCGTATAACTTTTTGAAAATCCCAAAACATATAGATATGTTAGTTTAGAAAATAAAAACATTCAAATATGTTTCGTAGAAAACTCTAAAAATAATATAAAATTGTCTCGAGATAATACCAAAAACATCCCAAAATTGTCCCACAAAAACAAAGTAGTAGTTTTCTTACTTTTAGTTGTTGGTTTGTATAGTTTTAGTTGCATTACTTTTTTGTATTGTGTGCTTTAAATTGGATTCACTTGCTTACTTAGATTGAGTGTTAATTTAATCTATGGTGCATTGCATTGAGTTCATTTTATCTTGTATACTTGTAGATAGTTGTGTTGCTTTGATTAGATTTGTTTAACTTGTGCTTATTATTTTACTTGTACATATTTGTTATCATTTCATCATCATATCAAATAAACCATCACATCTATACATCATATATCAATAAAAGCTAAGTCTACATCACACATGTATGCTAAATCTAATCATCAGTACCATATCATCAATGGGGCAAGAGGGGTTGCACATGATCAAAATCTATCCCCCCACACCAATATCAAAAATAAAAACATGTTTTACTCAAATTATCTCATCAACATGCAATATGACATCAGCTAAGGCTATCTCATAAATCTAACAACATGTGATACAAACATAAACATCTGATTAAGCATGATATCTAATAAACAAAGTATGATACGTCGGTAATCCATCAATCATCATATATTCATAAATATCAAATGTCTCATGTACAACATCAATGTGTCTCGATACATATCAGATACAAAAATCCATCATGGGCATGGATCAAAAATGTGCCTTCATCATGAGGCATAATAAAAAACAATACATAACGTACATCTGTATAAACTTATTCCTTCATATCGAGGAGATACACCAAAAATATACATCTAGTACATCAATAAGAGAGTCAACCATGACTCTCACCCTCTTGAACTGCTTGGTCAGTGCAGCTCTAGCTTGGGGTATTTGAGGTGTGGGATGCATAGAAAGCATTGCACAATGTTGTGTTAACCCATTCTACTCTCTAAAGCCTATTGTCCTAAAGGACCTCGTAAAGATCGCATTGATCACGATGGCTTCTTTACTTTACACTAAGACATGATGCAAACTATCGACTATACGTAGGTGCTCTCTACTTGGCTAGGATGGCCACATGATACTACATCATGTAATACGTAGCCTCGGATACTAGGGTAGCACTCTAGCTAATCAACATTTGTACTCCTTAAGTAGTACCGACCTGCTAAAGCGTGTTAAGATCCACCCTCATGCTTTGGATAACTCTATCCGTAATCGGGCTCTGTCTACTACAACCTGGTCCCTCTCCTCCTGTAAATGTATTCTCTCTGTGATCATTTGATCTCACTCTATCATAGTCTATACTCTCTTTGTCCTAGACTGATCTCGCTCTATCATGAGCCGATCCCTCTTGGCAATAAATTGGTCTCTCTATATAATGGCTTGGTCCCTCTCAGTTGTAACCTAAATTTGTATGGAAACCACCTATTATAGTTGTTGTTACAAGGCATCTACCTATCCACCAGCTTGTACATCCTCCTCTATATCCTCTCCACCCTGCCATCTCCTCCACCTCCTAGTGGACTATGTGGTGGACTCACGTGAGGGGGTAATGAAGGTTCCTGCAATGGTTCCCATAATGGCACTTGTAGGAACATCCGTGGTGCTAATACCATGGGCACATGACTATCTCTTTGCTAAACTAGCACCCGTAGTGTTAGAACCCCTATCTTTGGACTGCGTGTGCGTGTGCGTAATGTGTCTGTGCCCTAGTATTTGGACCCTTTAACCCCTACGTTGTTGTGTCTAGTACCTCATGTGGAATGGTCAAATGTCAAGGCATAAATTTGGTGTACCACCCTACATAGTGCCGGGGTCGTCCTGGATCCCACTACCTACACTAGTTGTACCCATGACTGTGGAACCACCTGTAAGAAGCTATTATGAGCTTGGCCCAACCTGATCTGGGGCCCCATATGAAAGGTCCCTCTATATCTGCATTCATACCACATCTCATCACCATAAATCCCTTAGATAATACTAAACTACCGCTATACCTAGTCCACTTTTACCACTCCATAATATGACTCCTCCTAAGAATGAAATGGTCCACTACAATGGTAGTAAACTTAGTTGCATCCTGAGGCCAATGGTACAACTTTTATGGCTGTCATGTGATCATGTGAGGTTGTACCTCATCAAACACTCACCTATAATAGTCTATATCCCCCATATGACCATGAATATCATCTTCATCTAGAACCCATCCCATGATGGAATGCTCTCCAATAACTTGAGCTCTCAATGCTCCTATAGGGCATCCTATCGCAATATGGTCCTGGCCCATATCTGTAAAAAATTCACAGGACCCAAAGACCTCTATCCATGGTAAGCTATCAAATACAAATCTATGTATAAATGAGCCAATATACACTGACCCCAAGTAGTAGACATCTCCTATAGAAGGTCGTGAATCACTCTAATGAGACCCAGAGGAAACTGAGCACCAGTCTTGTCAGGAAACAATATGCTGCTAACAAGAGCTAACAAAAACACAAGGACCCATCCCAACCGCTAATCTTCCATACACCTCCTAATATTAGTAGTCATACCCTGGCGGGGTGTGTCTACCACTCCAAACATCTCGGTTATGCATCACTCAATACGGTCCTAATGACCATCAAATGTAATCAAGAGACTCTGAATAAGAACTCGTAAGATCCACCACATGTCCTCCAGGGTGATTCTCATCTCACCTGTCAGAAGGAAAAATGTTTGAATCTCACTCTATCATCTCTTAGTTAAGGTTGTGAGTAGGCTATGGTTTAAATAAATCTGTGGCATGAGGGCCACGTGTGCTAAATCAGCCACCTCCAATGTGATCTATAGGAAAATTTGGTATTGGTGTCAGAATGTCACCTCGTAGGCCCAGAGCCAACCACATCTCTAATCACTCTAAATCCATCTGTAGGGTTAATCAGGTCATTTATTATGATCTTATTCTTCTATTCTATCATCTTATTCATCTATTTCTACCATCTAGGGTTTCCTCATAACCTATTTTTTACTTAAATTCATTACAAACTGACTTAAATGCACTAGCACCCCCTACGGTAGGGGCATCCTTAGAGTGTCAGTGTACCCTTCTACGCATCAACACCCCCATCCGCACATAGGCACACTCAAATGTTTCTCTAAACCCTCTCACTATGTCAGCACATTTTTCTTTACGAGAGACCCATACACGCTTGCCCCTCTCGAAATTTTTTCATAGGCACCCCCTTTGGCACTAGCGCATACGCGCCCTTGCCAACTTTAGCACTAGTGGAACCCCGTGAGCATAGGAGTGCCCAAGGGCCACGTTGGCACATTCGCATGGCTTTCTACCCTACCTAATACCTAATAAATGTGTTTTAACCAAAATTAAATGCTAGTAAAAGGAAAAGATGAAAAAATTAGTTTAGGTGTACCTATGTGCCATCCACTGGAAGTCTCATATAGTCTTTCATGTGATCCGTGTGGTGTTTTTGTTTCTACACCCTCGTCATTTCCTCCCGTAGGTCAAAGCTCAATTAGTAGTAAAAAGGTAAGTGAATGTGGTAAATGAACTTTCCGCATGATGTGTTTCTCACCCTTGAGGCACCCTGGAGCCATCATGGTTCTTCTAAATTCCTCTAGCACTTGTCGTGATGATTATTTTTAAATAAATAATTATTTTCGCTTTTTTTTTCTTTCCAAAGAACGTTTTCTACTACCCGAGGCATTTTTTTCCCCTTACGGTGACTTTTTAGAAATGTCTCACGACTTTTTATTTGTTCTGTAATATTTTCTTCTATAAAAAATAAAAAAACCAAAAATATTTAAAAATATTGGTAAAATCATTAAAAATCCAAAAAAAATACGAAAGTTCAAAAATTGGTAAACAACATGCACACAACTTAAGCCTGTATCAAATGCATTATTATGGAACATTGAAATTTTTTCTATGAAAACATCTTTCTTAGGTTCTTGCTTGTTCTTGTCTCAAACAACTTGTAGATCATTGTGATCTACCTCCATTAACAAAGTTGGTTTACTTACTATGTCGGTACTCCCATGCATAGTGATTTGCAAGAATTATGTCATAGTGCATAATTATTTCCATGGTTCTACTTGTGTCCTCCATTATTCCCCTTATATGTATCTTTTCTTGGGGCACCATTTTTAACCCTTGTCATTACAACATGAACATTCAAGAACTAAAGCTTGATAACAAAAACATTAGTACAACTGTCTTGAATGTTGTTTTTTTAGTATGTGCGATTATACTTGTTTCTCTATTAGGTTATCTGGTTTACTTTCTCGTATTTCATTGCATTATGTATGTTACATGGATTTGAGCATCGTTTTACTTTCTTGTATTGCATTGCATTATGTATGTTACATGGAGTTACATATTTTTAGCAATGAACAAATGTTAGTAATATAGCTTTTCATGTTATTTTACACTTTTGTTTATTTTAATAAAGGTCAATGATTTAGATCATAGGGGAAACATGATGAAACAAAAGTTTCTTATTGAAGATTGGATGCAAAGAGTTATTCCTATTCTCCACTTTCATGTCTTATCACTATTAATTTTTCTTCCAAATCACCTAGGGCAATAAACAATCATGTTTATTCCTATCCTATTTCTTCTATTTGTTTCAATCGTATATTTTTATCGTCGATTGACTTCTTCTATCACCCCATCGACACTCAAAGGGGCATCCTTCATCCTACTAATTTTTCTTCAAAATTTTACCTGTTTATGCTTGTCTACTATATTTGAAGCAAAGTTATTTCACCTCAAACAGGGGCAAATGTAGACACCTAAATTCTTCTTTTGCAATCTTATTTCTAAAAGTACACAAATCACTCTCATTCTTACCATTTCTGTTATAATTAGTGATTTACACTAATTAACTAATGTTTCTTACCATTTTTGTTAATTAACGGTGATTTTTGATCACCTATCCTCTTTTGCATTCAGGATGCCACTTTACGATAAATTGTAAGTCAAAATCCTCTTCTAAATAGACAATTAATGATTATTAGCTAATTAAGCCTATTTTACTCTTATTTTGGTCAATATACCCTATTATTGGCTCAAACCCCTCTTCCAACCACTGACAATCACCCCACTTCCTTCCACAACATCTCAGAAAGCTTCAAAAGCTTATCCTAGCCTCCTAATTGACCTTAAGTGGTTGATTAAAGCTCCTCACATCTTAATCACTTGTTAATTCACTAATCATGATTAGCAAGCCTTAATCATGATTATAAATTCTTAATCTACTTTGTGCTTTTAGTCCCACATGCACCAAGATGTTATTTTTCCTCAAAGGAAAAACTATAAAAAGTACTAACCACGTACCTTTAAATTTTACACCATGCTTTTATTTTCATATCATATAAGAAATATGATTAATAGCCAAGCTCAATCCTTGCCTCAAGTATTCAATGGGGTTATTAGATGGGTATCCAATATGATCTTGTAGTCATTGTTGGAGAGATCATCTCACCTTCCTTGGAGTAGCAACAAACTCCCCAACTTGATTTCTACTAGATCTATTTAGGTATAAGTTAGTTAGCAATTGAATGTTAAGTAGGCATGCATAAGCTAAAATATATTGATATATCATGTTAGTTCTTTCAAGAATTCCATTAATCTTTAATCATTGAGTAACTATTTTTAGATTCAATAAGCATTTACTAATTATAGTATGTGGTGTTAGTCTTGTTAGTTTAGCTTTTCTTGGAACTTTTAGTAGTCTTTAATAAGAGGAACAACATCTACCCATTTGGTAAAGTACTCAATGGTAGTGATAATGTTGTTGTGGCTATCGGATGAGGTGGGAGTGATTTTTCCTATAAGATCAAACCCCCATTTAGAAAATGTCCATGGTGTTATGATAGGTTGTAATGACTGAGATGGTGCATGGATAAAATTCCCATGCTTCTGACATAGGATGCATTTCTTCACATATTGACAACAATTTATTTCCATAGTAGGCCATTAGTATCCCACATATAGGATTTTCTTCGCAAGAACCATTCCACTAGTATGAGCCCCGCAGATGCCTTCGTGTGCCTCTTTGATTGCTTGGACATAATCTTCTAAATTTAGACAATGTAACAGAGTCCCATCTTAGCCTTGACGATAGAGAGTACCCCCAAATAGGGTATAATGGGATATTCGTTGGATAAGGGTTCATTTTTTTGGAATGGGAGATGTCAGGTGGAAAAGTACCATCCTGTAGGTAATTATAAATGTCAACATACCAAGGGGAAAAATGACCAATAAATTCACATACCAAACATGATTCTTGCATATCATAGGCCACACTGTTAAATGATCTATAAAGAACTAAAAGTCCCTAAAATATAGAGATATGCATAGTATGGATCCAATGGTAGCCATAGCATCCATTGATCAGTTTTGTATACATGGAGCTTGATCAAAGGAAATCAGAACAAAATACTCTTTTAGGTATCCACCATGCATTTGTATGGGATAAGTTTCACATCTTTGAATTTGTATTCATCATTCACTTGTTTTATGATCAATTGGAAGTCACCAATAACCTCAACTTGTTTAATTTTCCATTTAATAATGAATTTAAGTCCTACAATGAGAGCTTTATATTCGGAAATGTTGTTTGTACATGGGAAGATGATTCTGAAAGCTCGTGGGATGAGATCTCCTGTGGGAGTAATAAGGATTACTCCAACTCGTAATCCATTGAATGTGAATGACCCATCAAATTATATCTTCCATGTTGATGTTTCTTTGATATCTAGAACGGAAGCATCTAATAGTTACAGACTCAAGGGTTTTGTTCTTGGAAGGGGTAGTTCAGCCAATTTTTAAGCCAACACTTGTCCTTTCACTAATTTTTGATTAACATATTCAATGTCAAATTAACTCAACAAAATAATCTAGTTAGTCATCCTTCCTTTAAGTGCTAGTTTTGACAAAAGGTATTTGAGGGGTCAACTTGAGATATTAGCTTGGTATGATGGTATAAAAGGTAATGGTGGAGTTTTTGAAAGGAAAAAACAATAGCTAAGCAAGATTTTTCAATTTATGGGTAGTTGAGCTCATATGCAATTAAGGTATGACTAATATAA
The DNA here is from genome assembly GCA_018340775.1 of Taxus wallichiana var. yunnanensis. Lineage (NCBI taxonomy): Eukaryota > Viridiplantae > Streptophyta > Pinopsida > Cupressales > Taxaceae > Taxus > Taxus wallichiana. The sequence goes on along the minus strand of CM031237.1, from coordinate 332,365,285 downwards.
TAGAAGGGTCTTTCTTTTTGTTGGTCATCATATTGTGCAAAATGTGCACCTTTAGAAAATTAAGTAGTAGATATGTATAATAGAAAAGGTTCACCTAGGGTAGGTGGTACAAGAATAGGTGGATTTTCCAAATATTGTTTGAGTAAATCAAAGTCTTGTTGGCAATCTGGACCCTAGTGAAAATCAACATCTTTCTTGAGTAGATGGGTAAAGGAATGACACTTGTCTACAAGTTGCAAGATGAATCTTCAAATGGCCGAATTTTTACCTTGTAGGATGCACAATTGTTTGAGGTTCTTAGGAGGATGCATCTCAATGATAACAGTGAATTTAGAAGTATAAATTTAATTCCATGCCTAAACACAATGAATCCCAATAGTTTCCCTAAGATAACTCTAAAAACACACGTCTTAGGATTCAAATGGACCTTGTAATCCGAAATTCATTCAATAATATGATAAAGGACCGTTGGGTGTTTTGCTCTATTTTTTAATTTTCCAAGGATATCATCAACATAATCCTCTATAATTTCATGTAACATATCATGAAATATGACATTCATATCTCTCTTTAATAAGTGACACTTACATTCTTGATGCTAAAATTCATGACCTGATATCAAAAGGTACCCCAAGGGGTAGTAAAAGAAATTTTGTGTTGGTCCTCTTCCACAATATTGATCTAATTATAGCATGAGAATTCATCCATGATGGATATCATTTCGTGGCCTACAGTTGAATCAACAATCATGTCAATGTTCAAAAGATGGAATTCATCTTTAGGACATGCCTTGTTGATGTCCCTGAAATCCATGCAAATCCTTATACCAATAGGCTTCTTTTGAATAGAGGTACTACATTGGAGATCCACTTGGAGTAGTCAATGGTCATGGTGAATCCTAATGGTAATAACTTTTCTAGATCCTCTTTTACTCAAAAATCCACACGCGGATGCATTTTTCATAGTTTTTGTTTGATTGGCTTTATAGATTCATGCACAACCAAGTTATGCACTACTAAATAAGGATCCAAGCCTGACATGTCTGCATAGGACCAAGAAAATACATCTGAAAATTCTCAAAGAAGCATAGAAAAAGTTTCTTGTTCATGCATTGAAAGAGAAGCCCTAAGTTTGACCATTCTAAGATCATCTTTTATACCAATGTTGATATCAATAGTCTCATCCACAAGTAATTTAGATCCATCCTCCATATGTGTAGGATCAAGAGGGAGATTGAGTTCTTTCTCTAAGGGCATCTCAACAATATTTTCACCCATAGGTTGGTCACTTTTTATATCCTTTTTTTCTATTTATTTTTCTAATAGTGCCTCAAAGAGGTTTTCACTATGGGACTTGGATCTTTTATTTTGACGAGGATTTTTGGAATATATTTTTCCCTCATTATCTTTTTATTTTTGATGACCAAAAATTCATCCTCTCCCCAAAATATGGGCATGCATCAAGGTTGATAGAGAATCCCTTCTTGTGGTCACCAATAGGAATGTCATCACATAAACCCATGAATTCACCAATTGCTTCATCATTCTGAAATAAATCAATTGGTATGTGTCATTGTTGGTCCTAGTTTACAAGGGAAGGGTGAATAAGGTCTAATTCAGGAGTGGAAGGGGACAAGGTTAAAATAGTTGTGTCGAAGAATAGGTTAGTGGAAGAAAGGTCCTTGTATAGGCTACAAAAGGACTTTGTTTTGTTATTGTAATCTAAATATATATACTCACGTTCAAAGGAGGTGGAATCAACTTATGTAGGATGGGACCCATAAGGCCAAATACCAATTCCATATCTATCCATTTTCTCATGTACTAGAATTGGTTCCCACACACCTTGTTCATCTATGCCACACCCATATCCTTGGTACCCCATAGAATACATCATCTTATTAGGGATGACATAGTCTGAGGATTGATAACATGAGGCCATCCTTTCATTAAAGGATTACGATGTATAAGTGTCAAGAATTTTCTCATCCGCTAAGAGGCCACAAGGAATGAAGGTTTCGATACTATAATTTTCTTTGTCATTCATTGTGCCGCCATGTGTTTTAGGTGATAGGGAAGATTTGAAATGAGGAGGGTCTGTTAGAGATTGTATTCCCTGTAGATGGTAGGAAGGAATTTTATATCCCATGTAGAAAATTTGGATAGGGACATAGAGGCACCACTTTCATGTGGGTGTAGTGTATCAGGATCGATGTGAGAGGTGAGGGCCTCGATTGAATCTTGATAGTTATTTTGGTATAAGGACATTCATATGTTGTGGGGTAATATCCAGCTAATGCTCTGCAATGTGCAAAGGGTTGTGGGTCTCCAAGAATGGTGAGTTCTTGTCCTTCATGATAAATTTTGATACACTGATGGAAAGTTGAGGGAATGACCTACATGACATGAATCCATGGGTGAACGAGGAGAATATTATAGGGTAGTTCCAAGTCTAGGACATGGAACCGAGTATCATGAGTAATGGGCCCAACTTCCATAGGCAAGGTAATTGTTCTTATTAATTTCACTCTACATTATCATAGGCCTTAATGGTGATTACATTATGCTCAAGTTCTGTATCAGTGCATCCCAATTGTTTTATGAGCTTTAAGGTACATATGTTAAGGCCTGATCTATTGTCCACAAATACCCTTTTGATCTTTTCATGAGTACAATCACTTCAATATACAAAGGGAGATTGTGTGTATGGTCATCCATTGGAATATCATGTTGGCTAAAGGTAAGATGTTCAGATGGAGTAAGTTACTGCAACCAAGGCTTGGAAGCATGATGCATCAATGTATGTGGAAACTCCTAACCCCTGAAGAGTTTTATAAAGGATATATTTATGAACATTAGATATCTTGAGAAGATCCAAGATAGAAATATTGGTAGTAGTCTTCTCAAGTTGATCAAGGATATCATAATGATTATCCAAAGGGGTAGGCATAGGAGGTTCCAAATGATAAGGTGAGCGCGTCGTGTTACCACAAGACACTCCTGCATTTTGATATTGATGGTATTTACATGCTCAGTAGTAGGATAAACATAGCCAATGAGGGAGTCAAAAGGATTGGTTGTTCCAAAAACAACATGATTGGAATTTTTACTTTGAGAGAATTGACCTCGATCCATCTTTTGTTCTGCTTATTTATGCTTAGGGAATGGCTCTTTATAGATTCCAAACTTTTTAATAGAATTTTTGGTGGGTTGTGATGAATCCATCTCAACATCTCCACTATCTATAAGATCTGAATGAAGTGTTTTAATTTAAAACATTGATCTATGGCATGGTCTTTAATGTGATGATAGTCACAATATTCATGGTCTTTGTACCAAGATGGTTTTTGTGTATCATCAGAAAAGGGTGTAGAATTTGGGAATCTAACCATGTTGATCACATCTAATTGTTTCAATATTGATGATAAATAATATGTAAGTGGAGTAAATACTGATGTTTAATCTCAGGTTTTAATAGGTCCTTTAGTAAGTTTCAAAGGAGTGTTATTTTGGACTGCTTGGACACGTTTAGAATCAGTGATTCCATCACCTATGACATTCTTATTTTTGTTAAAGAATTTTGGTTTTTCTATAGGTTTGGATTCATGGTTGTCTCTCTGAAAGGGTTTTAAACTCCCTTTAGCAAGTAAATCCTTTTCAATCTAGCTTCCTTTCTCAATAACTTCTTCAAAATTGCTTACACAATGCATTTGCAATTGAAAGGCTATCTTAGGATGTAAGTTAGGTACAAAGATACTAAAAATTATTTCTCTAGAATAGAGCAAGGGAAGCAACTAGCTAACCCTCACCATCATTGTAGGAAACTAGTGAAGTTTTCATTATTGCGTTGTTTGGCATTACAAAGGTCTATCATAGTGATATCACTTTCCATGTTAAATGAAAAGTGGCAAACAAAATTCTCAGCTAATTCAGAAAACGTGAAAACAAACCCTTTGGGAATATGAAGAAACCATTCAAGTGCTTGGCCTCCAAGACTTTGTGGGAATAAGTGAATAAGGTAATTATCACTATAAACAACTTCTGGAAAGCCATGAAGAAGTATTTAATGTGATCATGAGGATCACCTTTACCCCTATATTTATCAAATTTAGGCAATCGAAACTAGGTGGAAAATGCATACGCAACATGGCCCCATCGAAGGGATATGGACATAGTTCTTCAAACTGATTTTTCTTATAATGTCCAAGGTTGTTCTCTTGAATACTAGTAAGGGAATTTTTCATGGATTGTCACTCTTTTTTAAATATATGGCCACGCAAAGGTGTGGAAGGTATGTATACATGGTTAGATTTTGATTTTTCAACAACATGAATTTTAGTATAAGTGATCCTAGGTTTCTTAATATGTGTAGCTTTACCTATGTCTCTGTGGAAATGGGAAGCTAAGTTTTCCAATTGATGGATAAGATTTTTTAATTGGTGTTTCATGGTAACCTATTCATTTTGGGGTTCTGTTTGAGTTTCATGTGGATGGTCTTGTTCATGGTATACACCCTCAATTCTAGCTTTGGGATTGGTTCGAATGAGTGGTATGTGATAGCCATTTGTGTTTTTAAGAGACTTTACTTCTTCATTATTTCCTTGACTAGAAGTAGAAGCATGTCCAATGTTTAATATGTCATCAACAAATCGAAAGGGAGGTTATATTTCTTATCCTCCATGTTTCATGTTTATAAGAACAATAGGATCAAATTCAGGTGGTAATTTGGCCCCTAACTCTACAACTCATGCTAAAACTTGATCTTTGTTTTGGAAGAGAAAGTTATCTATGTGTTCAGGGTCAAACTCAAAGTTATCCCAAGGAGTTGTCTCCTCATCTCCACTATGGTCAATCAATGTTTCTTCTTTAATTAATGGTACAAATTGGTATGAAGGAAATGATTTGATCCTATTATTTTATGTATAATTCTTATAATAGGAGGAATGATGAGAAATGTTTTGCTAATATTTGAAAAATGTGCATAAGTGTCATAAAGAAACTATACAAAATCAAGCAGCGTAACAGCTATAATTATCACAATGAATTTTCCAAGGGTACAAAATGTATGATGAAACTCACCAAAGGAAATCCAACAAGTCTTGAATAAAAAGTGATAACAAAGGATCTTATTCCCTATATCTTAATTTTGTCTCAAAAGATGATTTTTGATAAGATGACAACACAATTTCAATATTTAAATAATTTTTTGGACAAACAAGATTTAAGTATTAAAAAGAGATTGAAGTGATTTTAATAGCATAATAACACAAGGTATACACTTAAAACAAGTTTAATACAAACAAGGTCTAAGTTCTGAAAATGGAGGCTACAAATGCGAGCAGCGTAACAATACAATTTGGACACTTAAATCAAGTTTTAAGAAAAAAAATGTAAGTATCAAAAATGGATTGAAACAATGTGAGAAGTGTAACAAAAACACCTTCCAAAACTTAAATCAATGTTTGAAGAAAAACAAGGTTTAAGTATAACAATGAGTCGACACAATGTGAGCAGTATAATAATACAATTTGGACACTTATATCAAGTTTAGGAAAAACAAGATGTAAGTATCAAAAATGGATTGATAAAATGTGAGTAGTGTAATGATGTAAAGTTAAAACAAGGCAAGATACCTTCTACAAAGAGATGTCTCAATATGGATCTCAAGATAGACTACTAAAATATGAGGACATACCAACACACTTTCAACACTTACATCAAGATCACAAAACAGGATGGATGTAAGTGGGTGCAAAAGTGGTGGACATAATTTTGGAAGCACTTCGATTTGCTTTATTTTTTGACCAATAATGCCAAAAATAGAAAAAGGAATTAGTACAAGTGGTGATGAAAAACACATGATGTAACTTTGGCATAGTTTCACCTTGTTTGATAACAAGGTAGAAACTAGGAAAAGTTTTACGTTGTAAGTTTCATGATGAAATATACACGACGTAAAGTTTAATAGACTCTCACCTTGTTCAACAAATAAGGTTTTTACTCTGAGGAAGTTTTTGCTTTGTAAATGATCTTTGAAACACATTTTGGATAAGGTCAAGTTGGCCCCAATGCCAAATGCCTCCCTAGGATTTTGTTCTCAATACTCCAATAACTTGTCTAAGTGAGGTACGCTTTTCTATAATAAATCCTAGACAAAGGAACATTACCCCATAATCAATTTAATGAATGAGGCCTCATACAGAAAAAATTTAGTACTGCTCATAGGTTTTTGCTAGTTAAGAAGGTGATGGGGAACTTCTCGTTTCATCAACCAATTCCCTCAGTGTGTTAACTACTTTGGGGTTATTGTGGTGATCCTCATAATGAGTTTTATGGCTTATGCCAAGCCACTTCCCACATTTTAAAGTGGATGGGTTTTAACCCTTATCCAAAATTGTAAATACATTGTTTTGAATAAAATGGTGTGTTTTTTATCTTTTGATATTAATGTGGTTTTTCACACCATTCGCAACCTGCATACTTATGTAGTTAGTATTTTTTCTAGAGATTTGGATAGCTAAAGGAAAACACAAAGTAATAATAATCACTGTATTATTTTATTCCACACAGTACATAGGCTATTATATAGCCAAAAACATAGCCAAACCACCTCCTAATAAATAGGGAGGTGTTACAACAAATAACCCAGAATACTATTCATGGGTATAACAATATAAAAATACCCAATACAACAATATATTATGAGTTGTAATATTATGACTCATAATATATTACAAAACATAATTCACCCAAACATTAATGGAGCACTAATCAAATATATTCCTAACAATTTTGATTTGATTCTTTGACAAGTGTATGGTCATGCACTCAAAATTTTAGTAGTTTTCCATAAAACCCACATTTTTTTTAAACGAGGATCAAGGTCACTTTTGATTCTCAAGATCTCTTAAAAGTACAAGAGAAGAGCATATGTGATATTTGATCCAGCTATTTAGAAATGGGAAAACTTTAAACAATGATAATTAAGTGCTTTTTAAAGATTGATTCCCTTAAACAACTTTAAATGGTGAAATTTCCAAGTAGACCCAAATGTTAGAAATGAAGATAAAAGTTGTTTTTGATTCTCAAGATCGACAAAAGGCACAAGAGAAGAGCATACACAAACTTTGATCTAACCTAAGCAAGATGGAAAAAACAACATTTAAAAAGAATTTTAAATAGTTATAAAATAATTTTAAAAGTAAAACCTACAAATCAGAAGTTATAAAACCTATAAAAAATAGCAGTAAACACAAAAATCAGATTCTAAATTTTTTAAAATTTGAGCCATGAACACACAAAATGTTAGTGTAAGCTGTGTTTAGATGATAACGCGTAGGAAAATACTACCACACAAAAAATAATGTTGACACATAGATACTGATGCATATGCACAGATGACGCAGACACATATACCTAGACATAAATGCATATACCCATATTTAAATGCATATACCCAGACATAAAAGCATAAAGATAAATGCAAACGCACAGAGAGCAACACAAAATCACAGAGTTGAATGCAAACTCACAGAGACTAACGTAGACATATATACTCAAACATAAACACATATACCTAGCCGTAAACACAAACACATAGAGAACAACACAAATGCACAAAGTTAGAAGCAAATACACAAAGATAAATGCAAATGGTTGAAGATCCTCTATGTAGATAGAAGTGAAAATAAAAATGACACTAGTACAAATATAGAGAATGGTAGTGTAAGAATAGCATCAACGCTAGCGCACAAAATTTAACACGAAGTATGTAAAATGAACATTGGTGCACACAAAACAATGCTATCACACAAAGAAAAATTCAAGCACAGATATATTTAACGGTAGCACAATGAGCCTGTGTGGCTTTAAAAATGAGTGAAAACAACACAAAAATGTCAAAAAGAACAATTTTTCTCTATTAAGCTTCAAATTTGGCATCACTTTACCTCCTTCACACCTACAAGGAACACACAACACATGCAAACTCAACAAAATAAGTTATTTTAACATGTGCAAAAATAGGTTAGTATGCAAAAATGAAACTTAACTACAAAAACTCAAGAATTGTGCATGAGACAAAGGAGTGTCCCACTGGGTGTGCCATATGTATGCAGGTGATTAAATCAAGCTAACATAATAGATAGAAATTAACACCAAGTAGTCTCAATAACAAAGTTAATCTAACAAAGCATCATGATAAAGCCATAGAAAAGGAAAAGTTAATTAACGCATCTAATTAACATGAAATGCTAAGTCATCCTTTAATATTTTTGATGGGATTTTTTTTATTATAGGTACTCCTTTTGTTGAGCCGAACGTGACTACGTACGATCAAAGGAAGATATCTCCATGAAGAGGAAGAGATCTCACTAATATGGCTTAATTGTTATGTATGGTTCTTATCTTACTACTCTTTGTAAGTAGAGGATAGAAGGGGGTGTTTGATCAATAAGATTTTTAAAGTTTAATTTCTCTTATAATATGCATATAGTAACACTGGTATGTATGGGGTAAGACTGGAATGAAGGTACTATGTTGTTTATATAACTTTCCAACTTGGAAGAAGCTTGCAACCTAGTGAATGTGGGATAAAGGTAAAGTATATTTAGGAAGGGATAAACATGATTAAAAGAGGTTAGTAACGGATTAACAACTCATGAGAGTCAGAGGTGATTTAATTAATCAACTAGGATTAATTAACGAGGATTAGATAAGCTTAAAAACTAATTTGGAGGTGATTTAGAAGGAAACTAGTATAATTTGAAGGGTTTGAAAGGTGTATTTAACCAAGAAGGGGGTTTAGTGATTAAATGGAATATTAAAAGGCTTAATTAACCAATAATAGTTAATTAATTAATATAAAGAGGATTATAACTAACGAAGTGTCATTAATTAAATGAAACGAAGGGGAATGTTAGATAATTAGGGAAATCACTAATTATAATGAAATGATGGGAAAGAGGATAATTAGTGCAATTTTAGTAGTAAAACTGCGTAGTCATATTTAGGTGTCTACACACACAATTCAGGGTGAGCATTAAAAAGTGCAATTTGAGCTAGAAAACACCCTTTCTTAGACCATGTTTCACACTAACTTATGTAACTTGCAAAATTATCTTCATAATGACTCCAAATTTTTCTCACACCTCTAGGACACCTCTATACATCATCTCCAATCATCATCATGTCACAAATATCTCTCTAACTTCTCAACCCATCTCATTTGCATGACTAGACCTTAGGGTTTTGCATGGTTTGAGCTAGGTTCAAATGAAACAACATCATAACTAACCATAAAACCTCTCCAAAATGTCCTAACATAATTGAAACACCATGTAACACCTTCTTCTATGCATCCATGAGCTCTCATGGCTCCACAACTCATCCTCATGTCTCCTAGCACCCATACCTGGTCCAAATGAGCACCTGAAACTTGGTCTTCAACCTATACATGTACCCTAAAACTCATGTGAGTGTATAAAAATTCCCCAAACATGCTCTCTATGCTGCCAACATGATTCTCAATTCACCAAGAAGCACCAACCATCATGCACCATCACCTAGGTTAGCTAGGCTAACTGACTAGGCTTGCTAGAACAAGCAATTCTCACTGAATCAGCTTATGCAACTATGAACATACCTGAAAAATTGTATCATCCACCTACTCATCCTCTTCTAACACTTCACCATCATCCTCTTTGTCATTAATGGTATTTTACATCAATGAAAACACCTAGAACAGAACATGCCAACAAAGGCCATTGATATTCCATCTAGTAGGCATATTACCCCATAAAGTAACCAAAAATGTTGTGTAAAATACCCCAAGGGCTATTCTAACAACTTGCATAAATAAATTTAGAGTTAGATGCTTTTTTAAGCATCGTAGAACTTTTTTGTTAATTTACGAGTTTTGCAGGTGTAAAATTATAAGATGTCCCCAAGCCCCGATAAAATTATTTATCAGACTCGAGGAGTTATCTTACACTTGATCATTTTTGAAGAGTTTGTAAAATTGTAAACTGCCTTCAAAACTCCACCACATGAAACCACATGGCATTTCGTGGGGATCTAGAACTAACACGCGGGGTTGTAGTTTGCAGCGGAATTGTAAAATGCATTCAAAGTTCTGTGGCCCGATTGCATATAGGACACGTGGAGGTCATTCAAATGCTTGAGTATAAAATTTAGGGAGAAATTTCACATTTGTGCAGTCCTGTAAAGATGCAAGGTGCATCAAAGCTCTGACACCCACCTTAGAAATGTGTCACCTCGTCGGAGGTCAATGGTCAAAATGTAGAAATTACATACACTGTGGATTACAAATATATCCCTGAAACCTCTATCCAGTTGTTTAATGCCATGTGTCATCTCCTCCAAGGTTCAAACCATATTTTAGCTCAAAGTAATTTGACATATCTCGTGTCAAGGCTTAAGCTGGACTTTGTAATTTTCTTGTATCTTTCTCTCTAGGCCTCCATTTTTGACAAATTTAGGCTCGTTGGAAATTTTTTTAATGAAATTCAATTTGACATCATTAATTTCAAAGGTTAGTGGAGTTAGATCAAAGAAATAGGTAAAAAATAGTCTAGACATCAAAATGCAGTTCCTGGTGGCTCGACCACCATAATTGATTAAGTATGGAATGCATTCCTTCTTATGCAAACAAAAGGACATGAGAGATGGTCTTATAGGGCTGCCCATGATGGTTTTCAAATATTTAATATATGTTGTTGGTGGTTGAAGGTAGTAATTTGGGTTTCTCTCTCATTTTCCTCATCTCTCTTTCCCCCATTTTCTATATATTGTAAAATGGTGCCCATTTATAATGGTTGGACCCCCTCAGAATATAAGGGCATCATTTCATGATGTTGCACAAGTGGTTTTGAGTTGTAGGCCTTATGTTTGGACCTTTGCAATGTGTTTATGCCTTCTTCCTTCACTGTAATGGATTGTGCATCTCTTTAAAGCAATACAATTCATATTTTTGTCTATTATCTGTCCTAGCTTGTGTTATATTGCATTTTCTTTCCTCTTCATTCATTACATGTGTGTTGTGTGTGTTTTCACCTTGAAAAGTTTATTTATGTTGTTTGGTGTGAAAATGGAAGTTTAAATGTTGTTTTGATATGTGGCACTCAAGTCTGCCCTCTTCATCATCATTTCCTCCCATCTTCCCCTCATTGAGAGTGTCTTTCCAAAATTTCTAGTGTTATCACCTCTATTAGCTTAGGATTTCCCTTTCATGCTTTTCCTTCAAACCCAGTCCCTTATATTGTTATAATATTATTATATAGTTACATTTGTAGCTATAGAATTATTTTTAGCATTAGGAATTGGTAGAGGAAACCGACCTTCTTTGTATGTTGATCTCACTTTTTCAAAACCCACATTGCAGAGATCATTCCATGTTTCCTTAAAATCTTGGGTCTCTTATGTTGATTTAGGGAAGGGTGCAATTTTGAGCTCTAACAAGAATGAATACATACTAAATATAGGTTCAGATAAGGGTAAATACCCATCCATATAACTATGGGAAGTACTTGGGCATAATCCCTAAAACTTATTGTGATGAGTACCACAAAAACCCTTATGTAGTTGGCACATTAAGAGGACTTACAAATGAAAAGGGTAAATAACCCAACCTGATTGACTAGTTCCACCCATGAATTATACACAATGCTATTTGTGGTAACAACCCCATCTTGATTTATCAAGGGTTAAATTCTGCGAGATGGAAATTTTCTAGTGAATGGTACATGTTTGGATAACATCGGTAGCTAGTTATAGATATTTACATGAGAATTCAAACTAGCCAAGCCCATATTCAACCTAAAAAACAAATAAATAAATATTATCCTAATAAAAACACCTCATCCCAAACATTTCCACTATATTTGAGTCGCATCTACGACTGTTTTTGTTCTTAAAAATATTCTCTCACATTTCCATATCAATTTCTTACAATTGTTCTGAATCCTGATTTTCCCAATTTGCAACTGTGACTGCCCTACAATTTTTCATCTCATATTTTTCACGACTCGGTAGAAACTAGCATTGTCTTGCAATTTTCCATTAATCAAATTTCCTACATTCTATCATTTTTCAAAATTTTCCCAATCTCAATTGCAACAACGACTGCCTTGTAATTTTTCATCTCATATTTTTCATAGAATCAATCAAAAATGTGTGCTTAGCCGCCTGTAATATTCCATCAATCATAGTTCCGACTATGAATATCCCAATCTCAATCGCAACTATGAATATCCTTTATTTTTCCATATCGTATTTTTTCCATGCTCAGTCACAACTGTGACTACCCTACAATTTTTCATCAATCACATTTTTCTACATTATGTCATTTTAAAAAAATTTCCCAGTCTCAGTCGTAATTGTGACTACCCTACAATTTTTCATCCCATATTTTCCCAAATTCATTTGCAACAGTGATTTCCCTATAATTTTCCATCAATCACATTTCTTTCATTTTTTCATTTTTCAAAAAAAATCTAGTCTTAGTCACAACTGCATCTACCCTATAATTTTTCATGTCATATTTTTCTAGACTCATCCACAATTACGACTACCTTTTTATTTTCCATCAATGACATTTCCTGCATTATGTCATTTTATAATTTTTTCACACATTCAATCACAATCGTGACTGCTCTGTGATTTTCCAGCCATATCATTTTCCCATTTTCTTCCATTATGATCATCCTACTCATTTGGTTCATTCATATTTCACAATTCTAGTCACAATTGTGACTACCCCACATCTTTATTGCACATTGTGTGTTCGATCCTTGCGTGCCTTTGGTATACCCTTGTGCACTCTAGTCCCTGTACACTCGATCAACCCCTTATGCACTCTAGTCCCTTATGTGCTCCAGGTCATCTCCTTGTATGCTCTTGTCCCTTGTGTACTCAGGTCAACCCCTTGTGCACTTTGGTGCCTTACACATTCTTATCCATCCTTTTATCCATCTCCTTACTTCATTTTAGTCACAGACATGACCATCTTGCAACCACCTTGCAATCACCCCACAATCACTATGCAACCACGCTGCAACCATCCTACAAACCACCCCTGTAACCACCCTATACCCTCTAACACCACCTTACCATATGAACTTCATTCACACCAATATGCCCCATCAACACCTTATCAAATGCATTTCCAAGCTTGAGTCCTAACACTTGGTACTTCCACCCACACCTAATTATCACACAATTTGCAATGAACCTATCTACCCCATATTACTACACCTCCCTTATCCACTACATCTAAAACTTCCCACCTTTGACAAATTCAATGGCACTAAGGACCCATAATGCCACTTAAATCTCTTCTATTATCCATGTCACCTCATTCAACATGACGACATACTTCTCCTACTCACCTTTCCATATTCACTCACTCACCAAGAACTTATTTGGTATTCACACCTCCAACAACATATCATTTATACATTCACACAACTTGGTGCCACATTCTTAGCCCACATATTCATCCATATTTCACTCAAAGCAACACTATTTAACCTTCACATGCTTCATAAATCACGTAACGAGTTTATTCTTGACTTTATTGTGTGTTGGTGTGTAATCCTTCACTGCCTCTCATTTCCCCTCCCAGAATCCTAACTCATTGACCTATTTTCCAAAATTTGTGTCCCCACTTCTCACACCACTTACAAATTTATCCATTATGCACATTTGATGAGGTTGTGCATATGGCACAACACCTCAATGATATCCATCTTAGTTGTCATCATTTTTCACATATATCAATTTCTCCTCCACCTATTTCACCATCACACTTCCATGTTCACAATTTCATCCAATCATATCCTCCTCACACTTCATCTCCTTCTACACCCACATCTTCACATTCATTATGTTCTACTAGGGCTCATTATTTTGTCCAACCCCCTCACAAATTCACTCCTTTGACCAAGTCACTTTATTTTATTCTCAAGTTTCTTGATGTCCATCTCATCACTCTCCCTCCTATACCACCCCCATCATTATGGCATGCCTCCCATGAAATAGGTTCCTATCATCATATTGATAGTCATTCCACTGATTCATGTTCCCAACTTTACAACCTCAGTCAAGACCTTATTGACAAGGGGACATTATTATTGAGCCTTCATCTCCTCCAAATTTACTTACTAACACCAATCCAATCACTTCCCACACTACTAATATTCCCACTTCTTCCCCATGTGTCATGTATCTATCATTTGAATCATCATTTTCCACTATCTCTCAATCACCATGCATACCTAGTGTCTCCTCATCTATGTCATCCCCTTCTCAATCTCCACTATCATGTGCTTCCACTTTGGATGTGGTCTCATCATCATCCTTTCCAGAGTTCTCCACATTTCCATTGTTTATATCATCATGTGATTCTATCTTTCCCACCACCTCCTCCAAGTCATAACTTAGTTTAATTATATACACTCCACTTATCACACAACCCATTACCACACCTACATTGTGTTCTTCATCACATATGGTTCCACTCATCACTTCACCTATCTTATAGATCTCTTCCATGAACATATTATTACATTCATCATCACTCATTCAGAAACCATTCTTGTTACATGCACCTCCATTACATCATATAGCATCTATTATATTCATTCACACTCCTCTTGCATTTATGCCCCATCATTTGTATCCACTTGTTCTTTCATATCTTCTTCGTAAGTCACCTACACTTACTCTCATTATTTCACCACTTTTGGAGAATTCTTCTACATGCACCTTATTTCCTCCCTCACCACCCATTCAGGCACCATTATTATTAGCAGCTTCTAATTTGTTCATATTATCTATCATGAAAAAAATTATTGTTACACATTTAACTCACAATCCTCCTCCCCATCTAATTACACTTTCAAATCATTTTTTATTTCCTCTCACATTCTCATTTGTTTGATATCCACTCTTACATACCTCTACCTATATCATGCACTCTCCCTCTCATCACACACATTCCTCACAAGACCACACACTTGGCTCTAATGTTTTTGATTCAATAAAATTTGGTTATTTCATTAAAATCTAAAAGCAATGACTGCTACAACTAATATACAATGAAATAAATATTTTAAGAAATTTAATTGATTTTATTTATGAAATAAAATAGAAGAGATAAGGAACTTACCTTGATTTCTCTTATCCCAAAGTGTATCTAGACTGGATAATGTGATAGAATAGAAACACACATCATCGTAATTACACTCAGAAAAATGTAGAGATGCTCGCAACTCTTAGACATGTGCACCTATATAAGGGTAGGGGCACCTGCAAGTGCCTTAGACCTCTAGTGGGTGTCGTGGACTGTGAAAAATATTGGGATCTAATTCTAACAATTTTTCTAAGGTTTCTCACTTGTTCTCCACTGATCACTTGAAAGTCGTACTTTAACTACGTAGAGTATGTATAAATCTACAACACAAATATCCTCCTACAAGACCCTTAAAAATACATCAAATCCTAAAAAATAAAGATGAAAAATGAGGGGTCATATTTTCCTCAGACTATCAACTAGTGAAGTTACAACTAAACGATGCACTACATCTCAAACCCAATGTATTTTTATGTGCTTGTGTGTGTAATAATGCTCCTAGGTTTCCCTCGCGTTGGCAACACCAAGATAGCAGGTGATAGCTAAATAAACATAAATGTGTGGGATGGAAAAATGAACTTCCCTTTCCTATGCAATGTGGATACAGAGTAATGTGCCCAAATGCAATCCCTTGAGATATGTAGATAAATAGCCCTTGAAAATAATTTCTCTTCATTATAATGATATGTATGTTGTGTTTATATAATATCTCTTGCTTGAATTTTAACACTAATGACCCAACATGCTGACTAGTACCTCAAGATATGAGTGGGAAAGCAAAAAGACCAACCTCAAATGTCAAAAGAAAATGAGAAATAAAGAGGACATAGGCATCTATGTTCAATGAAAAGTTGTAAAAGCCATGGATTTGGGGTAAGAATCTCTAAAGAAACCCCAAAGGCTTTTAACAATCTGATTAATGGACCATGTGATAAGAAATGAGCAAGATTTCCTCCTTTGCATACATTAATTTGAAATAAACATGCAAACTAAGCAAATGAAGTTAATCTCTATTCGTTGAAAGCTTGAAATAATGAACCTAATAGGATCTAATCATTCAGTTTATGTGTTAAGAGAAAGAGATCTCCCCATTAATGGCTTCAAGGCCAATGGTTCTTCTCTTTTACTCTATGTTAATGCTATGAAATACAAGATTAAATGCTTTTAGCTCAAATGAAAGAAGATGAAATACAAACTAAAGCTTAATCAAATTGCTATAATTTGTGCTAGGAAGAAGAGAGAATTCTTAGGAAATGAGGGAGGGGTTATAGCCCTATTTATAGTTTTTGGTTTGGAAGAAAAAGAGATTTGGGTGCATGTGGGACAAAGGCTAAAGTTCAAAAAGCACTTTAGCAAGTCAAAGTGTGATTTGACTATGTTAGAGGGTAATTAACCTAGGTTAGACTAATTAATCTCTCTTAGAGAGTAATTAGGGTTCGGAGGGCTTAATCAATCCAACAAAGTGGATTGATATTCTAGGAGCTAATAGAAGAAAGATAGAAGAGAATAAGAAGCTAATGTAGTTAGAACGAGGCTATAACTACCTATTTAAATGGTTTATAAGAGGAAAAATGACCAAAAAGGTGTCGTAGGAAGGGAGTTAGATAGGCCTAATGGCGTGTCGTCAATTTGCAAAAGGAAGAAGTGTTAGTGCACCATTAGAAATAATAGTGTATTGATCAAACTACAAGTGTCTACATTTTCCCCTCTTTGAGGTGACGTAAGCGACGTCACTTCAAAGAAAGTAGACAAACATAAGCAAGTAGAATTTTTTTGAAGGGGTACAAGAAAAATTAATAAGGTGAAGGATGACGAATGCCCCCTTGAGTGTCGATGGGGTGATGAAGAAACACGATTGAAAAATAAACAAAATAGAGAGAAAAGTGTTCAAAGAAGATGAGAAACTAGAAGAAAAAGGGATATTTAGCTATCCGCAAATCAATTGCTAACAATATTTTAATCATCATAATGCTTAGAATCCTCCTCATGGGTCCTTATTAAAATGTGAGCATGCGATGGAAGCATAAAATGACATTAAAAGCCAAGATAAAAACAAATTTCCTCTACCAAAATAGCCAAATCCATGCAACATACATGAATGTAATGCAATACGAGAAATAAACCGAATCACCTGACAGGAAATAAGTACAATCACACACACTTAAACCAACAACGTTCAAGATAGTTGCACAAATATTTTGTTATCAAGATGAATTCCCAAATGTTCTGATAAATGACTAGGGTGAAGAATGATGCCCCAAGTAAGGTGTATTATGCAAGGGGAAGATGGACGACACTTCCGTCTCACGAAAAAGTAATGTGCACGCGAAAACAATACTGAGGCAATTAATAGTGCCCGATTAATACGGAAGAAGTAAGTAACATAGCATGTTCAGGTGATTGAAGATTTTGGTGATGCACGAGCCGTTGTTTCAAATATTTTGAGAATGTCGAGAAAGATATGGGATGAGTGCCATGCAATAGACACAAATTTCAGCCGTAGATGATCGGTTCAATCAATTTTAATCTATTTTGATCATTGTCAATTTTTTTATTTTTTTGGTTTTGACTTTGATTTTAATTGGTCAAAGAATTTCAAAAGATCCAAGATCTTCTAAAAATATGCACAGAGGTGGTAAAGGGAAGGAAAAGCTTGTCAAAATCTTAGAATGTACACCCATGAGAAGAAGGACGATTCGAAAATAGATGAAAAAATAGAGGAAAAGGTGGGAAAAGGCGCATGAAAGGATCAAAAATTCTTTCAGCGTGATGAAGAAGTGACCGTCGATGACACGAAGTGCCCCCGTATGGAAATTAGTAAAAATAATTATTTTAATACCTAAAATAATTATCACGGTAGCTAGAAGAATGTTGGAATGATCACGGTGGAGAAAACATGCCCGGGGGCATCGCGACAGTTAATATACTCACTGGGGTCTGCACAATCATGACCAATTCATTTTGACCAGAGCCTCTATAAATTTTTACCGTGAGGAAAACAAGAGCCCTAGAGTGAGATGGCAAGGATACCGAGGAGGAGGACGAGACACGCGGATCACATCGAGAGAGTACATACGGGACCCGACAGATGGACCATTCATGAGTGCCCTAACCCCCATTAATTACACATTAATTACGTTTTTAGGGTTTTCTACGGTAGGTAGGAGGAATTTTGATGCATGCACGTAGGCTTATACATTGGAATTTATAGGTAAGCACACGTGCATGCGTAAAAACTAAACTAACGGACGTGTACACGCATCCATTCATGGGGGGACAGGGGACACGTACACGCATACCTATTCGGTAGAAGCAGATACATGCACACCTACATGTTGGGAAATATAGGTGCGTGCATGTGTACCCATAGAAAATAAAAAATGGGGTGTGCAAGCATTAGTCGAGGTTAGGATGGACACGTGCATGCGTGTGCATCGAAACGAGCACGTAGGCATCATAGAGGGCGCGTATGCATCCTATATGGCCAGCGCCAAAAAAGGAGGAGAAAGTTAGTGCACGTATGCATCCCCAGGGGTGCGTACACATTGGTTAGGGAATACAAGTGCCAAAGGAGGCGCATATGTGCTAGAAGCATGTGAGAAAAAGACAACTGGCTAGAAAATAGCCAAGTTTATAGAAAAAGGTGAGATTACTTAGAAGAAAAGAATGGTTAGTAAATTAGATGTGTTAAAAGCTTTATTTTTACTAGAAAAATATTATATAAATGTTAGATGTCTAACACTTGCATTGATTTTACAACATATGTTACCTATTCTTCAGACTCATGAGTGCTACGGCCGCGTGTTTGTGATAGAGGTGCAGTTTGATGATGAGGATAGAGCGACCCTGGCGAGCCTTTTACACATGACAGGGTATCTTATGTGGCCGAGATGCCCCAGATCACTTTAGATCATGGCCTCTTGATGGCCATAGTAGAGCGGTGGCACAGCGAGAGCCAGTGCTTTCACCTCCTGACTAGGGAGATGACCATTACATTAGAAGATGTATGGCGCATCATGCGGGTCTCGATCCAGGAAAGCTTATCAAGATGACGAGCTGTTGGGGTGACATTCGGTGTCACATCACACATTTGTTCAAAGTGTTCTCACCATACCATGGTTCGGGATGTCTATCGGACTATCCATATGCATAGAGGATCTAGAGGTAGACCGTGTAGTGGTCTATATGATGGCTCTTGTCAGTGGAGTTCTACTCCCTAACAAGACTGGTGCTTCATTTCCACCGGGACTCCTAGTAGTGATTACGGGCCTAGTGGAGGGACGGACCTCTCACTGGGGTCGAGTGCATACTAGCACATTTGTATTGGGATCTCCATATGATCACCTACTACCGCCGAAGATGGTAGGACCTACTCATTGATTATAGATTTGGGCATGGGACCACATTTCTATTGGTTTCCCTCTAGGTGTGATGAGAGGTTAGGCTCCCGATGAGCCTTCTACTATGGGTTGGGTCTGGCAGGGGATGATGTGCGACCCTTCATGGGAGTTATATACCATTAAAGGTGTGAGCTAGATGAGCTGCTCCGGGCTTCCATTGCTGGAGGCCTTACAAACATTTTGAGTGGCCAGAGGATGGTCTAGACCCTTTGTTGAGATTTTTATCTTGGGTAGCCGCAGCTATATGCGGGAGTTATATAGGGTAGATCGATGTCAGTGGAATTTTGGCCTTACCCGGGATGTTCCTGGGCCATATAGATGGTACGCTCACAGAGCCAGAGAGCACTTTGATATGGGTCCACATATTGCTTGTGACAGAGCACTAGCTAGCTTTCGACAGGTGGCACTTGCTATTTGGGTACCGCTTAGACAGATCAGAGATCCGGGCACTACATTAGAGTATGAGCCATGGTACCACGGTGTGCTCCCACACTATTCAAGCATTCCCAGTGGCATATGATGCTGACTTAAGGCCTCTGAGTGGGGCCTCCTAGCGGCGGTGAGGGTGGAGATGATAGTGATGATGATGATGAGGGTGGGCCCGATGTGCCGAGATAGAGATAGGGGGGTCCCATTCCACAAGACCATAGAGACGGGGCCCAAGCCTAGGCAGGAGAAACAGATATACATGACCTTTTACATAGAGTTTCCCTCGGTTGGCATTTCAGCGGGGATTTATACCCCTCTTCAATAGATATTACCAAAGCAGGGGCTACCTTTTGATACCCTAGAGAGTAACAAGTGCGGGTGGGCAATGAGCTACTCTTGGCAGCGATTCTGAGGAAGCCATCGTTGTTTAGTTATAGGTGGCTAGAAGAAGAGAGATACTGCAAGGACCCAGGTATAGGCCCTCACATTAGAGGGAGAATAGGCTTAGGCACAGATACAAATTTTGACAGTAGAGAGAGATTAGGCCTGGGCACAAGCCACTCAGGGTAACGATAGTGTTGCATGACAGAGTCATGTGCAAGAGATGGACACACAAGGGGCTCAGATATTGAGCCTCCTACACCAGTCCTAGACTCATGTACAAATGGTTGTGGCCCAGAGGGACCATGTATATAGGGTCACGGAGGTCTCCTGCAAGAGAGAGGATAAGGCCGAGCACAGAGTGCGTGATTCACTGCGCAGAGGGGGATCAAGAGGCTGCCTCTTCGAGATAGGATGAGGCTGATTTAGGAAAAGTTACTGTGTCTGCGAGATGTTTCCCTTTAGGTAGCCCTCACTTCGGGGAGATCTTGACTTGATATGTGATGCCATGAGGCTTGGTGGTGAGGTGTTGCTCTATAGGAATGCCTACTTTAGGGTAGTTCCCGGATCGGTGAGTGGTACTCCCTCGATAGTTAGGGATGAGCACTACATGGTCCAGGTCACAGAGATCAGGTCACTTGTTGAGATCGGTTAGGCTACTCATGCGAGTAGCCACTAGACGAGAGACCATCTAGTCAGCCTGGTGGTCCATCTAGTGTAGGTCCTCCCCAGCCACCATTGTTCCGTCGACCAGGTGATAGACCTAGGAGCCCCGATGAGGGTGAGAGCTATGGTTGAGCTCCACTTTCTTCTTTTGTATAGACATTCTTTATACATGCCTATGATGAAGGATGATTTCATTGCATAGTGTTGTATATTATTATTATGATGATGCCTCGCGATGAAGGCCCGATTCTTTTTTATGCATGCCCCTTTTTATGACATATTGTATTGACGATGTATCATTTTGATCATTGACTGGATAGTTATACATGTATATATGGAGATTTTTGATGTATCATTTATATGATGGATTCATGATGTATGTTTGTTCTTGCTTTCATGTATGTGGCATATCTTAGATTCAGAAATGTGTATACTTCCTACTTTCATATTTGATGATGTATCTGTAGATGGCACCACATGTTTTAGATTCATGATTTAGTTCTGAGTTTTTATGCTAGCACTTAGGATGATACTAGATGATATTGGTGCGGGGGGTAGATTAGTGATTATGTGCAACCCCTCTTGCCCCCATTGATGATATGATATTTTATGATTAGCTTAGCATACATGCATGATGTAATACTTAGCATTTTTGTATATATATGATGTAGTGGATGATGTTATAAATGTGATGAGATGATAGATGATAAATGTGATAACAAATAACTGTGCAAGAACACACAAGCAAAAGTTAACAAAACTAAACAAATATACACATACTACTACTAAAAAAACACATGCACAAACCTCTAACAAGAGATAAAATGAGATCTAATCTAAGCAAGCAAAATGAACCCTAAAAGGAAGCACACTAACAAACAAAGAAACCTACAACAATTGTTTACAAGTATGATAGTCTTCGGATGTATGTAATGCAATGCTCAACTTAAATCAAACAAGATTTAATTTTTGATAAGAAAATGATCCATTTTAAAGAACTAACAATTTAATGCATTAAGTACACCAAAACTATACAAACCAACTAAAAGTAATTAAAGCACTACTTTTTTTTCTCGGGACAACATTGACATATTTTCTAATGTTTTGGGTTTATCTAAGAAGATAAGTTTTCGCGGCTACGTTTGTCCTTTGTTTTATCTAGGTTTCCCAACTATAGCGTTGTGAAACAAAAGTAGCCTTATCCCCGAAAGGGGATTTTTCTAAATGTTTAGATTTTTGGTGTATTTTTGCATGTTTTTGTATTTTCCAAGGTCATGTTTTGAAAGCCATGTACAAGAAAAATGAAGCGTAGATGCCCCCAACATGATGTGGGAATCTACAAAGGGTAGAATGCCATGTGCGTATTTATAGGGAAGATGGCAATGGGATTTTCATGCTCGGTGTTAGATGGGCTTATAAAAGGTAATGTCCTTCATGCAGATATAAGAGAAAACAAACCAGATCATGGAAATGCAAAGGTGATCCTAGTAGGGTTCTTAGTCCTAGCGAGAAAAAATCGTATCTAAAAAGTGGTACCGATTACTGTCCTTCCGTAAGAGTAACTTATGTCCGGTGAATCCTCCTTGAGTGCCAAAACTGGTTTTCACTCAAAGACCTGCCCCCTACGCCACAATTGTGTGGTTTTCACACGAGGACAACCCTACTTTTTCTTTACTATTTTCTCATTTTCCATTTTTTCTTATTTTTTTCTTTTTTTCCATTTTTAGTTCTTATTTGATATTCTCGTCATGCCTAAGTGTAGAACTACTTTAAGTGCATGGTGTTCATGGGTTCTGGAAGCTCTTCACCATCTGAATATGCAAGTTTGTAGGCCCTTGATCCATATTTTACAATTACAACATAAGGACCTAACCAATTAGCCTCAAACTTTCCTTTCTTTTCTCTATCTTTGACGATGTTCTTCTAATTTTCTTTGAGAACTATATCTCCTACATCAAATTCCGATGAATGATGTGTTTTTTATATCCTCTGGACACTCTATTCTGATAAAATTTTAGGTGATTGAGTGCTTTGATATGCCTTTCATCTAATAGTTCTAACTCCGCTAGGTGAGCAACTCTGTAGTCTTCATCTTTATCAAGATAGTCCCTGAGAGATATTCTTAGGGAGGAGGTCCCACTTCCAAAGTTATGATGGCTTCTTGCTATAGACAAGTGAATAAGGGTTCACACCCGTAGGAGTGTGGATGGAGGTATGGTAGGCCTGAGAGGGTGGGATGTATCTGTAGATGCCAATTATGGTCGAGTTTCTTTGACCATTTTCTCCATAATCCACACAAGGGTTTTATTGGTGGCTTACGCCTATCCATCACATTAAGGGTAATAAGGGGTAGACCACTTAAGTTGGATATGGAAGCGTTGTGAGAATGTTTTAACCATTTTTGATTTTTGAAAGATTTACCATTATCGTGACAATGGCCGAGGGGATCCCATAGCGGCATATGCGGCATATGAGATGGTTCATGATGAATTTTGAAATCTACACACCGGTGACATAGGTAAGAGGGACACCCTCCACCCATTTCTTAAATTATTTAGTGGCGGTGATGATATGAGTGTGACCGTCGATGAAGAAGGATGGAGCTTCCTATGAGATCCAGACCCCATTTAGAGAATGGCCAAGGCATTACAATAGGCTATAAAGCTTGTGCTAGTGCATGTATTAAATTCCCACATTTACGGCATAGTTCACACTTCTTTACGAAGTTCAACAATCGGATTTCATGGTAGGCCAATAATAGCCTACTCTTAATATCTTCTTAGCTAAGACCATGCCACTAGTATGTGCTCCACAAATACCACCATGTACTTCCTTAATTGCGTGGATATAATCGGTGACATCCAAACAAAGAAAGTAGATTCCCATCATAGCCACGATAATAAAGGGTACCTCTAGGAGGGTATAATGGGCTATGCGGTGAATAAGGATTTATTTTCAGAATGGGTGATGTTAGGGGGAAGGGTGCCATCTTGTAGGTATTGGAAGATAGGGTTATACCAAGGGGATAAAGGAACAACAACTTCACAAGCCAAACATGACTCTGGCATATCATATGCAAGCACTTGTAGATGTTCTACGAAGAAAGGCATCTTGCTCTCTTAAGGTGCTATGCGCAAGAGAGACCCAATAGTAGCCATAGCATCTGCAGATCTATTATACGACCTTGGTTTTTGTTCAAATATGACTTGTGTGAAATCTTCCTTCAAAGTTTCAACCATTTTCTTATATGGAATAGGTTTCTCATCTTTAACCTTATACTCATCATCAACTTTTTTTGGTAAGTTGAGAGTCCCCAATGACTCGCAGTTGTCTGATATTCCATGTAATAGCTAGCCTAAGGCCATAAATGAGTGCTTCGTACTCTGTAATGTTATTTGTACACGGAACCCCAACCAGAATGCTCATGGTATGACATCACCATTTGGAGTGATGAGGACCACTCCTGCTCTAGATCCATGGAAGGTAAAAGACCCATCGAAGTGAACTTGCCACTCTACGGACTCTTCAATATACATGATGGATGAATCTGGTAAATCTAAGCACAAGGGTTCCATTCCTGGGAGAGGAGCTTCTACCAATTGATCGGCCAATACTGTCCTTTTAAAGACTTCGATTTACAAACTCAATGTCAAACTCACTCAAGAGAATGATCCAATTAGCCATTCGGCCTGTGAGGGTGGGTTTAGATAAAAGGTACTTGAGAGGGTTGACTTTGGATGTGATCTTGGTCTTATTATTTAGGAGATAAGGTGAAGCTTTTGAAATGTGAATATAACCGCCAAACAAGCCTTTTCTATTTGGGGATAATTCAGTTCGTATGCGATCAAGGTGCGGCTAAGATAGTAAAATGCTCTCTTTATGGGCTAAGTCATATTGGGCAAGTAATGCACCAATGGAAAAATGGGTAGTGGAAATGTATAAGAGGAGAGGTTCATCGGGGGTAGGCGGCATTAATACGGTGGGTTAGACAATTATTGTTTGAGTAGCACAAAGGCTTTTTGATAATCAAGTCCCCAATTGAATGTGACATCTTTCTTGAGAAAATGAGTAAAGGGGTGGCACTTATTTGCAAGTTGTGAGATAAAGCGTGGATTTCCTGAATCTTTCCTTGTAGACTCCTTAGTTTCTTGAGAGTGGTAGGTGGTGGCATTTCTATAATAGCTGTAACCTTTGTAGGATCCAATTCAATCCCTCTTTATGAGATGATGAACCCTAGGATTTTTCCTGACAAGACACCGAAGACACATTTCTTAGGGTTCAAGTGAACCTTATAGTCTCTTAGACGCTGAAAGATATGCCTCAACACTTCAGGGTGTTCTTTTCTACTCTTGGATTTTGCTAGGATATCATCAACATAATCCTCCATGATGTCACTTATCATATCATGGAAGATAACTGTCATGGCCCGCTGATAAGTAGCCCCAACATTTTTAAGCCCGAAGGGCATGAATTTGTAGCAGAATGTTCCCCAAGGGGTGATGAATGTTGTCTTATGTTGATCTTCCTCCACAATTCATATCTGGTTATAATCGAAAAACCATCCATCAAGGATAACATTTCATAGCTAGTTGTTGAATCAACTATCATGTCGATGTTTGGTAGGGGAAAATCATCTTTTGGACATGCTTTGTTGATGTCACAGAAATCCATGTAGATCCTTATTCCAATAGGTTTTTTTTGTACTAGGACTATGTTAGAGATCCATTCTGAATAGTCAATAGGTTTAATGAAATCAATAGCTAACAACTTTTCTAATTCTTCTTTGACCAAGAGTGCTACTTTAGGATGCATCTTTCTTAACTTTTGTGTGATTGGTTTGCTTCACGGGTGCACAACAATGTTGTGCACCACTAGCTCGAGATCTAAACCCAACATATCTACATATGTCCATGTGAATATGTCCACGTATTCTTTTAAGAGTTCTATAAAGGTCTTTTGTTCCTATGCTGAGAGCGAAGCTCCTAACTTGACTATTCTAGGTTGTCCCTACGAGCCAATGTCGACACCGATTATTTCCTCAATAAGCATTTTAGAAGCATCTTCCATCCATGTAGGATCAAGGGGAAGAGTAAGATCGACCTCCTGTGGTAGTTCATGATCATCTTTGAATGGATAAATCACCTCATCTTTAGACTCTTCCTTTTGTTTGTCTATGAGCTCACCAAAGAGTTTGTCACTATGGGATTTCCGTTGAACCTTCTTACTCAATTTCTCAGAGGTGGGTATACCTTTAGTTACAACCTTTTTATTCAACCATCCGCACATCTCTGCTTCCTCCCCAAAATAGGGACAAGCTGTCTAGTTGAATCTAAAATCCTTTCTTGCAGTCCCAGCCATAATAAAGTCCACGAGTCCCATGAACTCTGTGAATGCTTCATCATTTTTAAAGAAATCCAATGGCACATGAAGTTTTGATCCCAATCTATAAGCTCGGGATATATAAGGGCTATTGAATTTTTAGCTAGGGGGTGGATTCGGATAGGGTAAGGACTGATGAATCTGGGAATAGGTTCATGGAGGAAAGATCTTCGTAAAGGCTACATTGGGAATCTACGTCACTATCAGAATGAGGTGAAACATCCTCACTTTCAAAAGAAGTGGTGTTTTTCTTAGAAGGTAGAGCGTCATGGGGCCTTATTCCAAGGCCATGCTTATCAGTTTTGAAATGAGGGATAGGGATAGGCTCCAATAGGCCTTGTGCATTAACGCCACATCTAAACCCATCATAGCCCATGACAAACATCATGTGAGAACTTTTGACGTACTGAGGCACTTGATTGCATGAATCCATTGTTCCCTCTAGTAATCTACTAGTAGGGGCTTCTAACATTTTCTCCTTAGACAAGAGGCCACTATGGATAAACTTCTCCAAAGGCTTAGGAAATTTCTTGTGGGTGCTCTTGAACCGAAAGTAAGGCTTACCTTTTGTCCTAGGGGATACCGATAGGTCTCGATATCAAGAGAGCTTGTTCAAGAGTGAATGGCCTACTTGGGCCACATTTTTCTGATGTGACCTCCCATGAAGCAAATGGATTGACCAGCGAGGGAAAATCCTAATTGAAAGGTGTGCGATATTCCGATTCTACTCGGTTCTTCATGGCCTCTATTTGTAAAGGGACAATGATATCCGCAGAATGACATTCATAAAGCTGTATGAGAAAAATGTGCAAATCCCTACAATGTGTGAAATATTTTGGGTCACCCAAAATTGTAACCACCTACCCTTCATGATATAACTTGATGCACTAATGAAACATTGATGGAATAGCTTACATGGCGTAGATCCATGGATGTCCCAAGAGCATGTTGTATGGAAGGTCCAAGTCAAGGACATGGAGCGTTGTATCGTGATACTTTGGTCCTACCTCCATGGGGACCACTATAGTCCCTGCTAACTATCCTTCTTCATTGTCATATGCTGTGATTTTTATAGTGTTAGCACCAGACTCTATTTCGACTGGCCTATCTTCTTTACAAACTTTAAGGTGTAAATATTCAGACCAGATCCCCCATCTACAAGTACTCTTTTGATCTTGCGACGGGTAACCACCACTTTGAGATATAATGGCAAGTTATGTTTTGGGTTATTATGCAGGATTGTAGTATGATCAAAAGTAATCTAATCGGTGTCTAAGTGCACAATCATGGCTTGAAGGTTTGCGGGATCTATTTACGCATGAAAACCCCTAAATTTTGTAAAGTTTTGAACAATATGTTTTTATGGGCATTGGAGATATTTAGGAGATTGAGGATAGATTTCTTAGCAGACATTTTTTTAATTGATCTATTAAGTTATCTTGACTTTCCTTAGGGGTACTTAAAGGATCTTGTATGATTAAGTAGGCATGTCTTGTCCCATTGCGTAGCTCTTTTCTAAGATCTGAATGGTGTTAATCTGTTCATTAGATGAATTAATACATCCAATGAGGGAGACATAAGGACTATCATTTGTGGGGTACACATAGGCATCAGTCCTATAGTCATTAGAAGTTTTCCTTGATCTGTTTTCTTTTTCTTTTTATCCGCATGGTCAGGAAAAGGTTCCTTGTAAATACCCATTTTTTCATTTGAACTTCTACCGGCCTCCGAGGGGACTCTATAGCAATCTTCCCTTCCTCTATGAGGTCTTGGATATAATGGCGTAATCTCAAACATCTATCCATCTTGTGTCCTTTGACACGGTGGAAGTCACAATATTCATTGTCTTTGAACCAAACCGGTTTTGGAGTGTCTTCTGGGTAGGGCATTGTTGTCGTTGGATATTCTACCATCTTTGCACCATATAACTACTTTAGGATGGTAGATAAGGATTCTGTCAAATATGTGAATGTACGTTTTGTAGGCACTTTGGGATGAGGCCCTTGCAAAAGTTTCAAGAGTGGACTGTCATGCGACTGGACTCTCTTGAGTCTGTAATGCCATCACCAACAAAATGTTTATTCTTATTGAAGATTTTAGGTTTGTCTGTGGATTTGGCTTTATGTTTGTTTTTAATAACCGGTTTAAGCATGCCTTTGGCAATGAGCACTTTCTCAATTTGACTACCTTTCTCTATGACTTCTTCAAAGTTCAAGCCACAATGCATTTGCAAGTGAAAGGCTATTTCCAAGTTCAAGTTAGGAACGAATATACTCACCAACTATTTTTTAGGTAAGGCATAAGGAAAGTGACTAGCTAACCCGTGCCATCATTGTAAAAATCCTGCAAATGTCTCATTGGGTTTTTGTTTTGTGTTACATAGATCGTTCATCATGATGTCACTCTCCATATTATAGGAATAATGTCTTACAAATTTCTCTGCTAGCACAGCCATGTTGTAATGGAGCCCTTAGGTATGCTATAAAACCATTCCAATCCCACAACTCCTAGGCTGCGAGGAAAAATTCGTATCAAGAAATTATCGCTATACGTGACCTCTTGGCAAGCCATGTAAAAGTCTTTTATATGATCACAAGGATCACTTTTACACTTATACTTATCAAACTTGGGGACAGTGAAATGTTTTAGGAAAGGTCATTGTTGTAGCATGTCCTTATCAAAGGGGTAAGGACATAGTTCTTCATACGAATATTTTATTTTTGGCCTACATTTCCTATTGTAATGTCGTGAGCGTATCTTTTATAGATTTCAATTCATCCCAAATGAGTTTCTCTTTAGTAGGTGACATTGACCTTTGAGCCCGAGTTTCCTTAAAGGTATAGTCTATATGCCGGATCAAATTGAGACTCATTAAATTTGTTTTTGTATTTGTCTTTACCTATGTTTCTTTTTGAAGCACCTAGGTTCACCGATTTCGACTCAACTTCAAGATTTGTTTTGGAGCATTTCCTCCTCAACTAGGGATCCTCTTCTTCATCGAATTTTAGAGGGAGGCCTTCCACTCGATTTTTACCTTACGTGAAGCCTTAAAGTGAGGTTTACGTGATGTTTCACCTTTGATGTCACCTTATGGTTCCCTGAAGTAGATGCATATCCCACATCGAAAGGATTATCTATGTCTAAGAAAAATCTTTGTTCTCCTAAGTTAGGGTCAACGACCTTTGTCTCTTCTTTGCGCTCGTGTGGAAGTTTAGCTCCTAAATCCAAGACTCTCGTGAGTACTTGATCTTTGTTATAATATAAGAGCTCATCAAATTTGTTTAGGTCTAACCTTTGTTGTTCTCCCAGAAGAGTCTGAATCTTCTCCACTATGATCGATTAATGTCTCCATATCTTTGACTTGAGAGAAGAGCGGTCCTAAATTATGACCACTGAATGGGAATGTGTCGAAAGGGTTTTCTCCCATATGTTGCTCATTTGATTTGGCTATCATTTTTATGATTTTAGGCATCACTAGTGAATGTCTTTATGTAGCTAGCGTAACCCCTAAGTGTATGGTTTTCTGCAAGCCTTTTAAGGGGATGTTGGAATTATATCACATTGTATCATAGATGTAATTTTATGCAATCATTTTTACCAAGAAACATTCATATGCACATCTTATGTTATGATTCACTCAATTTGTTATTGCCAAGTCTATATGCTAAGATAGCGTCAAAGATGTACCAATATGTAAGCCAAGTTAGAACCCCAATAAGGTCTAAGCACTAACGTGATGTTGTCGTAGTCCCTTGACAAGGTATATTTATAACTATTTTGAATAACGATGAAAGCCAAAACTTCTAAAAAATAGAAGTCATGAATAGATATAGCATAATAATGTCACCGTGATAAATTAACCGAGCAAGCAAGTTGTTAGTACCATGATAACTTTATTATGATATATGTAAGGCGTTATCAACACTCTTCAAGAAGACTAAGATGACGTCGAGAGTGAAACCAAGTAATAAGTATAACAAGGAGTTTTTAATCGTGTGAGCAGTGTAACTACACAATAAGGGGACTTATACCATTCCCTCACAAAAATGAGAATACGATGTAAGTACCAAGATTGTGCGTCTAAGATGCGAACAAGACTATTAACTCAAGAAGAGATGAAAGATGAACTGAATACACAGTGGTGAAGATGATCTTGAAATCAAGATGGAAGGACTTTTATCAATGATGTGAAAATCATACCCGTGCACTTTAGATGTTTAACAACCCAGCCAAAAACATGGATGGGCGTAAACGGACAAAAAAGTGACGAGCACTATCTCTGATAAAAATGCGTGATGTATGCACCCTTCTCACCCCGAATAATGGGAAATGTGAATGTAAGGGTATTGATCAAAAGATAGACACAAGCTAAGCAACCACTTAGGTAGAGATTCACCTCATTCGAAGATAAGAACAAAACTAAGAAAAAGTGGGATGTAGCTTAGGTTTGTGATGAAACGAAACTCAGTTCAAACTCACAAGGGTTCTTTGCCTTGTTTTAATAAACAAGGTTTATATTCCAGATGAGCTATCACTTTGTGATGGCTTGACGCAACAAGGACTAGTAAAGTGGGATCCTTGAAAAAATGGCTTTCCTAACAAGTTCTCTCAACTAGGTGTTACAATATTTTCTAAGAGCGAGGCGTGATTTACCCAAAAAGTTACAATGACTAGTTTGGGAGTATCTCAGCTTTATCCCCTTTCAAGTACAATGGGAAATGAATGCATCCATCATGTACTTCTACTAAGGTTGTGATACGGACAACTTGTAACTCTAACTCACAAGGCGTACTAGTCAAGTGGGTAAGCGGAGTGCTTCCTATTTCATCCACGAGGTTACATAGCAGTGGACTACTTTAGGGTTCCTGGAACCACCCCATTGTTGTAGCTTAAGGCATTATGCCAAAGGGGTTATGTTCTAGTTGAGCGGATAGGGACATACCCTTTTCTAAAACCTATAATACAAATGTTTTGAATATGGTGTGTTTTTTATCTTGCTTAGCTTAATGTGGTTTTAAGTAGCACACCATTTGGAAACCTGCAAGAACATGTGTATTAGAAGTTTTTGTGTTTTTTTAGCTCCTCCTTTCTTTGACAATCGTTAGGTCCTCTAGACAACAAGTTTCAGTAATTTTTCGATTCGTAGGTTGATGTTTTAAGAAAGAGATTTTTTCACTTTGCTTTTGATTCCTAAGATCGAAAAAGGCGCGAAGGAAGAGCATACACAATGTGAAAAATTCCACTGAAATCACATGAAAGTTTTACTCCAACCTTTTATAAAACAAGTGTTTTTACACAATTTATATGTGTTTTGTATTGGTGTTTTTGATCTCCAAGATCGTCTTGGAAGATGTGAGGAGAGAGCATACACACTTCTACAAAAACTACTTCTAAGTAAAAAAAAGAACACTTTTAATCTATGCAAACTGAAATTTTTAAGAAAGAACCTTGTTTTTCCAATTATTAGTCCTAAAAACCTGCAGTGATGGATTAGAAGAAAAAAATTTGCAGCTGTCAAAAAAATCAATTTTTTTAACACAGCACACCCACGCGCCTATCTTCGAAACCAATGTTCCCCAACCGACGGATACGCGCCCCACCTGATGGGTACACCTGTAGTCAAAAATTAATACAACTCAATGAAGTAAACATAGACGCTCACAATATGACAAGAGACATGCCTATATCGACATGGACACTCAGGTTACAACGTGTACGCGCCTAAGCCTAAACAAAGAACTGTAAAAATTTTACACAATCAGACCTCTTACACCTACATGGCCGAGAGAGACGGTTACGTGCCTTAGATGACGGAGACTCGTGCACGTTCTTGTATGGGTTTTTCTTATTTTTTACTTAGTCTAGACCTTTACGCCTGTGCGTCTAGAGAGATGCATACGTGCCCTAGATGACGGAGACACGTGCACATCTGTGTAGAGTTTTATTTTGCAAATGATGGGGACCTTTCGATAGGTACGTGCCTAATATGATGGGTACACTGGGGTTCCGACGTGTACACGCCCCTTTCTAGATACCTATGTGCACCCTGTGAAAAACCTGTAAAAAACACATATTTTCAAATTTTCAAGAGCAAACAGGCTAGTTGTTAGTCAAAGTGTCCTATTTCTATATCAAACCCATAAAATTCATATAAATGAAGGTCATTTACCTATGTTTAGAAACAAAAATAAGGAAATAACAAGTGATTTGAACAAAAAAACTTGAGAACAAGATTTGAAAAATCTAAAAGACCTCCATTAATGGAGGGTGGACATAAGTGTCCCACCGGGTGTGCCAAATGTGTTCAGTGAAAAGTTGTAAAAGCCATGGATTTGGGGTAAGAATCTCTAAAGAAACCCCAAATTATTTTAACAATCTGATCAATGGACCATGTGATAAGAAATGAGCAAGATTTCCTCCTTTGCATACATTAATTTGAAATAAACATGCAAACTAAGCAAATGAAGTTAATCTCTATTCTTTGAAAGCTTAAATAATGAACCTAAGAGGATCTAAGCATTCACTTTATGTGTTAAGAGAAAGAGAACTCCCCATTAATGGCTTCAAGGCCAATGGTTCTTCTCTTTTACTCTATGTTAATGCTATGAAATACAAGATTAAATGCTTTTAGCTCAAATAAAAGAAGATGAAATAAAAACTAAAGCTTAATCAAATTGCTATAATTTGTGCTTTAGGAAGAAGAGAGAATTCTTAAGAAATGAGGGAGGGGTATAGCCCTATTTATAGTTTTTGGTTTGGAAGAAAATGGAGATTTGGGTGCATGTGGGACAAAGGCTAAAGTCCAAAAGCACTTTAGCAAGTCAAAGTGTTATTTGACTATGTTAGAGGGTAATTAACCTAGGTTAGACTAATTAATCTCTCTTAAAGAGTAATTAGGGTTGGAACGGAGGGCTTAATCAATCTAACGAAGTGGTCGATATTTCGGGAGCTTATAGAAGCAAGCAAGAAGAGAATAAGAAGCTAATGTAGTTAGAACGAGGCTATAACTACTGTTTAAATGGTTTATAAGAGGAAAAACAACCAAAAAGGTGTCATAGAAAAGGAGTTAGATAGGCCTAGCGGAGGCGTGCCATCAATTTGCAAAAGGAAGAAGTATTAGTGCACCATTAGAAATAATAGAGTATTGATCAAACTACAGTGTCTACAACATCTAGGATGGACATGAGCACCTTGGCGCTAGTGTCCGGTCCTAGACAGCGTTAGTGGCCGATCTAAGCGCATTGTCCAGTCCACAGGCACTAGTGTCTAGTCTTGGGTGCTTAGTGTCGAGACAACTAAAAAAAAATGTTCAAAGAATGAGAGACATGGATCCCTATGACCTAACCAGAACTGATTGTATGAGTGACAAGTGTGAAAGATAAAACAATAGAAACAAGAAAGAAAAACAAATAGACTAGACAATAGGCCATTGGTGAATACTTTTCTTATGCAAGATCCATATATAAAACAACATACACTTCAGTATAGTAGATAGTAATAAGTGCGTGATTTTTTGTCTACATTTTTCCCCCCTTTATGATATTTGAATGAAATTCAAGTAGTATAAAGGAAGTAAGGAACTGTAAGGATAAAAATCAACACGCAACCAACCACACTCGACGACTGCGAGGTCATGCCCGGTGCATCCGATGTGGAAATGTGGATGGCTAAATGATAGTGAAATGTGGAAGTGGACGAAAGTGTGCGTAAATGGTATGGATAAGTTGTCAAGGAAATACAATGTCTTCAACTTGCAATAATGGGATCTACTCGTCAAGCATAATGAAAGCATGTCTAACCTAGACACAGTCTAATGGATGGATCTAAAAGGATAGCCACATAGAGACTCCAGTCGATATCAAGCTCTACATAGATCCTTCTCTTTGGTTGTAGAATTTGTGGGAAACCAATGGCAGCCTCGTAAATATTGTTAGGAAATAAGGGATAAAATATGTGGAATAATCCCTTACAGAATCGTAATAGTAGAAACTAATATGCAGAAATTATTACAAATCTCAAATAAAAGTGCAAAATAAAATAACACAACACAAAGAGATAGTATTTAACATGGTTCACCCAATTTGGGCTACATCCACCAAGAATCACTTGCTCAGATTTTATTACAAGCCACCACTCTCTCAATACAATACCCAGATCTGTTTGGAGCTATGCTCAACAAACTCTATAAAATTCACATCCGAATTCAAAACACATCTGCAATGTTACATTATCCCTACCATATGCACAAAACCATATAAATAGACAATTGCTTAAGCAGTTTTACAAAACCATGGGTATCAAAACCATGGGCCAAAATCCTCCCATAAACTTATGGTCAAAAATCCCGCCCATATGAGAAAACCATGTTTCCCAGTATATCGGGCATGTTTTAAGGCCAAAAAAATTTAGGGTGTGCCCCCAAACCCATGTAACCAGGGGCTTCCACCCCGAACCCCCAAGATGAAAAATGTGGAAAGTGTATATTACTTTTATTATATAGTCTTCAATAATTCCTCACATGAAAACAGGCTCCACAACCTAACAATCTCCCACTTGGAGACTAGTTTTCCTCTGAGCAAGCTTCTCAACCCTTCACTAGTTTCCGTGAAGACCAACCAAAGCTGAACATAGATTCATTTTTTCCCTTGTGAACACCTTGGTCATCATGTCTATAGGATTTGATACTTGGTATGAATCTTCTCTAGCTTCAACTTCTCTTCCTCCAAAGTTGTCCTGATGAAATGGTACCTTAACTATATATGCTTCATCCTAGAGTGGAAAGAAGAGTTCTTAGCTAGGTGTATAGCACTCTGACTATCACTATGCAACTTTCCTTCCTCTTGCTTATGCCCCAACTCCTCAAGCAATTGATGTAACCAAATCATTTCTTTTTTTCCTCTCGTGGCAAAGAACATACTCGGCCTCATGGTTGACAAAGCCACCAGACTTCTATAGTCATGAAATCCAGCTCACTGCTGTCCCACCTATAGTGTAAACATAACCTGTCATGCTCCTCATGCTTTCTACATCTCCAGCCATATCTGAATCTACATAACCACACAAAGTGGTGTTTGATCCATTGTAGCACAAAACTATCCCCATGGTCCCTCTCAAATACTGAAGGATCCACTTTACTGCCTGCTAGTGATCTCTACTTGGATCACTCATAAATCTACTCACTACTCCCACTACATGGGTAATATCAGGCCTGGTGCAGTGCACATGTGACATGGCATACATCAAACTGCCAACCACGATGAGTAAGGTACCTTGGACATCTAGTTTCTCTCCTGCTCTATCTTAGGACACTACTCCTTTGATAACTTGAAATGGTCTGCCAAAGGAGTCCCAACCGGTTTAGCATCCTACATATTAAACCTCTCTAAGACTTTCTTAATGTAATCTTCTTGAGATAAAGTCAACTTCCATTATTTCCTATCCCAAGATATCCTCATACCAAGGATTTGTTTGGCTGCCCCAAATCCTTCATAGCAAAGGATTCACTTAGCTGCTTCTTGAGTAATTTTATTTCCTTCATGTTTTTACCTGCAACCAACATGTCATCCACATACAGACAAAGGATAATATAACTTCCATCCTCAAATTTCTTTGTATACATGCAATGGTTAGAATGACATCTAATGTAACCTTGCTCCATAATGAAGCTATAAAATTTCTTATACCATTGACATGGAGATTTTTTCAAGCCATACAAGCTCTTCTTCATTTTGCACACCATATCCTCTTTACCTTTGACCTCATAGCCCTCTGGTTTTTACATTTTTAGTTCCTCCTCCAAATCACCATGGAGAAATGTAGTCTTTACATCAATTTGTTCTAAGTGCAAGTCTTTTTTGTAACTATTCCTAGAACAGTTCTAATAGAAGTCATTTTTACTATAGGAGAAAAAATCTCATCAAAATCTATACCTATTTTTACATGCAAACCCTTGACCACCAAGCCCGGACCTTGTATCTTTTCTTTCCTCCTTCCTCTTTGACTCAAAACCCACTTATTCTATAATGCTCTTTTACCTTTGGGTAGCTTCACCAAATCCCATGTTTGTTTTCTCCATGAGAGCCTAATGTTCCTCATCTATGGATTTCTCCCACTTCTTCGACATCTACCCGCATTACTTCATCAAATCTCTCCGGCTCTCCACTATCGGTGAGTAATAAATAATAAAGAGAAGGAGAAAAACATTCAAGTTCTCTTGTACCCTAGAAGACCTCCTCAATATAGGAGTTTGGGGTTCCGGTTGAGGAGGTTCCTGAACTAATTCATGTGTCACTTTACCATCTGAAAGATCCTCTACCACTGCATATTCTTTCTTGGATTCTTCCCTGTTTTCCTGCAACTTCTTCTTATACATGACCTTCTCATTAAAGACCACATCCTTAGATCGAATGTTACTATTTTCCTTAATACTCCAACATTTATATCCAAAGTCATCACCACCATAACCAATGAAAGTACATTTTTCTTATTTAGCCTCTAGCTTGGTCATATCATCCTTGTCTATATGGACAAACACCTCACATCCAAAGACTCTAAGAAATGAATAATCAACTTTCTTACCATACCAAGCCTCCTTAGGTATGCCTCCATCTAAGGCACTTGAGGGTCCTTTGTTTATCAAGTACACAATTGTGCTCACCACTTCTTCCCAAAAAGAAAGAGGTTGTCCTACATGTAACCTCATACTCCTAGCACGTTCCATTATTATTTTGTTCATATTTTCTAACACCCCATTCTATTGCGGAGTTCTTGGAACCATATTTTGCCTACGGATTCCATTCTTAGAAAAATAATCATCAAATTCATTATTGCAATACTCTCCTCCATTATCTGACTTGAGACATTTTAGCTTAAGACATGTTTCATTCTCTACCAAGGCTTTCCATTTAACAAAAGTGTCAAATACATCATATTTGTTTCTAATACAACAAACCCAAACTTTCCTTGTTACATCATCAATAAAAGTAACATAATAACTTGAACCCCAAGAGATGATACCTGAGCTAGCCCCCACACATCAGAATGTGCCAGCTCTAACTTACTCTCTTTCTTTGTAGGTCCAACCTTGAGAAACCTTACTCACTTCTATTTCCCATATATGCAGTCCTCATAGAACTCCAAACCTATTTCTGTATATCTGGGAAAATCCTTCTTTATGATCTCCATGCCCTTATGGCTCATATGACCGAGCCTATAGTGCCATAATGTTGTATCTACTTATGAAGCCACAAGATTACAAACATTAGTGCTATAAGTGGTTAAATACAAGGTTCCAACCTTCTTACCTCTTACCACCATAAGAGCACCCTTGGTAACCTTCCAAGATTCCATTGTAAATATCACAATACAACCATCACTTCCCAACTTCCTTGCCGATATCAAATTTTGTCTTAATTTAGGCACATTTCTGACATCCTTCAATAGCCAAGTTTTCTCATTTTGCATCTTAACCTGAACAGAACCTTTTCCAACTATGGTGCAAGGCTCATCATCACCAAGAAAAACATGCCCAAAATCTCCTTGAACATAATCAACAAAATAATGCCTATGTAGATTAGCATGGAAAGAAGCCCCCGAATCTAAAACCCAAGATTCAATAATATTATGCAAAGAAAGAATCAAAGCATCCTAACATACATTACCCGTTGTGACATTTGCCTCCTTGTTTTCTTCCTGTTGTTTCTTCTTATCCCAAAGCTCTCAACAGTCCTTCTTTACATGCTCAAACTTTCCACAGTGCCAGCATACTATCTTGCTTTTAGATTTTGACCTTGCTCAATCCTTTGATTTTCCATGGCTTCCTCTATTATTTTGTCTCCCTCTAGTTTCCATTGTCAAAGAATTCCCTAAAGTAGAAGATTCACCAGAGCTTTTTCTTCACATTTCCTTGCTTAGAATCACCCCTACAACATCCTCAAACTTCAACTTTGAGTTAGCTAGAACCGAGTTGCTTACCACCATTACCAAGCTATTCCAACTCTCAGGTAAAGAGCACAAAACTAATAAAGCCCTAACTTCTTCATCAAATTCTATTGTAACCAAAGCTAGCATATTTACAACTCGTATTAAAATCATTTAAATGATCTATTATTGAACCATTCTTATACATCTTCATATTAAACAACTTTTTCATTAAAAATATCTTATTAGAGGCAGAGGGTTTTTCATATAACTTCCCTAATGCATCCATCAGTTCTTTTGTAGTCTTTTCCTTTAAAAAATTAAATAATACCGAAGATGCAAGACATAGCCAGATTTTCCCAAGTGCCTTCCTATCCAGTAAATCCCATTCCACATCCATCATGCTTGAGGGTTTGTTCACCTTTTTAGATAACATAATGTAAAGATCCTTCTGATAAAGTTAATCTTCCATTTGCATCTTCTAAAGACTGAAATTCTTCCCATTGAATTTATCAACCCTAGATCTTCCATTATCTGCCATAGCTTCCACTCAAGATAAAACTTTCCCTGTGATCCAAAACTTCAGCAAACCATACTAGGATCTAATACCAATTGTTAGGAAATAAGGGATAAAATATGCGGAATAATCCCTCACAAAATCGCAACAATAGAAACTTATATGCAAAAATTATTACATATCTCAAATAAAAGTGCAGAATAAAATAACACAATACAAAGAGACATTATTTAACATGGTTCACCCGATTCGGGCTACGTCCACCAAGAATCACTAGCTTAGATTTTATTACAAGCCACCGCTTTCTCAATACAATACCGGATATGTTTGGATCTATGCTCAACAAACTCTCTGTAATTCACAACCGAATTCAAAACACATCTCTATGCAACGTTACATTATCCCTATCATATGCACAAAAACATATAAATAGACAAGCTGTTTAAGTAGTTTTACAAAACCATGGGCCAAAACCATCCTATAAACCTATGGGTCAAAAATCCTGCCCATATGAGAAAAGCACGTTTCTAGTATATCGGGCACATTTTAAGGCCAAAACCCCCTACGAGACAACTATGGAAAGTGTAAAGTACTCGTAGTGTACAGTCTTCAACACTTCCTCACATGAAAAAAGGCTCCACAACCTAAAAAATATGTCCGAGTAAAGGGTCATGGAGCGATCAAAGGAGGCTTAGTTTCATAAAATCAGATTCGGATAGTGAGAGAGGTCTAAAAAGTGAGGGTTTGGTGACCTCCCTCATTTAGAACATTCAATTGTGATATGATGTCATGCGGTAGTGGTGATGTATGAAAACCAACATGTCCAAACTTGTGTTGATATCAGTGAGTAATTCAGGTGTATTTGGTTATGGGACAATAGGGTCGCTACCGTATATTCTTGGTTATTAGTGTCCTTATATGGTCATGTGACTTTCTAAACCCTATTTCTAGGATCATTCCAAAACTTGTAGGCCTTATCGGTTGCAATGTTTAGGATGTTTAACTATTGAATCTTCTCGACGTATCGAGTCGGTATTCTAAGGATAAGAAGATGGATTCTTGTATCTATATTCGTGAGTAACTCGGGACCATTTGGTTGTGGTACCCATGGATCACTTTTGTATGTACATTCTTGTTTGGGACCATTGATGGTCATGAATTGAAAATATCTAATCTAATTAAACAAATAAACTAATCTAATTAAATTGAAACTATTCTATGTTTTTGGTATTTTGCAAGATATAAGTGCAATAAAACAATTAAAAGTTGTTAATCTAATGAAATGATTATTTTTGGTTATTTTCTGGATTTTAAGAAGAAATAAAGGAAATAAAAGCTTCTAATTTAATTTAACAAATCTAAAACAAATAAACAATCTGATGTATTTGTTTATCTATGTATAATAAATCTATTCTATTTTAAATGATGAAAGATTTACTTTAAATTATGGATGAAAATATAACTTCCCACTTTACCTCATAGGGAAAGAAATCAAAGCTTCTCAGAATATTTTCTTCCATGCAACTTCCCGAAAATAGTAAATAAGACTTCTATTGAGGATTTCCTATATGAATTGATCTATTGTGATTATTGAATAATTGCAACAATGGAAATGATTCTTTTCTACTCTATTTGATATAAATATGTGTATGATTCAGAAATAAAAATTTGAAGCAATGAGAAAACCAATATCAAATCTAACCTGGAAGCATAGAGTAATGGAAAATCTAGTTGTTTTATTCTTTTCCCCTCTTGTCTTTTCGATTCTCTTGTGTTCACGTGAGTCCAAGGGATTGGGAATGCAAAGAAGTAGTAAAGAGAAGGTGCTAGAGAAATGGTAACTTGGATGGACATCTAGTAACAATGCAAGTGGAAGAGGGATAACACAAGTGAACAGAGCTTGGCTATGCAATTTCTAGCAAGAATGAGGCAACTCAACAATGCAAGAATACTCAAAATGATCTCTAGCCATTTTCTTGAGAACAAGTGATCAATTTATAGAAGGTTGGTTGGGAAATGTGCAATACAACACTTGGCAGCCATGGAGTGCCACATCAATAATGAAGGGGTAGTTTGAACAATCAATTGATCAAAATTACAAATACAAGTGAAGAAGAGAATGCCAAAAGGTAGTCAATATTGAAATAAGCTAAAATGAGTAAGAAACATGCGTTCAAAGTGAAGTTAAGTGAAAAAGAAGTGTCTTAAATCACGTTGGAAGATTCTAGAAATTTTACACAGGACCACTTTCTTGTGTAAAGAAATTATTACAAGACTTGGTGATGGTTACAAACCACCACCCTACTGGGTGGCCAAAACCACCGCCCAGGCAAGGGGTGATTTTGACACTAAAGGTCAAAACAAGGCTAAAATGAAGTGGGAAGCTATAGAAAAGTGGTAAATGGCTAAGTAGGAAAACTAGGCTACAAATATAAGCTACAATGAGGTTTAGGAGCTCAAACACCTTTGGAAAAGACATGAATCATCATTGGGGACCTTTTGTAACCATTTTATGATAATGTAGCATGTGCAAATTTGGGTACGTACATATTTCCCCCTCGAAGAAGAATTTTAGCCATGAAGAGGTGTAAACGTAGAGTCCGAGTATGACATTCCGAAATGGGGAGTTAGAAGTTATATACCTGACACGCTAGTGTGTCGAAATGTCGTTGTCCAAAACTCCCACTACTTGCAAAATGAAAACAAGACTCAAGTGCAAATAGATATGATATCAAAAATAAACGCTAAATTAAAATGACAAGAAGACTTACCATTTGCGTGGGGATAGAAGATATACTGCACCAACGCTCCAACCCTGTGGACACATACACTCAAAAAAAAATTTAAAACCAAGCCTATATATATCATAACAACTCATTTTCCAATTCATTTGCACATATCCTATTGGTGATTTTTGAGCTCTGGGCCCATGGTGACTATTTTGAATGAGAGTGTAGTCAAAAAATAATCAGTGTGACATGAGGTGATCATGGCTCCGTGAGTTGGAGATCCAATGGCACAAGACAAAGGTTAGTTTTTCTTAGTTATTTGTTTTGAAACCTAAAATGTAAAATGTTGAAAATATTCACCTAGGGGGATTTTTGAATTTTCTTTTTTAGAATGGTCTTTAGGGGGTAACACAAGTGGTTCAGTCTTTTATTTTGTCAAAAATGAGCTATTTTTGCATTTTTTCAAGTTTTTAGGTTAAAATGGATGGCCCGTCGATTTTGGATAGGATTGCCTCCCTAGTAGGTGGAGGTTATGGAGGATACAACCTTCTAAGGGTGGTGGTTACAAAACCCGCCTAAGCATAGGGTGGTTATAAAAATTTTTCATATTTTTGTTATTTTGGGGAAGAGTAGATTTGACCCATTTAGCCCAAAGTTTTGTGATTTTATATTGTTTTGTAATGTTTTTGATGAGCTTTCCTATGTTATGTTAACTGACTCAATATTTCATTGTTTTATGAATGAAGGAGGAATAATATCTGCTAGAGAGAGAGAGAGAGAGAGAGAGAGAGAGTGACTGGCTACCAGCTATACTTGATCAGTTGACTTAGGCTGAGACATACTTACTACACTGAGCAGGATATGGAGGATCACATGGGTGCCAC
The DNA here is from genome assembly GCA_018340775.1 of Taxus wallichiana var. yunnanensis. Taxonomy (NCBI): domain Eukaryota; kingdom Viridiplantae; phylum Streptophyta; class Pinopsida; order Cupressales; family Taxaceae; genus Taxus; species Taxus wallichiana. The sequence goes on along the minus strand of CM031237.1, from coordinate 332,322,831 downwards.
ACATTGCACTGCTAGCCATATATTGTGTGACCTCTTTTCTTATTGGGATGTAGACTAGAACACTTTCTAGTTTCCATGTGTTAGAGGAGAGTGGACCATCACTCTTGAGGATGTGTACAGATACTTAGTGTTCCTATACTTGGGAGACGCTTGACTCTTGAGACTACAAGGTCTACAGACAAGAGCTAGGCATTGGGCCACTTATATGGGGATGATGGGGTGTCACCAGGCACCAAGTAGAGTATGAGGATCCTTTCTATATCCATCACTCTATCCTTACACTCTACAAGGCCATCATGGGTATTTTGGCTTCACGGTTGATAGGGGATAAGGGTGGGGATAAGTTATTATATTGTTGGGCCCGATTGTGATGCAGATTGAGAAGTAGTATGGTATGGACTTATGCCGGGGGAAGATATTTGGGGACCACATACCATGATTTATACTGGTAAGGCTATAGGGACAATCATTGAGCCATCCCACACTCGTGATGAGTTGGGTATATGAGAGGATCACCCCCTATTAGAGGGGAACATGGGTACAAGACCTAGGGTCGTCGGGGCCGTGAGATGGACTGAGCATGTTGTGCCGAGAGTACCACATCAGCCAGTGGCTACCTTGACTACAAGCTGATTTTATTGTTACACCCTACTAGGATATGAAAGGAGTATGGGGATAGGACGAGACTATTTCTTTTTGCTTGTGCTACCACTGGGAAGTTAGTGGATAGATCGGGAAGGTGGAGATTCATCCATTTGATAGAGTTCCCCAGTAGTTTGGTTTTCCCTATATTGATATCCTTCCTCCCATGATAGTTTTATAAGAGCATTAGGGAGTCTCGAGGTGGCCCTATGGGTGACCATGGTTGGATTGTTGTGACTCCGGGGGTTCTCATCATTGTGAGATAGGTTTTCCATGCTCGAGGAGCACCTATTCTTGTACCACTCCTTATGATTGAGGTCACACTTGTTCATAGAAGGGAGGAGTAGGAAGTACGCATTGATGTGGATAGTAAGACTAAGGTAGAGACGGGGGAGGATACTGATGAGAAGGTAGGTGAGGAGGAAGGTGATGGGAATCACGGGGGGGGTGATGATGAGGAGGATAGTGACATGGAGTGACATGATACTCAAGAGAGATCCATATCTAAGAGAGAGGAGGTGAGAGGAAGAGATGGAGACATTTTTTCGAGGAGCCACTTCCTCATGAGGGAGGGGAGGTGGATGAGGAGTCTGTCATGGGGAAGCATGTTTCTTTAAGAGTGGAGGAGACATAGCAGTGCTTGCAACCACCACACTGCACCTACCGATCCTACATGGATGCCTAGAGATCCAAGTATGTGAACACTCTTTTTTTCGACCTTGTTAGCTATAAATGTTAATAATATGCATGGTACTTCTATTTTTTTGGTTTTATAACTCTTCGTATTTTTCTTTTTTTCAGTAGCCACTACTGATGGTTGGAGAGATCTTATTCATTGGATTTGCATTGATACATTTCTCATCCCTATGGGGAAGAATCGAGAGGAGCTCCTAGCAGACATGGGACAACCATTGCAAGATGTTTAACATACTGACATTTTATCACCTCTTTAGAAGGTGGTAGAGATCTTAGTTTAAAGCGAAGACAAGAAGATCGCCACATATGAGATGGCCAAGAGATTGGTGAGGTGGAGTCATTCACATAGTGAGGCCACAACTAGTGGTCATTCTCATGGTCACTCTCATCACTCGTGCATTCATGCCACCGTAGCCATAGTAGGAGTCTCGACCGTAGTCACACCATCTTCAGGGTTTCAGAGAGAGGGCTAGGTCATTGAGCCTTTATTTCTTCGTTACCATTTTTTGAGGCATATATGATGTTTTTGTATTTTCATGCTCATTGTGAGTGTTTTGACCACACCTAAGTGTGTGATGGCATTATACACAAACTTGACTTATTATGATATATATATATATATATAAATACATATGTTTAGTTTGGTTGTTTTTTCCTTTGCATTAGAGTTGACTTCATTTGTGGTTTACTTTGCATGTGTACTCTAGATGTTTAGAATTTATGATTTTATATGCTTTTCAGAATGTATGCAATGGATAATGAATTGATAGAATGATTCTTTTTTTTTATTTTTGTAATGCTAATATGTGATGATTATGTAGACACAATGTAATACTAAACTTTATCTTTTCAAGTAATGTTTGGTACTTATTTTTGTATTGGCAATGTGTGATGAATAATGACATGATAATAAAATGAAATTGCTCCACTCCTAACCCCATGCAACTAGTAAGATGTGAGGGCTCAACACCGAGAGTTAGGAGGGACGTGAATTATATGGTTTTAATAGAGATGGAAATGGTGAGAGAAAGACAAGATTTTGACATAAACCCAATTAGGAACCTACAACTTAACTCTAGATATAGTTTACTACATAGCCTAGAATGTGATTTCTTGCAATTTTATCTAGACTTAGATCCATAGATGGCCTCTTGATTGACAAAATATAGTTTTAAGGTTTTAACTCTTCTTGGAACATACACACCTAATTCACTTTTCTTGGGATTTTAATATTTTCAAAGCACTTTTATTCAATGAAATTACTTTTACTTATTAATTTATTTGTTGATACCCCTACACCTTGCCCCATGCTACCAGTAGGAAGCATGGGCTCATCACCAAGGACAAGGCATAGGTGAGTAAGGGAACTTCCTCCTTTCCCAACCTCACACCACTTGTAAGAGTGTGGGCTCAACACCGAAGGTTGGTGGGAAAAGAAGTGTGTAAATGAAAATTTTGATTGATTTTGACTTGAGATTTATTTTTTTTTTTAAGTTTTAATTTGTGCTTTTGGGAAGGATATCTTTCCCCTAGCCTCAACCCCATGCAACCAGTAAGATGTGAGGGCTCAACACCAAAGGTTGAGATAGGTGAACAAGTGTCCCAAGTGAAAATTTTAGAATAATTTTGCTACCAAAAGGTTTTTCTAGGGAAATATATGACATCATGAAGCTTCTAGAACTAACTATGGGAAAAGACAACTATGATAGAAGGAAGCTACAAGCATAGAACCAAGTATGTAGGCCTTGGTAGGATTAGTGTCAAAACTTTGTCTTGTCTTGTTGAACTTGATGAAGTGATAAGAAATATTGATGATAATATTATGAATGTTTGGAGAGATGTGATTTGAATAATTGCCAATGTTTTCAGAATTTTTGAGTGTTTACTTGAAAATAAGTTCCTTGATTACAAATTTCACATAATGAGCTAGCAGATGATAATGTAATGAGAATGCAATAGTATACATATGGAAATGCAGATGGATCATGCGTAGTATCTTTTAAGGTGAAGAGAATTGATGGATTTTCCAAATTCCTCACCTTCTAGTGTACATAGGCAATACACCCCATTCTTATAGTCCTCTATGACTCAATATGGGCCCAACCACTTGGGCCTAAACTTCCTTCCTTCATCGGTTTTCTTGTCTATCCATTGTCAAGTCTTAATACTAAGTCTCCCTCACATATTTGTGTTCGTAGACTTTCTTGTTATATTTCAAGCACACATCTCGGTGAATATAAGCTTATGTCTCTACTCATCATCAAGTTGAGTTTCATTGAGGCTTTCCAACTGAGAGAGTCGTGCCTCCCGATAAGATTCTTCTCCTAGAATTCCTTGTAGTGAAATCCAAAGACTAGGTATTTCAACCTCAAGCGGTAAAACCACTTCTGAACCAAATACCAAAGAATAGGGTTCCCCCATTGGCATTCTTACTAATGTCTATAGGCCCACAACACTATAAATAACTTTAAGTGTTAGTCACACTTATTCTCCTTTACAATTTTTAAGGAGAATGGACTTCAACATCTTGTTTGTTGCCTCAACTTATCCATTGGCCTGAGGGTAATAGAGAGAAGTCATGTGGTGATTTATTTTGAACTTTTCACATAATTCACACACTTCCTCATTCTTGAAAGATGTACCATTATTAGAGATAATGACTTGTGGGACCCATACCTACAGATAATTTGGTTCAAAATGAACTTTGTAATTACACATCCTGGTATGGTGGTAAGAGGCATTGCCTCTACCCACTTGGTGAAGTATTTAGTGGCCATGATTATGAAATTATGACCATTTGTTGATGAGGGAGAGAATTTCCCTATCAAATCTAGGCCCCACATGGAAAAGGGCCATGGTGTAGCAATTGGTTGCAGAGCTTAGGAAGGTATGTGGATCTTGTGAGAGAACTCTTGACACTTGTGGCACTTGTGCACATACTCTACTGCATCATGTTCTAATGTAGGCCAAAAATATCCCATTCGATGTATCTTTTGAGTGGTGGCATGACCTCCAAAGTGACCTCCACAAACTCCGCTATGGGATTCATAGAGGATATTTTCATATTCTTCCTCATCAACACATCTTAGAAACATTTCCATCGAAGGCTCTGTGGTAGAGCACTTGTTCTATGATTACGTATTTGGCAGCTATGACACGTAGCCATCTTCTTTGTTGTGAGGTTTCCCCTTCAGGATACACATGGTCCACAATAAAGTTAATGATATCAGAATACCATGGGCACGTAGAAATGGGAGGCTTGGTTTTGACATAGTATATGCATTCGTTAGGGAAATATAAGTTAACTAGATCACCTCCATCCAATGGGTTGTCAACTAACTAGTTTGTGATGATTTTTCTTTGATGAATTTTGGTTAACAAACATCAATTCGAACTCACCCATTAGAGTCATGAAATGTCCAACTTTCTTAGATAAAGACCCTTGTGTAAGAAACATTCATAAGTGATTTGTCTTGACAATGACCCTCATTTCTTAGTTAAGCATGTAGTGTCTTAACCACTTCATTGTGAATACTATAGCAAGGAATTATTTCTCTGCCTATGTATAGTGTGTTTCATAGTCGAGAAATGTTTGACTGATGAAGTAGATTGTATGCTCTCATTTTTCATCATCTTCTTGAGCCAGCATGTAGGCTAATGAGACATTTGTAGCTCGTGAATACAAAATGAGAGGGAAATCTGATTTGGGAGGCATGAGCATGGGAGGTGACAATAGTAGGAATCATTTGATCGACTCAAATGCCTCATGACACTCTTTCATCCAGATGTTGTAGCAATCCTTCTTCAATAAATTGTTTATAGGATGAATAGCAAAGGTCAAATCAAGAATGAACCTTCAATTACACCGAGATTTCAAGAAAGGACCTAATGCCCAACTCATCTAATGGTGGAACCATTTCCAACATTTTTCAAATTTTGGATGGATCTACTTTAATCCCTCGTGAAGAGATGATGTAACCTAGTAACTTCCCTCCCATCACACAAATACACATTTTTCCAGATTTAGTGTAACATCGTATTCAATTAGATGAGAGAGGATGATGCCAAGCACCTCAGGATGATCACAGTGCTTTTTGGCCTTAGCTATAAGGTCATCAACATAGGATTCCACAATCTTAAGAATGAGATCGTGGAATATGTAATTCATTACCCGTTGGTAAGATTCACCAACGTTTTTGAGACCAAACAACATGACTACATAATAATAGGTTCCCCAAGGAGTGATAAATGTTGTCTTTGATTTTTCTTCCTTAGAGATCCTTATTTGATCATACCCAGAGAACCCATCCATAAGGGGAAAAAAATCATAACTATTTGTTGCATCAACAATGACATGATGAATGACGAAGTGGGAAATCATCCTTGGGACATGCTTTGTTTATATCCTAAAATTCAATGCAAATATGAATTTTCCCATTATTTTTAAGAATGAGGGTGATGTTGGACACCCACATTGAGTAGTCAATAGGTTTGATGAACTCATAGTCGACATTAAAATTTTCCTCCATAATTTATATTTTATTAATGTATGTATTAGGAATAAGATGTTGTTAAGTATAATTAGTAGTGGCGTCCAATAGAATATAATGGCATCATTAGTATGGTGTCACCAATAAAGTAGAGTACGGTAACAGTCAAAGTACAAAAGGAATGTTGTGGTAAAAAGTAAATATTTGTCGTAAGTGGTCCGGTAATGTTAAAATGTCAAAGTTGGGGTAAGTAGAGAAGTAGGGTCTACATGATTAGGAATTAGAAATATTATATTTGTAATAAGGACAAGGAGTGATGTCATAAATATTTTGTGTATTTTATTTGTAGAAAAGTCTAAAAAGGTGGAACCCATGTGAGATGATAAGGTTTATCTTATCTTAGAAGATAAGCCTACATGTAAAGGTAAGAGTTTAGGCATGGAATATGATTGGATGGAAGAGATTTCTATCCTATCTTAGAGATAGGGTGGATAAGCCTGAATTCCTATAAATAAAGAGGCCACCCCCCTCATTTAGCATAGAAAGAAGTAGTGAGAAATATTGTATGAGTAAGTGTGTAAAGGAAGCCATCATTTTGAAGGTGTGTTAAAGAAGCCATTAAGAGGTGTAATTGTGAAGTTTCTCCCATAGTTATTGTTGGAAGGAAAGTGAAGTTAGTAACACTTGAAGTACCTCATGGGTGATATTGTAACAATTTCATGTTGATATTATAATTTACTCTGATATTTCAGATTTATCATCATTCCTTCTTATCATAGTCTATGGTATTCTTGTGTTATGTTTGTTGTTGTGTTTCCAGATTACATCCACCAAACTAAAAGCTATGCATTAGTAAATAATCATAGCATGAAGATTTCCCGGTAAGAATTATCATAGTCTTTGGATTGGTGATGACATTTTGGTCCGATTCCGGGACAATTCCTCATTGGTGGATTTTACGGAGAGATATTCCCACTTAGTAGTCGAAAAACATTTGAAGGGTAACCTTGTTTTTACTGTGCATAGTAGTTACCATGGTAAAGTCACTTTTTACCGTGAATAGTATTTACCATGGTAAATTCACTTTTTATCGTGAATAGTATTTACCAGAGTAACTTCACTTTTTACTATGAATAGTGTTTACCACAAGTAAAGTCATTTTTACCACGATAAGTCAAGTTTTACCATAGTTTACCGTGGTCATTTCTATTTTACTATAGAAAGGTGTAAAATCACTTTCTATTATAATGATTCCAATTATTTGTGCACATAAGTCTTGTTGATTGTACTTGTGGGTTGGTATTTCACTGTGGTTATTTTTGAAAATGGGGAAGATTCTTGTTTTTCAGCCCAATCTAATGAAGACGCTTCCTCTTTCATTCAAGATTTTAAACGATCTTGTATTTGTAATGGCCTTATAAGAAGGGAACAATGGACTAAATTTTTTCCTACCTTTTTGGATGGTTCAACACTTAGGTAGTTTGAAACACTAGGTGATAATGTGAAAAACTCATGGGATTTATTAACTAAAAGTTTTCTTGAAGAATTTGGTGAACAACAGAAATATGCAGATCTCATGATCGATATCACAAAGCTATCCCAAGGAGAGAAGGAGAAGATAAGGGATTATCATGTTCGTGTTCTAGAGCTAAGGAGGAAGCTTGATGCCCATATCTGGAAGGAAGGATTAGCGGATGGGTTGATGAATGGTGTGGATAATATCCTCTGTAAGCACTTCATTCTTGGGATGAAGCCAGAGATCAAACAACGAGTGAAGTATGACCGCCCACTACCATTGAACAAGAAAAGGAGATTGCAAGAAGGCAAGAAAAAGCATGGAAGAGGAGCCCAATGAAATTGTTTGCTAAAGTAGAGCCTACACCAGCACCTTTGGTCTAGAATCCACAACCACTCTCGGTGAGCACAAATATTTCTCCTAGTACATCTACTAAGTATGAAGATCTGCTAAGGAAGATGGGCCATTAACTATTAATCTTCTTCAAGGAAAAGAATTTAGTTCTCGGGAGGAGATAGAGGTCAAAAAGAAATATTTTGAAGTTGTATGTTATGGTTGTTATAAAAGGGTCATTATAAGTATAATTGTCAGATAAAGCTTCTACATCTAGTACAAGAGATAATGATAAAGGAAATGCACCTATGAATTCTTTTGATGTAGTAGATAAGAGTATAAATAATGAATTAGATGTGTTTGTAACAAAAAGAAAGAAATAAAAAGATAACCAAGATGGAAATGATCCTAAGAAAATGAAAGGGAAAACTAGTAAGAAACATAGGAGAAGAAAGTTGGGTGTGTGGGATTTTCAGATTTCACAGGGACAATGACCATACTCCATCTTAAAAGATCTGTCCAAAAGGCCTACAAATATTACATATGGTCAACTCTTGGCTATGTCTTCTGAGAAGAGGCGGGAGCTGCGAAGTGGACTCAATGCTCGACGAAGGAAGGAGGTTGAGGTCCCTGTTTTGGAGGCAGAGGTGGATCCCTATGCTCCACAAGTTGAGGTATTATGTAATGGTATTTCAATTCATGATGTCTTAGTTGATGGAGGTGTTGTAGTTAATGTAATGATCGAGTCTGTAATGAATATGTTGGGTTTAAAAATTGATCACCCCTCAACACTTATGTTAAGGTCATTAAATAAGGGAAAAACTAAACCATAAGGTGTTGTTTCAAATGTGGCAATATCTATTATGGGTGTTGTATGTGTGGTAGACTTTTAGGTGATGAAAAATGGTACTATTGCATACCCAATGTTGTTGGGAAGACCATGGCTAAGGAGAGTTCATGCAAGAAACTACTGGAATGAAGGCTTCATGACACTTGGACGTGGTAGAGAGAGGGTGAAGATGAATGTGATCCCTCAGCATCATAAGGTAGAAACTGTGGATTCAAGTGATGGCGATGATTGGACATCCTCTGATTACTCTAGTACCAGTGAAGTGGACACAAGAAGATGAAGAAAGTGAGGTTGATGTTTCGGTCATAAATATCCTTCCAGTCACACCGACTCATGAACCCATAAAATTATCGAAGAAGAAATTGATGATCATCTCCAACAAATAAATATTGGTGATCGTTGTGATGGAGAGCGAGAAGGAATCCTACCTCTAGCTCTTTTGAAGGTACATACACATATTCACTTTTGATTACAAGGAACTCCATCAAGTAAGTTGGGTAGAACATCTATTGAATTTGGTAGATGGTGCTAAGCCCATAAAGCAAATGCCATATAGAATGAATCCTAATTTTTCCAAGACTGTAAAAGAAGAAATAGATAAGTTGCTTGATGCAAGATTCATATTTGTTGTGGAGAATTTAGAATGGGTTTCTCCCATTGTGATCTCAATAAAAAAGAATGGGAAGCTACGCATTTGTGTTGATTATAGGAAGCTCAATAAGGCAACAAAGAAGGATCATTACCCTCTTCCATTCTCAGATCAGATCTTGGATGAAGTAGCTGGTCAAGAGTGTTATAGTTTCTTGATGGATATAGCGGATACAACCAAGTTCGTATAGCGAGAGAAAGATCAGCTGAAGACCATGTTCACCACTCCTTGGGGAACGTTTGCTTATAGAGTTATGCCTTTTGGGTTGTGTAATGCTCGGCAACATTCCAGTGCTTGATGAATAGGGTGTTTGAACCCTACATTGGGAACTTCATCAAAGTATTTCTAGATGATTTTTGCATCTATGGGAGAAAGATGGACCACTGTGCACCCGGATGGAGATAGCATTTCAAAGGTTAGATGAAGCACAAGCCTCACTAAACCCTACAAGTGTGTCTTTGGATGTTCTAAAGGTGTTTTGTAGGGCATGTTGTATCCAGAGATGGTATTGGTGCGATCCCGATCTGATAAAGTTTCAAAAATCAAAGAGTTACCATTTCCTATGAATAGAAGTAAGTTGAGATCATTTTTAGGCCATGTGGGTTACTATAGAAGGTTCATCAAAAATTTCTCAAAGATTACATAGCCACTAACCCAATTCTTGAAGAAGGATGTTACTTATGAACCAGGAAATAAGGCGCATGAAGATTTTGAACAATTGAAGGAAGCCCTGGTGTCTTCACCTATTTTAAAGAATCCAAATTAGAGCAAGCCATTCATTGTGTATACTGATGCCTCAGATGCAGCACTAGGAAGTACTCTGAGCCAAAAGGATGAAAATGGGAATGATCATCTAGTTTACTTTGGGAGCAGACAAATGAGTAGTGCTGAGGTAAATTATACTGTAACTGAAAAAGAGGCTCTAGCTATCATTTTTGCTGTAAAGAAGTTTAGAAATTACTTGCTAGGGCAGAAATTTATAGTTGTAACAGATCATCAGGCTCTAAAATATATTGTAAATAAGCCTAACCCATCAGGGAGGATAGCAAGATGGATAATTTTGCTACAAGAATTTGAATTTGATATTATAGATAGGCCAGGAAAGAAGCATGTCAATGCAGATGCACTCTCTCGAGCCTATGATGGTTTAGGTTCATCTTGTGATGATGATGATTTCTTAGATGCAACATTGTTATCCTTGATACAATCCCTAGTGAATACATAGATATTTGGAATTATCTACGAATGAATTCAAGTTTCTGATGGTGTTAATGTAAAGACTAAGAGGAAGATTACTCAAACCGAGTCGTCCATATTCTATTCTACATGGAGTATTATTTTGAATAGGACACGATGGACAATACAAGATGGCGAGTTGGACATGATCAAGGAAGGAGCTGATAGAAGAATTCTACAATGGTACATGAAGAGGACACTTCTCTAGAAAACTTACAACAAGAAGGATATTGGATTAGGTTATCTTTGGCCCACTCTTTTTATAGATTGTTATAATTATTGTAAGACATGTGATATTTGTCAAACACATGGTAACTATAAGACTTCATCATCTCCATTATGCTCTATTCTTCCACTTGGTCCCTTTGAAAAGTGGGGAATAGATATTGTGGACCACTTCCAACTACCCCATGCCAAAATAAGTATATTGTAGTTGCCACATATTATTTAACCAAGTGGGTTGAAGCTAGGCCATTGAAAACAACTTCCATGGATGAAGTGGAAAGGTTCATATATGAACGCATTGTCACCAGATTTGGTTGCCCATTAAAAATTGTAATAGATCAAGGAAGCCACTTCATTAATGAGGTGGTAGAAGCCCTAGTCAATAATTTTTCTATTAAGCATAGGAAGGCAACAACATATAAGCCAAGCACAAATGAGCAGATGGAATGAACAAATTTTGTGTTGTGTCAAATTCTAGTAAAAGATGCATCCTTGCAGGTACATAGGTGGGATAAAAGGATTCATGCAGCATTGTGGGCATATAGAGGGCAACATCAAAGTCAGCAATAGGATACTCCCATTTTAATTGGCTTATGGCATTGATCCAGTTCTTCCTATTGAGTTTGATATTCCCATTGTGAGAGTTATGAAAAAGGAAAGGATGGATGAAAGTGATTTAGTAAAAGAAAGGTTGGTGCATCTTCATTTGCTAGAGGAAATGAGGGAAATATCAAAGGATACAAGCTATAAGAAGAAAATGAAGCAGAAGGAATACTTTGATCAAAAGATCCGTTGGTCTCCATTTCATGTGAATGACTTGGTTCTAGTATATGATTCCAGATACAAAAAAAGAAGGCAGAGAAAATTTCTTCCCAAATGGATGGGGCCCTACAAAATAGCAGTTGTGCATGAAAATGGTACATATCGATTGGAGGAATTAGATGGTACTCCCATTACAAAATGGGTCAACCATGACAAGTTAAAGATTTTCTAGGCACCAGCTTCAGAATGTCCATAAGAGTCTACTCGAGGACGGAGTAGAAGCTAGAAAAGGGAAAATGTCGACATTAAAATTTTCCTCCGTAATTTATATTTTATTAATGTATGTATTAGGAATAAGATGTTGTTAAGTATAATTAGTAGTGGCGTCAATAGAAGATAACGATGTCATCGATGCGGTGCCACTTGATAAAGTAGAGTACGGTAATAGTCAAAGTACAATAGGAATGTTGTGGTAAAAGTAAATATTTGTCATAAGTGGTCTGGTAATGTTAAAATGTCAAAGTTGGGGTAAGTAGAGAAGTAGGGTCTACATGATTAGGAATTAGAAATATTATATTTGTAATAGGGACAAGGAGTGATGTCATAAATATTTTGTGTATTTTATTTGTGGAAAAGTCTAAAAAGGTGGAACCCATGTGAGATGATAAGGTTTATCTTATCTTAGAAGATAAGCCTACATGTAAAGGAAAGAGTTTAGGCATGGAATATGATTGGTTGGAAGAGATTTCCTATCCTATCTTAGAGATAGGGTGGATAATCCTGAATTCCTATAAATAAAGAGGCCACCCCCTCATTTAGCATAGAAGGAAGTAGTGAGAAATATTGTATGAGTAAGTGTGTAAAGGAAGCCATCATTTTGAAGGTGTGTTAAAGAAGCCATTAAGAGGTGTAATTGTGAATTTTCTCCCATAGTTATTGTTGGAAGGCAAGTGAAGTCAACAACGCTTGAAGTACCTCATGGGTGAGATTGTAACAATTTCATGTTGATATTATAATTTACATTGATATTTCAGATTTATCATCATTCCTTCTTATCATAGTCTATGGTATTCTTGTGTTATGTTTGTTGTTGTGTTTCTAGATTACATCCACCAAACTAAAAGTTGTGCATTAGTAAATAATCATAGCATGAGGAGTTCCGGTAAATAATTATCATAGTGCCGAATTGGTGATGACAGAAACCCACCTGTAGGAGTTTCATAACTTCCTCTTTGATCATCAGCGCCACCCTTGGTTTCATTGGTTTGGATTTTTTCTTGATGGGCTTAGCATCAGACTTGGTCACTAGGTTATGAACTTCCACGTGAGGAGTAATTCCTGTCATTTCTTTGTAGTTAAACGTAAAATATTTCAAATTATCTTTAAGGATTTTCGTGTGTATCTCCACCTCTTCAAGAGTTAGCGAAGAACCTAACTTCAATATTTTGAGTCTTCCTTCATCCCGATGTTAATGTCGATCATCCCTTCAATCAAATAGGCATTACCCTCTTCAAAATTAGGTGGGGATAGAGGTAATTCTAATTCCCCTTCCTCTTCTATTTCACAAACTTCAAGGCCTTTCGAGGAGGAAGGGTCCATCGTGTGATCTATGAAATAGGAGGAAGAGTGAGGAATGAGAGAAAATCCTCTCTTATGATGCGTGGGATGTAAATCCATGTAAGCGTTAAGGTGTCCTAAGATAGCCTCATTTTTTCCACATAATATAGAGTGTCGGGTTCATTCTCAACCTCAATATATGCCAAGATTGGTTTTGTTGGCACTTTGTGCACTAAGGGTTCTACATGGACCAAAATTGTGAAGCTAGTTTCTTCTAACTCTCTACTCGGATAGAAGCAGGAATTAGAAGTAGCTATGGAATATGTGAGAAGTTTTTACTCATGTGAAATGGCTTTGATTGAGATAAAGTCAAAACATTTTGTCAATTTGAGCACCGCAGTTTTATAAAGTTGTAGGTGTTATGCCCTAGTCTCATATACTTATGAAACTTGAATGACGACTAGTTGCGAATCACCCAACACTCTAATATTACAAGTGCTAATCCTTTTGGCTACTATGAAATAGATAAGGAGAGCCTCATATTCTACACCATTATTTGTGCATTCGAAATCTAGCTTGAAGGAAAAATGCATGACCTTCCCTTTAGGAGAAGTGAGGACCACACCTGCCCCAATGCCAAAATGGAACTTTGCTCCATCGAAGTGAAGATTCCAATAGTTTTTGGGAAGATTTATGTTGGATCATTATTTGTATCTTCTTCCTTCGCTTCTAACACTTCAACCATGCAAATCCCATTAGTTGGAAGAGAGCCAAGTCCCAGAGCATGTCCTATGCACATGGAATCAAATGGAAGAAGAATAGGTAAATCATTCTCCAACAACTTGAAAATATTTGTTGTGGTTTATGTTGACACTATCTCCATAACATTAGTTTCATCCTTGATCACACGAATCCCCTCAATCAAGTCGGTAGTTTCTAATTCCGTTGTAGGAATTAATTACGTCTCTTGTGATGAGCTAGTTAGTTTACTTAACTAGTTTGCAAGGAGCTCAAACTTAGAATGCACCCCTGGTTTCTTCTTCAGGTTAGCTAGGTGTATGTCAAAGGTTTTTGGGTCACCCTGTGTAACAAATACCTTCCCCAAATGTAGGAACATTTCTTCCTAAAACAAAGTGGAGGGAATCATCTTCATGTGATGTATCCAAGGATGGCTGAGAATCATATTATAGTTGGTTTCCTGGTCTATAATATAAAACTCCATGAGGACCGTCTTGGGTCCCAGGCTAACTAGAAACACTATGGTTCTAATTGGCATTTCCTTGAGGCTATCATAACCTCTCAGCGTGTATGTTGTTGAAGAGCAGTTGGTTTCTCCATAACCTAACTTTTGGAGAAAAGAAAAGGGGACAATGTTATTGCTACCCCATCATTGATCATCATGCACTTTACATAGTTATTGTAAATCCAGACCTATAGATACAAAGTTAGATCACCTCTACATGATAATTCAGCATCCATGAGCATCTTCGATATCAAATACAAATATGACATCTCTTCACGGATTCTGGGAGGATAGACATAGAAGTCTATATGGTTTATTTACACCTTCGGAGGAGGAGTGATATTGATAAAGTGTCCAAGACCCAATGCTTCAAAAAAAACATCTCTATGAGCAAGGGAGCTCTTCAATGGGTCTAAGAAGGAGATGTGAGAAAAGGTATTTGTTAAGTCATTGATCAAGTCATAAGCCCCTACCGGCTTTGCAATCATCTCACGAATATCATCTGATATATACGGGTAAATTGGAATGGTCTACGAAGAATAGTATCTAGTTCTAGTGGAAAAATTTATTTGGGGCTTAGTATCTAGCTCTACAAGACCCACTATCTTAGTTTGTTGGCATCCATCCAATGGAGGTGCCATCGATGGGTTTGATGAAGTCGAAGCTTCATGATCATTGTTTCCCACTAGGACTCCCTTTTTTGAGTCATTGGGGTCTAGCTTACCATTATTGGGATGTGTTGGGAGGGGATCATTAAAGATCCTAAGTGGTGTATGTTGGGGGACACATGCCCCATGAAATTATTTTGATTCAGTGTCAAAGGATTTTCCAAAAACATGTCAACAAAGAGTTTTCTTTGGTCTTCGGGTAAGCGTTGTAAGAACTTGTTACAATCCCGACAAGTTCAGAATCATTTCCTTGGACCTTATGAAATCCACAATATAGGTCGGGATCATAATCCCTAGGCATTTGGTTTGTATTTTTTTGCGGTCCAAAGTTCCAATTATTATTTGTTGGTTATTGTAGTTGAAATTTAGAGGTCATTTCCCTTGATTTGGATATTGGTTCAAGTACCTATTAGTGAAAATCTATAGCACCTATGGATGTTTTCTCATATTTCTAGTTTGATAATGGGAATCCAGTGTGATTGCACAACATGGAATTTTTTCCCCAAGTGTGGGACTTGTAAAAAATGGAAAAAATACTCTCAGATTAAAGGTTGGTTCCTATTCCTCTGTTCAGGTGCATGCATTCAGTTTGCAGAGGATTCACTCAACAACCTATTCTAATCTTTTCCAAGGGACCAAGGTTAAGAAGATTGAAAAAATAAAATTTAATCTAAGCTAATAAGGTGATGCACCAAGGAATGATGAATACAGATTTTTTTTGTTAAACACAGACCCAAAAAAAATGTAATACTACAACCATGCACAGATGACCAAATTGCAATGAAAAGATCATATGAATGCAATGAATGTAAGAAAAGGGCTGAAAATCACCCACAGACTTATTTTATTGCTCCACAGAATTGATACAAGGCATTACAATGGCCAAAATGGCAGAACATTTGCATTACAGATTCATGGAAAGGTTTGAAAACTCCACAAATTTGCTGCAGAATAGAGACAAGGAAGGAGCAAAATCAAAATATCCAAACATTACAAAGAATGAATCCTTTACATTTATAGCTGAAGAAAAGAGAGGAAAAATAGAGGAGGAAGCAAAATCTGATCTTTTTCTTCAACCACCTGCCATTAATCCTTTCAAATCGGCTGCAATCCATTAATTCAAACTCCTATGTTTTTGTCTTGTGTGTTGGAGAGAAAAAATGATAAATTTGGTGCAACACACCTCTCAAAGAAATTTGATCTTGCATTTATGACATGAGAAGAAATTTTAGGGTTTTCTTCCACCAAAATGAATTGATTCTTCATCCTTGGCATGTGAGAGAAGGCAACCATGGCGGTTTTGAGCAAAAACGACCTATTTGAAGCAATCTGGTTCGCATTAAAAGTATGAAAGATGTTTTGACATTTTCTCCATTGAAACCTACACAAAATGATGTTTTTATTTCTTCAATTCATAGAGGGCTCGATACATTTCCAAAAAGTCCAATTTTGTTAAAATATGATCTCTGGATCAAAAGATATGCCCATCCGAAGATTCGAGGCAAAACTAGGGCAAAAACTTTGGGCACAAATTTTGAGGCATGAATTAGGGCACACTTGGTAGTAAAATCAGATTTCAAAATGGGCTCATGGGGTCAAAATTTGCTTTTTGCACTTTTTGGAAAATTTTCAAAAAACCCCACGCCTCGGCCCCTCGGGACACATGTCACCTTTTCGTTCATTAGCGGGTCGCAGCCTGTCTTTTCTTTTAAAATTTTCATTGGGAAATTTTTCCCAAATCTCCCGTGCCTCTGCTACCCCTCTACCATGTGGCGGGTTCTCATTCATTGATGGGGCGTGGGCTTATTTTCCCCTTCTCCCCTTTGATTTCACTTTGGCAAAAATTCCCATTTACCTCCGCACTTCGTTGCCCCGCGCCACATGGCGTTCTCTTATTCACCGATGGGCCTTGGGGCCAAAATTTTCCTTCGGGTCTTTTAAGACCAAAGGGGAAAATTTCCCACTTCTCTGCACGCCTCCACTAACCCATTTCCTTCTCCTCCACGGGCCCGTGGGCCAACATTTTCCTTTGCACCCCTGCCAAACTCCTTCGCATTTTTTCAACCTTGCCCCCTACCGGCCCGACCTCCTCTGCCATGTGGCGCGTTCTCATTGGCCATGAGCAAACCCGTCAAGGGAAATTTTTCCCAAGAAACTCCACCGAGCCATAACTTTCAAAATATTTGGAGTTAGGAGGAAAATTTTACCTTTCTAGAAAGGTGAGGAAATTTTTATCCGGTGGAATCATCCCTAAAAAAATTTAGTCCTGAAGCATGCAAAAATTCCATTTTAAGTACCAAAAAGGAAATTTAGGAGGAGTTAGCCAAAAATAAGCATGGGCTTATTTTGGATAACAATTCTGGTGACTCAGAGGGGTCATCTGCCTGCTGGATGAAATGACCAACTACCTAAAGCAATCCATTGGGAAATGGAGTCATGAACTTATGACTGCCTGTTACTCTCAATTCATTAGAAAATCTCTAAGATGAAGATTGTGAGAGTAGAAAATTTATTTTGACCTGGAACATGATCTACAAAAGATGCATCCTTGGGGCAATAAAACCTATGCCAAAGCACTTAGGAAATGTAAATCTAAGCTACAACATAACAATTTGCGTAAGCACTTTGAGAATGAAAAATATAAGCTAATATGTACAAGATGAGAAGTTTCCCTTAGTAGAATGCTTTAGATGGATTCCATTAATTGGAATCTGCAGTTCCTCACCATCCAATGTAGATAATTAGAAGGAATTGTTGTTTTACATTTTGTAACCATGTAGGGGCCACTCCAAATAGCGTCAAATTTTGAATGCCTTCCCGAGCTTTTTCTGATCCGCATCCCACTTCAACACTAAATCTCTAACTTGGAAAATTCTACCTTTAGCTTTCTTATCAAAACTTCTCTTGATCATTGCTTGATCCTTTTCCATTGTTTAGGTTGCATGCTCTCTGGTTTCTTTGAGTTCCATCAATTCTGCATATCTAACCTCCATGGGTTCAAATTCTAACAATTCCAATTGCTTCATGAGTTCCAATGTTGGCAACTCAAGTGACATAGGCAAGACTGCTCTTTCCCATAAACAAGCCTGAATGGAGAGTTACTGTGGATCTTTTGGGAGTTATTGTATCAACCCATAGATCTCGATGTGAGCATAGTATGCCAAGTCCTCGATTTTCATCAAGAGTCCTCTTGGTGATCCTTAATAGATTCTTGTTTGTGGACTCGCTTGGCCATTACCTTGAGGGTAATAATTTGATGAAGTGCTCAAATAGATCCCATTTCTAATAGCCCATTCGGTCACCTTTGATCCTATGAATGCCAATGCATTATCGATATTATAGTGGCGGGTATACCAAATCTGGTTGTTATCCTTTCATAGAAGTCTAGAATCTTTGGATTCATTTGCCTCTTTCATGCTTACCACCTCGGTCCATTTAGTAGATCTATATTTGCACAACTACGAGAGGTTCGAGATCCTAATCCTACTCTAAATTGCAAGGAGACGGGGATAGAAATGCAAAAATTGAAACTAACTAAAGGTGGTGATGCACCAAAAGGAGTGGTGAATATTTTTGTCATGCAAATAGACACAAACCAAAGATTGCAACATAAAACATACGGTGATAAGATATAATTTAGGATCGAAATGAAGCAAATAATACAAACGAAAAGGATTGAAACTCATTCACAAAGCTTGCATTATCATTTCGATGTCAAAACCTTTGCATTACTGACCTCGAGAGAGGTAAAAACTATTCTGATCTTTGAAGAGGTCTGATTCTTGCAACAATCACTTGTTGGAGGTGAAAGAAGAAGATTGCTATGCCAAAAAATGTTCCCCCTTTAGAAATGAGCCAAATCTGGCTTTTACATTGCATGGGTCGAGCCCAGGAGAGAGAAAATGTACAAAACGTGGGAGCCCATTCCTCATTGACTGCAAATGCATTAAATCAGCATGGAGGACCTTACAAACCCATACCCTGTCATTTTTGACCGAATTGGAGGAGAATGCGACCCATTCTGCATTAAATTTGGTCATTGAAATGTCACTTCTGGCCATGAACACGCGTCAGAGCCGTTTCTTAACTTTCTCTCTCTAGACTACACCAAAATTCAAGATTGACCCCTAGAATCATGTAGAGAATTTTATAAGCTTTCCAATGATATAAAGAACGTGCAAATCGAGCTCTGGATCGAAAGATATGGCGATCATGAAGATTTAGGGCACAAAACAGGCAAAAATGGGTTTTGAAATTTTTCCGCGCTCGCCACCTGGATGACACGTGTCGGGCATTGATTGGATGAGAAATTCTCTCTCCTTCCCTTACCCATGGGTTTTCCTTGAAATTTTGACTTTTTGTAATTTTGGAAAATTTTCCATTTTTCCCCCGCGCCCCGCCACTTGGGACACGTGGCGCATGATTGGTTGGAGGACAGGGCGCGGGGTCATCCTTTACCTTTTAGTTTTTGGCCAAAACTTTTTGCCAAATTCTCTAATTCCTCCCCAGAGCTCCGCACTCCCCTTCTCCTTTGGACACGTGTCCTCTTTTTATTGGCTCGGGCCAACGCTTCAAACCTTGCCCTTTGAAATTTTGGACGTTTTCCCTTGTGACACGTGGCGTTTCTGATTCGTCGTGGGCTGCTGGCTTTTCGCGTCCCTCGCGTCCCTTTGGCCCGGTTGTCCCGAACTATCTGGGAAAAATTCCTCCGATCCACCCGATTCGGGCTTCCCTGTCCCTCTTTGAGGTGAAGACACGTGGCGTGATTTGATTGGCTCTCGGCTCCTTCGGCTCCCCGCGTCCCGCGTCCCTTTGTCCCCCATTTGTCCCGGGTATCTATGCAGGAAAATTCTTTGAACCACCCGAAATGGGCTTCCTTGGGTGGCGCTTCGCCTTTTCGCGTCCTTCGCGTCCTCACGGCCCAGATGTCCCAACCTTATTCTGTGCTGAGCGAGTTAGTCGATTTTTCTTTTCGACCTTGGCCGGTTCCCTTTCCGCGTCCGCGCGTCCCATGTCCCGGCCGGATGTCCCCTTGCCTGCGGACCTGGACCACTGGAGAGGCTTTCGGCCGATTCGCGCCCGACGTCCCAACTGTCCCAGGGCTGCCTGGACTAGGACTTAGCCAATTTTCATGATTTTTCTAGCCCAAGCTTGTTTTTGCAACTTTTTCACCTTTTTAGAACTTGCTCTTTTCTTCTTGGACAGGAGAGTTAGAAAAAATCCGAGGGGACCCTAGAAACATGATTTTTTGCCTTGAATCAATCTATTTGCCTAGGACTTGAGTATTTAATGCATGTTATCAAAATTTACCCCAGGGGTGAATTTTGGATAACAATTTGGTGACTTCAGCGGGGTTACCTGCTCTTAGGTAGAAGATACCAGTTGCCTGAAGCAGTCCATTGGGCATGGAGTCATCAAATATTTTATTTAGAACCCCAACTGACTTAGAATGTGTAAGGAGGAAGATGGAATATCACCTGATGGAAGCAAGGACTGCAAAACATCTCCATGGACAGCAAGTTGTGCCAAAGCACTTAGGGAAAACAAAACTAACCTACAACAAAACAATGTGCACAAGCACTTGGAGGAATGAAAATCTAATCTAATATTTACAAGGTAGTGAATTTCCCTCTAGAAGCAACGCTTGAGATAGATTCCATTTACTGGAATCTGCAGTTCTTCACCATCAATGAGGCCAATTGGAAAGCATTGTTGTTCTTGCACTTCGTGACCATGTATGGGCCACTCGAATGGCATCAAATTTTGAATGCCTTCCGGTTTTGCTCTATCCACATCCCATTTCAACACTAGATCTCCAACTTGAAAAGATCTATCCTTGGCCTTCTCTATCAAAGGTCTTCTTGATCAAAGCTTGATCCTTTTCCATTGCTTGGGATGCCTGATTTCTGATCTCTTGCAGCTCCATCAACTCTGCATACCTCACCTCCATGGGCTCAAACTCTAGCAACTCCATTTGCTTCATGAGTTCCAATGTTGGCAACTCAAGTGACATGGGCAAGATTGCCTCTCTTCCATAGACAAGTTTGAATGGAGAGTTACCTGTGGATCTTTTGGGAGTTATCCTATCAGCCCATAAGGCTGATTTGAGTTTGGTATGCCAAGACCTCTGATTCTCGTCAAGAGTCCTCCTAATGATCCTCAACAAGTTCTTGTTTGTAGACTCGGCTTGGCCATTACCTTGAGGGTAATAGTTTGATGAAGTGCTTAGGTAGATACCGTTCTTTGACAGCCCACTCGGTCACCTTAGATCGATGAATGCCCGATGCATTATCGGAGATTATTGTAGCAGGTACACCAAATCTGGTTGTTATCCCCTCATAAAAGTCTAAGATCTTTAGACTCATTTGCCTCTTTGAGTGCTCACTTACTTGTCCATTTGGTGAAGTAGTCGTGGTTGTCAAAATCCATTTGTGCCCTTGGCTTGAATTGGGATTAATGACTCGATGAAGTCAAACCCCATTGCATGAATGGCTGGTCAATTGAGATTGGATGTAATGGAAGGGCAGCAAGTCTCTCTTTTCCTGTGAAGAATGCACAATTCTTACACCTCTTGATCCATGCATAGCAATCACTGAAGATTTTAGGCCAATAATAACCAGCCTTCATGATTTTTAGAGCTGTCACTCTTGGTGCAAAATGACCACCAACTGGTCCACCATGGAACTCTTCCAACACCCTTTGAATCTGATTTGTGCTAATGCATCTCAGCAGCACTCCATTCACATCTTTCTTGAACAAAACTCCATCAACAATGGCATACGGGACAACCTGCAATCTGAAGTGTCTCCTTTGGGTCTTGTTCATCTCCGGAGGGCATAGGCCTGTGCCTAGGAAGTGTATAATGCCTTGGGTCCAGCAAGGAGTGGGGGCAGCATTGTCTTCTTCTTGATTGCCACTTGGCTCATGGCTGTCTTGGACTATCAAAACAGCCTCTTCTTCATTGCATACTTCTTTTTGCTTCCCCAAAACCAGCTGCTCACACAATCCTTTCCCTCTTACCAGCTTGGTGATCTTGATCTCAATGTCATACTCCATGACACGGGTGATCCAACCTGCCCTTTTCTCATTCAAATCCTTGTTGAGGAGGAAGTCCTTAACTTGACATGTGAGACCAGCAATTGGACCTTGTTGTTTGAGACTAAATGCTTGAATTTCTTCAAGCTTCTGATTATTGCAAGTACATGCTTCTCGATAAAAGAGTACCTCACCTCATAGTCATCTAGGCTCCGGCTGAAGAAGGCAATTGGCTGCTCATCATTATCCTTGTTCTGTTGTACCAAAATGGCAGAAATAGTGTCATTACCTCCAAATGCATAGAGGATGAAATCCTTGGAGAAGTCGGGTTGATGAGAGTTGGTGCTTGAGAGATGGCTTCTTTGATTGCTTCAAAACTCTCCTTGCCTTCTTGTCCACTTGAAAGCCATGCTCTTCTTTAACATTTTGGTGATGGGCTTGAGAGGGCTGCAAAATCAGGACAAACCTCGAACAAAGTTTATCCTTCCCGAGAAACTCGAAGGGCTTCTTGTGGCTTAGCGCAATGGTAGTGCTCTTATGGCTTCGACCCTCTCTGGATCAATTGCTAATCCTTCTTTGGAGACAATATGGCCAAGGAGCTTTCCTTCATGTGTAAGAAAGATGCACTTCTTAGGATTCAAAGACACTCCAAATCTCCTGCACCTTGTGAAGACTTGCCTCAAATGAGAGAGGTGGTCTGCTGCATTTTTGGAAAAAATAGTGATATCATCAAGGTAAATCAGCACCACATTGTTAATCAAACCTTTGAATGCCATGTCCATTGCCCTTTGGAAGGTAGCACCAGCGTTGGACAGCCCAAATGGCATTTTCCTGTATGCAAAAGTTCCCCATTTGGTTGTGAAGGTTGTCTTGAACTGGTCCTCTTCCTTCACCATAATCTGATTGTAGCTTGAGTAGCCATCAAGTAGTGAAAACCTCTCGGAGCCAGCCACAACTTGCAAGATTTGCTCCATGGAAGGGAGTGGGTAATGGTCCTTGAGAGAGGCTCTATTCAAGTCTCTGAAGTCAACACACAATCTGATCTCTCCACTCTTCTTTCTGACTGGAACTAAGTTGGCAACCCAACTAGAATGCTTGATTGGGAATATGATCCTTGACTCAATCAGCTTGTCAATTCTTTCCTCATGAGAGGCTCCATGTGTGGATTGGTGGTCTTTGTTTCTACTGACGGGCTTAGTATTTGGATCAATTCGATGGTATCTTTGAGCTAAGTTGGGATTGAAACCTTTCAAGTCTTCATAGCTCAAGCAAACACGTCGGGGAACTCTTGACACAGTTGTATGAACTCATACCTTTCTTGTTCGAGTTGTCATCCTTCGATTTGCAATGGTTTTTCTCTTCTACCAAGATGGATCTTGAATCCTCTCTCTTGACTGAATGTTTGCTTTCTCCTTTCTAAACTGATCATTGGGGTTAAAAATGGACTCCAAAGTGATAAGTCCTTGGGCAGCTTGTTAGTTCTCATTTGTACCACTTGGTCACCATCTTGTTGTTCGATTTTCTTGATTCTTGGTGAGAACTCAGCTTCTTCTTAAAGAAATGGATGATTTTTTGGTCATTTTCAAACACTTGCCAACTGACATTGTTATCTGGCACTGAAGGCCTCACAATCACGTGGATGTTTGGTTGTACCTTGTCTTGTTGAATGCTTTCCACAATGTCAAAGGCTGCCCCTCTGCTGCTGAAGCTGTCGGTGACTTGATTCTCTTTCTAGGAATGGATTTGATGCCAAAACCCTCAAAATCTTCCATGAGGTCCACACCTGTTCTTGTGCTTTGAGTAGATCATTCTTGGTAGCATGTTGTCCCTTGACCTGATTTACAATCAATTCATTTTGTCCCAAAGACTTGCAAGTTCTTTATTTTTCTCTCTTGATTGCCCAATGCATCCCTTGCACCAAGGCTTCATATTCAGCAGTGTTATTGGAGCATGCAAACTGAAATCTAAAAGCTGAATAGTACTTTACTCCTTGAGGTGAAACAAGCATAGCTCCACCTCCTGCACCTTGTCTACTCCTTGATCCATCAAAAAAAACAGCTGCCATACCTCATTGTCATCTTTGTGGTTTGGCTTGGTGATGCTAGGAATAGGCTGATTTTCTTCGTGTATGCAATAGACCCCTAGCTCAGATTCTTCCACTTCTTGATAAGGATCAAATGCATGTATCTTGTTTGCCCATTCATCAAGAGTTAGATCGGGATGCTTCGACCTTAGTGTCGGCTTCATCGGTGCTTGGGTGATCTTCTTGATCAAATCTTTGAGCAATTGGCATTAATCGACTTGGAGTGTAAGGCTCAATATGGAAGTTTGCAATAGGTTCGACCTGATTGTAGCCTTAGTTCCATACCTCGTTACGAGCAGCATGTGTGACCAATCAGTGAGACAAATATCCCCCGATCTTGGTTTGTGAAGTCCCTTGACAAGCATAGGGAAAAGAGTGGTGGAAGGTCTATGGTGATACATCTTGTAAAACAACAACATTTGGACATGCATGCGAGGTAAGACTCAAGTTTCTAATCACTCCAACTATTGCTTCTTGCTGTCCCATCATTGCACTACCCCTTTGGATATGTTGTTTCATCTTTGGAGCCCTAGGTGATCAGCTATTTGTTTAGGCATTCTTGAGCTACTTGCCCCGGAGTCTATCATGCAATTGTGCACTAGCTGATTTTCGATGATTAATGAAACATAGAAAGGAGGGGGCTTCAACATTTTACCTTCTTTGTCCTCCATGATTTCCCTCGGGGTGGGCAGCATTTGTAAGCACTTTGTCTTGCATCGAACTTGCTGATTGAAGTTGGCGAGTCCTTCATGGCAGCTTGCATGAGATCTCTTTGGCACAGGATAGATAGGGATTCCCACATTGATATATTGACGTTTGTCTTCTTCATCGATCAATGATCTTGAATGGTGATGAAGGATCTCTTTGTTGTCCCTTGGTTTGCACATTCACTCCTTGCGTGTGGCAGCAACAAGCTGGTATTTGAGTTGGCCTAGGGGTTGTTCTTGGCTGCCCTTGTGCATTTGAAATTGGATTTTGCTTGCCCGATCATTTGTGGAGCCATGGAAGGTTGTGGATTGGTTGGGGCTAATGGTTGTTCTTCACCCAAATTCCTCCTTTTTGACCTTGTGTTGGCTGCTGACACCTTGAGAAACTACTGGTTCATGCCACAAAAATCTCTGCTTGCCGATTTACCAATGTGGTGTCATTTGGGGCTGATTCTTTGTTGGAATGTTTCTTGTTGTTGGTTGTTTCCTTGTTGCCCTCACCCTCCACACCGGTAGTTGTCACCATTAATGCTTGATTCAAAGCACCATTGAAGCACATGGATTGGTTATGAGGCTCATTGCATGGAAAACACCAATCATACTCTGGCAATGTTGTTTTGTGTTGGCACCAATGCCTTAGAGGCGAGATATGGCATTTGGATTATAGGGCTGAAATGGTCTATTGGCGGGAGGCCTTGTTTGATTCATATTTGCATTTGGATTAGGTGGCCTTTGTGGTTGGTATGGCTGCTGTTAGGCTGAGCTTGGGGTTGATAAGAAGGTCTAAAACCTTGGGCTTCTTTGCCTTTTGAGAGTAACCAGCTCATTGCCTAGGTTTTGCAATTGCTTCATGACTTCTTGAAGCTCATTTGGGGCACTTGGAGATGAAGTGGAAGCTTCATTTGAAACTCGATTTCTAGGAGTGGGAGAAGGAGCCAAATTAGGTGCTTGATTGGTGTTTGGACTCTCTAAACTTGGAAACATGGCATGGGAGGTCTAGGGGCAAGTTTTCCGGCTTGGATCAAACAATTTTCAGCCCTAATGGCAATCTTTATAAGCCATAGGGATAGTTATGCCTCCCATGGACTGAATCAACATAGAAATATCAGAATTTAGAGCTTTGAGATAGTAGAGAAAAGCACCTTTCTCTTTGTTGGCTTTTTGCTTGCCACTGGAATTCTCTCCCAAGTCTTTTGAAATCTGAAGTTGAAATCGGTCAATTTGCTCATTGGGAGCTCTCTTGATGGTTGTCATTTGCTCCAAAAGAGACAAGTTGTCTCCCTTTTCTCCAAATTGCTCATGAAGTGCTATACACGTGCTGATTCAATTTGTGATAGAACCAGCTCAAGGCTCTAAACCATTGCAATGCTTTACCCTTGAATGAAGATGCGGTAACTTGTGACCACTTGCATCTCATTGATTTCATGGATTGCACAAAGGTTAGCAATATCTTTAACATGATCACACTGGGTAGTCTGATTTTCTCCGGTGAAGTAGGGAATGTTCTTGAGGCTGCAATAGGAATTGGATGTTGTGCATTGAGGGCAAGTGGGCTGCTTTGCTGTGAAGTTGACGTAGGGGTTGTTTTGTGCCATTCTAATTGGTCTTAAAACCCTTGTTGGTGAATGAAAGGCCTACAGGGTGGAGGAGTTGAGAGAGTTGTTTGGTGGAGATGGAGACCTTTGAATCCTTCTTCCTCTTTGCCTTCTTCTTGGAGATAATTAATTGCGGGTATTCAAACAACACTTCTTCTTCTCGACTCTTGACCTTGTGGTGATTCTTCTCATGAGTTTTCGAGGCTGCTTCTTTTTGAAACCGAGTTGATTCTTCCCCTTGGAGTCGCGGATATGCAAATAATAGCTCTTTTTAAGCAAGAAAATTGCAGAGATGCACATCAACTTTGCTGCTTGATAAAAATGAGACCTCTAGTGTCCCCCAGGGTGTGCCAAAAGCTGTTGTTGCAAAATCACGGCACCCCTGGATGCAGATCGAGGCTTCTAGGTTGATCACTCTAGCATCCGGTGTGATTGCACAACATGGAAACCTCTCTCCAAGTGTGGGACTTGTGGCGAGAGAGGAATCTCCAGATTAGAGGTTGGTTCCTCAAACTCCTCGATTTAGATCTATATTTGCACAACTACGAGAGGTTGAGATCTAATCCTACTCTAAATTGCAAGGAGACAGGGATAGAAATGCAAAAATTGAAACTAACTAAAGATGGTGATGCACAAAGGAGTGGTGAATATTTTTGTCATGCAAATAGACACAAACCAAAGATTGCAACATAAAAAACATACGGGTGATAAGATATAATTTAGGATGCGAAATGAAGCAAATAATACAAACAAAGGATTTGAAACCCATTCACAAAGCTTGCATTATCATTTCGATGTCAAAACCTTTGCATTACAACCTCGAGAGAGGTAAAAACTATTACTGATCTTTGAAGAGGTTGATTCTTGCAACAATCACTTCTTTGGAGGTGAAAGAAGAAGATTTGCTATGCCAAAAATGTTCCCCCTTTAGAAATGAGCCAAATTGGCTTTTACATTGCATGGGTCGAGCCAGGAGAGAGAAACATGTACAAAACATGTGGGAGCCCATTCCTCATTGACTACAAATGCATTAAATCAGCATGGGGACCTTACAAACCCATACCTACTGTCATTTTTGACCAAATTGGAGGAGAATCGACCCATTACGCATTAAATTTAGTCATTGAAAAATGTCACTTACGGCCATGAACACGCGTCAGAGCCGTTTCTTAACTTTCTCTCTCTCAGAGACTAACCAAAATTCAAGATTGACCCCTAGAATCATGTAGAGAATTTTATAAGCTTTCCAATGATATAAAGAACGTGCAAATCGAGCTCTGGATCGAAAGATATGGCGATCTGAAGATTTAGGGCACAAAACAGGCAAAAATGGGTTTTGAAATTTTTTCCCGCGCTCTGCCACCTGGACGACACGTGTCGGGTGCTGATTGGATGAGAAATTCTCTCTCCTTCCCTTACCCGTGGGTTTTCCTTGAAATTTTGACTTTTTGTAATTTTGGAAAATTTTCCATTTTTTCCCCGCCCCCGCCACTTGGGACACGTGGCATGATCTGGTTGGAGGACAGGGGCGCGGGGTCATCCTTTACCTTTTAGTTTTTGGCCAAAACTTTTGCCAAATTCTCTAATTCCTCCCCGAGCTCCACACTCCCCTTCTCCTTAGGACACGTGTCCTCTTTTTATTAGCTCGGGCCAACGCTTCAAACCTTGCCCTTTGAAATTTTGGACATTTTCCCTTGTGACACGTGGCGTTTCTGATTCATTCGCGGGCTGCCTGGCTTTTCGCGTCCCTCGCGTCCCTTTGGCCCGGTTGTCCCAAACTATCTGGGAAAAATTCCTCGATCCACCCGATTTGGGCTTCCTGTCCCTCTTTGAGGTGAAGACACGTGGCGTGATTTGATTGGCTCTCGGCTCCTTGGCTCCCGCTCGCGTCCCGTCCCGCGTCCCTTTGTCCCCATGCAGGACAAATTCTTCGAACCACCTGAAATGGGCTTCCTTGTCCCTTTTTTGGCCGCTTCGACTTTTCGCGTCCTTCGCGTCCTTTCACGGCGAGATGTCCCAACCTTATCTACTGCACATACGATTGTTAGTCGATTTTTTTTTACCTTGGCCGGTTCGCCGCTTTCGCGTCCGCGCGTCCCCGGTCCCGGATGTCCCTTTGCTCTGCGACCGCTGGAGGCTTTTCGGCGATTCGCGCCCGATGTCCCAATCTGTCCCAGGACTGCTGATTAGGACTTAGCCAATTTTCATGATTTTTTCTGGCCCAAGCTTGTTTTTGCAACTTTTTCACCTTTTTTAGAACTTGCTCTTTTCTCTCT
Source organism: Taxus wallichiana var. yunnanensis (assembly GCA_018340775.1). NCBI lineage: Eukaryota > Viridiplantae > Streptophyta > Pinopsida > Cupressales > Taxaceae > Taxus > Taxus wallichiana. The sequence continues at coordinate 332,294,268 of CM031237.1, read as the reverse complement.
TGGACAGGAGAGTTAGAAAAAATCCGAGGGGACCCTAGAAACATGATTTTTTCCTTGAATCAAGCTCTGCATTTTCTTCATTCTGTTGTACTAAAATTGCAAAAATTGTATCACCACCGCCAAATGCATAAAGGATGAAGTCTTTGAGAAATATGGGTTAATGAGAGTTGGAGCCTATGAGATAGCCTCTTTGATTGCCTCAAAACTTGCCTTACCTTCAATTGTCCATTTGAATGCCATACTTTTCTTTAACATCATAGTTATTGGCTTGACAAGGGCTGCAAAGTTTGGAACAAACCTTCGAACAAAATTGATTCTTCCTAAGAAACTTTGAAGAGCCTTCTTATGACTTGGCAATGGAAATGCTCTTATTGCTTCAACCCTCTTTGGATCAATTGCTAACCCTTCTTTGGAAACAATGTGGCCTAGGAGTTTTCCTTCATGAGCTAGGAATATGCATTTTTTGGGATTCAAGGATACTCCAAATCTTCTACATCTTTAGAACACTTGTCTCAAATGAAAGAGATGGTCTGTTGCATTTTTAGAAAATATAGTGATATCATCTAGGTATATCAACACTATTTTTTGATCAATCCCTTGAACGCCATGTCCATTTCCCTTTAGAAAGTAGCTCCGATGTTAGACAACCCAAATGGCATTTTTCTATATGCATAGGTTCCCCATTTGGTGGTGAAGGTTGTTTTGAACTGATCATCCTCCTTTACCATGATCTGATTATACCCTGAATAACCATCTAGCAATGAAAACCTCTCGAAAGCTAGCAACAACTTGCAAAATCTGCTCCATAGAAGGAAGTGGGTAGTGATCCTTGAGGTATGATATGTTCAAATCTCTAAAGTCTACACATAACCTGATTTCCCTCTCTTCTTTCTAACTTTGGAACCAAGTTTATAACCCATCTTGAATGCTTGATGGGGAATATGGTACTTGCTTCTATTAACTTACTCAATTCCTTCTTCATGAGAGGCTCAATGTGTGGATTGAACGGTCTTTATTTTTACCTAATGGGCTTAGCAATTGGGTCTAATTCAATTGTATGTTGAGCCAGCTTGGGATTGAAACCTCTCAAGTCTCCATAGCTCCAAGAAAATACATCTGGGAACTCTTGGCAAAGTTGCATGAACTCATACCTTTCTTGCTCGATTGCTACTTTACCAATTTGAAGTGACTCACCTCTCGCAACCGTGATTGGCTCTGAATCTTCTCCCTTGACTTGGATGTTTTCTTTTCTTTCCTAAATTGATCATTAGGACTAAAGATAGACTCTAAAGTCATGAGTCCTTTTGGAAGTTTGCTGGTTCTCAGCTATACCACTTGATCAATGTCTTTTGCTGTCCCAATTTTTCCTGATTTTTGGCTGAGAACTCAGCTTCCTCTTGCAAGAAATTGATGATTTGCTGGTCACTCTCAAACACTTGCCAACTTGTATTATTGTCTAGAACTGATGGCCTCACAATCACATGTATGTTTGGCTGCATTTTGTCTCTTTTGATACTTTCCACAACATCAAAAGTTGCTCCAATTGCTGCAAGTCTATCAGCAGCTTGGTTCTCTTTCCTAGGGATGGAGTTGATGCCAAAGCCTTCAAAATCTTCAATGAGATCCCACACCCTATTCCTATAACTTTTGAGCAAGTCATTCTTGGCAGCATGTTGTCCTTTAATTTGATTAACAATCAGCTCACTATCACCAAAGAATTGTAAGTTTTGATGCCTCTCTTTCTTGACCAATGTAATCCATGTATCAAAACTTCATATTCAGCAAGGTGTTGTTAGAACATGAAAACTAAAATCTAAAAGCTGAATAATACTTAATGCCTTGAGGTGAATCAAGCATAGCTCCTCATCCTACATCTTATCTACTTCTTGATCCATCAAAGAACAAGCTGCCATACCTCATTGTCATCTCTATTATGCGGCTTGGTGATGCTAGGCGAAGAGGCTGATTTTTTTCATGCATGTAATAGAATCCTAGTTCATATTCTTCCATTTCCTTGTATGGATCAAAAACATGTACCTTACTGGCCCATTCATCAAGATTTAAATCCGGGATGCTTCCAAATTTGGTATCATCTTCATGTGTGTTTGGATAATCCTCCGATCAAATTTGAGCAGTTGGCATTGATTGGGCTTGGAGTATGAGGCTCAATGTGAAAGTTTGCAATAGGTTCAGACCTAATTGTGGCCTTGGCTCCATACCTTGTCCTAAACAGCATGTGTGACCAATCAGCAAATAGGTAGCCTCCAATTCTAGTTATGAAATCCCTTGACAAACATAAGGCAAAAGTGGTGGTAAATCTATCATGAAACATCTTGCATAACAATGATATTAGGGCATGCATGCAAAGTAAGGCTCAGATATTTAATTACCCCAACTATTGTTACTATTTTCCCATATAATTGCACCACCCCTTGGATATGACTTCATATTGAAGGCCCAGATGATCATCTATTTGCTTGGGCATCACGGAACTACTTGCCCCAGAATCAATCATACAATTATGTACTAGTTTATCCCCAATGATCAATGAAACATAGAATGGAGGGGGCTTCAAAATTTTACCTTGTTGTCCCCCATGATTCCTCTTAGGCTGAGTGGAATTTTTGAGTACCTTCTCTTGCACATGAGCTAGCTGATTTGGGGTTGACCAATTCTTCATGGTAGCTTGTAGCAAATCCCTTTGTCCTGGGATGGATAGTGACTCCCACATAGATATGTTCACATTGGTATTCTTCATTTGTTTAATGATATTGAATGGGGATGAACCATCTCTTTGCTACCCTTTAGTCTGCACATTCTTTTCTTGCACATGGGCTACAACAGCTAGCATTTGAGCTGGTCTAGAAGGTGGCTTGGGCTGTCCTTGCACATTTGGAACTGCATTTTGCTTGCCAACACCTTGTGGGGTGATGGAAGGTTATGAATCACTTGGACACGATGGCTGCCCTTCACCAATATTCGTCTTCTTTGACCATGTGTTTTCTACTACACTCGAGAAAGTGTTTGATTCACACCACAAAAATCTTCAGCCTGCCAATTCACAAGTGTAGTCTCATCTGAAGTTGTATCTTGTTGAGATGTTCCTTGTTGGTTTGTTTCTCCCCTTTCTTCACTCTCTACACCAGTTTTTGTCACCATCAAAGCTTGGTTCAAAGCACCATTGAAGCACATAGATTGACTATGAGGTTCATTGCATGGGAAACACAATCATACTCTTGAGCTATATTATTTTGCACTGACACTAAGGCTTTAGAGGTAGATGCAACATTGGGGTTATAGGGCTGAAATGGTCTATTGGCGAAGGCCTTACTTGGTTTTGATTTGCAGCTGGGTTGGGTGGCCTATTAGGCTGATATGGTTGCCTATTGGGTTGAGTTTGAGGCTAATAAGAAGGCCGAAACTTTGAGCTTGTTGTCTCTTGAGTGTAACCAGCTCATTGCCCATATTTTGCAATTGTTTCATAACTTTTTGGAGCTCATTTGAGGCACTAGAGGATGAAGTAGAAGTTTCATTTGAGCTCGATTTCTAGGAGTGGGAATAGGAGCTAAAGTAGGTGCTTGACTGGTACTTGGGCTTCCCAACTTTGGATATAATGGCATATGAGGCCTAGGTGCAAGTTTACCACTTGGATCAAACAATTCTCAGCCCTAATGATGATGTTGTAAGTTACGGGTAAAGTTACACCTCCCATGGATTGGATCAACATAGAAATGTCATAATTTAAAGCTTTGAGAAAGTATAAGAAAGCACCTTGAGTTGTTGGCCTCACCTGCCAATGGGATTCTAACCCATGTTCTTTGAAATCTGAAATTGAAGTCTATTAGCTACTCATTTGGGGCTCTCTGGATAGTTGTCAGTTGCTCCAATAGAGACAAGTTGTCTCCTTTCTCTCCAAATTGGTTGTGGAGGGTTGTACACAAGCTGGTTTCCGATTTTGGATAGAGCCCGCATTAAGACTTTTGAACCACTACAATGCTTTCCCTTTGAATGAAGATGCCAACAATTTTAAAACAATTTTCATCTCAACAATCTCATGGATTGCACAAACATTAGCAATGTCTTTGACATGATCACCAGGAGTGGTCTAATTTTCTCCAATGAATTATGGGATGTTTTTCAATACTATAATTAGAACTAGGTTTTGTGCATTGAGAGCAAGTGGGTGCTGCTAGTAAAGTTGACATAAGGATTGGGTTGTTCCATTATGATTGGCTTGAGAACCCTTGTTGATTGGATGAAAGGTCTACCAGGTGGAGGAGTTGATAGAGTTCGTTTGGTGGAGATGGAGACCTTTGAATTATTCTTCCCCTTTCTCTTCTTTCTAGGGATAATTACGAGATATTCAGACAACCCCTCTTCTCTAGCTCTTGACCTTGTTTGGATTCTTCTCATGAATCTTCAAGCTTAGACTACTAAAACTAGTTGATTATATCCTTTTGGAGTCACTAGATGTGCAAATAATGCTCTTTTAATCAAGAAAACTTACAACAATTACACATCAAATTTGTTGTAATGAAAATGAAGACCTCTAAGGTCCCATTGGGTGTGCCAAAACTGTTAGTGCAAATCTAAAGCACCCCTAGATGTTTTCTCATATTTCTAGTTTGATAATGGGCATCTAGTGTGATTGCACAACATGGAATTTTTTTCCCAAGTGTGGGACTTGTAGAAAATGGGAAAAAAACTCTCAGATTAAAGGTTGGTTCCTATTCCTCTGTTTAGGTGCATGCATTCATTTTGCAGAGGATTCACTCAACAATCTATTCTAATATTTTCCAAGGGACCATGGTTGAGAGATTGCAAAAAAAAATTAATCTAAGCTAATAAGGTGATGCACCAAGGAATGATGAATACAGATTTTGTTGTTAAACACAGACCCAAAGAAAATGTAATACTGCAACCATGCACAGATGACCAAATTGTAATGAAAAGATCAGATGAATGCAATGAGTGTAAGAAAAGGGTTGAAAATCACCCATAGACTTATTTTTATTGCTCCTGGAGAATTGATACAAGACATTACAATGGCCAAAATGGTAGAACATTTGCATTACAGATTCATGGAAAGGTTTGAAAACTCCACAAATTCGATGTAGAATAGAGACAAGGAAGGAGCAAAATCAAAATATCCAACCACTATAAAGAATGAATCCTTTACATTTATAGCTAAAGAAAAAGAGAGAAAAACAGAGGAGGTAGCAAAATATGATCTTTTTCTTCAACCACTGCCATTAATCCTTTCAAATTGGCCTCGTAATCCATTAATTCGAGCTCCTACGTTTCTATCTTGTGTGTTGGAGAGAAAAAATGATAAATTTGGTGCAACACACCCTCAAAGCAATTTGATCTTGCATTTATGGCGTGAGAAGAAATTTTTAGGGTTTTCTTCCACCAAAATGAATTGATTCTTCATCCTTGGCATGTGAGAGAAGGCAACCATGGTGGTTTTGAGCAAAAATGACCCATTTGAAGCAATTTGGTTTGCATTAAAAGTTTGAAAGACGTTTTGACATTTTCTCCATTAAAACCTACACAAAATGATGTTTTTATTCCTCCAATGCATAGAGGGGCTTGAGACCTTTCCAAAAAGTCCAATTTTGTTAAAATATGATCTCTGGATCAAAAGATATGCCCATCTGAAGATTTAGGGAAAAATTAGGGCAAAAATTCAGGCACAAATTTTGAGGCATGAATTAGGGCACACTTGGTGGCAAAATCAGATTTCAAAAATGGGCTCATGGGGTCAAAATTCACTTTTTGCACTTTTTGGAAAAATTTCAAAAAAACCCCTGCACCTCCACCCCTCGAGACACGTGTCACCTTTTGGTTCGTCGGGGGTCGCAGCCTATCTTTTTCCTTTAAAATTTTCATTGGGAAAATTTTCCCAAATCTCCCCGTGCCTCTACTACCCCTCCGCCACGTGGCGGCTTCTCATTCACTGATGGGGGCGCGGGCTTATTTGTTCCCTTTTCCCCTTTGATTTCACTTTGGGAAAATTTTCTTGTTTACCTCCGCACTCCACTCGCCCCGTTGCCACGTGGCATTCTCTTGTTTGCCGCAGTGAGCCTTGGGGCAAAAATTTACCTTTGAGATTTTTAGACCAAAGGGAAAATTTCCCACTTCTCCGTGCGCCTCCGCTAACCCATTTCCTTCTCCTCCGTGGGCTCACGGGCCAACATTTTCCTTTGTGCCCCTACCAAACTCCTTCACAAATTTTTCAACCTCACCCCGCTTGCCCAACCTCTTCTACCACGTGGCACGTTCTCATTGACCGCGGACATGTCAAGGGAAAATTTTCCCAAGAAACACACCATTTGAGCCATAACTCTCAAAATATTTGGAGTTAGAAGGAAAATTTTACCTTTTTGGAAAGGTGAGGAAATTCTCTATCTGATGGAATCATCCCCAAAAATGTTTGAGTCCCTGAAGTGTGCAAAAATTCCATTTTAAGTACCAACAAAGGAAATGTAGGAGGAGTTAGCCAAAAATAAGCATGGGCTTATTTTGGATAACAATACCCACTTGGGTATTGGTTGGGACCATGAGCCAAATATTTTTGTTGTTGTTTTTATTGAGGTGAAGGATGATTGAAGTCCACCATGTTGATCATGGGAGTAAAATTTGTACTCCTTTGATTGTTACCATTATTGTTGTTGTTAGTGTTATTTGTACTCGGGGTATTAACATAATTAGATTTCTTTATTTGATTGGTAATCGGTTGTAACACCACGATTTTTGTTGAGGACCTTAGGTCCTTGGTTGTTTGTATTGTTTTGGTAACTTGAATTACCCTAATTGGGAGTGATAAGTCTCCTTTTTGAACCATAGGTCTTACGACCACTGTTTATTACTTCTTGATATATACAGAGAGCACACTTTAGCACCTCTTCATAGCTCCTATGTGGGAACTTCTGTACTTCCTCCTTTGTTTCCCGGTTAAGAGAGTGAAGGAATAGATCACAAATATCCATTTTATCCATGTTGGGAGTGCTTCTTTGAAGAATAGAATACTTGTCACCATCTCTCTGGATGAAATGTGCATAGGTAGATGAATCTTTTTTTTGGTATTTTTGGTCATGCAAGTGGACACATTGTGCTCTTGTTTTATATGTAGGAATTTCTTGATTCCTATCCTTAGCAATTTATTCATGTCAAAAGCTTTAATAAACTCATACATGAGTTTTTGAAAGAGTGTATCAAAGCCTCAAGTATCCTATAATACTAATTGAGAGCAATACCTTCTAAAGTCTTAGGGAAGATATTTACAACAACTGCATCCCATGGGAGCAACTCTCGAATGGAAGTTACATATGCCTTGATGTGTGAATTTGGATCTCCCTCTTATTTAAATTTTGGAAGTTCTAGCAGAGGCCTTGGGAGCATGACACTTCATATGGAGAAGTTAAGGGGCTCCTTGAGATATTCATAGTAGGTACCTACTACGTAAGACTCGACCATTGATGATCCTTGTTACAGAGATTGAGGCAGAATTGGTTATTGCTATGGTGCAACATATGCATTTTTGGGGCATAAGGCATCCCTTGTGGTTGACCATATGGGCTAGGGTAAGAGTACATGTCTAGTGACTTAGAATACATGTGTACGTATAGGGGAACATTACTTTGGTATAGATTTAGAGGCACAAAGCCGGGAATGTTACATTTCCATTTGGGATGGCATTTGAGAATGCACTTTTGGTTGGTGCCTATTATGGGTACCCGTACGCAGCATGAGGGAGCATACCCAAGGTTCCCATCCTAGTGAGAAGATCCCTAGGGCTAGGAACACCCGTGCAAACCAAAGGATTCGAGTGTAGTAGGCATTTGTCCATAGTTTTACAAATGATAGAGAATCTTCCCTTACCTAGCAATGGACAAAGTATGAGTAGCTTGGGAAAGTTCTAATTCTCTAACCATATCCACCAACGTCGAGATGACCTCACCTAATGATGGCATGGTGTTTTTCTTTAGCGTAAGTTGTTGAACCTTGGTAGGTGGCAAAGGCATGTGATATCCTACTATAAATTATTCATTGTTTTTCACCCCTCATTAGCAACTTTTTCTGCTATAGGAGGGGTAGTGGTGTTATTTTGAAGCAGTACATCTACATGTCCTTGCACCCTATCTAAAGGTTGAATCATTTTTTTGGAGCGTTGTTCACTTCTAGTGTAACGAACTAGTTACTCCTCATCTAATAATGGGATTTGATCAGACTACCTATTGATTTGTAGTCTAAAAAAACCCTTAGGAGATGAGCCTAACTCTCCGGTGAAATTCATATTATTAGAGCTTGAAAGTTTAGGTTGTTTTGTTTGCATGAGTTGATTGATTTCCTCGATCCTAACCGAGGAGCCATTATTGGTCCCCTGAGGAGGAGGATTTTGAGAGGCATGAAGATGGGTTGAGTAGTTTTCTACCCACATAGAAAGTGAGGGAAACTATTGTTGCCTACCCATTTGATAGTAATATTCCTCTAGACCCAAAATGGGTCAACCGTATCCATCTTGTCCTAACATATTTTGGGGGTATATGAATACCCATAGAATAATGGGAGAGAGAGAAAATGGATGAGAGAATTGGAAATGAAAAGAGACTAGCTCTTCATGTTGGGTTCACCAATTTGTACAGATGAAAATCAACACGCAACCTTCAACCACACTCAACTCCCCGAGGTCGTGTCGAGGCAACCGATGTGGAAATGTGGATGGCTAAATGATAGTGAAATGTGGAAGTGGACGAAAGTGTGCATAATGGTATGGATAAGTTATCAAGTCAATATAGTGTCTTCAACTCACAATAATGGGATCTACTCATCAAGTGCAATGAAAGCCTCTCTAACCTAGACCAGTCTAATAGATGGATTTGAAAGGATAGCTACATGAAGACTCCAATCAATATCAAGCTCCACAGAGATCCTTTCTACTAGTTGCAGAATTTGTGGGAAACCAATGGGAGTCTCGTAAATATGTCCCGGCTGACGAGGTCATGGAACGAGCAAAGGAGGCTTAGTTTCATGAAATCATATTCGGTTGGTGGGATTGGTCCAAAACATGAGGTCTTGGTGAGATTCCTCATTCAGAATGTTCAATTATGATATGATGTTAGGTGGTAGCGGTGATGTACAAAAACCAACATGCACAAACTTGTGTCGATATCGATGAGTAATTTAGGTGTGTTTGGTTGTGGGACTCTAGGATCGCTACCATATATTATTGGCTATTGGGGTCCTTGTATGGTCATGTGGATTTCTAAACCCTATTTCTAGGAGCATTCTAAAACTTGTAGGACTTATCACCTGTGATGTTTAGGACATTTAACTATTGAATCTTCTCAACGTATCGAGCTAGTGTTCTAAGGATAAGAAGAAGACATAAGTCATGTAAATATATGTTTGTGTAGTGGAAATCGTATGTATGGACCATGTTCGGGACCATTGACGGTCATGAAATGAAAAGATATAATCTAATAAAAAAATAACAACTAATCTAATTGAATTGAAACTATTACGTGTTTTTGGTATTTTACAAGATATAGGTGCAATAAAACACTTAAAAGTTTTTAATCTAATGAAATGAATATTTTTGGTTCTTTTCTAGATTTTAAGAAGAAATAAAGGAAATAATATCTTATAATCTAATTTAACAAATCTAAAACAAGTAAAAACTAAATGTAGTTGTTTATCTATGCAGAATAAATCTATTCTATTTTAAATGATGAAAGCTTTACTTTAAACTATGGATGCAAATCTAACTTCCTAGTTTGCCTCAGAAGCAGGGAAAGAAATCAGAGCTTCTAAGAAGCTTTTCTTCCCTGTAACTTCCCAAAAATAGTAAATAAGACTTCTATTGAGGATTTCCTATATGGACTGATCTACTATGATTATTGAATAATTGCAACAATATAAATGCTTCTTTTCTACTTTGTTTGATATAAATTTATGCATATGATTCAAAAATAAAAATTTGAAGCAATGAGAAAACCAATATCAAATCCAACCTAGAATCATAGAGTAATGGAAAATCTAGTTGTTTTGTTCTTTGTCCCCTGATCTTGTCTTTTTTATTCTCATGTGTTCACATGATTCCAAGGGATTGGGAATGTGGAGAAGCATTAGTGAGAAGGCACTAGAGAAATGGCAACTGGGTAAGTGCACCAAGTTGGGGGACAATTAAGTGGACATCAAATCTTGAATTTTACATTAAAAACAGCAAAACATCAAATTTAGTCTTCCATGGACTTCAACCATGCCGAAAATTAAAAAATATGTCATAAAAATGGTACCATTGCGTAGGGGAGACTGTTATCTTTGTAGAAATACTGATTTATAAGTGAATAGAATAGGATAAATATCATTTTATAATTTTTTACTAATAGTAGGTCTTTAAGACACTTTTTCCTGTGAATGTTTATGTCTAGATTTAAGACTGCAAATTTTGTTTCACTTATCAGAATGTGATAAAACTTATACCATCCCAACCATGGTGAAATTATATACATGTTCAAAAAAAAAATTATTTCATTTCAATATTTTTTGATGAATCTATGGCGGGCAAATGGAAAGTGCTCTGTTTTCTTTATGTTTTCATACCACTTTCACGGAAAAAATCATAAAAAATAAAATCCATCCCAAGATAGATGGCATCTAACTTCTCACCAAAGGAGAAAAATATATATCAATTTTTGGTCATCCAAATCGTGGGCAAACGGACTATAATTTTACAGGCGTTTAAAAAAAAAAAACCAAGTCATTGAATTTGAGTGTTTAATATAGCTAATCTTGTCCATTTTTAAAAAAAATTAGTATTTTAGAAACTAGATTCCAGATTCTATGATTCATATTACTATAAGTTTTTCTAATTTTGAGTGTATGTATTGCTAATAATCCCTACAAGTTGATATTATGTTGTTATTTGCAATATGACGTCCACTTATGACCCCCTTTTTGTCCCCCAACTTGCTGCACTTACCCAACTTGGATGGTCATCTAATAGCAATGTAAGTGGAAGAGGGATAACACAAGTATACAAAGCTTGGCTATACAATTTTTAGCAAGAATGAGGTAGCTCAACAATGCAAGAATACTCATATGATTTCTAGCCATTTTCTTGAGAACAAGAAATCAATTTATAGAAGATTAGATGGGTTGTGCAATACAACACTTGGCAGCCATGGAGTCCCACATCAACAATGAAGGGGAAGTTTGAATAATCAATCACAATCAATTACAAATTACAAGTGAAGAAGAGAATGTCACAAGCCAAACAATCTTGGAAGATTCTAGAAATTTCACACATGACCATCGCCATACTGAGTGGCGATTATAGGACCGCCACCCCGCTCAAGGAAGTGGTTACAAAACCTCTTCCCTACCTAGGTGAAATTTAAAAACCACCACCTAGGCAGGGTGGCGGTTTTGACACTAAATGTCAAAACAAGGATAAAATAAAGTGGGAAGCTACACAAAAAATAAATGGCTAAGTAAGGAAAACTAGGCTACAAATATAAGCTCCAAGGAGGTTTAGGAGCTTGAACACCTTTGGAAAAGACATTAACCATCATTAGGGATTTACGCACCCAAAATTACTGGGAAAATGGTTATAAAAGTCCCTAGTGATGATTCAAAATCCTTTCAAGAAGGTGTTCGAGCTCCAAAAAATCATTCGCAATATATATTTGTAGCCTATATAGCCTTACTTAACTTTTCCATGCATTTTTCCATCTCCCTATTTCTTTTTGTGCTTGTTTTGGCCTTTCAAGTTCAGGGCCGCCCTGCACAGGTGGCGGTCATGAAACCACCACCCATGCGCAAGGCGGCGGTCCTACCCGATTTTTTCCAGAATCTTCATGCGTAAAATTACATGTGACGATTCACTTAAGTTTTCCTTTTGAATGCATCGTGAGCCGAATTTGCTAAAAATAGCTTTGTTTCTTAGTTCTCCTTGCTCCTATTTTTAAATAGATTTAATGAGTGGAACTGCCTCTTCATTTCCTTGTGCATGAAGTAACCTCCTATCCTCCATTCCTATATATTCCATGCTTGTATTCAAGCAAAATGTCATGAGAATTTTGTGTATCTTGTATTGTTGTGCTGCCATAATCTTGCTAGGAATTGCATAGCCAAGCTCAGATCTCTTGTGTTATCTCTCTTCTACTTGCATTGCATCTAGATTGCTTCCAATGACATCACTCAAGCACCATCCTCTTGTTGTTGTTCTTTGCATTCCCAATCCTTTGGACTCACATGAAAACTCAGAGAAAGAAAGGAAAGAAATGAGGGGAAAGATATTGATACTACTGGATTTTCCAAATCTCTTGCTCTTCCAAAGGTTGGAGTTGTGTATTTGTTTACTTTGTTTTGTCAAATTGTCAATTACATATCAAATAGAGTAGAGAAACAATTCATTTCAATTAGCTAGATAATTGCAAGTAGATCAAATCAATAGGAAGTTTTCTCTTCAACATTTCCAGGAAGTGTGGGGGAACAATAGCTCTATTAGAGCCATGATTTTTTCTTCACTTCGAGGTAGGGTTGGAAATATTTTACTTGAATTAGAATAGATCTTAGATTTAGATTCACACACATACGCACGATAGTTAGCTACATCCGGCTAATTATTTATTTTTAATTAGTTTATTAGATTAGATGCATTATCTGAAAAGTTAGAAAAGAACAAAAACATTTATTTTCCATAGATTATTGTTTTACTGCTTTGTTTTGATATATTGAGAAAACACCAAAAATATAGGTTAGATTTCCTTTGATAGATATTTATTTACCAAAAACAAATCAATTCATCTTACATGACCATCAATGGTCCGCAATAGGAAAAGACTTACAGTTGTGATCCCCTGGTCCCACAACCCAATGGGATAGAGCTAATAACTGACATTGACACAAGTTTTGCACTTAACCATCTTATGTACACACCGCCACATATGAGAAAATAAGACAAGTTAGAGACATGAACATAGCTGTTAATCAAGCCTACAACTTCTGGGTTGCTCCTGAAAATAGGATTTGATTGCATGCATGACCATACAAGGGCCTCAACCTCAATGAATTTTTGGTTGTGACCACATGTCCCGCAACCCAACGGGCCTACTAGTCAGTTAGATATCGACACTAGCTTACACACATTGGTATTCATATCTTCACCACTTCCACCCGATATTATTACACAACTTTCATTGTTGAATATAGATCAATGATCGGCTAAGACTTTCTGGACGAGACCAGAAAATCACCCTTAGTTCCTGCAGCTCCACTACACCTCTTGTCTCAATTTCCATGACCTTGTCTGGAAACCCATACGAGGCACCTGCAGGTTACTTTCCACATATTCCATAACCAATCAATAGAATCTGGTAGAACTAGACATTGATTGGAGTCTCCGAGTAGCTATCATATCAGACCATACCATCACACCCCTTTAGGTTAGGAGAGAATTCTTTTCCTTAGATTTCATAGATTCTAGTATTTGCATGTCAAAGACATAAGGTTTCCCAATTAGCTTGATCATCGCCATCACTTTCACTCCCATTTCAATTCCACACCGGTTGTCTCGACATGACCTCGGGAGTCGGGTGTGAAGAAGGTCACGTGTTGATTTTCTATCATACAAATTGGTGAACCCAACGTGAAGAGCTAGTCTCTAAGCATTTCCACTTTCATCCATCCTTTATTCTATGTGGGTATTCTTATACCCCCAAATATGTCGAGATATGACAAGTATGGTCGACCCATCCTAGGTTTCGACATGTACCATTACCAATCAAATATACCACAACAATCACCTTCACTTTCAACATGGGCAAACAACCACTCATCCACTCAAAACCCTCTACTTCAGGGAACCAATGTTGGTTCTTCTATACACATCAAAGAATTAGATCAAGTCACTCAGACTTATCCCCTCGAACAATCAAGTTCAAATAACATGACATTCACTAGTGAAGTGAGTTCATCTCCTCGGGTATTGTTTCGACAACCCATTACCGTGTAATCCGATCAACTCCCCATCTTGATGAGGAGTATTTAGCATGATATGCTAGGAGTGAAAAAAATTCCAACAAATGAACCAATCTTTTGATAGGTTGCAAGGACAAGGTGATGTCTTGCTTCAAAACAATAACGCTACCCCGCCACCAACTGACAATACAACCAATGAGGGGTGGCAACATCATGAACAATTCATAGTAGGATACCATACTCCTCAACAACCTCCAAGGGTTCAACCAAAGGTATCTAAGCAAGGTACCACCCCGTCAACGGGTGATGTCATTTCAGCTTTGGTTGATAAAGTCAAGGAGTTAGAGCTTTCCTAGAATACACAAGAATTCATATGTCGGGCAAGCATGGGCTCCTTCCTACCCACAGAACTATGGGAAAATACCAACCGCACAGAATCCACCAGTCTACATGAATACTCCGAACCATGGGGATTTGTTAACTGGGATGGGTACCTTGGGTATGCCTCCTCAAGCCACATATGGATACCTACAACAGTGCCATCCGGAAGTGCATTCTCAAATGCTATACCAACCTAGAAAATGCAATGTTCCCTAGCTTCACGCCTTCAGCTCCATATCAAGGTAATCAACCCCCTTATATACACATGTATTCTAAATCTCCATAGGGGGACATGTACACCTACCCAGGTCCATATGGACAACCACAGGGGATGTCATACGCCCCACCAAATGTCTATGTTGTCCCATTTCAACAACCAATGCAGCCCCCACCTCCCCAACAAGGGTCTTCAATGGTGGAAACATATGCAATGGGGACTTATTCTAAATATCTCAAGGAACCCCTAGATTTCTCCATTTGGGCAAGTCATGCTCCCGAGACCCTTGCCTGATCTCCCAAAGTTCAAAGGGGAGGGTGATCCTAATGCCCACATCAAGGCTTATGCAATGGCCATTCGAGAGTTTCTCCCATGGGATGTAGTCATTGCAAATATTTTCCCTAAGACACTTGAAGGTATTGCTCTCAACTAGTATTATAGGATACCAGAGGCTTCAATACACTCGTTTCAAACAACTTCGTATCAGATTTTATCAAAGATTTTGATATGAACAAGATTTTGCAAACATGAATCAAGGAATTCCTTCATATCAAACAAGAACATAATGAATCTATAGCCCACTTCATTCAGAGGTGGTGACATGTTCTCTACTCTTTCGTAAGTGCTCCAAACATGGATCAAATGGAACTTTGTGATTTTTTCCTTCACTCTCTCAACAGAGAGATGAAGGAAGAGGTTCAAAAATTCCCACTAAGGAGCTATGAAGAGGTGCTAGAGGGTGCTCTTCAGATCGACCAAGTGGCCATTGACAGTGGTCGTAAGACCTATGGAACAAATGGGAAGTTAGTCACTCCTGCTCAAAGCACTCGATTACTCCAACAACACAAATAACAATCAAGGACCAAAGATCCTTAATAAGAATTGTGGAGTCACAACCGATGGTGTAACTGACTAGCCCAAAAAGCCTAACATTGTTAATCCCACCAGTACAAGTGCTACAAATAACAACAACAATGGTAATAATCAGAGAAACAACAATTTCTCACCCTGGTAAACATTGTGGATTTTAATCATCCCCAACAACAACAACCTTAGCCACAAAGATAAATGCCGACCCTAAGCCCTAGTCAATACCCCAACCAATTCCAAAAGCAGGGGCAAGGTTTCCAAAGTGTTAATTATAATGGTCAACAACCAAACAATAATCATGGTTTGGACCACAATAAGGAACAAACCAAAGGCCCCGGGATTACAATCTTGACTTGTATTGCGGTTTCCATAGGGTCCATGGGCATGACATAAGAACTTGTCGTGATTGTAATAAGTTTTTACAAGCATTTTCTAGAAGACCAAAGATAGTTATTTGTTGACATGTTTCTGGCCAACCCAACTGCACCTAGTCAAAATGCCTATATGGGACCGGTGTCTCCATAGAACACACCGTTGGGAATCTTCAACGATCCTCTCCCCATGCATCCAAAGGATGGTAGACTGGATCCTAATGGTTGAATAAAGGTATTGTAATAGGGACTCATGATCATGAAGCCTCAACTTCATCAAACCCACAAGTGGCACCTCCTTTGGATGGTCATCAACAAATGAAGATTGTAGGTTTGGTTGAGTTAGATGTTGAACCCCAAATTAATTAACGTTGCAACAAGAGCCAGAGACTATTCTTTCACAGCCAATCCCGATTTATCCGGTTGTGTCAGATAGTGTTCATGACATGCTAAGCAAGCCAGTAGGAGCTTATGATTTGATCAGTGATCTAACCAAGACCTTTTCACACATTTCCTTTTTGGATCTACTGAAGAATTCCCCTACTCATCGAGCCACTCTCTTGGAAGTACTTGGTCTCAACCATTTAGCTAACGTTACCCCTCCACCAGAGGCATAGATAAACCATATAGACTTTGACATTTTCCCTCCAGGGCACCCAAAAGGGATATTGGGTTTGTATTTGACATAAGCAAGATGCCTACGGATGCTGAAATAGCTCGTAGAGGTGATCCGCCTTGTTTTTATACGTTTGGATCTATAAAAACTATGTGAAGTGTGCAATGATCGATGATGGGGAAGTAGTTAATATAGTCCCCTTCTCTTTTCTTCAGAAGTTAGGATATGGGGAGACTAATTTCTCCTGACGTGAAACATGTTGAGGGGCTATGATAGTCTCAAGGAAACCTTGATCGGAACCATAGTATTACCAGTCACTCTTGGGCCCAAGATGGTGCTTACTGAGTTTTATATTATAGATCAGGAAATCAACTATAATATGATACTTGGTCATCCTTGGATCCACCACATAAAAGAAATCCCTCCACCCTATTCCAAGAAGTCGATTCTTGCATTTAGGGAAAGTCTTTATCACTCAAGGTGATCCAAAGCCCTTTGATATACATTTGGCCAACTTGAAGAAAAATCCAAGGGTCCACTCTGAATTCGAACTTCCTACGAACCAGTTAAAAAAACCGGCAAAGTGTGGTACTAGAAGAAAATATGGTTCCCACAATGCAGAATTAGAAGTTATGGGTTTGATTGAGGGTATTCCGTGGTCAAGGATGAAAATGTTGTTGTAGAGAGATGGTATCATTAGGAACTACAAAAAATATTGTTGAGCTATTAGAAAAGGATTTTCCTATCCTTCTCCCCTTTGATTCTATGGGTATGGGACATGCGTTGGGACTTGGTTCCCTTCCAGCAGATGAGGTTTTTATGGTGGATGTAATCGAGGTAAAAGGAGAACTTACAAAGGATGAATCAACATCCATCTTTCCGAGTAGTTTCTGGACCCTCCATTTTGATGGAGCCAAGTGTCACTTCGGCACTGGGGCAGGCACAATCCTTACTTCACCCGAAGGAAGGGTTTTAACTTTTCTTTCAAATTGAATTTCAAATGCACAAACAATGGGGCCGAGTATGAGGCTCTCCTATTAGGTCTCATTTTAGCTAAGAGAATGGGTATCCTCAATATTAAGGTGTTGGGTGATTCACAGCTAGTCGCAAATCAGATATATCCGAGGTATACGAGACTAGGGCTGAACACTTGTAACTCTATAAAAATATTGTGTTGGGCCTAACTAAGGGGTTTTACTTTATATCAATCGAGGAAGTTCCACATGAAAAAACCTTCTTCTAGAGAGACTCTATAGCAACTTTCCACCTCACGCTTCACCCCAAGTAGTGATTTAGAGGACACCAACTTCATGGTTTCACTCCACGCTGAATCCTTGATTCGTAAAGCACCAGTAGCATCAATGTTGACATATGTGGAAGCTGAGGACCAACTTGACTCTTTGGACCCTGTTGATGGGGATGAGTCAACCTTAAGTTATTTAAATGCTTTGGCGGAGCTGCATCTTACCTGTCACGAGGTAGACCTTTCCCTAATTCCACGTTCCTCTTCTTATTTTGGGAATCCAATGATTAAGTCCTCTATGGGAAAAGATCTTGAGATTTATGAGGTAGAAGAAGAAGGGGACTTGGATTTTCCTCCAGCCCCACCTGATTTTGAGGAGGGTAATGCCTCCTTAATCAAGGGAACAATTGATATAAACATCAGAATGGAGGAGGAGCCAAAATCTTAAAACTAGGGTCCTCTTTAACTCCAGAGGAAGTAGAAATTCATACCCAAATCCTCAAGGAACATCAAAAGCCTTCACATTTAGTTACAAGGAAATGATGGGAATTGCACCACACATCGCAATTCACAATCTCATCACCAAGTTGGATGCCAAACCAATTAAGTAGAAGTCAATACCTATGAAGCCAAAGGTGGCCCTTATGGTAAAAGAAGAAGTAATGAAGCTTCTCCAGGTAGGATTTATCAAGCCAGTCGATTATTCACAATGGGTATCTAACATTGTCCTCATTCTAAAAAAGAATCGAAAGATCTGTATTTGCATAGACTTCCTGGAAATTAACAAGGCTTGTCCCAAGGATGATTTCTCGCTACCATCCATTGATGTTATCATTGATGCAACAATTGGTTTTGAGTTGTTGTCTCTCATGGATGGGTTGCAGGATATAATCAAATCAAAATCTGTACCGAGGATCAAGCTAAAACTACGTTTATAACTCCTTGGGGAACTTATTGTTATGTTATCATGCTATTTGGTCTTAAGAATGTTGGCACTACATACCAACGAGTAATGACCTACATATTCCATGATCTTAATCATAATATTGTGGAATCTTATGTAGATGACCTTTGGCTAAGGCCAGAAGTGTGCAATCACCCAGAGGTGCTTCGTATCATTCTCTGTGCTTCATTGAGTATGGTGTCATGTTGAATTCAGAAAAATGGTATTTGGTGTAACAGTGGTAAGATTCTGGGTTACATTATATCTTCATGAGGGATTGATGTTGACCCATCCAAAATCTGGGCTATGTTAGAAATGGTTCCACCATCAAACGAGTCTGGTATTAGATATTTTCTTGGGAAACTCGGTGCAATCCAAAGGTTTATCCCTGACTTGACCTTCACCGTTCATCCAATCAACAATTTTTTAAAAAGGATTATAGCATTGATTGGATGAAGAATTCAATGAGGCCTTTAAAGTAGTCAAATGGTTCTTGTTATCCCCTCCCATGCTAATGCCGCCTAGATCAGACCACCCTTTGATCTTGTATTCACGGGCTATAGATGTTTTGCTAGCCTGCATGTTGGCTCAAGAGGATGACAATAAGCAAGAACGGGTAGTTTACTTTATCAGTTAGACATTACTTGATTATGAGACACGCTACACGCAGGCAGAAAAATAATGCCTTGCCATAGTTTTTGCAACCAAGCATTTAAGACATTACATGCTCAATCAAGAAACAAGGGTCATTGTCAAGTTAGACCACTTATGAACATTCCTCATGTAGGGATCCTTGTCTAAAAAGGATGGGCATTTCATTACATTAATGGGTGAGTTTGAGTTAATGTTTGTAAATCAAAAATCCGTTAAAGGTCAAATCATTGTAGACTAGTTGGCTAATAATCCGTTGGATGGGGGTGATTTGGTAGACCTAGAATTTCCCGATGAGTGCATATATTTCATCAAAACCAAGCCCCCTATCTCTGTATGCCCTTAGTACATTGACATTATTAATTTCATCATGGATCACACATACCCAGAAGGGGAAACGTCACAACAAAGAAGGTGGTTACGCATCATCACCACTAAGTATGCTATCCTGGAACAGTGCTTTATCATAGATCCTTTAACGAAATGTTGTTGAGATGTGTTGATGATAAAGAATCTAAAAATATTATTTATGAGTCACATAGCGGGGTATGTGGAGGTAATTTTTGTGGTCATGTCACTACCCGGAAGATACATCAAATGGGCTATTTCTAGCCCACCCTCAAACACGATGTGGTAGAGTTTATGCGTAGATGTCACAAATGTCAAGATGTTTCCCACGAGATCCACATACCGGCATAAGATTTACAACATATCGTAACTCCATGGCCCTTATCCACATGGCACATGGATCGATAGGGAAATTCTCTCCTCATCAAAAGATGGCTCTATTTTCATAATCATGACCATGGAATAATTTACCAAGTGGGTAGAGGCCATGCCCCTTACTACCGTTCTGGATCTATAATCACTAAGTTCATCTTGAACCAGATCATTTGTAGGTACAAGGTGCCATAGGTCATTATTACCGATAATGCCACGTCTTTCAAATATGACAAGGTGCGTGAGTTGTGTACAAAGTTCAAAATAATTCATCACATGGCTTCTCTCTACTACCCTCATGCTAATGGAAAAGTTGAGGCTACCAATAAGACTTTGAAGTCCATTCTCCTAAAAACCATTAAGGAGAATAAATGAGATTGGCACCTAAATCTTTTCGACCTTGTGGACCTACCGAACGTCGATGAGAACACCAATGGGGGAAACCCCCTTTTCCTTAGTATTTGGTGCTGAGGTAGTTATGCCACTTGAAGTTGAAATACCTAGTCTCCACATTTCACTACATGGGATTCTGGGAGAGGAGGTTTATCGAGAAGCGTGACTCTCCCAATTAGAAAGTCTCAATAAAGATAGATTAAACATTGAGCAATGGCACATTGTTTACGCCTGACCGCATGGCTCGGCAATACAATACAAAAAAGTTTATGAACGTGAAATCTACGAAGGATATTTGGTAGTAAGACTTGATATCCGAATAGACAATAAGACCGACGATGAAGAAAGTTCAGACCTAGGTGGTTAGGTCCATATCGAGTATTCAAAGATTATAAAATGGCACATTTGCTTGTGTACACTAGAAGGTGAGGAGTTTAGCAAATCCGTAAACTCTCTTCACCTAAAGAGGTACTACGCATGACCCATCAACATTCTCATATGTACATTATTACATCTACATTGCATTTTTATCTGTTCATTCATTTTGTAAAAAGTGTGATAAAGGATCTTATTCTTATAGAAATTTCTAAAAACTTCGAAAATATTGGAAAACATTTGAATCATGTCTCTTCAAACCTTCATAGTATCATCAATTGTTCCTAAATCACTTATCAATCTAAACAAGATAAGACAAAAATTTTAGTCATTTGGTGTGATCCACATAACATTGAACTTTCCCCAAGGTGTGGGACCTTGCAAATGGAAAAGATCTCTCAGATTAAAGGTTGGTTCCTATTCCTCTGTTTAGGTGCATACGTGAGAACTTGCAGAGGATCTATCTCTATACCTAATCTAAAATTTTCCAAGGAGACAGGGAAAAAAGGGATATAAGAAATAAGAAATGACTAAACTACAAGGTGATGCACCGAAGGAATGATGAACATTAGTTTTGCTTTTATAGACACAAACCAACAAAATACATACAATAATCAAGCACAGATAACCAGATTTATAATGAAAGACCAGATGCGAGAAGAAGAGACAGAAAGGATCTAGAATCGATCACAAACGTGTTTTATTGCTCTGCAGATTGATACAATGCATTACAAAAACAGCCAGGAGGCAAGAACATACTACAATTTTAATGGAAGGCCTGAACTCCATGAATTCCTTTGCTAGAAGGAAAGGGGAGCTGCAAAAAAAAAGAATGTCCAACCCTTTACAATGAGTCCCGAGCCTGTATTTATAGATTCGATATAGATGGGAGAAAAAGAAAGAAGTGGGAAAACAGCTCCAAGCTCAACCACCACTATTTAATGTCTCCCATAAAATTTGTTCCAAATCTATCTTGACTGCATCAAATCCTTATTTGGTGCCTCGAAGGAGGAAGAAGTGGCGGTAGAGCAGATCGAATCCGATCTAGTTGTTGAGGCAAGAAGATCCTGCATTAAAGGCCCAAAGATGTTTCTCCATTTTTCACCTACCAAGGCCTGAAAAAATGATTTTTATCTTTCCATGGTGTAGAGGACGTCGAGATGCTTCCAATGGTGTAAGATTTGCAATATTGAGCCCTGAGTCGAAAGATATGCCCCTTCAAATTTTGTATCGAGTCCATACAAATGGGTGGGAAAACAATTTGAAAAATGGATCTCTTTTTAATACGGGGCACGTGGCAGCCAGATTAGGGAAAAATTGGGTTTGTGGGTCCGTGATTTATCTTTTCCCCCTTTTCACAAAAAAAAAAAATGCAAAACTCAAAAAACTCCCATGGCCCCGACGCTCGCTTGGACACGTGGCACCCTTTGGTTGGTTGGGGAGATGCGCTTCAATTTTTATCTCTGTGTCTTTTGACAAAAGGAAAATTTTCACCTTTTCCTCGACTCCCCGCTTTGACCTTGACTCGGGCTCAAACACTGACTTTTTCCTTTGGGCGGAGTTGTGGCCCATTTTGTAACTTTTACACCTTTGGAATAACAAGGGAAAAAAACCAACTTTCCCCCGATGGCCCACTTTAGCTGCTAGTTTAGGCTTGCCACGTGGCACTTCCTCTGCTGCCTACCTAATTTCTATATTTTTTTTAAGTCCTTTTTGCTGGTGGGGTCATATTTCTTGACTAGGACATGCACCGAGTCTGGCGCTCATTTGGAAACCCTCTCTCTCGATTTCCTTGAATTAGCATCATTCGGACACTTGGCACTCTCTGGCCCGTTTGCCCCATGCATTGACTATTTGACTGACTCTGCCCCTTTTTGAGACTTGGACACGTGGAGGCACCGCTCACTTGAAAGCCCGATTCAAAATTTTCCTTTGAAGGAGCGTCGAGTTGACACTTGGCAGCCCCCAGTAAGTCTGTGGACTTTTCAACGGTCCCTTTTATCCTTTTGGACTCTGGGCCACGTGGAGAGCTCGCGCTCATTTGGGTCTCCGCCTTTGGACTAACTCTTGGAGATGCGCCAAGATGACACTTGGTGACCTCTGCTTGCACTTTATACTTAGCCAATTTTGGACTCTTTCTGAAATGGTTTGAGCCTGAAAAACTTCAAAACTTCACCATTTTTCCCCTTCTTTCTCCTGGTTCCTCTGTGGCACTGCCCCTTCTTTTCTGACCCTATTATTCCATTGTTGAGTCTACCTGTGACCTATTTACAAGATCTGAATGAGTTTTCTCAAGTTCTTTCTATGTGGGGTCGTGGCTGATCCAATATTTTCCTGGGGGTGAAATATGGATAACAATTTGGTGACTCACAGGGGTATCTACCTGCTAGATGAAAAGACCAATTGCCTTGTCATAATCGTTGGGCATGGAGTCAAAAAAAATGGTCTGATACTGATTCTACCTCTGATTCATGAGCCTGGCTGTTTGCACTCTCGATTTTCATAAGAAATCTCAAAATGAAGGTTTCTGAGAGTAGAAAATTGTTTTGACCGGGGCTTCATCTGTCTCTCTGAATGGACTGCATAAGAGCAAAAAAACAACACCACAACTATATACAAAATTTGAAATCATACATACTCCAAATAGAACATGCAGAGTGTGCAAAGCACTTAGGAGAAAAGCAACCTAAACTACAAGACAATGTGCACAAGCACTTAGAGGAAAAGAAATTAACTAATATGTACAAGGTGATAACCTTCCTTCTAGTAGCAGTGTTTAAGATAGATTCCATTTACTGGAATCTGCAATTCCTCACCATCCAACGTAGACAATTGGAAAGCATTGCTACTTTTACATCTTGTGACCATGTAGGGGCCACTCCAAATGGCATCAAACTTGGAATGCCTTCCTGGTTTTTCCCGATCTGCATCCCATTTCAAAACCAGGTCTCCTTCCTGGAAGGTCCTTGTTTTTTCCTTCTTGTCAAAGCATCTCTTGATTGAGGCCTGATCCTTCTCTATTGCTTGGAGTGCATGCTCTCTGGTTTCTTCCAATTCTATCAGCTCCGCATACCTAGCCTCCATCGGTTCAAATTCAGACATCTCTAGTTGCTTCATGAGCTCCAATGTTGGCAACTCAAGTGATATAGGAAACATTGCCTCTTTCCCATAGACAAGTTTGAATGGAGAGCTACTTGTGTAGATCTCTTGGGTGTTATCCTATCAGCCCATAAGGCCGATTTGAGCTTTGTGTGCTAGGTTCTCTGATTTTCATCAAGAGTTCTTTTGATGATCTTTAGCAGGTTCTTGTTTGTGGACTCAGCTTGGCCATTACCTTGAGGGTAATAGTTTGATGAAGTGCTCAAGTAAGTCCCATTCTTAACAGCCCATCTGTGATCTTGGAACCTATGAATGCCAATGCATTATTTGATATAATGGTGGTTGGCACTCCAAATCTGGTCACTATCCCTTCATAGAAATCTAGTATACTAGACTCATTAGCTTCCTTGAGTGCCACTGCCTCGGTCCACTTGGTGAAATAGTTATGTTGTTGTCAGAATCCATTTGTGGCCTTGGCTTGAATTTGGATTGATGACTCCAATGAAATTCAATCCCCATTGCATGAAAGGTTGGTTGATTGAAATTGGGTGCAATGGAAGTGTTGCTACTTTTCTTTGCCTTTGAAGAATGCACAATTCTTACACTTTTTGATCCATGCATAGCAGTCACTAAACACTCTGGGCCAATAATAACCCACCTTCATGATCTTGAGTGTTGTCACCCTTGGAGAAAAATGGCCTCCAACTGCTTCAACATGGAATTCTTGTAACACTCTCTCAACCTGATCTATCTCAATGCATCTCAACAGAATGCCATTGATGTCTCTTTTGAACAAGACACCATCAATAAGAACATATGGGATGGCATGTAGTCTGAAATGTCTCCTTTTTTCTTTACTCATCCCATGAGGACACATGCCTATTTGAAGGAAGTGCACCATGTCTTGAGTCCAACAAGGAGTAGGTACATCATTATTTCCTTCCTCTTGATTATCTTGTAGAACAAAAACAACCTCCTTTTCACTATTTTTTTCATCTTGTTGACCTGAGGCTAGTTGTTCACACAACCCCTTCCCATGGACCAGCTTAGTGACCTTGATCTCAATGTCATATTCCATGACATGAGTGATCCATCCTGCATGTTTTTCATTCAGATCCTTGCTGAGAAGGAATTCTTTAACTCCGCATGGGAGACCAACAATTGGATTTTATTATTTGAAACCAGATGCTTAAACTTCTTTAATCCTCTTGATTACTACCAGGACTTGCTTTTTTTGATGGAGTATCTCACTTCATAGTCTTCAGACCTTGACTGAAGAAAGCAATTGGTTATTTTGTACCTTCTTTGTTTCTTGAACTAAGATTGCAGAAATTGTGTCACTGCCACCAAAGGCATACAATATGAAGTCTTTAGAGAAATATGGATTCACGAGAGTTGGGGCTTGTGATATAGCTTCTTTGATGGCCTCAAAGCTTTCCTTTCCTTCAGCTATCCACCTGAATGCTAAGCTCTTCTTCAACATCAACGTTATTGGCTTAACAAGGGCAGCAAAGTTTGGTACAAACTACATGGACAAAATTGATTTTTCCCAGGAAGCTTTGAAGAGCTTTCTTGTGGCTTGGCAATGGCAATGCTCTTATTGCTTCAACTCTCTCGGGTCAATTGCCAATCCTTCCTTTGATACAATATGGCCTAGAAGCCTACCCTCATGGGCCAAGAATATGCATTTTTTAGGGTTCAATGATACCCCAAAACTCCTGCATCTTGAAACACCTACCTTAGGTGGAAAAGGTGGTCTACTGCATTTTTGGAAAACACCGTAATGTCATCTAGATAGATCAGTACTATTTTTTTGAGTCCTTTGAATGCCATATCCATTTCCCTTTGAAAAGTGGCTCTCGGCATTGGACAATCCAAATGGCATTTTTTGTAGGCATAGGTGCCCCATTTGGTGGTGAAAGTTGTTTTGAACTGATCATCTTCTTTCACCATGATGAGTTGTACCCTGAGTAGCCATCTAGGAGGGAGAATCTCTCTGATCTAGACACCACTTGCAAGATCTACTCCATTGAAGGGAGTGGGTAGTGATCTTTGAGGGAAGCTCTGTTCAAGTCTCGAAAATCTACACACAACCTAATCTCTCCATTTTCTTCTGAACTGGGACCAGGTTTGCAACCCAACTTGAGTGTTTGATTGGAAATATGATACTTGCCTCTATCAACTTGTTTAGCTCTTTCTTCATCAGAGGCTCAATGTGTGGATTGATTTGGTCTCTCTCTTTTTCTGATGGGTGAAAATTTGGATCTAGTTTGATTGTGTGTTGTGCTAGCTTTGGATTGAACCCTCTTAGGTCTTCATAGCTCCAAGAAAATACATCTGGAAATTCTTGGAAAAGTTGTATGAATTCATACCTTTCTTGCTCGGTGGCCACTTTGCCAATTTGAAGTGTTTTCCTTCTCTCAACTGGGATTGACTCTGAATCTTCTCCTTTGATCTGTATGTTAGCCTTCTCTTTTCTAAACTGATCATTAGGATTGAAGATAGACTCCAATGTCACTAAGCCTTTGGGAAGCTTGTTTGTATGTAACTATACTATTTGATTCCCGTATTGCTGCTCTAATCTGCTTTTATTTCTAGAATGAGAATTTCTTCTTCTTTAAAAAAATTAATGATGTTGATCATTCTGAACACCTACCGGCATGTGTTGTTATCGGCACTGGCCTCACAACTATATGGATATGTGGTTGTTCTTTGTCTCTTTTGATGTTGACCACATCAAATGTTGCTCCAACTGCTGCAAGCCTATCAACAGCTTCATTTTTCTTCCTGGGTATGGACACAATGTTGAAGGCCTCAAAATCCTCCATGAGATCCCATACCCTACTCTTGTAGTTCTTGAGTAGGTCATTCTTGACAGCATTAAGTCCTCTGACTTGATTGGAAACTAGTTCATTGTCACCAAACACTTGCAAGTTCTTGATTCCTAGCTTCCTTGCCCAATGAAGACCATGGACCAAAGCCTCATATCCAGCGTAGTGTTATTTGAGTAGGAAAATTGAAATATGAAGGCTGAATAATATTTCATACCTTTGGGGACACAATCATAGCTCCTCCTCCAGCTCCTTGTCTACTCCTTGAGCCATCAAAGAAACAATTGCCATACCTCATTGTCATCTTTATATTTGGCTTAATTAGGTCAGGAAGAGGATGATTCTCTTCATGTAGATAGTAGACACCTAGCTTAGATTCTTCCATCTCCTTATAGGGGTCAAAATCATGTCTTTTGTTGGCCCACTCATCGAGAGTCAAGTCTGGGATACATCCCACCTTGGTATCTGCTTCACAAGTGCTTAGGAGGTCTTCTTGATCAAAAGTTGAGTAGTTGGCATTGATTGGGCTAGGCACATAAGATTCAATATGATAATCAACAATGGGCTCAGATCTGATTGTGGCCTTTGCCCCATACCTTGTTCTAAAGAGCATATGTGACCAATCAACAGACAGATAGCCTCCAATTTTGGTAGTGAAGTCCCTGGACAAACACAAAGCAAAATGTGGTGGAAAATCTATGATTGATACATTTTAAAATAGTCACATTGGGGCAGGCATGCAGAGTGAGGCTCAGATCCTTGATGATTCCAATAGTTGTCACCATTGTTGTCCCATCTAATTACACTACCCCTCTAGAGATGACTTCATATTGGAGACCCAGTTGATCAGCTATTTGCTTGGGCATTACAGAACTACTTGCCCTAGAATCAATCATACAATTGTGCACCAATTTGTCTCCAATAATCAATGAAACATAGAATGGAGGAGGTCTCAGGTTCTTACCTTGTTGTTCTCGATGGTTTTCCCAGGTTGAGTTTGTATTGGTAAGCACTTTCTCTTGTTGGTTAGGGGTGTGATTTGAGCTTGACCAATTTTGTATAGCAGTCTGCAATAGATCCTCTCCCTGGAATGGCCAGTGACTCCCATAGTGAAATGTTCACACTTGTCCTCTTCATTTGCTCAATGATGTTGAATGAGCTATCCTTTTGCTTGCCCCTTCCCAGGCACATTTTTCTCTTGCACCTGGGTTGTTACAACCGGTGCCTGAGTAGGTCTGGAAGGTGGCTTGGATTGACTTTGCACATTGGGAGTTGTATTTTGAATGCCAATACCTTGCTGAGTGATGAGGGTTGAGGATCACCTGAGCTTGGTGAATGTCCTTCTCCAATATTTCTCCTCTTAGACCATGTATTGGTAGCTATACTTTGAGAAGGAGTCTGATTCATTCCACAGAAGTCTTTCACCTTGCCAATTGACAAGCATAGTTTCGTTTGGGGTCCCTCTTGTTGAGCTCCTTCTTTTGACTTTCTTCGTGGCTAGGTTCTTGTGACACACCAATGGTTTGCACCATCAGAGCTTGATTTAATGCACCATTGAAGCACATCGACTGATTATGTGGCTGATTACATGGGAAACACCATTCATACTCTTGTGCCATGTTATTATGTGTTGGAACCAATCCCCTTGATGTTGAAACTATGTTTGGGTCATATGACCTGAAAGGTCTAGTAGCTTGAGGTTTCCCTTGGTGTTGACTCTGATTTATAGCCTGGGCTGGTGGTCTATTTTGTTGATATGGGGGTCTGGCCTGATATTGAGCCTGGGGATGATATGGCCTAGAACTCTGAGCCTGCTATCTTTTGATGGTTACTAGCTCATTTCCTAGGTTTTTTGAGTTGTTTCATCACTTCCTGAAGCTCCTTTGAGGTGTTAGATGATGAAGTGGAGGCTTCAGCTGAACTTTGACTCTGGGGTGGGTATAGGAGCTAATGTGGGTGTTTGGCTGGTACCTGGGTTTCCTAACTCGGGGTAAAGGGGCATGGATGGCCTAGGGGTAAGTTTTCCAGCCTGAATCAAATGGTTCTCAGCTCCTATGGAAAGGCTATAGGCTACAAGTAAGGTTGTGCCCCCATTGACTGAATCATCAAAGAAATATCAAGAATTTAAAGCCCTAAGAAAGTATAAGAAGGCACCTTCATTAGTGGGCTTTACTGTTGTTGGAATCTGTCCCAGTCCATTGAAATATGAGGTTGAAATCCATCAGTTGCTCATTTGGGGCTCTCTTGATTGTTGTCAGTTGCTCCAACAAAGACAAGTTATCACCTTTTTCTCCAAACTGGTTGTGAAGAGTTGTGCACAGCTGGTTCCATTTTGAATAGAGCCTGCTTCAAGGCTCCTGAACCATTGTGAAGCTTTACCTTTGAGTGAAGAGGCTAGCAACTTGACTACAATATCCATCTCATGGATCTCATGGATTGTACAGACATTTGCAATATCTTGGACATGGTCACCAGGAGAAGTCTGGTTTTCCCTAGTGAAATATGGGATGCTCTTTAATGCTGCAATCGGGACGGATTTTGTGCATTCAGGGTGAGTGGGCTGTTGCCAGTGAAGTTGACATAAGGATTTGGTTGAGCCATTCTGATCGGCTGAGTACCCTTCTTGTTTGAAAGAATGACCTACTAGGAGGAGGTGTTGATAAGGCTTTGTTTGGGGGAGATGGAGACCTCTGGGCTCTTCTCTTCTTTTTTCCTATCTGGAGACAAGTGTATGTGTACAAATTGTCCTTCCTCTCTTGTTCTAGACCTTGTTTGTATCCTTCTCATGAACTTGCTTGGACTGTTGAAACTAGTGGATTTGTTTCTTTTGGAGTCTTGCAGATGTACAATTTTAAAACTTCTTAAAAGTTAGAATCACAACAAGTGCACATCAATCTTACTGTAATAAGATGGAGACTTCTCTGTCCCACCAGGGCATGCCAAAACTGTTAGTGCAAAATCAACACCCCCAAATGAGTTCTATAGATCTACTTTTCTAAGGTAGAGTCATTTGGTGTGATCCACATAACATTGAACTTTCCCCAAGGTGTGGGACCTTGCAAATGGAAAAGCTCTCCAGATTAAAGGTTGGTTCCTATTCCTGTTTAGGTGCATACGTGAGAACTTGCAGAGGATCTATCTCTATACCTAATCTAAAATTTTCCAAGGAGACAGGGATAAAAAGGGATATAAGAAATAAGAAATGACTAAACTACAAGGTGATGCACTGAAGGAATGATGAACATTAGTTTTTTTGATAGACACAAACCAACAAAATACATACAATAATCAAGCACAAATAACCAGATTTATAATGAAAGACCAGATGTGAGAAGAAGAGACAAAAAGGATCTAGAATCGATCACAAACATGTTTTATTGCTCTGCAGATTGATACAATGCATTACAAAACAGCCAGGAGGCAAGAACATACTACAATTTTAATGGAAGGCTGAACTCCATGAATTCCTTTGCTAGAAGGAAAAGGGAGCCTACAAAACAAAAGAATGTCCAACCCTTTACAAATGAGTCCCGAGCCTGTATTTATAGATTCGATATAGACGGGAGAAAAAGAAAGAAGTGGGAAAAAACTCAAGCTCAACCACCACTATTTAATGTCTCCCATAAAATTTGTTCCAAATTTTTCTTACTACATCAAATCCTTATTCGGTGCACCTCGAAGGAGGAGGAAGAAGTGGCAGAGCAGATCGAATCGATCTGGTTGTTGAGGCAAGAAGATCCTACATTAAAGGCCCAAAGATGTTTCTCCATTTTCACCTACTAGGGCTGAAAAAATGATTTTTTTATCTTTCCATGGTGTAGAGGACATCGAGATGCTTCCAACGGTGTAAGATTTGCAATATTTTGAGCCCTAAGTCGAAAGATATGCCCCTTCGAAGTTTGTATCGGGTCCGTACAAATGGGTGGGAAAATAGTTTGAAAAATGGATCTCCTTTTTAATACGGGGCACGTGGCAGCTAGATTAGGGAAAAATCAGGTTTGTGGGTCGTGATTTATCTTTTTCCCCTTTTTCCAAAAAAAAAATGCAAAACTCAGAAAACTCCCCCATGGCCCCGACTGCTCCGCTTGGACACGTGGCACCCTTTGGTTGGTTGGGGAGATGCGCTTCAATTTTTATCTGTGTCTTTTGACAAAAGGAAAATTTTCACCTTTTCCTCCGACTCCCCACTTTGACCTTGACTCGGGCTCAAAATGCTGACTTTTTCCTTTGGGTGGAGTTGCGGCCCATTTTGTAACTTTTACACCTTTGGAATAACAAGGGGCAAAAAACCAACTTTCCCCGATGGCCCACTTTAGCGCTACTAGTTTAGGCTTGCCATGGCACTTCCTCCACTACCTGCCTAATTTCTATATTTTGGTTAAGTCCTTTTCTTGGTGGGGTCATATTTCTTGACCTAGGACATGGCGAGTCTAGCGCTCATTTGGAAACCCTCTCTCAATTCGATCCTTGAATTAGCGTGTTAGACACTTGGCACTCTCCACTAGTCTCTGCCCCATGCATTGACTAACCCTCGAACTTCTGCCCTTTTGAGACTAGACACGTGGAGGCACCATGCTCACTTGAAATCCCGATTCAAAATTTTCCTTTGAAGGAGCATCGAGTTGACACTTGGCAGCCCCGCAGGTCTGTGGACTTTTCAACGGTCCCTTTTATCCTTTTGGACTCTGGGCCACGTGGAGAGCTCATGCTCATTTGGGTCTCCGCCTTTGGACTAACTCTTGGAGATGCGCCAAGCTGACACTTGGTGACCTCTGCTTGCACTTTATACTTAGCCAATTTTGGACTCTTTCCTGAATGGTTTCGAGCCCGAAAAACTTTGAAACTTCACCATTTTTCCCCCTTCTTGCTCTGGTTCCTCTGTATGCATTGCCCCTTCTTTTCTGACCCTGTTATTCCATTGTTGAGTCTACCTACGACCTATTTACAAGATCTGAATGAGTTTTCTTAGGTTCTTTCTATGCGAGGTCGTGGCTGATCCAATTAATCAAAACAAAGTGAGTTAGATGTTCAAAATTCCAAGAAGAGTTTAAAACCCCAAAACCAGATTTTTTCAACCAAGTGGCCATCCATACAGATCCAAGTCTAGATAAAATAAAAGCAATTCAAATTCTAAGAAGTATCTTGAGTAGGGTAAGCTTGTAGCATCCCAATTTGGTTCTATCAAACCTTTGTCTTTCTCTCTCATCATTTCATTCAACAAATTTCATAGCTTGTGCCCTTTCTAACTCTTGGTGTTGAGCCCTCGCATCTTACTTGTTGTGTGGGGTTAGGAGTGGGGAAAGCACATCCATTTAGCGTATCATTATATCATCACGTTTTATCAAGACAATATGAAGTACCGAAGATTGCAAAAGAAACTAATTTTAAGATCACATTGTGTTTGCATCATCATATATCAGCATTATGAAATACAAAAATAAATCATTTTGTTATCATTTCACATCCATTGCATACATTCTAAAAAGCATTAAAAAGTAGAAATTCTAAATATCTAGAGTAAACATGAGAGATAAGCCAAAGAGATCCAACTCAGATACAATGGAATGCCGAACCAAAAATAGAGCCTGTATATATCATAGTAGATCAAGTTTGTGTACAATGTCATCATGTGCTAGGCATGGTCAAAACTCTCGCAACGAGCCCGAAATATACAACAAAAAATTGTATAGTGTCAAAAAGTGGTATCAAAGCAATAAAGGCTCGACGGCCTGTCAATCCTTGTGGGATCCCTCAGATGGTGTGTAACCGCATCTAGGGCTCCTGCTACACTGTGACGGTGGTGAGAATGGACTTAATAGTGTGAGTTCTCATGGTGGAACCTACTTCCTATAGTCTCATTGTGATAATGGCTCCACCTCATCAGGCACTCATTAGTCTCATATCCAGCTACCTGGGTATGAAGGGAGGTCACAATATCCACAACCTTCCAAATGGGAGTGAACACGTTAGTATGTCACCGATGGCTAAGGGATGCCCTAAATTAGTAGTCAACTCAGCTTGAGTCTTCCCTAAGGGGATCAATAGGGTATCCACACATACCCGATGAATGAGCTCTCGCCACTCATGTGCGGACGTTGCAAAAAAAAGAGATAGTGAGCTATAAAATCATAAAATGCAAATCAAAAGGTGAATGTTAAATTAAATATATGAATATCAATAGACAAAATCGAAAGGTGTATTGAACATACTCGGATCTCGGGCATCCATGTCGGATCAATGGCGATGTTATTTGGAGGCATGTGGAGCCTCACCGAATCAAGAGGCATGGTGTTATCTAATCAAGGAATCATCATCTCTTCCAAGTGCATCCTCCGAGACAAGAGTCTCTCTCTCCGTACTTACCTCCTCGTGTGCTACTCTAAGGATCTCTTGAGTATCATGCCACACTCATGGTCACTGTCAGCCCCCTCTACAGGTCTTACCCCCTCATCCTCATCTCTGACCGACTCCCCCTCGGTATCATCTCTTGCATCCTCCTCGATTCGTAGTCCAAATCGATCGGCTCATCCTCCTCACTTTGTGAGTAAGAGCCACCCTAATTTGAAGTAAGGTTACACAAAGAGCACCACTACCCGTCAAGCCTGGACTATGCACCTAATCGTAATAGGCACACCAAGAGTAACAATTGTCCAACAAAGATCCCCTCTAGTACCTCTTTGTGCCTCCTGAATAGTCATGTAAATAGGTGCAACTAGAGGAAGCATGACAGGGTATGGAAGACCGAACTGTTGGGGTACCCAATCAAAGGGGTGAATATCTAGTCTCCCTGCTCTGACAACTAGTTGGCTCGTGGAAGAGAAAGCTACCATCATCGTAGCCTCCTCACCCCATATCCCTACCATGTCCTGATATGGCATGGTAGTCATGTTAGTTGTAGTCAAAGAGGCCACTAACTCGATGTGGTTTCTCAGAGCACTCGACATGTCCTGTCCATCATTTAGCCGCTCGAAAGCCTCTAGATCTGATACCTATACCCCCTGCCATAAGGGATGAAATGCTCATAAACCCAACTCATAACTAGAGTAGGGTGGCTAGAGGATTTTCCTTGTAATCTAACAACCTTGTGTACAAGTCATGGTATGTGGTCCCTAGAATATATGCTCCCCAGGCATACTTACGGCCATGAATCTCGATCTATGCAATGATGGGGGCCCAAAGTAGTATAGAAGTGTATCTCCTCCCTTGTCCCCGACTAATCTCGAGGACAAGATACCCATGATGGATCTCTAAAGGATATGAATGGGAGCAGTAGCAATAGACCAAACCTTCATTCCCTTCTTCAAGCTAGATGAGACAATGGCGTCTCCCATGTACATGGCCCACTATGTCATCACGGCCCTAGACCCTACTGTCACCAATTTCAGTCTCCTACCAAGTACCGGGAGTCCAAGGATGCGGTATACATCCTCCAGAGTAATAGTCCACTCCCCCCTGACACCTGGGAATCAGAAGGTGTTCTGGTTTGCATCCTAATAAGAGAATAAGTCACAAAAATGTGACTAGCGGGAGCAACATGGGGCACCTGTGCTATCCACCAAATGCCCGATCGCCGTAAAATATCTATCTTAGCCTAGGTTAGCTAATCTAAAATCCTAGGGAGCCAATCACACTCTCTCTCTCTGCTCCAACGTATGTACTCCACCTTCTTCTACATCCACCAAAACATGAGAAAAGAGCAAGTTAGTAATGTGCATCACATGATAAGCTCATCAAAAACATAGAAAAACATTGAAAACACAAAAAAATTCAAGTTAAGGAGCATTTTAGACATTTTGTTCATAACCACCGCCCGGTGCGGTAGGGGTGGTGGTCCCATTACCGCCACCCTGTCTTGGCGGCAGCCCTGACCGGTTTCTTAAAACGTGCCCTTAACCCAAAAATGCTTTAAAATGACAAAATTGACCATTTCTAACAAAATAAAAGCACGCCCTATGGGCGCCCCCTAAAGACCCATTCAAGACAAGAAATTTTGAAAATCTTCCCCCAGGTGAACTTTTCAACATTTTAACTTTTAGGGTACAAAAAGACAAAGGAGGAAATAACTAACCTGAGAGTGCGTTGGTCAATGTCCCACTTGTGGAGGCATGATCATGGTCTCGGCAGGAACGTATTAGTTGTAATTTCGTCAGGAATGGTCACTGTAAATCCAGAGCTCCAAATCAATCAAATTAACCAAATTAATAATGCACAAATGAATTGAGAAATGAGTTTGTTTTGATATATATATGTTATTTCTAACTTTGTTTTGAGTGTGTTTGTTTACAGGGCTAGAGCATTGGCATAAGTATATTTCTATAGCCTCACACAAATGGTATGTCTTCTTGTCATTTTGATTTAGTGTTTATTTGTCAATATTTTATCTATCTGCACTTGAGTCTTTTCGCTCTTTTGCAGGTAACGAGAATTTGGATGGCGACTCTTCGACACACGGGCGTGTCAAGTATAGCTTCTAACTCCCCATTTGAGAATTCCATACTTGGACTCTACATTTTATGCCTCTTTCATGGCTACGACACTTCTCGAGGGGGCAATATGTACGCACCCAAAATTACATGTGCTACATTGTTCGGGAAAATGGTTATAAAATTCCTCATTGATGATTCAAAATCCTTTCAAGAAGGTGTCCGAGCTCCAAAACCCATTCGTAGTATATATTTTTAGCCTAGATAGCCTTACTTAAATTTTCCATCTCCCCATTTCTTCTGTGTTTTTTTGACCTTAAGTCACAAGCACCGCCCACGCACAGGCGGCGGTCCCGCCCGATTTTTCCATAATATTCATGCATAAAATTGCATTCGATGATTCACTTAAGTTTTCCAATGCATTTGTGAGCCAAATTTGCTAAAAATATCTTCATTTTCTTGGTTCTCCTTGCTCCTTCTATTTTTGAATAGATTTAATGAGTGGAACTACCTCTTCATTTCCTTGTGCATGAAGTAACCTCCTATCCTCCATTCCTATATATTCCATGCTTGTATTCAAGCAAAGGGCTTGAGAATTTTGTGTATCTTGTATTGTTGTGCTGCCATAATCTTGCTAGGAATTGCATAACCAAGCTCAGATCTCTTGTGTTATCTCTCTTCTACTTGCATTGCATCCAAATTGCTTCCAATCTACCATCGCTCAAGTGCCATCCTCTTGCTATTGTTCTTTGCATTCCCAATCCTTTGGACTCACATGAACACTCAGAGAAAGAAAGGAAAGAACTGAGGGGACAAATACTAATACTATTAGATTTTCCAAAACTCTTACTCTTCCAGGTTGGAGTTGTGTATTTGTTTACTTTGTTTTGTCAAATTGTCAATTGCATTTTAAATAGAGTGGAGAAACAATTCATTTCAATTAGCTACATAATTGCAAGTAGATCAAATCAATAGGAATTTTCTCTTCAACATTTCTAGGGAAGTTGTGGGGGAACAATAGCTCTGTAAGAGCCATGATTTGTTCTTCAATTCCGAGGTAGGGTTGGAAAGATTTTACTTGAATTAGAATATATTTTAGGTTTAGATTCACACATCTACACGAGATAGTTAGCTACATCGAGCTAATTACTTGTTTTTAATTTAGTTATTAGATTAGATGCATTGTCTAAAAGTTAGAAAAGAACAAAAACATTTATTTTCCATAGATTAGCTTGTTTTATTACTTTATTTTGGTATATTGAGAAAACACCAAATACATAGGTTAGATTTCCTTTAATAGATAGTTTATTTAATGAAAACAAATAAATTAATCTTCGCATGACCATCAACGATCCACAACAAGAAAATACTTACAGTTGTGATCCCTTGGTCCCACAATCCAACGGGCCAAAGCTAATAACTAACATTGACACAAGTTTGTGCTTAACCATCTTACGTACACCTGCCACATACGTTGAGAAGATAAGATAGTTAGAGACATTGAACATAGCTACTAATCAAGCCTACGACTTTGGGCTACTCTTGGAAATAGGATTTGATTGCATGCATGACCATATAAGGGCCTCAACCTCAACGAGTCTTTGGTTGTGACCCACAGGTCCCGCAACCCAATGGGCCTGCTAGTTAGTTGGATATCAACACTAGCTTACGCACATTGGTATTCATATCTTCACCGCTTCCATCTGATATTATTACACAACTTTCGTTGTTGAATATAGTAGATTGATCAGCTAATACTTTCTCGGATGAGACCGAAAAATGCCCTTAGTTCCCGAGCTCCACTACACCTCTTGTCTCAATTTCCATGACCTTGTCTGGAAACCCATACAAGTCACCTGTAGGTTACATTCCACATATTCCGTAACCAATCAATAGAATCTTAGCAGAACTAGACATCGATTGGAGTCTCCGAGTAGCTATCATATCGGACCGTACCATCACACCCCTTTATCTTAGGAGATCATTATTTGCCTTAGATTTGTAGATTCTAGTATTACATGTCGAAGACATAAGGTTTCCCAATTATCTTGATCATCACCATCACTTTCACTCCCATTTCAATTCCACATCAGTTGTCTCAGCATGACCTCAAGAAGTAGGTGCGAAAAGAAGGTCACGTGTTGATTTTCTATCATATAGAGACCTTTTGTAACCATTTTCTGAAAATGTAGCACATGCAAATTTGGGTGCGTACAGGAACATATCTGAGAAGTGTCTGGAGAATCCCTATTGTAGATGTATGCACAAATGTTTTAGAAGTACATGAAAAATAAGAACATATATCGTGGTGAACCATGGATCGGCATGTCAATCCATGTGGCATAAATAGAGATAATGAACCATGGTGAGGAGAACTAAGTGAGATTGATGATTTCGACATTGTTGTTGGTGAATATTTGTTGGGGGTAGGGAGTGATCAATTCCCAACCTGATTTTGTATGTGTGAAAAATTGAGGATTTGGGTGTCCTTCCGCTAGAGGAAGAGTGTAGGGAGAGAGGTATAGTTTTACCCTCCACTTTAACTACATCCTCAAAAATTTATAGCCGTTACAGGCATGGATAAAAGACCAAATTTATTCTTTTCGATCAAATGTGAATAACCCCTATAGGAGCAATATAGGAAAGGAAATGACATCTCATTTCCCCACTTCAAGAGTTCCATATTTTTGAGATGGCTGCCATGTTAGGTCATCTAGAAGCAATAGAAAATGTGGAGATAACTTCCCATGTTAGGTCATCTGGGAAAGTGATGATGTAAGCTAATTCATTTGGGAGAAGTGTGTTTTGCTAGTGTTGATTGAGTGATTCAAATAGTAGAAGATTTTTGTTGGGATTTGAATGTGTTTGATTGCTTACTCATAGAGATATTTTACATGTGTTTCCCCATATTATTTCATTAGGGTGAGTTAGTAGAAAATGGTGTGAAATGTCACACGATGTATGAGAACAATTGTTATAATGTCACATTATAAATGTAGGATGATCGCATAATGGTGTTAGGGGGAATTTTAGGATGACCTTGATTGTATGCCCCCTTTCGGTGAAAGGGAGAGTAATGATGAGAACGAATACCTTGAGCTGAAATTACATATGTGTTGATGTAATATTTATTGAAGCACAAGATAGTATATGTCATAAAATTGAGTGTATATTGAGTTAAATCTATGTCGAGCATGAATGTAGTGTATGTAGAATGTGTACAATACGATAGTAGTCGAGTTATAAAGAGAACAATGCAAATGAGATGAGAAATAGTGTAGTTATGCTCAAGATATGATTGAAATCATGTGATGTGTATTAGTTGAGAGAATAAGCGTGAATAGTGACTATAGAGAGGTAGGTAATGGATAATTACTATAAATAATAATAGAAAAAGTGAATAAGTATGTCATTTGATCATTGTAAGTAGTATGATTTTGATATCTGGGTGTGTGAATATGTCACATGTGAGAGCACCACAATTGAATTGATTTGAGATGGTGGCAATAGTTGTGGCATCACATACGATAGTTAAGCTAGTAAGTTTGAATTTTTTTGAAAAATCACGTTGAGCTTAGATGTTTTTGATGATTTTTATGAAAATTTTTCTTTTTAATTTTCTTGGCATTTTTTACCTAGGCATGAGCGATGAAGGTGCTAATGACCTTCGAGACACTAGCACCCAGCCATAGGGACTAATGAGTTGCTCCTAGGTGCTCGCATCCGATCCCGGGCACCTTTGGTGACCTAGAAGGATTGTTTTTAGCCCAAAGGGTTATAAATGTGAAAATAGATGTTTGTTGATGTCATTGGTAGTTGTTTTTGTCTGAATGTGATGTATTGATGTCATGTTTGTTAGTGTTTCATTGTGTAGAGAGATATTCATTTGAGAGAGTTTCGTGGTGGTCACCATTTGAGTACATTTCTAGGATTGGGATTTTGGATCATGAGTGAGATGTTCTAGATCGGGCCGACTTATGACATATAACCATGATACTTGCACATTTTGGTTTCCTACTAGAGAGATGACTTTGACTCTGGAGGATGTATATCACATACGAAAATTCTCTATTTTTGGTGATAGGGTATAGGTGATGTCCGTGGAGGACACACAAAGATAGATTATGGTTGTTAGGCGGTACTTTATAGGGACTTGAGTGCATACTGAGGTCCATATCAGTATTGATGCTATACTAATGTTAGGGGTTCCATGATTATGGAAGTTTACAAAAGTAGTTGTGATTTCTTCTTTGGTTGCAGTCGAGGGAGGTGGTGTAGGCATCTTGTATAAGATGCATGATATTTTTCATCGTATAGAGGAGGATGGGATGAGATATGCTTGGGCACGATGTGTATTAGGCCATTTGTACAGGGATTTGTATAGATTCATGTAGGAAAATGATGGGGTGGGATAGAGCCACCACTTTGTTACATGTGTAGGCTTATGAGTATATTGCTATACCGAGGTCATTTAGTGGGTTGCATGGAGATTTGGCTAGACCTAGTATATTTTCTGAGTGGTGGGTAGTTGTGCAGGGTAGGAGGATGGATACCGATACATATAGATCGATGTTGGATCACATGGGGACAGGGGCCATTATCTGAAGTCCATATCATGATTATGGTGGATGGCCCGAGGATGTAATGGAGATTCGATGTATATAGCATAATATGTGGCTAGAGGATAGATTTTTTTGGGTGGTCAAGTTATTACAAGGAAAACATGTAACATGACAATTTGGCATTGATCAGGATATGCCTCTAGAGCTATACATATGGGTGAGATCTATGAGGGCACTAAGGAGGGCTGGAGATAGTCCAGACCCACAAGGGAATAACTAGTACCCCCTAGTTTTTATGAGTATGATGCGGCTATAGGGCCAATACATGTGGATTACGTTGGTTGTACAAAGGACTATAGTGCATGGTGGGAAGAATGTCAATGTGTTTATTATACCTAGTTATTTTTCAATGTGGCAAGAACACCTTTGCCAAGTAGGATGGGTAGAGGGATAGGCACCTTCCCGGTGGTGATAATGTAGCAATGGAAATATCAAAGCATGAGTTTATGTACATTGATAGTTGTGGATTATTACTTATTTGTGTGATTGTTTTATATCGTGAATATGAGCTAATGCATTATATTGGATTATTACAAGTGATGCTTACATGTCATTGATTTTTGACACTTTGATCTACACATTGACATGGGATGTGCCCACCAATTTTCTCATTAGGGTGGGATTCTAGTTTGATTAGATGTCATTGCGAGTGAGCATGTTGTTGGTTGTGGAGCCTGATAGCGATGGGGGTCAGTAAGGGGGATTCATCCCCTTGTGGGGTCCGGGGTGTATTTATCCATTATGAAATCTGGATTGTTCCTTATTAGGTCATGGATCTAATGGGTGGTTTTCTATGTTTCCCAAAATGATAAAAACCCTAATATCTTCAAAGGGTCGTTATGTATTAGATACATTGTATTAGTGGCGGCAACCTTTGTGAGAGAGAGTTTGGTTGGATCGAATAAAAGGATTGGCTATTTCTAGTGGACGTAGCCCAATTTGGGTGAACCACGTTAAATTTATGTCTCTATTTTATTGAATTATTTTCTATTTTACGTTTTCTACATTATCATCATTGCATGCTTGTTTATCGTATAACTAGTATAATCCTAGCACATGCACATTTGTTTAAGCTAGTGGTGGTAGTGGTGGCTACGTGTATAGTTATATTGAGTGAGAGGGGTGAGGCACAAGAGGATATGCATCAAGCTAGAGAGGTTGCGGGTGGAGGTCCCCTTACACATGATGTATTTGTTAGGTTTGTGGAGCTATAGGGTCTCTTTGTGGAGCATTCAATTAAGCTTACTCTATTACATAGACATGTAAAGAGGTATAGGGGCTGCGACTAGTGACACATATTGAGTGGTGAAGCATCTAGTTCTAGAGCTCCGTAGTTATAGATAGTGATAGTGATGATGAGATATGATGTATATATACATAGGGCTTTCCCCACAATGATTTTATTACGAACTATGATATTTTGATTATACATAGAAATGTATGATCGTTATTACATTGTGTTGATGAGATATATGATGTGTGGAGCATTGCTCGTATGTGTTGATTTGATTTGCACTACATAGTTGTGAATGGTGGCAAATGTATAATAATGTTTAGATTGATCACGGATAGATAAGTGATGAAATAATGTATGCGATAAATAGATGGTGTATGAAATGTATAGTGTAATTACATCGTGTGATAGATAGATAATGTAAAATTATATTGTGTGTATGACTAGAGATGTGATGAATGGTAAAGTATAAATAAAATATAGGATGTAAAAGATTATATGAATGAGATGATAGTAAAAATTCACTTAAACATATGTTAGTTATGATTGAAGAGAGGGAAGGGAATAATGATTCCCCCATGTGTGGATGATGAGGTTCATTTATTTAAGACCCCTTAGAATCAAGAATGAACCATAAAGTAAGAGTCTTCCATCATGAAATGATTCGATAGTGTGCGCTTAATAGATAGATCGATGAATCTTGTAGTATAACGGATGAAACAAGGTTCTTATTGGAAAAATCCTCAACAGTCATGTAAGAACCAGGAGAACATGAGTGTGTCATTAGGGGGTAGGTGAAAAAACCACCTACCAAAGACCAAGTGGGCGTGGAGTGGTGGAAGTATTGGGACTATAAGTTAAAGCATGAGTATATGAACCGAATCAATGCTAGATGAGATGGTGTCAATGAAGGGCGTGGAAACCATTGGAAATAATAGATTTTGATGGCTTACGTAGCCAATGTGTAGTAGAATCACTATGTGGTGGATGATATGGGGAAGTGGTGGATGGATGAGATGGAGAGCATGCAAGAATGATAATTATAGTAGTGGATGAATAGTGACCTTAGGAGCTGGTAGAGGTGATAATTGAACTGAACTAGAAGCACACTTACATGGAATTAGAGACATAAATTGCACATGAGAGTTAGGTCCAAAGGTAATGACACCCTTGTCTTTGAATTTTTGCAATCGATCATGGAGGGCACAACATTCATTTTCATAATGGCCATTGATATAATGGTAGTTACAATAAGGTCGATCACACTACCATTGCAAGCGATGAGGTGGATGGTGTTGATTAGAAGGTAAGAAAATCAAACACTTGTCAAGTAAAGCATGCAACACATCCCGAGGCCTAGCGTCATATAAATCCCATGAAAGAGATGAAGAGGTATTAGGCAGAGACCAACGTGGTGGAGGAGATGAAGGATGCTTATGTAATGGAGAAGACTAAACTTGCTTACAAGGTGGAGGAGATGGAGACCTAGGAGGATGCTCAACAGATGGAAGAGGAGAATAATGAAATGGTGCAAGTAGTGGCAAAACTAGGAGGAGGATGTATGATATGTGTAGCAATGAGATTATATTCTAAGTCAATGACTTTATAGCATAAGAGTGTGAATGATTCACATGCATCATATTGCATGCATTGCTTTAAAGTAGAATCAAGCCATAAAAAATATGAATTTATTTTCTAAATCAATGGGCTGAAAGACTAATTGATGTATCCAAGCATTGAAACACAAAATATAATCAATAATAGGTTTTTTCTAGCCTTGATGTTAGCCACGTAAGTGATGATGTGTGACTCTAGGGAAATTGTTAAGTATACAACATTGAAGGAAGGCCTCTTCTAACTCACATTAGGTAGTAATAGATACAAAAGGTATATGTGTGTACCATTAGAGAGCATCATCGACAAGACTATGGAAAAAATATTTTAGCAATAATATATCATTGGAGTATGAAGCCATATCTAGATGATAATGTTTGAGATGCAAATATGGATTTCCAGTACCATCAAAGCATGAAAATATAGGCATAATGAAATCCTTAGGAAATGTTGAATTTTAAATGTTTTTTGGAATAAGATTGCCATGTAAAGAATTATTATCGATAGAATCATAATAGGCCTTACTTTCAAGATGAGAGATTGGACTTGAGATTGTAATTGGACAACAACATGCATGAGTGATAAGATGTCATGTGAAGGAATATTCAAGATGTGAATAGTGTGTTAGAGCTCACCCATTCCTTGGATTGAGTTTCTGTTTCAATAGAATTTCCATAATTTAAATTATTTTGTGTGTTTTATATTACTCCATGTGCTTCAAATATCAGTCTGAGTCAATGAGAAGTGTCAATTTGTAATAGACCTTGTGCCTTACCAATATAAATGAAAGGATTCAAAAAAATGTTCAATGGATTGATTAATCAAAGTATGAAATATTTGGGCTCATTGGTGATCGAGATATTGCTACATCTTGCAAAGAAGAGCTTGTAATTAGCACTAAAAGATTCATTTTCTCATTCGATCCAAAAATGAAGCTCTAAAGTCTCAAAATCATGCAATCCAACCACGAAGAATCAAGTTGCAAGATTGGTTAAGAAAGGTCAGTTAAAATGGACATAACCATTTTAACGAAGATAAAAACATTCATACAGCCATCAAAATTTCACCTTTCAAAATCA
Organism: Taxus wallichiana var. yunnanensis; assembly: GCA_018340775.1. NCBI lineage: Eukaryota > Viridiplantae > Streptophyta > Pinopsida > Cupressales > Taxaceae > Taxus > Taxus wallichiana. Next base: position 332,250,597 of record CM031237.1, on the reverse strand, counting down.
ACAATCATTGGCATTCAAAAAACTCGTGAAATACTAAGGCTAATTCATTAGCGGGTTATGTTTTAAAAATTTGTTTGATGTGCATTTGGCCATCAATTTCAAATGCCAAAATCAGCAGGGCCACGTGGAAAAGGATCAATGGTCAAAGACAGGGCAAGTGGCAGCATTATGTCACTCTTCAAGGCAGATACACCTAGAAAACGTGATTTATGTGGAATTAAGTTTTATTGAATAACATTTAGGTACGTGAAATCTGGGTTAAAAGGTAAAATAATATGTGGCACAGTTAGGATATGACAGTGGCGAGAGATCAATGACCAAGGTCGACACGTGTCACCATTCTAGTAAAATTTAAGGTAGATGCATTTCATGGACCTCAAGTCTATGAAATAAACTAAGCTCAATAATTATTTGGGTCAGTTTCATGGCATTATACTAAGTCAAAAAGTCGGCAATGTCAATAGAGATATGTGGTAAAAATTTATGAAGCCCAAAATTTTTTAAGTCCGCTCAGAGATTAAAGTTGTGACGCGAAGGTAAAATCTGACAAGACTAAAAACTCAAAGCTATGTGGATCTTTTTTTTATTAGCTAGCTTCGCAATTTGAAAATCCAATGGAAAATCATGGTTTAACACCATAAATTTTTGAAAGGGTCATGGATATTTTCTATTGGTTCACATTTCACAGGATTCAAAAGGGGCTATCAAATAGACTAAAATGTGAAGTAGCGTGGAGCTTCCCTATTGGCTCATGCTTTATAGAGGTCAGTCAAGGTTCTCAACAGTCTAACATAACCCGATATTTGTGAGAAACGTGGAGCCTTCTCATTAGCTCATGCTTTGCAAGGGCTAAGAAGAATCTAACAAGGAAAAAGAGTGTGGCTATTTTCTATTGGCTCATGCTTCAAAGTGGATAAAGAACAATCGACATTGTGAAGGTGCATTGAGATTTCTCATTGGCTCACACTTTGCAGTAAGTATAGCATGATCAAGGGTATCAAGGTGGACACATGTCATCATTATGCCACACTTCAAGCCAATAGACTTTGATGGATCTTAAGTCATAGATTAAATGAAATTTATTAAAAAGAATCTAGTTTGGAAGAAGGAAGGAGTAGTTAAAAGACAAAGTAGCTAGACAAATAAGCAAAGCTAACCCCGCGACCCAATGAAAAAGAAAAATAAATTCACATGTCAAAGAATGCATGTCAAAGAAAAATAAATTCACATGTTGGAAAAAGGTAATCCCTGAATTAATCAAAGGCCGCCACGTGTCACATTTTTTTTCTTCCTAACAAGCAAAACTTCAAAAGGCCATATCTTTCGATTCCCTACTATAAAAATCTTGCAAATTTTATATCATTGGAAAGGTCTCTTCGAGCCCTTCACTCTTTGCAGCATCATCAGATTTGGGAATTGATGGTATTTGGTGGGAGAAAAATTAAAAATCTTCAACATTCAATTTGTAGTCCCAATGTTGGTCAACCACCCGTCTTAATGAATTATGGTGTTTGTTTCTTCTCTAAACATGTTAAACATAAGGTATGAGTGAATTTGGCAGGCTATCCATGCTCCTTTTCAAAACAATTAATGCATCTTATTGGTGGTTGTAGAAGGAGATAATATTTTTATTCTTTATATATCTCTCTCTCATCTTCTATATATTGTAATAGTCTTTCATTTTGTATGAGGAGGCAAATTGGGGTAGTTGTAGAATTTTTTTATTAAGTTTAGTTTTTAGTTCTAGTTTCTAGTTTCTTACAAAACATTTGTATGTGTCTATTTCTATGAGGAAGAGCTAAGGTGGTTGTGTTGTACATCCATTAGCAGGTTTTAAAGGCATTTGTTTATGTCCCCTAGCCAAAACTTACATGAATAGATTCTCATTGTTTTGATCAAGCTATACTTTCCTATTTCTCTTGTTTTAAAGGAATGAATGAGGCAATATTGGTTTTGTTACTATCTTGCATTGGCTTTACTTTGTTAAGTACACAAGGGTCTTTCTTAGTTGTTGTATTCTTTTGGTCACTATGAGACTATTATAGAATAGTGTATATTTTGCAATAGTTCAGTCTGGTTGTAAAATCCTAAAGACAACATCACTTTTGAATATATTTTGTTATCCCTTAAGGGTATTTTGGGTGTATAAGAAAAATATAACAAGTTATTTATCTCATCTCTAACTCCATGATTTGTAGTTAGGATTGTGAAGATTGTAGACAACATTTTGGAATTGAGTATCAATGAATGCAAATGTTATTTCACAGATCATGTTAAATTGATTGTTCTTTTCAAGCATCATAGTTAAGGATGGATTCTTTCCATGGGAACATTAAGACACCAAGGTCATAAAATCAATTACCCTTCCCCTTCAAATCTCAATTAAAAAAACCAATGATCTTCATACCTACTAAGCATATCATACATGCATACCATACATATGCTTATTTTGCAAAGATGAGTTAAAATTTGTTCATTATTAGTAAGATTTGCTAAGAATCCCACCAAGTCTGTGATCCAATATCATTCAAAGAATCCTTGGTCAATAATGTTATGCAAATGTAATATCTGAAGTTGTTCATTATATATGTTTTTAGATCTATATTTGATTTTCAAGTGCTTACAATAAATCAAGTGACAACTCTTTTGAGAGAAGTATTGTATCTGTGGTTGCACTTTCTTCAAATTAAGTTGCACCAACCATAAAGGAAACCAAGCCATGAAATATTTTCCTTTATTCAGATCCCCAACTAGGTCCTCTCACCTTGGTCAAGGTAGAGCTAGAAGTAGCAGGGTAAATCCATCCCCTTTTTGAAGGTGCCTTGATCACCTCCTTGATTTGAGTCATTGAGTTGAGTGTTGAAAAAATCCATCAACTATCAATGACAAATAAATTTTCATTATTCATCACTCTCTCAAATCCAACCCACTCAGGTTAGTTTCTCATCTTCCTCCAGGGGTGCTATTTTGGGAGCCAACACCTAAGTGGTGTCATTTCCTATGACTTAAGGATTATTCTAGTATTCTATTCATTGATCATATTTTGGGGCCATTTTCAGGACATTTACAATCTATCTCATTGCTATATTTGATTTATGTGTGACTCGAGCTATTTACAAAATAATTACATGTTTAAAGGTTCCATCTATTTCTAGAATTTGATATTCTAGTGGTGACTCCCTAAAAAAAAGTTGGGATAGACTGGTTTCATCTTATTGTAACTACTGATTTGATTTCTATTTTGCAAAACTAGAAGGATTGTGGTCTTATTTCAAGTATGATCCCACAAAGAAGTTGCTTTTGAGTTTAGAGTCTATTTGACAAAAAGAAAACATATATGGAAGCTTGAATCTGATCAAAGTTTCAAAGAGAAACAAGTAAGTCAAATAATAAGCTTGATATTCCATTGGTTGAGGACTATTCTAGCACATCTGACAATTTTGAAGCATCAAGGTAAGCCTAATCCTATTCTTTTATTTACTAAGGAGAACCATGGATTTGATTTAGAATCTATTCCTCCGGAAGCTTTCATCCAAACTTTTCAAAATTCGTTAAAACAAAAACTCATGTTCAACATTGGTTACACCATCCTCCACCTTCATTTCCTGTGAAAATAACATGGTTGACCCCCTCCTAGAGAACCTTTCAAAGTTAACACATATAAACCTATTGATTTTAATGACATGGAAGGTTATCCAAATGAGGTCCCTAATGAGATTAGAATGAGGTTTCCTAAGTTTCAAGGAAATAATGCTATCAGTGGTGATCATCATTTAAAGTTATTTCAAAATCTAATGGATGATTATGAGGTTGAGTTTGAGGATGTATATGTAAAGTTTTTTGTACACACTCTAGAAGAAGATGCTCATGATGGTTCAAAGCACTTTCTGATGGATCAATTGATTCATGGTAGGAGATGAAAAATGCATTCAGAGTTTCATATGGTGATAGAACTGATCCAAGGTTTCTATTGTCTGAGTTTGAGAACATTAAGAATAATCCCAATGAGTGTGTCCAAGACTTCAATACAAGATTCAATAAAACCTTGACAAGATTTCCCAAAAGTATAAGACCTAGTGATGAATCTTGTCTTATTAAGTATTCAAATGCATTTGATAAGAAAGCAACATACTACTTAAGAGACAAAAATCCTAGAACTCTGAGACAATATTTTATCATGGCTATCCAGATTGAGAATAATATTAAATTTGTTGGAAATCCACCAAAGAGAGAGGGTGTGAAGTTGGTTAACCTAGAAGAAGCCTCAGACTAGCAAAGATAATTGACCTTGAAGAAGTTGTCAAAAATTTGGTAGGGGTTGTTAAGGAAATTTCTTATAAATTAGCAAGAGATGAAAAGGGATTGTCTCCCAATCCTCATAATCAACATCAAAACATTAGACATAATAGATTTTGAATCAATCAAGATGAGGATATTTTAGGTGAGAAGATAGAGGAAAAGGACATATGGGTTTAGTAGCAAGTAAGCAAAAAATTTTAGAGATAACAAAGTAATCCTTGACCCTTTAGTGGGAAGAGTAGATGTTATTGAGGAAGAACATGCCATTGATTGGTGTGACAAATTTTTTTCCCCATGTGCCTTGTGATCCACCTATAGATGATGACAAGTGATGAAGCTGATTTCAGTGATGTATGCATGATGGAATGTCAACAAGAATGTGAGCAGATGTATCTTCTATTGACCTCCTCTCTACCCAAACTGTGGTTGATTTTTGGACTTGTGTTGAAAAGATTAAGTCTCTCCCTATTGAAATTAATGTTGAGGATGATATGGCCCAATATTTTGAATTTCCTAATCATGATTTTGAGTATTTAAGATATTTGATGATCAAGAAGTATGATGGTGATGTTCCTTCTAGTGAGGATATAAAATTATTGATCAATGTTGTAGTTGCTCAAGAAAAGGAGTACAATCTTAGAAATAGAAAATTAAAGGACATGCTCCTGCAACCAAAGCAAGGATTCCTATTCTTTCTAATATCCCCAAATTTGATCCTTAGAAAAATGCATTAAATAGAAATATTGTAATTCATCTTGAGCCAAGAAGTTCTTCCCAAAACCCCACTAAAAATAACCTTTTTGCCATATGAAAAATTGTAATAACAATTGCCTTCCAATGCTCCTCTTCCCAAATATAATGTATGTGATATGGCCCATATTTTAAGTTAGATAAAGATTACAGTTCCCATTGTAGAATTGTTAAGGATCCTTGAGCATAAAAAGTTTGGCCTTTGAGTATTTGGGTTTAAAGAAGATGATATTGTTACAAATAAGGATCTTGTTGATGAGAAATCATCCCCCACAATTGCTGAAGCTGAAGTACAAGAAACTGAAGAAGATATGGAAAATCCTTCGAGGTATATCTAGGAACTTCTTTAGTAGAAACACAATTGGATGTTGACCCCTTTTTCACATCACTTATTATAAATGGGTGGCTCTTACACAATTGTATGTTTGATTCTAGAGCTTCATGTAACATCATGCCTCTTGTAGTCATGAATGAGTTAAACCTTAAGATAAATGCTATTTTGGGAGATGTTATGTTATGGATTCTAGAGAGGTACCTATGGTGGGCTATGTGAAAGGATTGATTGTACAAATGGTAGCACATCCAAGAAAGTACTTGACTATGAATGTTGTCATTATTGACTTCTCTGGCTAAATGGGGATGTTGTTGTCAAGAAAGTGGGAAAGCTAGTGTTGGAAGAAGTGTCCAAATGGATATGTATTATGTCTCCATGCCATTGGAAGGAAAATTGGTCAAGTTATACAGAGAAGATAAGATGCTACACCTCATTGAAGATCCTAATAATGCTTCTTATGAATTACTTTTTTTGTTGATGTAGACATGGATAATTTTATAGGCAATGTTAATTTTAAAGACAAAGTGTATGGATGTAAATGCTCGATTTAAAGACCCAGAGGTCCCATGGACCATGAACTTTGATGGATCTTTCTCAAGTAGTGGTAATGGGGTAAGAGTGGTGTTGAGTTCTCCAAACAATGAGTCTTTCAATTTTTATTTTAAATTGAATTTTGAATGCACCAATAATGTGGCTAAGTATGAGGCACTACTGCTAGGATTAAGAATTTCTTAGAGACATGGGATAAATGACCTCCTAATTAAAGGGGATTTTGATTAGTGATTAAACAAATAAGAAAGTTATATGTGTAAAAAAATAAAAGGTTAAACTAGTACATGAATGCAGTTTGGGATCTCATTGAATATTTTGATTCATTCAATATTGAATACCATGAGAGAATCCAAAATGTAGCAATTGATAGATTGGTAGTCTTGGGTTCATAGTATGACAACCAAGATTCATCCACTTACTATAAGTTTGAAGTGAAAGTATTATTTCAACCTTTTATACCTAATAATATACAACAGTGACAAGTATTTTATGATGATTCACACATCAATAGATTTCTAAATTACCAAGATGAGTTCAATAACTAGATCATTTATTTGAAACCTATGATAAAGGTGTGTGAGGGGAAGGAAACCCTCTTTGGTACAGAAGTAACTAGGATAAAAACTAAAGTAATCCCTGAGATGATTAGTTAGTTTAGAATATTCCTTTAATAGTAATGATAAAGCAATTTGTAAATATGCTACTTTGATAAGAGATGTTGTGGAGTATAAATATGGGTTTAGGCCAAGACCCTAGAAATATCTAGTTAGGCAGTAATTTGAATAAGGATGAAAGAGAGGCTTATACTAAGCTATTAAGAAAGAATAAAGACTTCCTTACTTGGTCTTATTTTGAGTTGAAATATTATAGTGAGGATTTTTTCAACATGAGATACCCTTGACACCCCACACTAAGCCTTTTAGACAGAAAAAGAGGCCTATTAATCATATTCTTGCAACCAAGATGCAAAAATAATTGACAAAGCTAAGGGATGGTGGGATAATCCAACCCACTAGATACTCTTCATGGGTAGAAAATTTAGTTCTAGTCGAGTAAAGAAGAGTAGAGACATAAGTATTTGTGTAGATTTTAGAAATCTCAACAAAGCATCATTTAAATATAATTATCCATTTCCAAATATGAGAAATTTATTGCAAAAGGTAACAAGATAAGAGTTTTTATCTACATTAGATGGATTCTCTGGATATAATAAGGTGGAAGTAAAAAAATCGTGAGCAATTCAAAATTTCCTTCATTACCCCAAGGGGAACATATGTCTAAAATGTCAGGATGCCTTTTTTGGATTAATGAAATGAGTTAGAAAAACCTTTCAAAGGGCCATGGATGTGGCTTTCTCTTGTCTTATTAATGATTTTACCACAATATAATAGGATGATATAATTGTTTTCTAATAAAAGGATGACCACTATGGGCACTTTGAAAAGATTTTACTCATATGTAGAGAATATGGGATTTCATTAAATCCTAAGAAATGTCACTTTAGAGTGCAAAAGGCAAAGTTGTTCGGACACATAGTATCACAAGGAGTCATGATAGAGCCTAAAAGGGTATAAGTAATTAGTAAGGTTCCTATCCCTATGTCCAAGAAAGGAATTCAGTCCTTCTTTGGCCATATAAATTTTGTGAGAAGGTTCATCTCTGGAACCAATTTTTGAGACCACTATCCCCATCACAAGTATTCTAAAAAGGATCAAGTCATTAAGTGGGAAGAAGGGGATGTCCAAGCATTTAAAGGAATGAAGGAGGCACTTTTCTTGTGTTGACTAGCCTTGATTATAGAAAGGAATTTTAGATGTTTTCATTTTCCTCTAAGAAAATTCACTATTGCCTTTGTGTTAAAAAATAATGAATAAGGCCATGAAAATCCTATTGCATTTTTAGCAATGCATTGCAAGGACACATTGTGTCACAAGGAATTATTTTGTCATAGAAAAGAAAGATTTTTCTCTAGTCAAAGAAACCAAGATCTTCAGACCTTATATTCTTAGCTTAAACATTATAGCATATGTACCCCACATAATGGTAAATGACATCTTGTCTCAGATGGAGGTATCAAGTCTAATCACAAAATCATGTACTTTAGACATTATTTATCCCGATCACATACTACTATTTAGAAGGTTCTTGAGTGAAGAAAGTAATAATTAACCCCCATCTTTTGGCCATATTATTTTATTTTATTTCATCATTACCGACCTCTTACACCCATATGCCTAGTCATCTTCTATCATCCCACGTAATTTTAGCCTCGGTACTGAGGCACCATGATCCCTTTTGCACATTCCCGCCATTTTTTGGGCTCTTTGTATCCCTTTTACATCTTTATCTTTCTTATGGTCAGCCTTTTCGGGTTAATTATGAAATTAGATCAAGAGAACCCTATAAATATAAAGTTATGAGACCATAATGAGGGACCTAGCATCATTTACTACTATCACTCATCTAGAGTTACATCCATCTATTGCATTGGATATCACTTGCATCCACATAGCTCCATCATCAAGGCACAATTTTAGGACATTTGCATCACACTTCATAGGGGATTCTATTTTATTCCATGCACACATTCTATTAAATTTTTACACATAGTTATTGCTCACTACTTCACAAAGTGTGACTAGCACAAGAGTAACCTAGGGCATGTTCACACACACTTGTACATAGAACTACATCGGGTCTAAGATGTAGTGTAGTGCTCATTTAGTAAGTCCACCATTGTGGCAGTTGAGGTCAATCTGACCCCTTCATATGCATTCTTATTTTTTAGGGTTTGATATTTTTTTTGGGTCTTATGGGTCTTTCTTTCATCTTGGATTATTGGTGACATCTGAAGGAGCATGGAGAATCTAATATGACACACAATGAGGGTTCCATATCACCTCCCAACCCTACGGAGACCACTTTTAGAGCTTCGCATAGACCAAGGTGCCCAATTTGTAAACCAGAGCACCGTAGGTGCCCCAATCCCTCTCTAGGTGCTCCAGTCCCTCTCCAGGCTCTCTAGTCTAGCTAGATCCTCCATATCCATCCTTTTCAGGATTCCTACATAGTTGTTCATGCTTCGTATTTTCCAATCACCTCATGATAATAGCCTATGAGCATCTATTATTTAGCTAAGTTCTTTCCTCTTTCTTCTTGCACATTAGGGTTAGCATTTCCTTTTGCATAATTACTTAGATCATTTACATACTTCCTTTATTGTATTTATTTACTTTATTACAATTGTTAATAGCTTATATTAACTATCCCCATACTACATAGTCAATTTTAGTTAATAATTTTGGTGAACCCACGCTTTCACGCTTAGGATCCTCATTTTTCATCTATCATTTCTCCCCAAGTTGTTCAAGTCTCTTTATCTACTTTACTCAAGAGATATCCTCATTTTTCGGGTTATTTTGTAAAAACAACTAGATTGCATGTATCTGGATGGCAATACGCCACCACACAAAATAATTCCTATATTCAATCCTTTATCTGAAGAATATGCTCCTAGTGGTCCTCCATCTACTCAACCCCTATTGGATTCAATTCAATCTCTACATGCTTTATTTCAAGAAAATTTAAGGCTATGGAATCAACTATTACATCCCTTAGATATGAAATTCAATAGCTTAAGGATGTGTCTCAATCACACGTTTTTTCTCATTCTACATCCTCTATGTAATCTATGTCCACTACATGTCATCTAGTTGAACCTCAAGACATGCCATTTCCTGAGCCTCTTATGTTTGAGAATAATACTACACCACATGATATTCTTACTCAGCTCCTTAGTCACCAATTGATAACTCTACTTCCTAATCATTATTATTCTCCTTATTGGTTAGTAAAATATCAAGGTCATCCATATTACAATCATCATCAAATCAATGGACATAATGATAATGATTGCCACACTTTTCTATGCATAATCAAACATCTTGAGCGTCAGGGCCTTATTTCATTTGTTACACATCATTCTAATACAATTGATAACTCACATTGGGTTCCTAAATCTGACTCATCTATATTTAAGGAGCATCAGGCTAGTGTCATTCTAGCAACTCCTAAGAAACAACCTCTTGCAATTAGTTCACCATCTCCTCCTATTCAGCCATCTATGACATCACCAAGTCCATTGTCTACCAACATTAGTTCACAATATCCTATTAATAAGTCATCAATCATATCACCAAGTCAACTTAAGAAAGTTCCCTTTAGAGTTAGTGCAACATGGCCTCCTCTCAAATCTAAGCTCCAACCAATTAATTTTGTCCCAAAGCAACTAATCCTCCTACTAGTGATCATGATATATTTTCAATCTCACCACCATCACATAGTTCTCCTATTGACTTTATCCAACATGGTTCCACCACACGTAGACTTGGTCTTTGGTAGGTGACTCTTGTTACTCTACCCTCTGACGACACACTCATATTATTATGGTTCTTATATAACTGTTGAGGGGTCTTTTACCATAAAGAACCTTGTTTCATCTTACATTACCATATTCCTCCATTACACCACCACCTATACATACACACATCTATAATACTTTAACACTCCTTATGCATCATCAATTAAACAAAATCTATAATGCTTCATCACCCTCATACATCATTTATCACATAGTACATGTGTTATCATACACTTTGGGGGCATAACATCCCACATCCCCCCTAATCTTAACATCTACGCATATCTCACTTTTACATTCTCATACATCAATCTCATAGCATACGCATACTCATTACACACTTTAGTGTTGTTATTACCTGATGACACACTCTTGTGCTTCGGTTCACACTTGGTTGTTGAGGTATTACTACACTGAACCCCACACACTACACATTAGGTCATACACATTGCATCTATTCACACATCGCATGACATACACCCTACATTCTACATTTACATATCATACATACATCATACATCGTATTAGTCTTCATCATACATATATCATACTAACATCATACATTACTCATCCTTCATACTACATTATTAGGCTATATGCACATCTCATATTGTCACATTACACATCTCGTCATATGTCTTACCTCTTACATCATGCATACTACATTTAGTCTACACTATGTCAACACTCATGCATCTTACACCCCATCATCTATAGCTAGTTTATATCATTGCGATATTTACATATCTACACATCATACTACTCGTCCTTATACATATTTGCATCTAGTGTGCCACATCACTTATCATACATACTATGTTTAGTCTACATATATTACATTTTATACATCATACACTACCTATTCTATACACCACATGGTCATTTCATCATTACATATACTACTATTTTGTCTTATGCACGTTGCACTCACTACCCTATGACACACTTATGTTCCTCAGTCCATACTCGACTACTAAGGGTTTACAAATCAAATGGACCTTACACTCATCACACATACGACAATCCTAGGCTAGTGACATATGCTTTAGGATAAATCATCACCTATTCTATCATTTTGTAGTGGTATACACATTAGGTTACATCACCACTCCTTCCTTTCATCTTGTGGTGATATATGCTTAGGGATAAATCATCACTCATCCATTCATCTTATAGTGATATATGTTTAGGATAAATTGTCACTTATATGTTCATTTTCTCATGATATATGCTTCAGCTATAGGGTTCACACACACATCGTCATTAGGTAGCATCTCATCACTACACCTACACATTCATCACAACACATTAGACACAACACAAGCTACTTGACCATTTTTCCCATGGTGACACACTCTCATTTACGGTTCATTATTTACTATTGAGGGGAAAACAAAATGAACCTCATTACACACATTTACATTCACTGGGGGAGATCATGGATCCTATCATTCCATCTTGCATTAAATTCCATCCATCCACAACATATTGCATTGTCTTGGGGTCATTTACTCTTGTGTACTAGTGTTTTATATGATCACTTTATTACACATGTTATATTGATTTATTATATGTCATTATCTATATCATCCACACATGTGCATTCACGTATTTGTTTAGTTATGATCATAGATACAAATCCTTTACACACAACATGGATGCTCACGTTATACCCTTCCTACACTGGTCACTGGGGGAATCCACATTTGACTCTCACAAGTGTTATTGTTTTATTTTTTACTTAGCAGTTTACATTACCTAGTTATTAACACTTTGACATATTGATAATTTCTCTAACATGCTAATGGGGGTTCCATGTGCAGCACTTGTTTTGTAGAATTACATGTTACCATTACATTTTTGTTTGTCTGTACTTATCTACCATTGTTTGCTTCTTGTATGTGGGCTTTACCCTATGTTTGGTGTGCACACTTGTTTTTGTTTGTAGCCATGATGTCCTTTCATGTCTTGTGACATCGTGAGTGATGTCCCATGTTTTCAACCATGTTGTGTGTGGCTTACTTGTCTTCTTACGTGTTTACACTACTTTTCTTAGTAGTTTTTACACTATATGTGTAGATTACACTTTTTTTCTACATGCATGAATTTTTGTACTAACACTTGTCTTTGGCTATCCATCCTTGTTTGTGCCCACCTTGGTTTCTACAAAGTGCATTCCCTTCCCCCTATAGGATAGAGTTATAGAGTACATTTGGTTGGTCCTCTTTTCGAGCCGCATTCTCCTATCAGTGACATCGCATGTGCCCCAAAGAGGGGGCATCATTTGGGGTTTTTACATACTAACACATAGATTCTACACCGATTCCATTTAGTTATATATAGAAAATTGGTTCATACCAGTCTATGAACCCCATACATAGTGGATTTTACAAGACATGGTTTCCTTAGCATTCTGGGAAGCAGTTACAGGCTTGGAGGTTACAGTGGGTGTGCCTCTACACTACTTCGGCCAATGGCGTCGGATCACCCAAAAAACCAAGACATACAAAGATCTCTTCACACACAGTTCATGGAAGAATTTAAAGGTTAGAGGACACACAACATTTCGTCACTATACTTCTTAGGGCTATGGCATGAGATCGCCCAAAAAAATTGTAATACAAGATATCCTTCTACACTCTCTTATTCGACATGGATCAGGTGCACATGTTCCATTTACATGCTTTCATATACATGCAGATTTTACATTTCATTTTTACACTTACATACATACATATTTTACTACTTGATCATATTCTCCTTGTAGGTCCAGCCGTATGAGAAACAAATAGTAAAATGGGGGCAACAAAAACAACAACGTCAATAACAATGTTTCACAATAACGCATGCTTTACTAACCATGCAGGTACATCACACACCGCAGCAGCTACACACGCATTCCACCCTAGGTTCACTCTCATCACTATTTCTTTGACATTTTTCATCTTTAGTTTCCATGCTCCTCCATCTTTTTGTCATTCCACGCTTTGTCTAGTCCTTCGACATGCCTTCTTCATCACTCTTCATGGACATCAGGTACACATCTCTATCTACTTTATTTTACCGATATTTTCACTCACCAACATAAAATGGGGGGAAATGTAGTATAAAATCATGTACTTTAGAAATTATTTATCCTGGTCTCATACTACTATTTAGAAGGTTCTTGAGTGAAGAAAGTACTAATTAACCCCCATCTTTTAGCCATCTTATTTTATTTTATTTCATCATTACCAACCTCTTACACCCATATGCCAAGTAATTTTTGTCGTCCCACGTTATTTTAGCCTCGATTGGGCTCCCAGATTAATACTAGGCACCCATGGGTGCCTAAAAGAGTTTGTGAGAATTAAATCAGAAATGATGCACCATGAAGTAGTGGCACTCAAACAAATTGTGATAGCTCCAACGTAATCACAAGGATCAATCAACAATGGAAGAAATTGCTCAAGAAATAAAGCTTGCACATAGAGGAAAGATACGGAGTGTCTTGGAATACCCATAAATCATAAATGAAAGGGTATATATAGGGTGTTGAGTAACCCTAGTGCATGACATATAAGAAAACCCTAAACCTAACCCATGTGAGATGACCCTCCGAATGTGAGTGGAGGACACATAGGATCCCACACACCAACACCCCCTTCATCGAAGCTAGGGTAGTGGCTATGATGATTTAGACAGGACAAGAAGACACTCATAAACAACTAAGAAAGATGTGTCAATGGGGCCTAGTAACTAAAAGCATGATAAGGTGCCCATATATAAACAACATCTTCCTAGAAGAAAGAAGAAGAAGAGAAGGATTATATAGCTCGAAGAAGATGAGTAGTTGCACAAGACCTCTCCCCAAGAAGAGGCCGCAGTGAAGAAACTTCACTTTAGTGAAGGGCTTGGTGAATATATCTACAATTTGATCAGTTATCTGAATGTATTGAATGTCGATGATACCATCATGAATAAGCTCTTATATGAAGTTTATATGAATCTCAATGTGCTTCATCCATTGATGTTAAACTGGATTTCTGCAAATTGAGATAGTGCTTGTGTTATCACAATAGATAATGGTAGGCCACCGAAAGTGGATGCCAAACTCTGTCAGAATACCCTATAGCCAAATAACCTCTGTGGTAGCGTTAACTGCTCCTCTGTATTCTTCCTCTGTAGAAGATATCGCAATTACATTTTACTTCTTGCTAGACCAACTAATAGGACCCAAACCAAGAGAGAAACTATAGCCAAAGGTAGATTTTTGATGATCTAAGTCACTAGCCCAATCAGAATCTGTGAACCCAATCAAGTCAATATCCACCCCTCCATAATAGTGAATGCCATCAGTATAGGTGCCATGAACATAATGAAGGATCCACTTAGTTGCTTTCTAATGCAGCTCATGTGGCTCCTGCATGAATCTGGACATGATCCCAACAACATAAGATAAATCCGGTCGAGTGTGAGTCAAGTAAATCAATCTCCCCACTAACTATTGATAAAGGGTACCATCAACCAAGGGAGTAGAGCAATCAGAAACCAACTTAACCCTGGAAAGAAAAGGAGTAGGAGAAGACTTGCAATTAGACATCTGAAAACGAGCAAGCAAGTCAAGAGCATACTTAGGTTGTGAAATCAAAATTCCTGAGTCAAATTGTGAAATTTGGATCCCAAGAAAGTAATGAAGCAGACCTAAGTCAGTCATGGAAAACCTATTGGCCAAGGCAATCTTCACATAATCAATGATAGAGGAAGAGTTGCCTATGATCAACAAGTCATCAACATAGAGAACAAGGATGAGTATGGAGTCATCTTGCCATAGAATATAAACATTTGGATCAGAGTGACACCTAGTAAACCCTGATGTAAGTAAAAAGGAGTCCATCTTGGCATACCAATCAGGGGCTTGTTTAAGGCCATAAAGAGACTTCTTTAACTTACAAATGAGGGAGGGATCATGGACATAACCAGAGGTTGTTCCATGTAGATCTCTTCCTCTATGTCACCATGAAGGAAGGCACTCTTAACGTCCATTTGATGGAATTTCCATCTATTTGTTGCAGCAATGGCAAGGGTCAGTCAAATAGAAGTCATCTTTGCAACCAAAGCAAATGTTTCAGTATAATCAACCCCAACTATCTAGGAGAAACCCTTAGCTACTAATCGTGCACTTTTAAATTTTCAACATCTCCATCTACTCCATACTTTTTTGAACACCCACTTAAACCAAATGATTTTTCTTCCTTTCGGAAGAAAAGGGGTGAGATCTCAAGTATCCTTCTTCATGAGAGAGGAATACTCCTCATCCATGGAATAATCCCACTCAAAATACCAAAATCCTCCCGAAAAGACTTTTGATCATAAGAAAAGGTGAAGAAAGAGTGGGGTCCAATGAAATTTGAGTGAGTATGTCTCATATATGAAGTATCTCTAACTAAATCTCCAGCACTTTGCAAATTTTTCCTAGCCCAAAGAGGACCAAGAGGATCGGGCTCGAGTTGTAAGATTTGTCACTCAAGTGATAAGGGACATAGTCCTCATGGCATCACTACTTATCGAGAATGGAAGACTCAAATGTCTGATGGTCGGGAGGATCAAGAAGAGGAGCACGCTCAACAACATCATCATCTGATGAGTCAGAATCCGAATCAACAAGCTAAAGAACCTCAATAGGTAGAGAAGTAGAAGTCGAAGAAGACTCATCGAACTTAACACTTATCTCAATATAAAGCTCATGAGAAGTAGGATTCAACAATCAATATCCCTTCACACCATCAGGATACCCTACAAAGATACAAGGTTTTAATTGTGGTTCTAATGCCTTGCATTTCTTCTTGGGAATCGAGCCATAGCCTTGGATCTGAAGACTCGAAAGTGCTCAACATCAGGCTTGCATCCAAACTAGGCTTCAAATGGTGTCATCCCTCTTACTTCCTTTATGGAAACGGTTTTGAATGTAATTAGCACAATTCACTGCTTCAGCCCAATATTGCGGAGGAAGAGACTTTGAGTGAATCATATAAGTGGCCATCTCCTTAAGAGTATGGTTCTTTCTTTCTGTGACTCCATTCTGTGAAGGGTTATAAGCAACTTTATGCTGCAAGGAGATCCCTTTAGAAGTATAGAAATCCATGAACCTATTGTTTACATATTCACCTCCATTGTCGGTTCGAAGAACCTTAATAGACCATTCCGCTTGTTTCTCAGCAAGATCCTTAAAGTCCTAAAAATGTTCAAAGACTTTAGACTTAAGCTTAAGAAAATATACCCAAGTATATCACGAATAGTCATCAATGAAGGTGAGCACATAAAGAGCTCTAGTAAAGAAGGAGATGGTAATGGACCAGAAATATCGTTGTGAACAAGATCCAAAGGAGGAGTATCTCTCCAAGCTTTTCCTTTGTCAAATTTCTTTTTAGGATGCTTTCCAAGGGTACAACCCTCACAAATACCCTTAGAAAACTTGACGTGGGGTAACCCATTGACCATTTCATTTTGGCTCAATTGTTCAAGGTAGCGATAATTTAGATGTCCGAAACACTCATGCCATAGCTTACTAACCTCATTTGCATGAGTGAGCAAGGCAAGTGGGCATAGAATCGAAGTAAAGTGGGAAAAGGTATACAACCATGAATGGTGATCCGCCTTTCCCTCAGCCATTGTAGTGTCATTGTTAAGCTCACGAATAATCACCAAGTTAGGACCAAATTCCACTCGCATTCCTTCACCAAGGTGAGTAATTTGGTAAACCGATAGGAGATTGGTAGAGAGATCAGGAACACTCAACACTTGGTTGAATGTTCCCCATCCATCTCTACTAATCCACTACTAAAAACCAACATTGTCGTGTCATTACCCATCATGATTTGGGACATACCACAAGGCTCGATGTTGGAGAACTCAACATGTAAAGAATCCATGTGGTGCAAGGCACTAGAATCTATAATCCACATCGATGAAGGAGAAACTTTGGCTACAAGGGCCTTTCC
This sequence comes from Taxus wallichiana var. yunnanensis, assembly GCA_018340775.1. Taxonomy (NCBI): domain Eukaryota; kingdom Viridiplantae; phylum Streptophyta; class Pinopsida; order Cupressales; family Taxaceae; genus Taxus; species Taxus wallichiana. The sequence goes on along the minus strand of CM031237.1, from coordinate 332,233,262 downwards.
TTTCTTCTTATCATATTTAGACCCTTTTGTAGTAGAAGACTTGGCCTTTGGAGAATTTTGTTTGATAGACTCAGGAACACCTATTTGATTTTTCTCAAGTAAATGAGTAAGGTGATCAATTTGTTTTCTCATACACATATGCTCTTTATGACCAAGCTTCTTAGAAAAGGAACACAAAATCTTGTCTTTCTGCACTCTAGGCTCAGAAGTTGAAGCATTTGTGTTAAAATTAGTTTTGGTCTTGGTTTCCTTCTTAGGTTGATCATTTTTTTTCTTTCTTCTTTTTAGTCTTATTTTCCTTACTAGTACTTGCTACAAGGGCATGTGACTTGGACTTGAGATACCCCATTTGAATGAGTTTTTCTGTTCTTGAATGAGTTGGGATGAAAAATATTCAAAGGAGGGCATATTCAATCCTTGCCCAAGGCATCTTTTGTAGTGTAAAAGTTGACACAAAGACAGAATATTCGAGGACCTAACTTAGAGAGAATCAAAAAATCATTTGAGAATCTTTCTTCTCTACTTGAAATTCCTTTAACAACAATCTAGTGTGGACAAACTTAGAGAAGAATGCTTGTAGGTTTTCAAAATCACTAGGATTTAACCCTAGTAGTCCATTTTCCAAATCATGCGCTCTCATGTCATCTTGGTGTCTAAACATTCCATCTAATGTTTTCCACACAAAATTAGGTGTTTCGGATGACTCGATGTGGAAGAGTAAGTTAAGAGAAAAAGACATGCAAAGAAGACCTAAAGCTTCATTACTACGGTTTAACCACTTAGATTTTTCAGGGTCGTCATCTGGTTCAGTCTTGGTTCCCATGGTGATGAAAAATAACCCTTTACCCCTTAGTTTCATAATCATTTTCGATCTCCATTCAAAGAATTTGAATGACGTAAGCAAAGGAATTGAAAGTGCATCCATAGTGAAGAGAGAGAGAAGGAATGCAAAAAAGAAACACAAGAATCACAACCACCTAGGACAATATAATAACCCCTTGCTTTTGGCACTTTATAGTTTAGTGCGTTGAATACAATCGGGTCCAAGCATGCATCTTGAAATAGTTGGTAACTCACCTTGCAATCAGCATAATAACACACAAGAGAGGAGACCACAATTGTGTTTCATGGAGCGCAACAAAGTGACACCATATACAAGCACAACTTGAAAAAAACTAGGAAGGAGGTGAAATCAAATCTGGTTGTGAGAAAGAGTGTCTCACGTTGCAATGGATACCCCCTTGCTGCAAACTATGGTGGATGCACTCACTAGTCGCAAGAAATAATAAGGGTAAATACAAGTTTTAGATGAACTCAAGATGAGTCCCGATGATCTTCAGAACTTGGAAAAGCACTCGGAAGAAAATAGGTGCTCAGAGTGTCACTACACACTTGAGCGCACGATTAGTAAAAAAATCGACAATAACGCCTAAAAATTATCACTTTGAAACACCTAATTTAGCTAATTTTAAAGCTATGGGAGTTTTAAAAAATGATAATTAACGTTAATTTAAAAAAATTTAAATTATTACTAATCGTAAATGAGATTCGTAATTAATAGGAATAGATTTAATATAATTAAATCTAATTAATTACGAAAAACTAATTAAGATCTATTAAAAATATTAAATCCTAATTAAAAATCAAATACTTTCCCTTTTAAAGAAATTCCCACCTTATAAAAAAGACACCTCAAATTTGAAATTTTAGAAACTTACGTTATATAAAAAAACACCGAAATAAAATTTAAAAAACTTACCAAATATATCTTACCGTAAATGAATGTAACTGCCCACTTACGGTTTGAATGAAATAAATGAAAAATTAATCAACTCACCAAAAAGGCACTTAGCTCGGTGGAAATGTTTGGGTGGATCCGAGTTGGGTGGACAAAGGTCGGAAAGCTGTTTGGAGGCCGAGCTTTGTGGAGACCGTTGAAGGATCCCCGAGTTGGGCTCAAAATTTGAGAGAAAAGTGAGATCATATGCTGAGCTTTGCGGTTTGAAGCCATTGGAGAGTGGGCTAAGGTGTAGATGGGCTCAAGACTCGGGGCACATGGGGAGTAGGGAACATGGGAATGTAGGTGGGTGGGGTTGAAGCTTGAGGTGGGAGTGGGAACCAGGGACAGAGCAGGGGCTTGCCTTAGCCAAAACACAAAACCACAAGGAGATCGGGATGCAGTCTCAGGATTCGAGCACGAGTTTGCAAGATCTCAAGTTTAGAGGGAGAGTCACAACCCAAACAAAATGTGATCCAGAGAGGAGAAGGACTCGCCCGAGCCACATGGAAAAAAAAATAACTCACGGCTCGCTTGAGAAGGTTTAAACTCAAACTCGACAAAACAACTCGGTTGGGTTGGAAACATAGGCCTCGCATGCTAGAGTGAGCTCAACCACACTAGATCTTGGCCACTATGGGAATGATGGGCACGAGTTTGAAGGAGCTTGCAAGCAGGAGCTCGGGGCAGGGAAGAGGAGCCGGTGCTCGATGGAGAGCTCGGTTGGGAGCTCGGTGGAGAAGAACACCAAAACACCAAAGACTTCAAACTTGAAATTTTGAAACTGTATTCTATAAAAAAATAGCAAAAACACAGAGAAACCAGAAAATAAAGATCTAAAAAAATTTCAGTTTAATAAAAAAATTAAAAACTAGAAAATAACCTCTATTTTTAGCTGATCTGCTAAATTTATCCACAACTAGCTAAATGTAGTTATAAAACCCTGAAAACTCAAGGATATCTACACATGCACGAAGAACACAGAAAAATGACACACTTTCCAAGAACATCTTGTTAAATACATTAGCAATAAATTTCAGAATCTAATGATTGAAAAACTTGCACGAGGAGTAAAAAAAGAAACCAAGAGTAATCACAACTCAAATGATGAATGCACGTTTACCCGATCTTAGCTCTGATACCATGAAAGAGTTTACGAGAATCGAATGAAAATGATGCACCATGAAGTAGTTGTACTCAAATGGAATCATGATAGCTCCAGCGTAATCACAAGGATCAATCAACAATGGAAGAACTTGCTCAATAGAAATAAAGATTGCACATAGAGGAAAGACAGCGGAGTGTCTTAGCATACTCATAAATCAGAAATGAAAGGGTACATATAGGGTGTTGAGTAACCCTAGTGCATGACACACAAGAAAACCCTAAACCTAACCTAAACCCAACCCATATGAGATGACCCTCCATATGTGAGTGGAGGACACATAGGATCCCACACACCAACACTGCCACGGTCCCACCATGGGCGCCTCGGTCCCTTTGCACTTTCCCACCACTTTTGGGCTCTTTATATTTATTTTACATATTTATATTTCTTGTGGTCAATCTTTTTGGGTTAATTAAAAATTATATCCAAAGAACCCTATTAATATAAATTATGAGACCATAATGAGGGACCTAGCGTCATTTACTAATATCACTCATCTAGAGTTATATCCATCTATTGCATTGGAGATCACTTGTATCCACATAGCTCCATCATCAAGGCAAGAGGCTAGGACATCTACATCTCACTTCATGGGGGAGGGATTCTATTCTATGTTATGCATACATTCAATTACATTTTTTACACATAGTTATTGCTCACTACTTCACAAAGTGCGACTAACACAAGAGCAACCTAGGGCATGTTCACACACACATGCACATAGAACTAAATTGGGTATGAGATGTAGTATAGCACTCAGTTATTAAGTCCACCATTATGGTAGCTGAGGTCATTCTAACCCCTCATATGCATTCTTCTTTTTAGGGTTTGATGTTTGCTTTGGGGTCTTGCAGTTTTTTTTTCATCTTATATTATTGGTGACATCTGAAAGAGAACAGTGAATTTGATACAACACATAATGAAGCTTCCAGATCACCTCCCAACCATCAAGCACCGGTTTTAAACCTTCTGCATAGACTAGGGCACCCATATTACAACTTGGAGCTTCCGTAGATGCCCCAGTCCCTCTCAGGTGCTCCATTCTAGCTGGATTGTCCAGATCCATCTTTTCCAGGACTTCTACACAATCATTCTTGCTTCTATATTTTCCAGTCATCTTTACTACACCTTTGTCTGTGAGAATCATTATTCATCTAAGTTATTTATTCTTTCTTCTTGCACATTAGGGTTAGCATTTCCTTTTCCATAGTTAGATAATTTACATACTTCTTTTCTTGTATTTATTTACTTTATTGTAGTTGTTCATAGCTTAGATTAAGCATCCCAATACTACATAGTAAGTCAATTTTAGTTAATCATCAAGTAAAAGATGTTGTTGGGTTAACAAGCTTCAAGACTATGACATGGACATCTAAACTACCAAAAATGTGCGGGGTCTAGGCCTTGCAAATTTGATGGCAGAGAGAAATTTGTAGTTACTTGACATATACAATGTTGAAGAAGAAGGACCACACCCTCATGAAAAGGTAAGCACTTCAGCTTGGTATAAAGATATAGTCTTTTACTTGATGAATTTTAATTTTCATATGTACTTAGACAAGAATCAAAGAAGGGCACTCAAGCTAGATTCACAAAAGTATATCTTGACTGATCATGGACTAGCTTGGAAGAACCCAGAGGGAGTTTTGTTGAGATGTATCAATGAAGAAGAAGCACTTAAGATAATTGCATAATTCCATGGGGGAGTATGTGGAGGTCATTTTGCTGGGAGAGTCACTACTCATAAAATTTTGAGGGCATGTTATTGGTGGCCTTCATTGTTCAAATATATTACCTTGTTGGTTAGGTGTGAGAGTTTTCAACATTTTTTGAAATATTGAAAGCCTTTGGGGCCTTACCCCTGCATCTTGTGTCAATAGAAGCTCCATTTAAACAATGGGAAATGGATTTTATTGGTGAAATATCAGAATCTTAAAGTGCTGTTCATAAATGGATACTAGTAGCTAGTGACTACTTTACCAAATGGGTTGAAGCCATTCCCACTAGGAAGGAAACTCATCAAGTAATCATGGAATTTCTTCTCAATAATATAATTTGCAGATTTGGGGTGCCTACCAAGATAATTGTTGACAATGCCATGAGATTCAAAGCTAAACCATTGGCAAAAATGTGCAAGTAATATGGAATAAAATTGGCCTATACATCAAATTATAACCCTCAAGGAAATGGCCAAGCAGAATCAAGCAATAAGAACCTAATTAAGATCCTCAAGAGAACACTAGAGACAAACAAAATAAAATGGGGAGAGCAACTAAAATTTTCACTATGGGAAGACAGAGTTACCATGAGGAGGTCTACTGGAAAGATTCATTGTGAGTTAGTTTATGGACTTCAAGCCCTTTTTTCCTTACACTTGTAAATTTCTACATATCGGTTCATGCAGCGATTTGAAGAGGAAAAAGAAGTAAATTCATTTGAGACAAGGATCAATCAGATTATGGAATTGGATGAGGAAAGAAGAGAGTCCCATGAAATACATGTCAAGTTCGAGAAAAAATCAAGAAAATATTTAACAAGAAGGTCACTCCAAGAGTTTTCAATATTGGAGACTTAGTCCTATTATAGGACAGTAGACTTGAAGATGACTGAAAACATGGAAATTTTGATGTCCTATGGATGGGACCATATTCTATTGACATCATGATTTTAGAGCATACTTTATTTCGAAAGTATAAGATGGACATTTACCTGGAGTTTCCCATCAATGGAAGACATCTTAAACATTTCTTAGACTAAGTTGGAAGGTCGGTATAATTTTGTACAGTGTACAACTCTACTTTAGTTTTTTTGTTTTGTTTGTGTTGTTTCCCTTTTGTGCTTTGGTCTACATTGACCAGGTTTCTATAGTTGTTTATTTTCCCTCAACCTATTTTGTATATATTTTGGAAGCCCTATGTGTTGTTTTACTCGACTCTTTGCCCAATGAACTAGGCATCTGTTCTTTGTTCTTGTGGAACCCATAGGGGTGCCCATCCCTAAGCAGGAGCCATTATTGGAGCTCAATCCAATTCATTGGATTGAGAAAGTATTTTTCAATAGACTTCCCATCATTTAATTGATTTTGTGTGCTTTATATTGCTCCCGTGCTTCAAAGATCAGTCTGAGTCAAGGAGAAGTTTCAATTTGTAATATACCTTTTTCCTTAGCAAGATAAATGAAAGGATTCAGCAAAAATGTTAGTGGACTGGTTCAATGGACTGATTAATCAAAGTATGAAAGCTTCAAGCTCACTAGTGATCAAGATATGGCTACATCTTGCAAAGAAGAGCTTGTAATTAGCACTGAATGATTTATTTTCTCATTCGATCCAAAAAACCAAATCTATGAAGGCTCAAAAGCATGCAACCCAACCACAAAGTATCAAGCCATAGGAATGGTTAAGAAATATCATTTAAAATGGAATTATCCATTTTAACGAAGATAAAAATGTTCATACGACCGTCAAAATTCCACCTTTCAAAATCATTGGCCATTGGCATTCAAAAAATACATGAAATACTAAGGCTAATTCATTAGCGGGTTATGTTTTAAAAAGTTACTTGACGTGAATTTGGTAATCAATTTCAAACACCAAAATCAGTGGGACCACGCGGTAGAAGATCAATGGTCGAAGACAGGGAATGTGGCAACATTCTGTCACTCTTCGAGGTAGATGCACTCGATGGATGTGAGGCCCATGGAATTAGTTGCATTGAATAACATTTTAGGTCCATGGTAGTTGGGTTGAAATGCCAAAGAATATGTTGCGCAATTAGGAGATGACATGTGGCGAGCGATCAACAACCAAGGTGAACACGTGTCACCATTTCGACAAACTTCAAGGCAGATGCATTTTGTGGACCTCAAGTTTGCGAACTAAACTAATCTCGATAATTCTTTGAGTCCATGTCATGGTGGTGCACTTAATCAAAAAGTCAGCAAGGTCAATAGAGATATGTAAAAAAATTATGAATCCCAAAAGTTTATAAGTTCACTCAAAGATTAAATTTGTGACGTGAAGGTAAAATCTGACAAGACTGGCAACTCAAATCTACATGGAGCTTTTTTATTGGGTTATTTTTTGTAGTCTGACAATCCAATGGAAATGCAAGGTATACCACCAAAAAATTGTAAAAGGGGCATGGATCTTTTCTATTGGTTCTCATTTCACGACAGTTAGAAGGGCCTATTAAACAAACTTCCCTATTGGCTCATGCTTTGTAGAAGTCATTCAAGGATCTCAACATGTCGATGCAATATAGCATTTGTGAGGAGCATGGAGTTTTCTCATTGGTTCATGCTTCACAAGGGATAAGAAGAGTCTGACAAGGTGAAGGAGCATGGAGCGTTTCTATTGTCTCATGTTTTGAGATGGATAAATAATGTTCTAACACTTTGTGAAGGTGTGTGGAGATTTCTCATTAGCTCGCACTTCGCAATAAGCATAACACATATCAAACATATTAGGGTGGACACGTGGCACCATTCCACCACACTTCAGGCTAATACACTCTCATGGATATCAAGCTCTAGAGTAAATGGAATTTAAAAAAGGCATCGAGTTCTGAAGAAGGAAGGAGAAGTTATAAGAAAAAGTATCTAGACGCATAAGTAAAGCCCGGCCCCATGACCTAATGAAAGGAAAACATGTGGTAAAGAAAAATCAATGCACACATTGGTAGAAGGAAATCCCTGAACTAATCAAAGGCCACCATGTGTCACATTTTTGTGCTTCCCGGCACTCAAGACTTTATAAGGTGATATTTTTCGATTCCCTACTCATAATCTTGCAAAATTTATATCGTTGGAAAGGTCTCTTCAATTCCTTCACTTTAGAATCATCAAATTCAAGAATTGATGGCAGTTGGTGGGAGAGAAAAAAATGTCTTCAACATTCAAGTTACAGTCCCAATGTTGGTCAACCACCCATATTAATGAAGTATGGTGTTTGTTTCTTCTCTAAATACACTAGACATAAGGAATGAGTGAATTTTGTAGGTTTCCCATGTGCCTTTTCAAAAAAAAAAAGCATCTTGTTGGTGGTTGTAGAAGGAGATCAGATTTTTTCTTTCTCTCTCTCTCTCTCTCTCTCTCTCTCTCTCATCTACTATATGTTTTATCCAAATTCATTCTCCTTTTCAAGCCGAGTAGCAACACAGATTCAACAGGAGCTTAGAGGTAGATAGATCATAAATGTGTATCATTTTGTAGCCGGGGATGAAATCTAACTGACCCTTTGTTACTCGATTTTGTGGAGAGATGGATAGCACCTTAAAAGGATGTGATCTTATCCTAACTATTTTAGGTTGTGCCTTTCAACCAAGGTAAGAGAACCTATTTTGTAACCTTTGTTGTTGAAGGAGATGCAGATACCTTTCTTTTGCACAAATTTTATAGAGAAGACCTTAGGGAAAATATGATCAACACACCAAATCTGACTCTCATGAGTTGTCACTTCCAGATTATGGGGATATTTTCAACACAAGGCAAAGGTTACTAAAGACATTAAGAGATCCTGATTGTTCTGCATATTTTTGCAAGTAGATTTTGTTCCTTTGTTGATACACAGGCAAATAGGGGTAGTTCAGGGTAGGATTAATTGTTTTTTGAATGATTTTGGTGGGAGATGAAGCAGGATAAAGCTGATTATACCGAGATCTTTGGAGGGACTTCACAATAATGAACAAATTCACAATAGAAAGCTCCAGAACAGTCAAGACGTTCCTTCAACCAGAAGGTATGCTTCAATGGAGGCCTAGATCAACACATTTTCACATAATCTTTGAGACTCCAACACAAAGGATCGAATTGGAAGACTCAATTAAACACTAAAGTTTCTGATTAATCATGCCTAAGGTACACCCAAAGACTTACAGACAATATTTATCAACAAATGACAGTAAATTGATTTTAAATTTGTTTATCTCATCCAAGATGAAGGCTCTTCTTGAAATGAAATTGTAAATGCCATTAGACTATCACAGGGATGAGATCCTGTGTGATTTCACAAAAAAATCTAGTATAAGATTGCAATAGGAATGAAAGAAACTATTTGCTAGATGTTCTGAAAATAAAGCAAGCACAAAATTGCTAGAGATTAGACACAAATTAATTCCAAAATTGCTTAGATTCATCAAGTAGGGAAAGTTACAGAACAGTCTCAGAGATTGTCAATGGTTGTACACTCGCAACCAACTTGACATGATAGAAAATCTAACACAGAATAAATTAACAGGTTATCTCGGATTGGTCTCTCAGGAAGATGGCTTTCTCAAATTTTCTCTTAGGGATTCAAACTCCAACCATTTGCATGACAAATTCATGCAATATATACCTTTCACTCACTCACTCACTTTGCCCCTCAAATCTTCCCTCCAAAAGTGGAATATTCGGAGCACCTTTGCTTTGCAATATTTCTAGAAAATGACATTTAACAAACTCACAAAAAGTTGCCAGTTGTTCTTTCAAAAGGTGAATCATTACAAAAATTTCATCATTCTTCAAAGTGGAAGCACATTTTTCATTTCCCACGCATGTAGATCCCTTTTATTTCATCATTTCAACTTTTCCTTCCCAATTTTTACTCTACAACTTTGGATATGGTAATTCACGTTTTCACGAACCAGAGTAAAAATTCATTTGAAAAATGCCTTGGATTCACAAATTGAACCCCCAAATTGATTAATTCGGACCCTGCAGGCCAAGACAACACAAATTGGTAAAAATTCGATGAAGATTGATGCAAAAACACATCTCCAAACTTCCTAGAGCTCAAATGGTGGCCAAATTGGTGAAATGCACAACTACCATCGATATGTTCCTCAACTTCAAATTTAAGCCCTCCGCATGGCGGAATCAGGGAAAAATGAGCACGGGACATATTTTTACCTTTTTACTACTTTTGGAAAAATTGCACAATTTCTTGATTTCCTTCGTCGCTTTGTCGATGAGATTTGGGCTCGACACATGGTGTAATATGACCGATACGGAGTTGCGGATCAATTTTACACATTTTGCATCTTTCTAGAAAAAGGAAAAAAAAATTCCTCTGCGGCTCCGCCCTTATGCAGAACACATGTCCTCATATGATTAGCTGAGGAGCAGTGCTCTCATTTCATATTTTAATTATATTTCACAAAAGAAATTTTTTAACATTTCCTTCACAGCTCTGCACCTCGCTATTGACTTCTCGGATGAATTTTGATTTTTACCTCGGCCTCGTGGGTTAGTTTGATACTTTGAATCATTTGAATACAAGAGGACAAATTTCCAAGTTACCCCGATGGTCCACCTCTTTGACTTTTCAAATTTCCACGTGTAAACATAGCGCACCTTGAGGCGGTCCCAAAAATTTGATACCTTGAGCAGTGTGGGCTCACCACGTGTCCTATTTCGTAAGATTTTTTCGAATACTTGAAGCTCAGTAGAAGGCACCACGTGTCATACTCTGAGGTAGTATCCTTTTGGTCATTGAAAAGTCTAAGTAAAATGAAAAGCAAGTGGAGGCCTCCACATGTCATCATGGCACTTCTTTAAGATGGTGTGCAAAGTGGAGACCCTGAATGAGAGTGAACTCGCCACATGTTTTGTTCCACCAAACTAATCCAAATGTATAAAAAAAAATCCAAGTCTGGGCCAAGCAATGGAAGCCTCCACGTGTCCTCCCAGTGCTACTCCAAGGCCAAACCAAAAAGTAAATCTTCAAACGAGCGTCATTCACCCACGTGGATAGATTTCGAGTTGAGGCTTTTTATAGAATTTTTGAAGTGTTTAGCCGAAGCCGCATCCAACCAAAAGGTGCCACATCCCCTGTAGATGCAAGGATGTAAATTTGACCAAGAGAAATGCCCGTCAAACCGTAAAATACAAAAAAATGACCATTTGAGCCTGGAAATGAAATTTCCTTCAAGGACAGAGAGTTTAGAAAGTTACAAGGCTCAAATATGTTCCTCAGGGACATATCAACTCATTCTTCTTCAAGTATTTAAGGTAGAAACGAAAAGAACGAAAAATTCCAACTATGGCAATAGAGGGAATGGGAAAATGTGAGTTTTTGAAAGGACAGAGCACAGGGGACTCAAAATATAGACCTTTCAGAGGAACAAAGAAACTAGGAGACAAATATGGACCCATACATGATCTTTGACCTAGGGGCAGACTAAAAATGGCAACAAAGACCATCCAAGCACAACATGGGGAAGGATAAAATGACAGAAGCTGAAATAAATAAATTTTCAAAGGGCACAAATGGGGCGAGACAATTTTGAGCATCACATCCAAATCCAATAGGCCATTTACCTTTGTCATCAAATCTCTACTCATTTCTATGGTGATTTCCAAATCTATCTTGTGCTTTACGCTTTAGGCTAACCTTGTGAAGTTTTTCCAATTCCCTTCTCGGCTCTTACCAACTTGTAGGAGATCTCTTTGACATTACTGCCCAAAGTTTTCACCACTTCCTCCAATTCTACACTCTTTCTTGCTTGAGACTTCTCAAGGTTTACTAATTTAACTCCATCTCTCTTAGGAGGTTTCCCAACATCCTTGATATTGTTCTCAATTTGAAGTGCCATGGTGAATGCTTGCCTTAAATTGCTAGGGTTCTTGTCCCTCAGTAATATGCATCCTTTTTATCAAATGCACGAATATTTTATCAAACAAGATTCATCACATGGTCTTAAATTCATGGAAATCTCCTCAAAGTTTTATTGAACCCTGTGTTGAAGTCATGGACCGATTCATTTGGGTTCTTCTTGATATTCTCAAACTTTAACAAGAGAAACCTAGGTGCATCTTATCACCATACTACAATCTAAATGCATTCTTCATTTCATTCTAAGAATCAATAGAGTTATCGTCAGTGCAAAGCTTTATACCAGTCCTTGCATCCTCCTCTCAATGCATGAATAAATAATTTAATGTATACATCTTCAAACTCTATTTAAATCCTCCATCATATTGACAAAGAGTTTCAAGTGTTGATCACCGATTATTGCATTATTTCCTTGAAAATTCGGCAATTTGTTTCTTACATCATGTGGCACAGATCGGATAGCCATCCATACCTCTAAAACTGATGGGACAAAAATTATTAACGAATAATGGAGATCTGGGTGGAGGCTGAGCCATACTATCTTGAGGAGGTGACCTTACAGAGAAACAAAGTGATGAGGAGTGCGGAGTGCAGTGGTACAAGGACACAATTTTCAGAATGACTATCCCCCAATGTCTCTATCTCTTTGAAAACTTTATTAGATTTTGAAAACAAAAGGGCAGGTTGAGAAGAAAATGTTTCAAATAAAGATGAGGGACCCTCTCAGATGGAGAATTTGGATTACTGAGATGCCACCCGATTGAAGTAGTTGAGGAAGTATTGCAATCTTGACCACGTCTTCGATCAATTTCACCAATGGAGATCTCTTGTCTTGATGCTTGATCTCCCACAACCTTCCAATTTTTCCTCCTTCGAATTAGACTTCTCAAACTCTGGAAAAAACCTTCTACTAGGGTCCGCAGTGAAGAAAGATATTCTTCCTTCCAACTTTGCAAAGATTAGTAACAAATTCACAATTGACAGAGTTTAAGACACTAGCATTTATCAAAATCAAAACAACCTGAGATTCGCCACTAAGGATTTTCACCCTAGTTGTGCAAATGCACTAAAATAATCTTTCAAATGATTGTCAGCACTAAAAATCATGCAAATATTTACAAATGGAGACGTAATTCCTTCACCCAAATTTATGGTGAGGCAAACTTAGTACTGATAACTATTGGAAAATTGACAGACAACACTTGCAGAACCTAAAACCTTGTTTAATCCTTATAGAGCTGACCAGATAATGATGTTTACAAAACATATTTACACATAGAACTACAAGAAACATTACTAGGGTCTAGAAAATTTAAATTCTTTCAAAGATTCCCTGGCAAAGACATCTTTGAAAGAATTTAAAGTTTCAGCACTGGTAATGTTTCTTATAGTTCTATGTGCAAATACATTTTGTAAACATCATTATCTCTGGTCAGATCTATAAGGATTAAACAAGGTTTTAGGTTCTCATGTGTTAATCTTCCAATTTTTCTAGTAGTTATCAGACTAAGTTTGCCTCACCATTGATGAATTTGGGTGAAGGAGGGTCCGATTTGTAAAGCTTTGCATGATTTTTACCGCTGAAAATCATTTGTGATTATTTTAGTGCATTTTCAAAATAGGGTGAAAATCCTTAGTGGCGACTCTGGTTGTTTTGATTTTGATAAATGATAATGTCTTAAACTCACAATTGTGAATTTGTTACTAATCTTTCCGAAGCTGGAAGGAAGAAGATATTACATTTGCGGACCCTAGTAGATGGTTTTTTCTAGAGTTTGAGAAGTCTAATTCAGAAGGAGGAAAATTTTGGAAGGTTGTGGGAGATCAAGCATCAAGAAAATAGATCTCCATTGGTGAAATTGATCAGCACATGGTTGAAGATTACAATACTTCCTCAACTGCTCTTGAATTAGGTAGCATCTCTATAAATCTGAATTCTCCATCTAGAGAGGGTCCATCATTTGTATTTGAAACATTTTCTTCTCGATCTGCCCTTAAGTTTTCAAAATCTAATAAAGTTTTTAAAGAGACAGAGCCATTGGGGGATAGTCATTCTAAAAAATGTGTCCATGTACCACACAGACCCGTCACTCCTCATCACTCTATTTCTCCTGTAAGGTCACCTCCTCAAGATAGTATGGCTCAACCTCCACCTGCACTCCATTTTTCATTAATACTTTTGGTCCCATCAATTTTAGAGGTATGGATGGCTATCTCGAATGTTGTGCCATAGGATGTAAGAAACAAATTGCCGAAGTTTCAAGGAAATAATGCAATAACCGTGATCAGCACTTGAAACTCTTATTAATATGATGGAGGATTTCGAAAAAGATTTTGAAGATGTATACATTAAATTGTTTATTCATGCATTAGAGGAGGATGTAAGTGGATCTGGTATAAAGCTCGCTGATAACTCTATTGATTCTTAGAATGAAATGAAGAATGCATTTAGATTACAGTATGGTGATAAGACAAACCCTAGGTTTCTCTTGTTAGAGTTTGAGAATATCAAGAAGAACCAAAATGAATCGGTCCATGACTTCAACACAAGGTTCAATAAAAATTTGAGGAGATTTTCGGTGAATTTAAGACCATGTGATGAATCTTGTTTAATAAAATATTCTGATACATTTGATAAAAAGGCTGCATATTACTTGAGGGACAAGAACCCTGGTAATTTAAGGCAGGCCTTCATCATGGCACTTCAAATTGAGAACAATATCAAGGCTATTAGGAAACCTCCTAAGAGAGATGGAGTTAAATTGGTAAACCCTGAGAAGTCTCAAGCAAGCAAGAGTGTAGACTTGGAGGAAGTGGTGAAAATTTTGGCAAGGGCTTTCAAAGAGATTTCCTACAAGTTGGCAAGAGATGAGAAGGGAATTGGACAAACTTCACAAGGTTAACCTAGGCAAAGAAGCATAAGATAGATTCGACAATCACCATAGGAATGAGCAGAGATTTGATGACAAAGGTAAAGGGCCTAATGGATTTGGAGATGATGCTCAAAATTGTCTCACCCCATTTGTGCCCTTGAAAATTTATTGATTTACAACCTCTGTCATTTTATCCTTCCCCATGTTGTGCTTGGCTGGTCTTTGTTGCCATTTTTAGTCTGCCCTGGTCAAAGATCATGTATGGGTCCATATTTGTCTCCTATTTTCTTTGTTCCTCTGGAAAGGTCTGTATTTTGAGTCCCCTATGCTCTGTCCTTTCAAAACTTTATTTTCTCATTCCTCTATTGCCACAATTAGAATTTGTTGTTCTTGTCATTTCTGCCTTAAATACTTGAAGAAGAATGAGTTGATATGTCCTTGAGGAACGTATTTGAGCCTTGTAACTTTCTAAACTCTCTATCCTTGAAGGAAATTTCATTTCCAGGCTCAAATGGTCGATTTTTCTATATTTTACGGTTTGACGGGCATTTCTCCCAGTCAAATTTACATCCTTACATCTACAAGGGATGTGGCACCTTTTGGTTGGACGCGGCTCAGCTAAACACTTCAAAAATTCTATAAAAAGCCTCAACTCATAAATCTGTCCACATGGGTGAATGGCACTCGTTTGAAGATTTACTTTTTGGTTTGGCCTTAGAGTAGTGTCGGGAGGAAATGTGGAGGCTTCCGCTGCTTGGCCTGGACTTGGAAAAAAAAAAATTATGTAGTTGGAGCAGTTTGGTGGAACAGACACATGGTGAGCTCACGCTCATTCAGGGTCTCTGCTTTGGGCACCATCTTAAAGAAGTGCCAGGATGACACGTGGAGGCCTCCACTTGCTTTGTATTTTACTTAGAATTTTCAACGGCCAAAAGGAGACTACCTCAGAGTATGACACATGGTGCCTTCCACTGAGCTTCAAGCATTCAGACAAATCTCACCGAAATAGGACACGTGGTGAGCTTGCGCTCATTCAAGGTATCAAATTTTTGGGACCGCCTCAAGGTGCATCGTGGTGACATGTGGTAGTTTGAAAATTCAAAGAGGTAGGGAGGTGGACCATTAGGGGCAACTTGGAAATTTTTCCTCTTGTATTCAAATGACTCAAAGTATCAAACTAACCCATGAGCCCGAGGGTAAAAAGTCAAAATTCATCTGAGAAGTCAATAATGAGGTGCAGGCTGGCGAAGGAAATGTTAAAAATTTCTTTTGCAAAATATGATTAAAATATGAAATGAGAGCGCTGCCCCTCAGCCAATCATATGAGGACATGTGTCCTACAAGAGGGCAGAGCCATGGAGGAAAAATGAAATTTTTTTCCTTTTTCCAGAAAGATGCAAAATGTGTAAAATTGAGCCGCGACTCTGTATCCAGTCATATTGTGCCACGTGTCAGGCCCAAATCTCATCACGGAGCGGCGGAGGAAATCAAGAAATTGTGAAAAATTTCCAAAAGTAGTAAAAAGGTAAAAAGACATCCCGAGGCCTATTTTTACCGGATCAAATCAACAGTAGTTGTGCCACGCGGAGGGCTTAAACTTGAAGTTGAGGAACAAATCAATTTGTGAATCCAAGGCATTTTTCAAATGTGCATTTCACCAATTTGGCCGCCATTGAGCTCCATGAAGTTTTGAGATGTGAAATTTTTTTGATCAATCTTCATCAAAAAAATTTACCAATTTGTGTTGTCTTGGCCTTTTAGAGGGTAGGGGTCCGAATTAATCAATTTGGTGGTTCAATTTGTGAATCCAAGGCATTTTTCAAATGAATTTTTACTCTCGGTTCGTAAGTGTACAATGTGACAAAAACGTGAATTACCATATCCAAAGTCAGTCTAAGAGTAAAAATTACACATGATCTCATCCATTCCTATGTGATGTCTCAATGTCATTTTAATTTCATTTCAAGAAGAGCCTTCATCTTGGATGAGATAAAAAATTTAAAATCAATTTATGTCATTTGTTGATAAATATTGTCTCGTAAGTCTTCAAGTGTACCTTAGGCGTGATTAATCAGAAAATTTATTTTTAATTGAGTCTTCCAATTCGAGCCTTCATGTTAGAGTCTCAAATATTATGTGAAAACATGTTGATCTAGGCCTCCATTAAAGCATACCTTCTGGTTGAAGGAACGTCTTGATTGTTCTAGAGCTTTATGTTGTGAAGTTGTTCATTATTGTGAAGTCCCTCCAAAGATCTGTATAATTAGCTTTATCCTGCTTCATCTCCCACCAAAATCATTCAAAAACAATTAATCCTACCCTGAACTACCCCTGTTTGCCCTGTGTATCAACAAAGGAACAAAATCTACTTGCAAAAATATGCAGAACAATCAGGATCTCTTAATGTCTTTAGTAACCTTTGCCTTATGTTGAAAATATCCCCATAATCTAGAAGTGGCAACTCATGAGAGTCAGATTTGGTGTGTTGATCATATTTTCCCAATGTCTTCTCTATCAAATTTGTGCAAAAGAAAGGTATTTGCATCTCCTTCAACAACAGAGGTTACAAAATAGATTCTCTTACCTTGGTTTAAAGGCACAACCTAAAATAGTTAGGATAATATCATCCTTTTAAGGTGTTATCCATCTCTCCATAAACTCGAGTAACAAAGGGTTAGTTAGATTTCATCCCGGGTCAAAATGATTACAAATATATGATCTATCTACCTCTAAGCTCCCTATTGAATATGTTTTGTTGCTCAACTTAAAAAGGAGAATGAATTTGGATACCAACACTATATATTGTAACAATCTGTCATTTTATATGAGGAGGCAGATTGGTGGTAGTTGTAGAATTTTTATTAAGTTCAATTTCTAGTTCCAGTTTCTAGTTTCTTACAAAAAATTTATATATGTCTAGTTTTGTGACAAATATCTAAGGTGGTTGCATTGTACAACCATTAGTAGGTTTTAAAGACATTTTTTTATGTCCCCTAGCCAAAACTTACATAAACAGATTCTCACTATTTTGATCAAGATATACTTTCCCATTTTTTTTGTTTTAAAGGAATGAATGAGGCAATATTGGTTCTATTACTATCTTTCATTGGCATTACTTTGTTAATTATGAAAGGGTCTTTCCTATTTATTATATTCTTCTAGTCACTACGAGACTATTGTAGAATAGTGTATATTTGGCAATAGCTCAGCCATGTTGTAAAATCCTAAAGGCAACATCACTTTTGAAGATATTTTGTTATCCCTTAAGGGTATTTTGGGTGTATAATACAAATGTAGCAATTTTTTTATCTCATCTCTAACTCCATGATTTGTAGCTAGGATTTTGAAGATTGTAGACAACATTTATGGGAATTAAGTATCAATGAATGCAAACATTATTTCATGAGATCATGTTAAATTGAGTGTTCTTTTTAAGCATCATAGTTAAGGATGTATTCTTTCCATGGGAACAAGTAAGACACCTTGGTCATAAAATCAATTACCCTTCTCCCTCCAAATCCTAATGTAAAACAACCAATGATCTTCATACCTACCAAGCATATCATGCCTCCATACCATACATATGCTAATTTCAGTAAAGTTGAGCTCAATTTTTTTCATTATTAGTAAGATTTTCTAAGAATCCCACCTTGTATGTGATCCAATATCATTCAAAGTATCCTTAGTCAATAGTATTATGCAAAAGAAATATATGAAGTTGTTCATTATCTCGTTTGTTAGATCTATATTTTATTACCAAGTGCTTACAATAAATCAAGTGATAACTCTTTTTAGAGAAGTATTGTATTTGCGGTTGCACTTGCTTTAAATTAAGTTACACCTACCATAAAGGAAACCAAGCCATAAAATTTTTCCTTTATTCAGACCATCCAATTAGTCCTCTCACCTTGTTCAAGGTAGATACAAAATTTGTAAGGTAAAGCCATCCCCTTTGTTGAGTCATTGAGTTGAGTGTTGAACAAATATCCGACTATCAATGACAAAGAATTTTTCATTTTTCATCACTCTCTCAAAGCCAACTCACTTAGGTTAGTTGTTCATCTTCCCTGTGGTGCGATTTCAGGAGATAACATGGTGTATTGAGTGGTTGAAGCTTTCCATTACAGTGATCATAAGAATGTCAAGAGAAGAAGTGGGAGATCCCAATGCTCTGGGCACACTAGATATATATGCCAAAGAATTAATGGGTGGTGATGAACATGGAATATTAATCAAAAATTTAGGAATAACATCGAAGGATTGTTAGGAGATGAAGTAATGGAAGGAGATGAATCAACATGTATGTTACTAGACACAATCTCATAAGGATATCAAAGCAGAGTAGAGAATTCACATTCAATAGTACGCAAAGAAGTAGAATCATTACTAGTATGTGTATCATCAATATCAGAAAAAGATTTGGATACAAGTATTTCATGAAGCATGTCATCAACATTCAATGAAGGAGGAGAACTAGTATGAGGTGTATCATCAAAATCATTGGAGACATTTTCAAAAATGTAAGGAGTATGAGATGCAACTATAGAATCATCCTGACTAATATTAGAAAACACATCATGCACACATGTAGTTTCATCATGTTTTTCATCATCATCAAGACTAAGCATAAACCGATAATATCATCATCAAAAGTTTCATTAGAATTAGAAGATGGTGGAGTGTGACTAATCGAATAATAGTGTCTACAACCATAAAATATTTTTGGATCGAAACAATGCTAATAGTAGAATGATCAAATCTAGTAGGAATATTGCATTCATTATCCAACAATTGCCTTTGAGTATCATCGGAAGAAAATAATGTGATAGATAATGCTAAGTTCAGCAAAGTGGTTGCTTCATCATAAATAGGATTAACACTCACATGAGGCATGGCTTTCCTAGGAGGAGAAGAGCTATTCTTAGCCATTAGGGTTTTAGTGGATCCTAGGGAAAGGATTTATAAGCTACGGGTTTACCAAAATGATTCAATAAAATCTAGATATTTTATTAAAATATGAAAGCAATGATCGCTATAACTAATATACAATTAAATACAGATGTTATGCAATTAATTTAATTTTATATATGAAAGTAAAATAGAAGATATAGGACACTTATGACTAATCGATGCACTACATCTCGGACCTAGTGTAGTTTTATGTGTTTTTGTGTACAATAGTGTTCCTGTAGGTTTCTCTTGACTTTGGTGATGTGAAGATAGGAGGTGACAACTAGATAGATGTAAATGTGTGGGATGGGAAAATTAACTTCCCTTTCCTATGCAGTGTGTATACAGAGTAATGCACCCAAATGTAGTCCCTTGAGATATGTAGATAGATAGCCCTTGATAATTATTTCCCATCATTATAATGGTATATATGTTGTGTTTATATAGGGATCTATTTCTTGAATTTTGACACTAATGACTCGACTAGTACCTCGGGATATGAGTGGGAAAATTGAAAAGACCGACTTCAAATGTCAAAATAAAAATGAGAAATAAAGAGGACACGTGCACCCAAGATGGCCGAGAGGCACCGGGCGTTTGTGTCCATAGAAAACTAAAAGCTAATGTGAGAATAATCAGAGACAGGGATCCGTATGACCTGACTAGAACTAAGTGTATGAGTGACAAGTGTGAAAGAGAAAATAATAAAAACAAACAAGACAAAAAAATAGACTACACAATGGGCTATCATTGAATACTTTTCTTACACAAGATTCATATATAAAACAACATACTTGGTGGTATAGTAGATAGTAATAAGTGTGTGATTTTTGTCTACTCTTTCTTCAAACATCAATGTCCTCCACTCCTCATCCCCTTTCCATCATCACTAACACCATGTTGTATATTACTTTATCTTCTACCATTGATGTATTTTCATTTCCTCATACACCTAACATTATCATACATTCACCACACTCAACATGGTTCTTGTTTTCATCATCTCCACACTCATGCCCTTCACACACAACAATTCTATGGATTCTATTTGGAATTATTGCTTCACTCATCATCCACATCATACAATCCAATCCCATTATCTATCTCATCTATCACTTACTCCTATACATCATGTCTCTCACTCATCTAGTCCCTACACGATTAGGGGTAATCTCATTTATCTTCACTATTACATTCTACGTGCTCCATACATTCCACTTCTATTCATCCATCCTAGATTTAAAACATGTCCTAATTCTCCACACATCCTACACTATCATCATTGACACAAACACAAACACAAACACAAAATCTAAAAACAACTAAACATCTTTCAAAATAAAAATTCTATATATCCCAAAAATGCAATAAACAACACTTGCTCATGGATTTTCTTCCACATTTGCTCCATTCATTCATATTTCATTCCAATTATTGGTTCACTACTACATACTTCACTTACAATTCATTCACATTCCATGTCTTGGTTTATTTCACAACTTTTGGTGAACTCTTGATTATCTTGTTGTCACATTTTGTGAGTCAATAGTCTCTACTACAGTTTCTTAAACTTGGTATCTCCTTACTTGGTGAATTAAGAATGACTATCCTCTTAGAGATCCATGCACTCTTACACACTTAAAAACTTGTTGTGAATACCCTAGGGAATTATTTGTTGACACTTTCTAATGTCATCTCCATAATCACTTCCATTCCCTCCATCAAGCCACTATTGGTTCTAAACCCTTAACAAAATGAGAGAGTTGAATATCATGTCAAAAATAAATGTAAAAAAATTCAAAATAAAAGGTCCAAATATAAAAAAGGAAAATAAACAAGACCAATATCAAACACCCTCTCTCATGTTGCTTTCCAATAGCTCTACTGGGGCTATAGATGCTTGGCTGACAATAGAGAAATGTTGTGACTAGAATAAAATGTATCTATGTTGGGGATATGGATGTATGGATAGCAACAAAGAAATGCATGACTTACAATTTCCTTCCATTTTCATCTATCACCAATCATCTATTTCAATCACACCTACACATTGGCACATGTTTTCACTCATTATCTTATGGGTCTTAACTTCAACAGTAACTCACTATCATGTGCACACATGGGATCTCAATGAGACACATGGCTAGTATGTCACCATTTTGATGTTTAGACCTTGTTCAAGCTCATGTTTTAGCTCACTTTTGTCTCATGTATCGTGGCTTCAAACCCATCATGGGTTCACCAACACTCTTATTGCAAACCATGTTCATACACCTACACACCTTTTGTACTCCATTATTACAACCATGTCACTTTTATACTTATATTCCACCTCATTTGGAATGAACATCCATGGGCATCCGCTACCTTCTGCACACTTTTGCATAGTCACCATTTTTCAGGTCCTTTACTTTACAATAATTTCTCATCACTTTTGGTTAGGGAAACACTACTCCCATGCTCTCTAAATTGCATCCATTTTTGTACATATCTATAATCACATTTTTCACCTACACATGGCTAGGGAAACATGGTCCTTACTTTCACTCATCATGCCTTTGCCAAGGTTCATTTTATATCATTATTAATCATCACTTTTCATCCCTCGTAATGCTGGGGAAACCTGCAGCTCCAAAAACTATCACTTGAGGGGGATATCATACAAAATCCTTCTCTTCAATCTTATGATTCCCAACCATCAAATAATCTTAATAAATTGAGTCAATAATCTCTACCTTGCGAAATTAATCTATCAATCCCTTCACAAACTCTAGATGAAATGGCCCATTGATCACATTTCTAGGTTCCTTTCTATCTAGTCAACCATCTAAGCCCATGACTATGGCAACCGATTTCATAAGGTTAGACAACCCCCATCTTGTCTTCATTTTTTGCAATACATATTTCTTGTTGTAACATGCAACGTAAAAAGGGGTAAATTTAGACACTATAAAACAAACATAGAGCATAAGCTTTCCTATTCAAAATACAAAAAAAAAAATCATAAAACACAATAATCCAAAAAATCAAATAATCCCACAAAAGCAACTAAAAATATAAAACCCCACAAAATGGGGATAAAAGACACCTCACTACTCATTTACTAACCCTCACCCACTCACATTTAATTATGTCCATCCCACCTACCCATTTTCCTACCAATACACTATGGACCCTTATCATCTCACCCATCTATGCACATTGCACCCATATGTGTCACATTCTTCTATGCACTCAAAAACTACAAAACACCACTCACCCCCATTATTCCATCCCCTGACTCTTTGTGCACTTGAGACCATACTAGTTTTTTTTCTTCTATACTCACATATTTTAGTTTTATGTGTCTTGGAGAGGCAAAGGTAGAGCACAAAGGATAGATA
Source organism: Taxus wallichiana var. yunnanensis (assembly GCA_018340775.1). NCBI lineage: Eukaryota > Viridiplantae > Streptophyta > Pinopsida > Cupressales > Taxaceae > Taxus > Taxus wallichiana. The sequence goes on along the minus strand of CM031237.1, from coordinate 332,210,518 downwards.
CAACTTGCTGCAACAATTTTTAGCGAGATTCCAACATAGGTGTGAATTGCAACCGTAATTATCTTGTGATCGGGTCAAGTATACTTGTCATTTACATGCATTTTTTTGTCATTTTAATTTAATAAAATGTCTTTTATCTCCTTAAATGGTGATGTATATGACCAAGGAAGGTCCCCTAACCACCAAAAATAACTAACATTTTTTCAAGTGTTCTTGTGTGCAAGTTTAGATTTACATCCGTAAGAGTTTTATCTAATTTATTCAATAAATAACCCATAATTGTCCCTCATTTTTCAATGGAAGCCTAAGCCCATTTTATTTAGTAGAATTTATTTAGATATTTCTATATCAACTAATATATCTTACAAGTGATCCAAATCTAGGCACACATATACAAATTTCTTCTTCAAGTTCCATGTTGTCACCTAAAGTTGCACCCCTACTAAATCCACCAAATTTAGCACCTCTGTGAAACATGGGATGATATATCAATGTGGGACTTTCTTGTATAATATCACCATTTGGATAAAGTCAGCTTCCTCTACTTATAAAAACTAGATCTAACACTACCTAAGTAGAAATCACTACTAACTAATCCTAATCTAAGAATCCAAAGGACCAGGGTTAGAGAGAATGCAAGAACTGAAACCTAACCTAAGGAAGGAGGTGATAGCACCAGAATTAAGGGGATCTCTCTCCATGAAGGGAGGGATGTAAAGAAACATAGAGGAGAGGATAGGCATGTGTCATAGACCAACCTTGCATCAACCCTTCTATTCCATGCATTATAGACACACAAAAATGGAAACTTGTGAATATAATCCACACACAACATACAAGAAACAAATGGAGAGGAAAGAACACAATAAACGCAAGCATAGGGCATAAATGAGCCATAAAAACAAGATTTTATTGATTAAAGGATGCACAGTCCATTACATCAATGGTGGAAGGCACTAGATGCATTACAATTTAGTTCGAGGTCTCAGAATTTGTGAAATTTTGGTCACCATTTTGACATAGTGATTTTACAATTAGGAGAGGATTTTTCAATGAGTTTTCAATTTGAATTCATAGAAGAGAAGAGAGAAGAAAATGAAGGAGAGAAGAGGCACCTAACATTGATTTGATTCCACACCATCAGACTTATAGACAAGGTATGGGCATTATTAGTTCCATTTCATGCCATTAGATTACCCATATAGCAGGACAATACACCTCATAATTAAATTTAGGTTGGTGGAGTGGGTGATCATCTAGTTCAAAATAGGCTCTACTTTGTTATGTTTATACTATGATCTATGGATTTTCCTTAATTTTTATGGCCATCGCAGCCTTTCTCTTCTCTTCTATGTTCCAAAATTTATTTTCAACCTCTATTAAGATCCATGAACAACACTCAACTCTCCAATACACTATACCACATGCGGCCCCTTTTTCTTTGTCCTATGACATTCACTACACTCAACAAGATTTATCATGGCTTTTGAACTTGTGTAGATTTTACTTCACACTTTATAGTACTTCCCCACAAGTCATGGTGTTTCATTTTTTGCCTCATGGATTTTATCCCTACGACAATGTCCCTTGTTATTCGGATTTCAAAATCCATGGAACACTACACATTGAGAACCCACGTAACACATGGTTCTTATCTCACTGACTTCCAACATTAGTCATATTTAAACCTACTTGATTTTTCCTGGTGATATCTCATGGTACTTTTCTTGGGCAGACTACATGTTTTGTTACATGGAATTAACTAACTCCATGGATTTCATATTTTCCATGTCATGAAGCACTAAGATTTCCCACTCCTTCACTCCACGATTCTCGTTTCTTAGCCATTTTTCCATCTTTTCATAGGCGTGTAAAATTCATGGTACTTTCAATTTTCCTTCAACCCATGAAATATTTATTTTAATGTCTGTGGAAGATTGACTTCCTTAATTCCGCAATGGTCTTTTATCTAGAGCCGCATAAGTCCGAAACTTGGATGAGCTATTCAAAATAACATGGGGTACTATTTTGGACAACAATTTTTCAAATTTAAAGGGATATCTACCTACTAGATGTAAATATTAGTAGCCTTGAAGCATCCATTGGGCATGGAGTCAAGCTTGAAAAATTGAATCATCTTTAAAACTTTATAACTACCCCCAAATCCACATGAACCTAAGACTAATTTGAAGCTGATATTTGGAGCATTGAATAAATCTTGGAAACTACCCCAAAATCTTCTAATTTTCTCATGAATGAAAGATCTATACTATGCATAAACACGAAATCCCACAAAAATATGTAAAAGAGAAACCATGCATGTTTCAAGTGAAACATGCGAGTGTGCACAATCACTTGTTTGCAATAGGAAGACCTAAACTATTACTACTCGACCAAAAGGAAATGAAGCTAAAAACTTGATAAAGACCGGGAAAAGTATCTTCCTTTCTTACAAAATGCAGCCATGAAATTAACTTGGCAACAAGAGAAATAGTGGAATTGAATACATGGCCCGTTCCTTTTCCCCAAAATATCAGCCAAGAAAAGAACACGTAACACCGTATAATATGAATTTTTTTCATGGAGGTATTAAGGCTGACCTTTGGCATTTTGAAGCTCGTTTTCATGCACTATAGTGAACATGACTGATGGAAACTCTATTTTTAGCTCTAGATTAGCCGATATTTTATAAGGCACACAATTTTCTAAGTTGATGGATCGATCCTTTGAATTTACCCATTTTATTTGCATTCACTCCCATAAATGGGGCTACCAAGGACACTACCATTTTCATGGTGGATGTTTTTAAGTTAATATGAATTATGTTCTACTTCTTCTTGTGCAAACAACTATATTTCCACTCATGGATTCACATTTTCATCTTCCTTTTCCTCAAGAAGGTTAATTTCAACAACTAAAGATATTCTTGGTGTATTACTACAATCCTCCAAAAGTGCAATAAGTTAAAAACATGCAAGAATAATGAGGATCATTGGGTTCAATTCTAACACCTTTCTCACTTTTAAAAACTTCTTCCTCAAACCCACATATGTCATTAGTGTTGAAAAACACTTTCTCTTCATCCCCAAGTCCAAAAAGATTATTCTCTGGATTTTCCTAATCTCTCCTTTGCTGATTATAGCCATCCAAAATAGTAGTATGGTTTTGCATCATAGCTACTGGGACTGTTTCACATGCTACGATTCATTTTTTCCATAAAAGTATAAAAAACCCTATCTACCAACATTGCAGAATAACTTGGTTTAGTAAGTGTTGGATAGAGGATTGGGACAACATTTGAAATACACAGTTCTTCAAATATTTATGAAAAAACTTTAGAGGGTGGTATAATACCTTAGGTGGAGATGGGAGTGAATTTTACGAAACATAAGGGATGTTTTGTGCGTGATAAGATTTTTAAGCAATAAATGGAGGATTATGAGAGACGAGAGATTTCCCAGATTTAAAGTGGAACAACAAATTTTTATATATTTGCATGAGGGGTTTGGAGAAATTGAAAAGGTGAGGGAATAATGGGAACAATGAGGAATGGTTTCCTCTATCCATCCTGAATAAGACTCTTCTCAGCTTGCATAACAATGTCGATGACTTGGGAAGAGGGTTGCATCTTATTCTTTGGATCAATACAAGCAAATTAGAATCAAAGGCCCTTAAATAGTACAAGAATACCATATACCTAGTTGGGGTTTGACTTCTTGATGAATCATTTTCCATGTCCTTATGAATCTAATGTTAAAGTCTTAAATATACTCCATTGAATCTTGTTGTATTGTAGTGAGGTTTTCCATGAGAGAAATGATGTTTGCATCCTCCTTAAACCAATTATTCAACCGTTATCCCTTTTAACCCCATGTATAAATGGATTGTGGATCCAAACTCATGTACCAATCTTGTTCTTTGCCTCTAAAAGATAAGACAAGAATTCAAAGACAAAAAAATTATTTTTGATGTCATGGATGGCACAATGGTTGGCTACATCTTGGACATGATCAATAGGGATGAGATCTCCGTTTCCATAAAATAGGGGAAATTTTTTCAGGGATATCATCCCACTTTTATAAATGGAGGAGGCTATAACTAAAATTAGGGAAAGGGGAAGCTCTTTGGGAGATCCATGAAATAATGGAAATATTAAAATGAATGAAGGATGCGTGAAACCTTATGAAACTCAAAAATGGGTTAGTTAGATCAATAGAGTTTCCATATGTGTTGATTTAAGACTCAAAAGGATGGAATATCACCAATTATACATCACACTTGGTGAAATGATGTAAAACTCATAAGACTTCTCCCACTTGGGCGTGCTAAAACTATTATCACATGAAATTACACCTCGTTAAATCCTCCAGATCAAAGCACCTTTATGAAACATGGGATGGTCTCTCAACATGGGACTTGTTTGTATGAGATCACCCTCTAGAGAAGGCCATATTACTCAACCTATCTAACCTAGAGCTAACACTACTAGGCAAAAATCACAACTAACTAAACATAATCTAATCATCTAAGAGACTAGGGTTGGAGAGAATGCAAGAAATGAAACCTACACTAAAGAATGAGGTGATAACACTAGAAAGAAGGGGATCAATCTCCATGTGAGGAAGAACATAAGGAAATAAAGAGAGAATATGGAATACGCATGCCTCAGACTGACCCTTCATTGACCCTTCCATCTATGCATTATAGAAACACAAAAATGGAAACTTGCAAATATAATCCACACACAACATACCCAAAATGAATGGAGAGGAAAGAACGCAATAAAAAATGAGCATATGGAAGAAACAAGCAGCAACGATGAGATTTTATTGCTTAAAGCATGAAAATTCCATTACATCAATGGTTGAAGGAACTAGATGCATTATAGTTCAAACCATTTTAACATGGCAACTTTACATGTCAGAAAGGATCTTTTCAATGATTTTTCAAGTTGCATTTATATAACATAAAAGAGAGAAGAAAAATAAGGAGAGAAGAGGTGCCTACTGACATTTCTTTAATTCCACACCATAATATTTGCATTATGAGGTATGGGTGTCATTAATTCCACCGCACACCATCATATCACTAATGCAAGAGGAGGTCGCCCTTAGAATTAAATTCAAGGTTATGCGGTGGTTGAGCGTCTAGTTCAAAATAGGTAGGACTTTGTTATGTTTCTACTATGATCCAAAATTTTATTTTGTTTTTATGGCCCTCACGTCCTTTCTATGCTCTTCCTATTCCACAAATTTATTTTCAACCTCCACCAATATCCATGAGAAAAAATCAGCTCTCAGAAACATTATACCACATATGGCCCCTTGTTCTTTGTCTTATGACATTCACTATGCTCGTGAGTTTTATCACATCTTTTAAAATTTTCAGATTTTACTCTGCACTTTACATTCCTTCTCCATGTGCCACATTGTTCCATTTATTTTCCTTACGGATTTTATCCCCGCAATGATGTCCCTTGTTATGCGGAATTTAGATTCCACGAAACACTACACATTGAAAACCCGCAAAACACATAGTTATTGTTCTACAAATTACAACCTTAGTTGCATTTAAACCTTCTTTTTTTGTCTCGAAATATATCATGACACTTTTCCTAGGTGGACTACATGATTTATTGTGCAGAATTAACCAAATCCATGGAATTTCATATTTTCCAATTCTACGTAACACTATATTTTCCATCATGAAGCACTAATATTTCCCACTCATTCACTCCATGGATCCTGTCCTTAGCCAATTTTCAGAATTTTCATAGGCGTGTAAACTTTGCGGTGCTCTAACTTTTCCTTTAGCCCACGAAAGATTGATTTTGATGTCCGCTGAATATTGACTTCCTTAATGCCGTAAAGGTTTTCTATCTGGAGCCGCCTAATTTTTAAACTTGGAAAAGTTGTTCAAAATATCATGGGGTGCTATTTTGGACAACAATATCCACATAGAAACAATATATTAACATCCATATAATTTATCTCAAGATCATATGTAGTGGCAATAACTAATTTTTTTAATTGAAGTCAATTTTGCAACTAGAGAGAACATGTCACCAAATTTGATTCACTTTAGGTCTATTTTCATTTTTCCTTACATTCTTTATCACATTTGAAATACATCACCTTGGTGATATTCATCAGATATGCACCTTGAACATTTTCTAATAATAAGGCCAAAATAATCGCATCCATATTTACTTTGGATGAAGTACTAGTGATTGCCATCTTTAAAGTATCACGAGTCTTACATAAAGATCATAGAATTGTAATTCACCTATCGTCATTATCTATTTTGAAATCCATAGACAATAAATAACTTTAAAAAGTGTTAAAATAATTGAGTTTCTATTTTAATAAGTTGTAATATTTCATTCTCAAGGAATACATCTTCCTTTGCATGGATACTTTGTTAATCAAAGATTTTTCTAGTATAAAAATTCTAACTTATCCCATATTCCCTTTTCTATCTTTTTATTTGATACATTCAACAACACTATATCTGGTATACATAGTTGAAAAGGGATTATAGCCTTTTATTAATCTTATTATATTACTCTTATTTCAACCCCTTGGTCCTATATGTGAGACAACAACTCATAATTATCTATCAAGAGATCATTTGTCATAATCTTCCATGGCTCAGATTTTTAACCATTGCACTTGTTAATATCTATTATTGTGTTTCTAAACATGTATTCCTTACACAATAATTACATCAACTCACTTACAACCTATACACCTATTACAAATCTTACCAAAAAGATCTTACAGTTCTCTTAATAAATATGTGATACCCTATGTTGGGAATAAAGTACTATATAGGCATATACATAGTCAATATATTATATATCTATCATGAAAATACATGTATAGTAAGAAAGCGTCCGAAATAACATCTAAGAACACAAAAATAAATGTCACACAAGATATAAACACATTCTTTTGTAGGTAAACAATCAAGTAACATATATCTTTCTTATTACTATAACTTGAACCTAACATATAAATAGAAATAGATCTACAAGACTATATTAAGATAATAGTCTAGTAGTCCATTGTAACATGATGTGAAAATACAATATTGTTCCTTCATGTTAAATTTCTAATCCATTTTCATCTTAAACACAATTAATATTTATAACATAAAAAAGTCAACAATTAAAATATTTCTTATAACCATTTTGTCCTTAATTTATGCCAAGGATATTTTGCGCTTTTAAATTAATTGTAAGATTTAAATAAAACTAGGACTTTACTTGACAGAGAATCTTGATATTTTCTCTAATTGTCACTTAGTCATTAAATATAAGATATTATCCCTTATCGTCATGTTAGAATAATATTTAACATGGTTCTTCACACCTCAAATATTCCACTAGTCACACAAGTGTTAAAAATGTACTACAATTACACTTTGACATTGCTCACAAATTCTTCACATCATAATGTAACTTTCACCGTGCTTTATCACCACATATAGTCCAAAATAAAAAAATAACTACACACAACCTTTATGAGTTCACATTGATAAAACACCATACAATGCCCACATGCCCATATACTTACACACATGCTTCTACAAAAATCAATCTTGATTTTGGAGCTCAAATGTGCACTTGTGCCTGGAATCATAAACAATTCGGGGTTTGAGAAAACATGTGACTATCTCCAAGTTGTGGGACTCAAACTGATACAAACCTCCGAAGAAGGTCGGCTTCCTCTACTCACTCATAATGTTAAACTACTCCTAGGAATTGAAATGTAACCATCTAGCTCTACTCTAACTTTCCAAGGGACCAGGGTGAGAACGAGATGCATAAAACATAAATCTAAACTAAATAGGTGATAACACAAAAAGAAATGGGATGGACACTTAAGAAAGAGAGAAAATGGGGAAACTAATGATGAGGAGGGAGAAAAAATCCACAAATCATAATCACATTCTAATTTCCACCTTCATGATTCAAAATAGACACAAAACTCGAAACAATGCATAAAACACACATGTGAATGAATGAGAAGCAAGAGAGTCCAATGAAACAATAGCTAAGGCCGAGATAAGCCACAAAACCAAACATCTTATTGCTAAGAGATCATGTACAGATCATCATGATACAAAAGGAAGATAAAAACATTTACAGAGACATAGCCCAAGGCATGCGACTCTTAGAACACTTGTGCAACATAGAATGATGCCCTCACATTCCCAAAGTATCCAACATTAAAACTGGTCATCATTTTACAATATATAGAAAAATGTAAAGAGGAGAGAAGAAAGAGAGGGAAAATTTAAATTCTCTCTCAACCATTTGACCAACTTCATTTAATTTCTGAGAAGATCTGATTATTCCTCTGTAAAATCCACCTCCCCATGTCACTTTCCGTGTTTAAGAAGGAACATCACCCATACCACATTTAATTATGGTGGTTAGGCCATTCGAGTAAACCTCTAACGTGTTCGAGACTCCTCCTCTTTACTTCACTCACCTACCATCTATTTGATCGAGAAAATCCGATCTCATTTCATGGAGGAGGGAAAGATATTTTCTAATAATATCATATTTGTAAGATCAAATCATCATATTGGAATACATGTTTACTTTAGTGACCGTGAAGAACTACTATTTCCTTTAATACGCGGCTTTTATTTTTTATCCTTACGTGGTTTTACGCTTCCACGATTTTTCTAACTTCTTCGCTTCACTCACTTTAAAAAAACTAAATGGCGTGGCTTTAGCCGACCTCCGTGGACTACCTATTCTTCACCCCATGACTTTTGAATTTTCCTTATTTCGTGGCTTAGGCCTTGGAGGCTTTATCAAATTCTACCCTTCACTCCACGGTGTGACTTAGACCATGGTGGTCCTTTTCCTTCATCTGCGCCACACACTTAAACTACACCGCAACTCATATTTTCAAGTCCGCGGTAACCTAAGTTGGTCTATTTTGCAAGGGTGAAAAATAGACAACATTTTGGTGACTTATAGGGGTCATCTGCCTGCTAGATAAGATTATTAGTAGCCTTAGCATTCATTGGGCATGGATTCTTTTTCGATTGATTTAGTTTCTCTACATTCGACTCTTTCAATTGATGACAACCGATATTTAATACCATGGACTTCAATTTACAATAACATCTTCAAGATACAAAACCTCGTGCAACAAGATCCTACAAGCAACAAACATGTGCAAATCACTTGGAGGAATTGAAATTCTAAGCTACTATATACAAGATGCTATGAAATGTATTAATGAGAGGGTTTGAGATGAATCCCATTGATTGGGATTTTAAATGCATTCCCATCAAGATCATATAACTCAAATGAGTTAGCCACCTTGCAAGTGGTGATGATGTATGGACCACTCAATTTGGAGTGTCTTCGAGGTTTAGCTGGTTCACATCCCATTTCAAAACTAGGTTTCCAACCTTGAATGTTTGATCTCTAGTTTTCCTGTCAAACCACTAGTTGGTTGACTTCGATTTTGTTCCATTTTGAGCATAGCGATATTCCTAAATTCTTGAGCTCAACTAACTCTATCATTTTAACATCCCTTTGATCTGTTCCCTCAAATTCAAGCTACTAAGCTAACTCAAATGAAGGAAGCTCAAGAGATAATGGAAATTTTGCTTCTTTACCATATACCAATTTGTAAAGAGAAGTGTCAATTTCCCTTTTGTTGTTATCATGTCTTCCCACAAAGCACTTTGAACCTTTGCATGCCACTACCTTTGGTTGGTATCCATTGTTCTCTTCATGATTCGATCATATTTTTGTTGGTAGATTCTCGCCAATCCATTACCTTGGGGGTAATAATTGGAAGAAGTATTCAAATAGACCCCAAGTCCCAAAGCCCAATTAGAAATTTTTGAGCCCAGAAAAGCTTTAGCATTGTCAGAGATAATAGTATGAGGGATGCTGAACCTTGTGAAAATTTCTTCAATAAATTCTAGAATGGATGATTTGGTAGATTCCTTTAATGGCGTGGCTTTAGTCCATTTGGTGAAATAGTATGTGGTTGTGAGGAACCATTTGTGACCAGCAATAGATGTCAGGCTAATCATCCCAATGAAGTCAATGTCCCATTGTGAAAATGGTTGATCCTCCTGAATTGGATGAATGGGAAAGGCCGCCAGTCTTTTCTTTCCAGTGAAGAGTCCACACTCCTTGCACTTCCTCACCCATCTATGAGCATCCATGAATAATATAGGCTAAAAATACCATGTTTTTATGATTTTTATGCTTGTAGCTTTAGTAGAGAAATTCCCACCTGAGAAACCATCATGGAACTCAGTTAAAACTCTATCACATTGTTCACCTTCAATACACCTGAGCAACACTCCAATATTTATTTTGAATAACATGCCACTAATAAGTGCATAAAGAATGGATTGCAACCTTATGTGTCTTCTTTTTCCTTGTTCAAACCTAGGGGGTATGCACCAGTAGATAGAAAATTTGACATATCAACAATCTAGCTGAAATTATTGAACACATTTCTTTCATCCTACTGCCGCTCAACATCACGCGGCAGCTCATCATTTGAAGGTAATTCATTTATGAAGGTAGTTTCTTGAGTTTCTACAACGCCCAGAGCCAACTCGCTCACAAAGAGATCTTCCTCTTACCAATTTTGTGGCCTTAATGTTCACATCATATTCCATGATCTTATTTACCCACCCAACTCACTTTTCACTAATCTCTACTCCCATAATGAAGTCTCTAATGCTAGAATGTGATACTAAAACTTTTACGTGGCTAGCAGTAATCATGCTTTTGAATTTCTTCAAAGCTCTCATGATAGAAAACACCTATTTTTTAACGTGATTGTACTTGAGCTCATAATTCTTTGGTGTTTGACTAAAAAATCCTACAGGATGCTCCATTGCTTGATCATTCAGCTATTTCAAAACTGTGACAATGCTAGAGTCTGTCCTATGAGCATAGAGGATGAAATCCTTGGTATAAGTTGGGTTAATCAATGTAGGGGCCTGAGAAATTTCTTTTTTATCTTCTCATTATTGTTTTTACCTTCTCGCGGTCCATTTGAATGTTGAATCTTTCTTAAGCATAAGAGTAATAGGTCTTACCAAACCCGTGAAGTTAGGAATAAAGTTCGACATAATTTATCTTTCCAATGAAAGATTGCAATGCCTTCTTGTGAGTTGGCAAGGAAAGAGTCACGATAGCTGCAATTCTCTCTGGATCAATGGCAATGCCTTCTTTTGATACAATATGCCCCAAGAGCTTTCCTCTAGGGACTGCAAAGTTACATTTCTTAGGGTTAAGGGACACACCAAACTCTCTACATATTTCAAATACTTTCTCCAGGTGCTTCATGTGATCCACACTCTGCTTGGAGAAAATAGTGATGTCATCTAGGTAAACCAAGATGAACTAATTGATGAATCCCTTGAAAGAAATATCCATTTCTCTTTGGAAGGTAGCACTTGTGTTTGATAAGCCAAAAGGCATCTTCTAATATGCATACATTCCCCATTTGGTAGTGAATGTGGTCTTATATTGATCCTCTTCTTTTACTTTAATTTGATTGAAACATGAGTAACCATCAAACATGGAGAATATCTTAGCTCCTGCTATTGTCTACAAGATTTGTTCCATGGAGGGAAAAGGATAGTGATCCTTGAGGGAGGCCTTGTTTAAATCCCTAAAATCCACGCAGAGCCGTATTTCACCATATGTTTTCCTACAGGGAAATGATTTGCCACCCAAGTAGAATATTTGATAGGAAAAATTATCTTGGCTTGAATAAGCTTGGATAATTTTTTTCTCATGAGGGGTTCAATCTTAGGGTTAACCGGCCTCTACTTCTGTCTTGTTGGCTTGATGTTGGGATCAAGATCAATAGAATGCTAGACTATGTATGAATTAAATTATTTTAGATCTTCATAATCCCATGAAATATATCACTAAACCTTTGACATAAAGAAATAAAATTTTTCCTTTCACTTTCATTACATACCCACCCAAGTAGCAACTCTTTACCGGTGCAATGCGAATGGTTGGTAGTCTTCCTACTTAGCCATCATAATATTTTCTACTCCTTTGAACTCATCATCTGGACTAAATATCTTCTCCAGAGTGACCAATACTTTTGGCAACTTATTTATCTTTAGTTGAATAATTTTATCCCCATATACTTCCCGCAAATTGGCTTGCATATTTGAGGAGAACTTTTCCTCGTTTTGAATAAACTAAACAATCTACTCATCATTGTCAAAAACCTACCAGCTAGTTTGATTATCTAGGATGGATGGCCTGACTACCATCCTAAAATGTTGAGTATTGCCTTTGATTAAATCATCCGTGGGTGAAAAATGAGAACCTAGAGCCACCATTTGATTCACTTCCTTGTTTAACTTCTGCGACATCGTCTACAAGTCAAGAGCATCAAAACCTTCAATCAAGTCCCAAAATATTTGTTTATAAGCCTTTAACAACTTATTATTTGTAGCACACCTTCCGCGAACTTGGTGAACAACTAATTCGAAGATCTCCAAAGATCTGCAACTCTTTAATTTTTCTTTTCTCAGCAATCAACAAACCATGCACTAATGCTTCATACTCTGCCACATTATTGGAGTAGGAAAATTACAACCTATGAGAAAATAAAAACTTTTCATTTTTGGGGAAATGAGTACAACACCTACCCCACTCCATTTCTTCTTCTCGGAACCATCAAAGAACATCAACAATAGTCAAGAAGCATTTTCTATTTCTTGTTTAAATGTTGTGGGTATCATAGATTCCTTCTAAAGAATACAATAGATGCCTAGACTGGTTTCAAAAGTTTTAAGCTCTTCTTTGTAAGGATCAAAGTTTGTGGTCCCTCTCAGCCCATTCATCTAGGAACAAATCATGCATGGAAGGAGGAGTAGGTTGTTCATCAAAGGCCAACCTTTTCTCATTTTCTTCTTAGATCATGTAATTTTCTTTGATAGGGGTGGGATCATAAGACTCAATATGGTAGGAAAAGATGGGCTCAACTTGTATAGTAAATCGGGTACCATATCTGGTTCTCAAAAGCATGTTGTTAGGAATTAATAATATCTAATGTGGAATAATTCCTCAGAATCGCAATAATAAGAAGTATGAATAGAAATTACAGAAATAAAATATGCAAAACACGAAGACAATATTTAACGTGGTTCACCCAATGTGGGCTACATCCACCAAGAACACTTGCTCAGATTTTATTACAAGCCAACAGTCTTCACAGTTACAATAATTAGATCTTGTTTGGAGCTGTGCTCAACAAACCCTCCCGAATTCACACTTGAATTTACACACACTATTCACCTTCTCAAAGCACACTCATATCAATCCTATTGTATGTCCATCTATTTATAAGTACATCAATAGGTAGCCAAAGAGGCGGTTTTACAAAACAATGGGTACCGAAAAGCCATGGACCCAAAACCAGCCCATAACGGTTACCCATTACCCATGGGTTAATAAACCACCCTTGAAAAATTGCTTTGGGGCTTCGCCCGAACCCCTTGATCTACTCACCAAGCGAGCGAGACCACCGTAAAATATCCGAGTGTAACACATGGAAGGTGTAACAAACTCTAACATGAAAACATGCTCATAAACATAACAATGTGAGTCCAATATGAGGATATATAGCCATCTACTTTAGTAGCGAAGTCTCTAGACAAACAAACGACAAACATGGGGGAAGATCAATAACTGAAATTTCATGAGTAATGGTGAGGCTTGGGTAGGAATGAAGTGCTAACTCAAGGTCCTTAATTACTCCCAATACATTCACAATTGACTCGTCTAGTTGCAAAACTCCCCAAACCACGGGTTGTATTTGAGACCTAGGATATCAATAATTTTCTTGGGCATTATAGAGGTAATAGCCCCTGAATCAATCATACAGTTATGAACTAGGTATCTACCCACAATTATTGACATGTAAAATGGTGGGGTTTTGACATTTTACTTACTTGATCATCTTTATCTTGACAGACATGCACCACATCAGAGTCTTCTGCACTATTGGATCTGCTGAAGGTAGTTGCTTGAGGGTTTCACACAAGATATCTCGTTGAGATGGAATAGAAAACATGTTCCACATTATCACATTGACATTTGTCTTTTTTAATTGCTCTATAATATTGAATGGAAGACCCGTGGATTTCTACATTTGTAGTATGCTAATTTATTTCTCTTATTGTGACATTGCTTGATCACGCATCTTTGGTGAAACGACAACCTCCTTTTCCACGGAAAGCTCATTAGGCACAATGGATTTTTGGGATATGATTTCTACTTCATCATGTGGTTTCTTATGGCATTTTATTTCGCTTCAAGATACGGCTTGTCCCTTACCCTTCCAAAGTGTCTTTTCCTTTATCCGCGGTATTTCTCGATTTGAAGAGGTTACAAATTGATCTTCCAACATTCTTTTATTTTTCCACGTATTATCAGCAAAACTCATCTTAGGGCTACCAGAGCCACTTGGCATTTGATTAAATACGCATAAATCCTTAGCTCCAAAAACACAAGGTTGGCATTAGGACGTGGTTTCTGGACTTCTTCCACACCATGATTTGATGCTTCAATAAGTGGTTCTTACTGAATGGAAGAACCTTGAATCATAGGCCTGTAGATGCATTTCCCTTTCACAATCAAGTTGGTTATGAGATAGATTACATGGAAAGCACCACTCTGTTTCTTGTGCCATATTGTTTTATACTGGAACTAAGGCTTGACTTGAAGTGAGGGCAGGAAGGGTGCATGGAGGAGGGATTGTTGGCAATGGAAGAGGAGCACTTTGACTTTGCCATCTATTATTCTACTAGTTTTGTGCATACCTTTGATTAGACTGTTGGTTTCTATATGGCTGATATCCTTGATTTGAAGATTGCCCTTGATTTTGATAATTTCTATAGGATTGGGCTTGTTGTTTTTCTAGGGATATAACTTTGTTTGTCAAGTTTCTAATCAAATATTTCATTTCTTCATCTTCCTTTTGTTGTGGAGGGGTTGTGATGTGGAAGCTACGGAGTCATGCGAGTCCGGTTGAGGAATAAGAGAAATGGAAGGTTGTGTGGCTTGTTTAAATTTAGGGATAATGACATAGGTGGCCTAGAGCTAATTTTCCATCTTGAATTAAACAATTCTCAGCCCTAATGGCCAATGCATAAGTTGTTGGTAGAGTTACACCTCCCATAGATTGTAACATAATAGATATATCAGAGTTAAGAGATTTCAAAAAGTAAATAAATGCACCTTCATATTTAGGCATGACAAGGACTGGAATTTTGTCCCAAGTTCTTTGGAATCTAAAGTTGAAATCTACCATTTTTTCATTAGGCGCTCTCTTGATTGTGGTCAAATGCTCTAAAAGAGACAAGTTATCAGCTCTTTCCCCAAATTGATTATACAAGGTTATGCACAACTCGTTCCAATTCCTGATTGAGCTTGTGGTCGGGATTTTGAATCATTGTAAATCTTTTCCTTTAAGAGATGAAGCTAGGAGTTTGATTGCCACATCCATTTTAGCAATTTCATGAATTGCACACACATTTGCAATGTCCGAATGCGATCAACTGGAGTAGTGTGATTTTCTCCATTGAAGTATAGAATATTCTTTAATGCCACAACAGGAATAGGATTATGCACATTCAAGGAAATCGGGCTATTGCCTGTGAAGTTCATAAATGGATTTTGTGGTGGCAGTGGTTGATGCACCATTTTGATGGGTCTGAGAACTCTAGTAGACTGCAAGAAGGGCCTCCCAGGTGGAGGTGTGGAGAGAGTTCGATTAGGAGGAGATGGAGATATTTGAATTTGTCTCCCTCTTCTCTGTCTGCCTAGATAGATAACTACAAATACTCAATTATGCCTTCTTGTCTTGTTATGGACCGAGTTTGTATCCTTCTCATGAATTAGGGACATGTTTGGATCACCAATATTGCTGAAACTAGTTGATATTTCGAATGGAGTCGCCAGATGTGTTACGAAAAGCCTCCAAAGGCTAGAGTTTCACCAAGATACACACCAAAATCTAATAAAACTGGAAATATTGATTTCAAACGTCCCACCGAGCATGTCAAAATTGTTGGAGCTCAAATGTGCACCCATGCCCAAATCATAGACAATTTAGGGTTTGAGACAACATGGGACTGTCTCTAAGTTGTGGGACTCGAACTGAGACATACCTCTAGAGAAGGCTGACTTCCTCTACTTACTCCTAATGCTAAACTACTCCTAGGAATTGAAATGCAACTATCTAGCTCTACTCTAACTTTCCAAGGGACCAAGGTGAGAAGGAGATGTATAAAACATAAACCTAAACTAAAGAGGCGATAACACCAAAAGAAAGGGGATGAACACTTAAGTAAGAGAGAAAATGGGAGAAACAGAGATGATGAGGAGGGAAAAAAAAGCCACAAATCAAAATCGTGTTTGAGTTCCACCTTCATGATGCAAAATAAACACAAAACTCCGAAACAATGCATACAACACACCTGCGAATGAATGAGAGGCAAGAGAGTGTAATAAAACAACAACTAAGGCCAAGATAAGCCACAAAACCAAATATTTTATTGCTAAGAGATCATGCACAGATCATCACGATACAAGAGGAAGATGCAAAACATTTACAAAGGCATAGCCCAAGGCATGCGACTCTTAGAACACTTGTTCGACAAGAATGATGTCCTCGCATTCCCAAAGTATCCAACATTAAAACTGGGCATCATTTTTACAATATATAGAAAATGAAAGGAGGAGAGAAGAAAGAGAGGGAAAATTTGAATTCTCTTTCAACCACCAACCATATTCATTTAATTTCTCGACAAGATCTCGATTATTCCTCTGCAAAATTTTCCTCCCCACACCATTTTCCTTGTTGAAGAAGGAATGACGCCCATACTGCATTTAATTCTGGTGGTTAAGTCGTTTTGAGTAAACCTCTTGCATGTTGGAGACTCCTCCTCTTTACTTTGCTCACCTACAATCTATTCGATCGAGAAAATTTGATCTCATTTCATGGAGGGTAAGATCTTTTCTAATAATATCGATTTGCAAGATTAGATCATCAGTGATTGCAATTCATGTTTACTTTAGTGACTGCAGAGAACCATTATTTCCTTTGATACATGAATTTTCTATTTTAGCCTTACATGGTTTTATGCTTCTGCAACTTTTATCTCCCATTCGCGGTTTCGCTAACTTCTTTGCCTCGCTCCACAGAAAACTAAATGGCGTGACTTGATTGACCTTTGTAGACCGCCTATTCTTCATCCCGTGACTTTTGAATTCACCTTGTTTTGCGGCTTAGGCCTTGGTGGCTTTATCAAATTATGCCCTTCACTTCGCGATGCGACTTAGAACATGGCGGTCCTTTTCCTTCGCCTGTGCCACACTTAAACTACTCCGCAACTCATATTTTCAAGTCCGCATAACCTAAGTTGGTTTATTTTACAAGGGGTGCAAAAATAGACAACATTTTGGTGACTTATAGGGGCCATCTACCTGCTAGATAAGATGATCAGTAGCCTTAGCATTCATTGGGCATGCAATCTTTTTGATTGATTTAGTTTCTCTGCATTCGACTCTTTCAATTTATGACAACTGATCTTTAATACCTTGGACTTCAATTTACAATAACATCTTCTGAAGATTCAAGGAATGACAAGTTATAAAAGAAAGAGATTCATTTATTAGAGAAGCATCAGTTGTGCATATTTTTTTCAAGAATTTATAAAAGAACATTTTACATTAACTTCTTATGTTCATTAGATCATTGCAAGTGATAAGGGTCGGGACAATTACATTACACTAGATTGCTCGCTCAATGATGTATTTGGTATGTTATTTTCAAGACTATTCAAAATCAACATGATGAGACAATAATGGAGGGATAATACATGCCCTCATTAACTATCTCCATTTTTATGATCTCGGCAAGGGGTGGTAGTCACATTTGAGTTTGAGGAAGGACAATTGTTTTCAAATAATTTACAATGCATTTGAGCATAACGAATAAGACTTTTGGAGTTTAAAATATGGTTGTCATCTCACACCCGACATTTGTTGATAGGTTCCATAAACATACTGCAATTTTAGCAAAAAAATACTTCAATTTTAACAAAGGATACAATTCTAATCATGGACTAAACTCTTTCCAATATTTTTTGGATTTGCTCCACCTTAATGTCTAAACATATACTACTCTACCCTTTCCAAAACCCCCACCACTCTACCCTTTTCTAACAAGTATCTCTAAAATTGTTACAAAATCAATATCATTCTTAAACCCCGCCCCCAACAAAGCAAAATGTTAAAAAAGTGGACTCTTTGCTTCGTAGGAAAGCTACTTGTTAGGGCTAAAGTACAGAATTTCAGAGCTCCTGTACAATGTTTTCAGGGTTGGACTGTTTAATGGCGAACGTTGAGTTGCTCTGCTGAGCGGTTTTCCTATCTGTAAAATGCAGCGCATACAGGCAAATTCTCATCTTTTATGCAATTCTTGTCGCAAAGAATTAGGGTTTATTAGGTGCAATGTTAATGTCGCACATTTTCTTTACTGTGACGAATGTGTAAAAGCTCAGAAATTTCAGTCCGACCATGCTTTTCTACAAACCTGGGACAAAGATATATTCGACGAGCCTCTAACTGATTTTTCTCTGGAGGGGAGCGATGGAGGAATTGTGAGGGCACATAAGGCCGTTCTGGTATGTTATTAAACCCTGCTATTTACAAACCCCTGTTTTCATTTATTTCGTCTCTGTTAAAATATGGCATAAATATCTCATTTTTTTCGTCAGGCAGGGAAGTCGAAAGTGTTTAAGACAATGCTGAAGGCAGGATTGTCTGAATCCATGAATAGTAAAGTGAAAATATCAGACATGACAGCCGCAGAATTGCGCCCCTTTCTCAAATTTTTGTACACAGGCAATGTTACTCAAAGAAATCTGGAATGTTATGCGGTCGCCCTGTATAAGGCTTCTCATAAGTATGATGTGCCTCTTTTGATGGCCATCTGCGAGCGTTTTCTGGACACTAATGTGTTTAGAGACGTTCGTGGTGTTTTCGAGCTTGCGGTAAATTGTGGACTGGATAAATTTAAGGAAGCTGTTCTGCCGTATATTTTCAGCCAAGGGTTTGTCGAGAGCAATCCGCCGCCATTAGTGTTGAAAACGATGAGGGAGGCTTGTAATTTCGATTGTTTTGCTGATTACCGAAAGAAAAAATTCAGAGAGGTTTCCTTTCTCATGGATCTCTCTTTGCATCGAATGGCAGGTATATACAGTAGTCTCGAAACACTCAGTTGTTTTGTTATGTTCTTTTT